>JAODXP020000030.1:25839502-25879502 GCA_027497455.2 Sardinella longiceps | reverse complement strand
TTATGACATTGTTTTTAAGTGCAGGAGTTCATAAGGGTAACTCTCTCTCTCTCTCTCTCTCTCTCTCTCTCTCTCTCTCTCTCTCTCTCTCTCTCTTTCTTTCTCTCTCCTTCTTCTTCTTCTTCTCCTTCTTTTTGCCTCCTCTCTCTATAGGAATGCTTACCTTACTCTAATTTATGCCTAATATGGTTTGGTTTTTATGATGCCTCAAGTTCAACATGTCTAATAGCGTTTGCTGTATGGAGTTTACAGACATTCGCTTGTCTTATGATACTAAATCAGACACAGAGATCTGGGGTCCTTTAAGTGCTCTGCTGCTCCCAAGAACTTTTCACAAGGTGTTATTTTGGCAGGTTGTTGAGCTGCGGCACCGGACGTTCGTGACAGGAGCTCGAGTAGAAAACAAGCTGTAATCCCTTTTCCAGCGTTGGAACGCCAGAGTGGTGCTTTGTTTGGGTTGGCAAATGGGACCAGCCACAGCCAAGCGACTGGTAGCATATACAGACACATCTATACAGATACTTTCCCTCTCTCTCAAAAGTTTTTGTTAGAGGGTTTTTTTTGTGTGTGTGTCCCTCTTGTGTTCGTAAAGATGCATGCCACAGAGGGTACTGTATGTTTTTTTTTTCACAAGATATGCTAATCAGAAACCGCACGTCGTCAGATTAATGTTAAAAAAGTGTGAAAATGTTCTCAGCAGCCAGACTGCGTCCTTGTGCTTGAGAAAAGTTTGGAACATTCCGGAGTGTATACTGTTTCACGACTGTCTCCATTCCAGTCAATTGGAAAATCCGGCCCACTATGTTTTTCTTTCTTTTTATATTTTATATATATATATATATATATCTCCCTTATGATGCAATGCAGTCAGTTGAACCTTTAACTGTTTTTTTTTTTACTTTTCACTTTTTCATTGACTGTCATGCAGTGAAGTATTAAGAGGTAAAACTTAAATCTTTTCTATAAACTTGTGGACTTGAGTGAGTTTGTATTGTGTAAGTGGGTGCTTTCAGGAGTTCATGCACCATCGCCCTAAGATATTATATGGCTGCAAGCACCCTTGCTCATGCATCACAATAGCAGTCTCATTCTCTGACACGACCTTTACCCCAACAGTAGGTTTGTGCTATTCTAATATTTGTCTTTCAGAGAAAAAACAATATTTGTGTTCGACAGAAAGTTAGGCAAACAATTAGACTAACCCTAGAGCTTTGAGGACCCAAAGTGTTACCCATTGTCTGACGCGGCATACTGTTTTCGTTAGAGTAAGCAATTTCACCACTTTCTTACAAAGAAAAAGGAGCATTGAGTTCACAGAGTTCAAGTAATTCAAAACAGGGCGCTTCAAGTGTAAGCCCTATATTCACTAAAATGATAAAGAAGCGCACTTGAAAAAATCTGTCATCGATATTTGACGTCTAAAGAATTAATACTACGTAATTGCAAGGGGGGTTTGTCCTAAACAAATAGCATGACTTGACACATTGAAATGTATCACCATGCCGCTGCAATGGATTGAATCTCTGTTAACCGTCGAAGAGAAATTATTTATGTAAAAAGTTGTTTAGATATTTCAGTCAAACCATTTTGGATGTTTTATGGGCGCGACTGGATATTGTTTTGCAAAACCACTTCAACCATCTGATTTCTACCCATACTTTCCTGAAACCATGTGGTTTGTGTTCTCTTTTTTTTCTCTCTGTCTTCTCCTGGAAAATGTCTTGTTTCATAGTAAGTAATTTAGAGAGGAATAATTTCACTGGTTACCCAATAGATCTGCAGTCTTGCGTTGGCTTAGCTGACAAAGAATAACATGGACAGTTTGTATAACTGAGTAGAGTTGCTGTTGTCTCAAGTATCTTTCCTCGTGCCAATTATGTAAAAATTGTAAACACATCCTGTAGGGTAATGATGATAGGGAAAATGTGTACCAGGTTGTCACAGACCTCTAAAACACACACACGCACATAAGCATACACAAATATACTGTACATACATACAGTATACATTTGCGTACAGTTCAAGCATAGGTCATCATGACATCATGATGGGTGAGCGCTGCTATCTTATTATTGTTGTTCTAGCTCACCTACAGACTTAGTTACTTACTTACTCACTCACTCAAGTACTTTAATTATTATCGATTTGTTTTTTAATTACACATTGTAAATTCACTGCGTATTCTGCTAATGAATACTATGTTGGTTACTGTTTATTGTAGTGGTCGAGACAATAAAACTCCCTCTTTAAGTTTTACTTCCATTCCAAGAGGCGTCTGGAGTTGAATTTCTTATTATGTGCTCTCAGTCTAACAGCCAGTGTGTGAGTGCAACAGGAAATGTTTTGAGTGTGTGTGTGTGTGTGTATGTGTGTGTGTGTGTGTGTGTGTGTGTGTGTGTGTGTGTGTGTGTGTGTGTGTGTGTGTGTGTGTGTGTGTATGATGGTGTGTTAAATTAATCACTGAGGTTGATGGAGGATGTGAAGGAGCCCGTTGACTTTGGAAGCAGTGGAGCTGGAGGCCCCATCGAGAAGAAGAAGAAGAGGAAGAAGAAGAGAAAGAAGAAGAAGGAGTAGGTCTCGCTGTTTCCACCCACCACATCTCTCTAGCGGCCTCGAGTATCGCCGAGAGCCGCCTTTCCTCGGAAACAAAATAATGCTTTTAAGGCAAAGTACTCACTGAAAGACATATTTCACATTGCCGACATCCGTCATCATCACGGAGGCAGAGTCAAAGGCAGACCACATGGAAGGAGAGGGTTTGGTTTGGGCCAAACAATGCACTATGTGGCAGCAAATGAAGCTATGCATGGTTTGGAAAACAACATGGCAGCTAAAACGTCGATGAGTGAGTGAGTGAGTGAGTGGACAAGAGACAGAGGTGAGCTGAAGTGATGTAGAGGTCGTGCGGCGGCCATTTTAACCAAGGGCGTGCCGTGATTGTCTGCGTCCATGTAGACGAGGCTAGGCCGGCTCATTGTGGAAGCATTTTGAGGGGAGCACTTCTCTGGCATAGATTCCAGCTGTCTAAATTAGCAACTCACAATATGTAAACAGTTTCAGGCATACTGGTGAGAGGACTTCCCTTTCGACAAACAAGTACAAAATACCGCACCAGTGCATGCAAAAGCATGACATTAAATCATTAAGTGGTTCCTCTGATCTCGCTCCAAAAGACATAAGATTCTTTTGTATGAAGCAGGATGGTAGTTATAGGACACTGCAGATGAGCGTTTGAAAAGCGAATAAATAAATAAATAAAGGCGGCAGTTCGCACATGTGTTAACGGTTAATACCCACAACTGACGATGTCAGAAGAATGGCTGCACTAGCGAGCTGTGTGAATATTGCTCACAGGCACGTGGGTACGAGTGGGGCTAAATCTCGGGTCACACGACTCTGCAGATTTTGGATCGGCGCTTGTAAAACAAGTATGCCCGGGTGCAAAGCCAAACTGTAGGCCCCGCACTGGCTCTCTCCAGCCAAAGCCAGCTGTTTGCGGAGGCCCACCACCTAGAAAGAAGAGAAGCAGACATAGTCTGGGTCACATTTCAGCCTCTCATTGTCTCCTTTCAGCCTCTCTCTCTTGCTCTCTCTCTCTCTCTCTCTCTCTCTCTCTCTCTCTCTCTGTCTTTCTCCCTCTCTCTGTCTAAGTCTGATTTTCCCCTGTGAACCAGGGCTGAATCAGCTAATTGTCTCAATCAACAAACACAGCAGCCAAAAAGCATATCGAAAGCATACACCAGAACACACACACGCACACACATACACACACATACCTCCCCACTTCATGTTTCAAAGACAACTGTCTTTCATCCTCATATTTCAGAGGGGAGAAAAACAAACGTGTTGAAAGTGTTCATCTGCCTTCGCCTGCAACTCTCTTCTGTTCTGTTCCCAGCCTCTCTTGCACATCATCTGCAGAGATGTCACACAGGTCCCGTGGAAGAGCGGCGACAACGTCCATCTGTTTAGATGTCTGTTCTGTTCCCTCACATCCTCTGCCACCTGCTCTGTCCTTAGTTAACTTATCTTGAGCTGGGATCATCAAGAAATTTATTAGATGATGAGCAAGCGTTGGAAACAAGGGGGTGTGTGTTCTGTATTATTTTTTATTATCGCTGCCTGAGAAAGATCTGTGTGTGTGTGTGTGTGTGTGTGCGTGTGCGTGTGCGTGCGTGTGCGTGCGCGTGCGTGTGCGTGCGCGTGCGTGTGCGTGCGCGTGCGCGTGCGCGTGCGTGTGCGTGCGTGTGCGTGCGTGTGTGTGTGTGTGTGTGTGCGTGTGTGTGTGTGTAAGTTTTACAAAAACATAGTTTTCAAATGGCTGGTTTTAATATCACTGTGCTGTAGATCTTGGTATTACAGAGTACTCATGAAGTCAGTGTAGTCACCACTGAATAAACAGACTTGAATTTGTTTGCCTCTCCCTCAGCTGCAAGTACTTTCTCCGTCCTGATTACAAAGAGGTGGAGGTTCCTTATCCAATCCCGTTTTAGAGTCAAGTTTCCCAGTCCAAGCCATGGTGCAAACAGGTGCAACCGCGCGTTAACTCCCCCATAGCATGCTTTCCATATCAAGTTCACAGAAAAGGCATCGTAACACTTTATACCACTGTCTTAGGAAGAAAAAAAAACAGACATTTTTACATGTCTGCGGAAGAGTTCAGAGAGGATATGACACGTTTTTCTCTTTCACTCTTTCTCTCTTTCTTTCGTAGGTCGTTTGAGGTTGTTTTGATGACATGCTCATCAACACACAGCCAGGCCCGTCGTCGTCTTTAGCTCCCGGCACGAAGTGGCTGAAATAAAGTCTGGGTTTCAGGAAACCCCCAAGACCGTGGATCTGCACTTCAGAGACTGTTCGTCTCAAGAGCAACCTCAAGCTCCACGCTTTTTGTCTGTTCTACTGAATGATGAAAGCTTGAGATGTCTCGAAAATTTTCATCGTAGAGGAGCATTTGCATCCAAGTGTTGTTGTAGCTCGGAGCTCACATAAACGCGTGAGTGTTTCGTTTTACAATGGATTTCACGCTGGGGACCCATCAAGACGAGTTAGTCTTGATGCCGGAGCTTCGAGCGTCAGT
This sequence comes from Sardinella longiceps, assembly GCA_027497455.2. Lineage (NCBI taxonomy): Eukaryota > Metazoa > Chordata > Actinopteri > Clupeiformes > Clupeidae > Sardinella > Sardinella longiceps. The sequence continues at coordinate 25,874,422 of JAODXP020000030.1, read as the reverse complement.
GAGAATCGGTTGCAAACACAGCTGACCTAGCACCTGTTTTAAGGCAAGATGGGATTGGCTGTGGTGCTCCATCTCTCAGCCTCAACCCTGGTCCAAAGCCTCTCCCATTTTTTGATTGAACACAGAAGATGGCATCTGTCTTAGTCTAGGGGGAAAGAAAGAAAAGGGTGAAAAAAAACGAGAGCGAGCGAGAGAGAGAGAGAGAGAAAGAGAGGGAGGGAGCAAGAGAATATCCAGAGAATATGAGAAACAGAATGAACTTGGACACAGTACCATCTGCACTAATATGCTCCTGGATCCCGATCTGCACTCCAAAAGCAAAACAGGCAAGACTTTTCAAAGCGAGACACCACATCTTGATACCAAGACGTCATTGAGATCCCAGTCCCAACAGTCTCCAATTAGAAGGCAATCTGTTTCCTATCACTGCTCAATGGAACTTGATGGCTTTTGTTGGCAGCCCACTGATCATGGAACCCACAGCCATTTAACAGCAAGATACTGTAGAGCACCACAAGAGTAAAGATGGCGAATTCGGCAGGATCAGTAGGGATATTTTAAGCAGAAGGACGAATCTGTTTTTGCGAAATGTAAAAATACCCTCCTTGTTTATGGATGCCTACGGCTACGGATGGCTTTTGGGGGGCAACCCTTTTTGAGGCGATGCCACATCATGGGGTAGTGTTTCCCCACACTGTTGGCACGCCGTTAAACACGAGTGGCACAGAAATCCCGGGCAAGTCGAGAGGCCAGAAAAAGGTGGCCGTCTTTCAAGCAGCCGTAAGCTTTATAACCCAGCCCTGGGCTCAGAGACACAAGTGTGGAGGCTTTAGGCGAAACCAGCTGTGTGTGTGTGTGTGTGTGTGTGTGTGTGTGTGTGTGTGTGTGTGTGTGTGTGTGTGTGTGTGTGTGTGTGTGAGTGTGTGTGTTTGTGTCTGGAGAAAGGAGAGAGCTGGTAGCAGTCTGACTCAGAACTACAGTGGGGTAGAGATAGCCAGACATGGTTCTGGAGAGCACATGCTGACGCATAGTGGTGGAGTGAACCACATTTCATTGTCTGTGTGTGTAACATGAGGTAATATATATGGATATGGATATATATGGATAACAGTATATGGGGAAGGATAAGTTGATTACAATCTACTGCACATAACTGCAGATTTTATCAAACAACACTGCCATGAGGTATATCTTCCAATCAAATGAGAGGTCCTTACAGTCCTATTACATTCATTGTGCTTCAATTCAAAATCAGAGATTAGCATTATATCCACTGTATTACTCTGACCCACCTCCACCCATGGTCGCTGAAACCTACACCAAGTCCTACACCCAACTTCTTATCCGTGTACTGTATTTAGGACGTCGTGTTAAGACGGCACCATGTAATGACTTGTGCTTACTGAAGAAGTACACAACATTATTTATTACCATGTAAGTACCCTGTAGTAACAGAACTCTATCCACAAGGAGCGGGAAATGCTTAAAAAGCATAAAGTAAACATGGGAGAGAGAGCCCATGGCTGGGGGCATACTGAGGGCAGGGAGGTGTTGATGTGGGTGTAATTACTGTACACAAACTTCGGTCATGCTAATTTGGCATGAGGCGGCCACATTACGACGCCCCAGATGAGAAGTCAAATTACCACAATGGCAGCCACGCATGTTAGCCCAGGCTTAACCAAACATGTACATTCTCTCTCTCTCTCTCTCTCTCTCTCTCTCTCTCTCTCTCTCTCTCTCTCTCTCTCTCTCTCTCTCTCTCTCTCTCTCTCTCTCTCTCTCTCTCTCTCTCTCTCTCTCTCTCTCTCTCTCACACATACACACACACACACATACACACACACACACACACACACTGTATAACGTGCATTCACAGACACTCCAATATATTGTACATAATATCAGAGTGTATGAAGCAGGTATCTGAGTGGGTTGTCTTATATATCCTGCACAACAACAATAAAAACAAGTCTAAACAGGAAATAAAGTTTTTCATTATCTGCTGTATGGCAGGGGGCAAAAGTGATAAAAATGGGCCAAAAAAAAAGGTTCGTATTAAAAATCTGGCTGCAGCTCTGAAGCTTCAACATAAATCCTTTTTGTTTGAAAAAATGGCTTCTCACCACCATCTGACCTCCAAACGAGCAATGATAAGCGACTCTAAATGGAGTAGCATTTATGTAATATTCAAAATTCAAGTGAGTTGTTGTACGAAAAGCCAAAACGGATGGAGGACGAAGGGCTTGTGTTTGATATCATGAGAAATGGTCGAGCTGTGCTCGTGGTCCTGTTAGCCCTGTCTTATAAAACAGGGGTAGCGTTCTCTGGACACCTCACAGATGTGAACATGGCCTTCACCCAAACATGCAAGCCGACCTGTCCCAGGTGCTTTTCCTCCCCCCTCTCTCCACTCGGCTCCCCAACACTCCACCCAACCTCCTCTCGTCCATGGAGTGCTCCACTTCCTTTGCGTTTAATTGGCCTCTCTTTCCTTCCGCTACATCACCCCCCCCCCCACACACACACACACACACACTGCTCACCACCACCATTAAATGAAAAAAGAAGTCCCAATTCATTTAGCAGACGTTGTGCCGAGACTCTGAGTGTTTGTGACCAAACAAATCTCATCTTGACAAGGTGCCTTGCCAAGAAGCAGTGGAAAGATACGACACGTGTGAAATTAGGCCGTGCTCTCTCTTGTCGGCCAGGGTTTTTATTAAATGAACCCTCAAACGTGTGATCCAGCGAGAGAAAAATCTTACAGCTACCACATGCGGTGGCCAAAGTCCAAGTCAAACACTCCGACCGGTGCGCGCACCAAGACAGATGACTATAGGACGGAGTGCCTGGCCAGCACAATGCAGCCCTATTCACTATTTATTTTCATAGTTCAAAGCACTGGCAGTAAACCATTTGGTGTCTGCAGCGGCCCGCGTGCTCCTCCTGATTGCTAGAGCGAGCTTTTAAGAGCCCGCAAAGGTTTATAAAAGTGTCTGGTGCCAGCTACCGACATTGCATACACCGCAGAAGGCAGTTCAGCAGGGGGGCTAAAGGGATTCCTATAGAGGGAAAAAAAGAAAAAAATCTTTCTCAGCAGGCTGGAGAAGACAGGGGGTTGGGGGGTTGGGGGGTTGGGATGAGGAGGCGGGCAGAGGCACTGCTTTTGACTGCCTGGTTTGGAGCAATCACAGAGACCACTTGAAAGCTTAGGGGGGGGGGGGGGTGCTCACCAGGAGCAGTGATAAGTAATGTCTCACAGGCCATCAGACCCTGGAGTCTTCACTCAGCCCCCTGTCTCTGGTGTGGTAGGCTGCTACGGTGTGATGTGCTACAGGGAGTACAACTCACGGCCTGATTAAACACTGATGATGTATTGACTACTGTGCAGAACCCAAGACCCTGTTTTAGAACAGTATGAATAGTGCCCTTATTACAATATTCTCTTTTAAGTAATAATATTGGTATTGCTATTTAGGTACATTACTTATTATTGCTATTGTTGTTAATTCTATTTAAGTACATTACATATTACTATAAGCTCAGGCATAGGCAATGCTAATATATTAATAACATATCTATTATATGCTTATTACATTGTTTAAATAAATGCATGATTTATGGATTAATGAAGTATCAAGTGTATACGACCTATAAGGGCACCTAGAATAAAGTGTGTTTGAAGAAAGAGATTGACTGGCTTAATATGTACTGAAAGAAGTCAAGGAGAGGGAAGCATATAAAGAGCTCAAGGCCTACTAATATGTTCTGAGACATATTTTAACAGGGTGGGATTTCCCTTACGCCATCCAGCGATTTCTGTCCTGATGGATAATGATGGAAAATCAGTTCAATTGCTAAGTTGGAAATATGCAGAGAGTGAAAGAGAGATTGCACATGTCATAAAAAAAGGAGTGAACTGTTGGAAAGTATAGAGCGAGAAAAAAGAAAGAAGCTGAGTGAGGTTTAAGAAACGGGAGCTGTGCAGAGGCTCTGCTGTTGCCCTTATAAAAATACAGTAATGATTTTATTGCCGTACAGACTAACAATTTCAGAGTTGTTTACCAGTTCATTCGGAATAGAAATGTACCAGTGGCAGTATATATATTTTTTTTTGTTGGAACTGTGTCTGTTTTCTGCTTTAACGGCTTCAAACTCCCATCTCTATGTACTGCAGCCTACATGGTTTGACTATGAGTTTATGGTGGTCCTGCTGTGTGAAATTAAGCAAGTGGCCTCGGTGCCCAGCTGTTTTAGTGTCGTTCTTTGTTGTTCCTCCAAACACTCCCTTGGACCCGTAATGTTTCTCACTGAAACATATCAGAAAGATGACGGAGCGGCAAAATCCTGAAAGATGATGACAGAAGAGCGTATGGAGATTGGCCAATGTACACTAATCATATTTTGATACTAGTAAAAATCAACGCTAAGTTAAGATTACATTCGCCACCTCTGCCATCGTTCTTTTTCTCCTTCATTTCTTCTCTATTCACTTCTTTTCCAGCCCTGTCACTCAAAGACATGCAAGAAGAGCCTGAGATATTCTAACTGTGCTAACTCACTTTCCAGTGGCAGCATGTCAGGAAATCTGATTCTACACTTACACAACTACACAAGTATGCTTGCTGTTTGATTTTAGCATTGCATTATAGAATCTTTTCAAAGGAGGAAATGTAGAGTATAGGCCACATCATACAGCCAGTCATTGAAATACCATAGGCATTCATATAATCAATCATTCATTCATTGTGGCGGTGCACAGTTTCAGGTCTTGGTTGTTTTTGTTCACATTTTCAAAGAAAGTCTGGGAGGAAAAATGGAGGATATTTTCCACAAAACAATGTGCTTCCATTTTTCATTCTATATATTCCCTCCTTCTCTGTGAATAGTCTATGTTGTGTCTTAGTGAGAAACAAGCTGGGAAAATACACACGTACACAGAGTGTTATCTAAATAGGCTGCATTGTTGATGTATGGAAGGTATATGCCACCTTTTGTGACTGACATAGACAGCAATAAACAAACACATTGTCTCCTTTTCTCCTGTCAAGCTTTCTGTGTCCCATTTCAATGGATTACATTTGAGGAGACTGGTTTTGTGTGTGTAACTTTGTGCCTTTCAAACGTGGCCGTAAGGTAAGGAAGGAAGGAAAACAAACCACAAAAGCTTTTGTTTGGGCTAGTTAGGAAATGCCAGTAGGGTAGCAACAATGTCAGCACAAAAACAAAGAATTAAAGTGGGCTTAGATATTCAAAAGTATAGTCCCCACATCAAACTATAGTGACACTGTTCTCTTTTGACTGATGTCATTTCTCTCCATCAGATACAAATCATATTTAAAAATAGCAAAACCACAGCTAAGACCCTGTCTGACAACATTAAAAGGCCATTTCCATGTGTTAGGTCATAAGGAAAGCAGATGATTACTACGCTATCTTCCGTGTCCTCTGCCTTTCCGGCTGTTTGTTTGCTAGGAAGAAAATAAAGCCCAAACAGTAATCTCAGGGATAATATGGTAATAAACCAGAGATAGAATGCCCGGGCACATAATCTCATTTCGAGAGGCAGGAAGTAAATTTTTCCCATAAGGCCGCATGACATCATCCGTAAGTTTTCGCTGCAGTTTAGTGTGCCATCATCCCCGAGTCATTTACCAGTAATGCAGAGGCATTACAGTTCTACTTCATTATTCTTTCAAGTGGCTGCACTGTTAAAAAAAACTCAACAGCTCCAGACCATAGCAAAGAAAACCCAGAATCTTAAAGCAACTAGGCCTGCAGTAGGGCAGACGGATGTTGGTTTAGACCAAAGTAAAAAAAAAAAAAAAAACTCATGGCCTTAGAAGCTGTATTACAGATGTGCTGGATTCACTGAAGTTTATAGTGAGGCCACTATAGCCCACCCAGAGTAAAGCACATCCAAGCTTTTTGGGAAGTAGCCTAGGATCACTAATGTGCGGATTAGAATGTTGCAAACTGAGAGGACTCCTCTTCTGATATCATAATGAACTCATGTGACCATCAGAGCCATAGTCGTGCTATAAGCTTTATGTTTTATGAATAGTGAGAAATAAAACATCTCAACAAACACATCAAAAACACATCAAAAGCTTTTGATACAAGCAGACTCTGGTTCAGTTCGGTCTGTAATCTAGCATGAATCTCCTTCCTCTATCTGGGAGGGCATCCAGAAAGTGTGCTAGTGTTCAGTGTTCACTAACCCTTAAACTCCAAATTGTCATCACCAGCTTGTCTTGCAAGAGTCAAAGTATAAGTCTAAGTATACACTTGGCGCCCAGAGACCAAGGAACAGTAAATCATATGCAAAAAAACCACCACGCTCTGCCCTTTGGATCAACTGCACAGACCTCGTGAACTTCTTCTCCACTAAAAGGGTTTTCACTTTTATATGAGCTCCCAATGCAGTTGATAGATTGTGCTGCTTCTCTTTGTTGGAGCCACCTTCGGTGGACGTCTTGTCATGATGTTTATGTGACCCATTTGAAGTGCCATGGCTGTGGTCCCGGACAGAAACGTGCGGCCTGGTTGGCTGCTTACACCTCTGTGACCCACAGCGCACCAATGACATCAGAAGCTGTAAAAAAATGAGGCTATGCAATGTTAGCATTGCAGTCGTAAAATATTTTCCCAGAAGCGCTATAGCACCGGAGTTTTGCTTTAAGCTGCCCAATACAGTATGCTTCTGACCTCCTTCAAACTATAGCCAGTATGGAGAGTATTTAGAATAACCTCAGTGGTATAAGCCAAAATAGAAAAAAAGAAAGAAGCAATGATCAACGTTACGTGTTTCACACTGGAACTATTTTGTCTGCTAACATAAACATAACCACTGGAGAGAAGTGTCCATAGAAATTTACCATTCCCATGATTCAACTGAAATTTACAGCACCAAACATGGAATGAATCCAAAGGATGACCTAACATGCTTTAGCCTCTCTCTCTCTCTCTCTCTCTCTCTCTCTCTCTCTCTCTCTCTCTCTCTCTCTCTCTCTCTTTTTTTTTTTTTTTTTTTTGACGTGGGTGCATGAAACTTATGAAAGCAGTAATTCTCATGGCTATAACTCATGGTTAATGTATTATCAAGCCATTAGAACTACTGCATTCAACACCTGTCTAGTAGACTGCCTAGAAGACACCAATATGTCTGACCATCCTTTAACACCAATGCAATGATTTTTAAAAAAAAATATTCTTACATTTAAAGTGTTGTTAAAGTCAATTACTTTAACAAATGTTTAAAATGATTTATTTGGGCCTTTGCCTCCGTCAGTCCTCTGAGTACGGCTGGTAACATTTCAGATCATTACATGGTCTGTGAGTTGAAGCCATCTTTGCTTACCAGTGGGGGGAAAAGTTCATTGAATCTATTTTTCTTAGCTTAAGTACTTTTGTCTCTGTGTATGTTAACCACACTTGGGATGGCGTCATGTTTATGGAAATTGCACAGGTGAAATTGCATGCATGCCTCAGTGTTCTTGTGTGTGGGTTTATGGTAAGTACATGCACCTGTGTGTATGCATGTGTACAAGTCAACATCCTGACACAGTTTTGAGTCATGACATACCTACAGTAAGTGTGTGTGTGTGTGTGTGTGTGTGTGTGTGTGTGTGTGTGTGTGTGTGTGTGTGTGTGTCTGTCTGTCTGTCTGTCTGTCTGTCTGTCCATCTGCAACATGGTGCACTAGACTTTTTCACTTCAATTCATGCGAAGAATCTGGACACTGTTGATAGGCACACATTTACTTCATGGTGGATGGCCACTTTGTTTGAACTTTGAACCTGAGCTCTGCCTTAAATAGGTTTGCTGATTGGATTCTAGAAAATCTAGTCGAGGAAACTGAGGCCTGGGAAGAGTAGTCTGATGTAATACTGTTATAACCATGTTGAGCAGACGTACAGTAGGCCTACTGTGTCTAATGTTGAGTGTACTAAAGCTAGTTTGGCAGACAGATCTGGCCAAGAACTGGCAACCCTGGTCAACCCTGGCTCGGTACGCCCCCTCATCTAGGTCTTAAGTGCACCCACACCACTGACTCATAGTAATCCATCCTTCTTGTGTGTGTGTGTGTGTGTGTGTGTGTGTGTGTGTGTGTGTGTGTGTGTGTGTGTGTGTGTGTGTGTGTGTGTGTGTGTGTGTGTGTGTGTGTGTGTGTGTGTGTCTGTGTGTCTGTGTGTGTGTGTGTGTGTGTGTGAATGTGTGTGTGTAAGTGTGTGTGTGTGTGTCACCGAGACAGAGAGAGAGAGAGAGAGAGAGAGAGAGAGAAAGACACGGCTTATAAATGTGTGTATGCATGCCCATAGCAAAATGTAGCAAACAAGAAAATCTGTAACCAACTTACTTATCCAACTTTATGACATCTTACGTCATCATCACCTCCCAACCCCAACCCTGGAGCCACCAACTCAGGCTCTGGGCAGCACCACTCCCACCCTCACCCGTCATCATCTCAGCAGCAGCCCAGAGAGCCCCACACCACTCAGCACAGCACAGTCATAATGCAGCTCATCCTCCACTCCTCCATGGCTTTTTGTGTGGGTGCATCTGGATGAGCCGTGTAATTACGCCTTCACACGGAGCCCCCCCACCCCAACAGAGAGGGAGGCTGGGGGGGGGGCAAGGAACACGGGGCCACAGATGTATTGACAGCGGCGTCCCCCGCTCCGAGCGCCAGTGAGTTATGACCGGGCGCTAGCGGCCACGCTAACACATTTAGCAATGCCACGCTCAGAGCCAAATGAACGCTTCAGCGAGAACAATAGGGGGAAGCTACAGGCAATATGATGGATGCTGTTTAGCTTGACAAAGGACTCACATAAATGGAGGCCTCTTAGTCACAGAGCTGCACTCGTGAGTCAGTTGGTTTCAGATCCCACCGACACAACCGACACCCAACCACCCTTCCACCCACCCACACAACCCACCCCTCACCCTCCGTCTGCGTGGAACTTGGATTTGTTAATAATCATTAGTCACAGCCCCAGGCTTGGAAGTAGAGTGTGACCGACATGGTAAACAAGTTTCCAGATCTTTCTTAGGTCCTCGCGCAAGGCTGGCATTAGTGCCGAGTAAGAATTTAATTGAATAATGATGTAATTGTTTTTTCTGGATAGCATAGCATAGCCTTGCTTAGCCTCAACCTCAAAGAAATAAGATGGATTAGTTTGTGACTTTGTGTCTTCAAAGGCTTGCTTGGTAAAATTGTGGTTTCTGTGTTTCAAGCTGTGTGTGAGTTCACCTTATCCCAGGTCAGGATGCATATTGTTTTTGACGTTGTTAATATGGGTGCCTTCTGAAGGGCAGCAACTGCCTCTGGGACATAAACGGATGTATATTTCACTATAAATCCATACAATGCCTACTCTATGCCTAGAAGGTAATTCTATGCATTACTTCCATGGAAGATTTGACATTGTGTTGTCAGCTGTAGAATGCTTTATCATAACAGCAAATGGTCTCTTAGGAAGGTATTTGTGATATGCTGATGCAAACCGAGTGTATCATGAAATGCCAAATTCAATTCAGCCTTGCCGTGGGGTGAGTGGTGTCTACAATAAGCACAGGCTTCTTCTTCTAACAAATACCAGCTGAGGAGATCTGTTAGGTTCTGATACAAATGCTCTCTCTCTCTCTCTCTCTCTCTCTCTCTCTCTCTCTCTCTCTCTCTCTCTCTCCCTCCCTCTCTCTTTCTCTCACTCAGCCTCACTCTTTCCCTTTTACTCATTGTCTCTCTCTTTCACTCACTCACTCACTCTCTCTCCCTCTTACTCTCTCACTCACTCTCTTTCTCTCTCCCTCCTCCATCTTCCTCTCTTACTCATATTGTCTGTCTTTTCTCTCACTCTTTTCTCTCTTCAGCAATGTTTTATTTTTTCCAGAGGACAACAGAACTGGTGTAGTCACAGCCAGTAATTTCTGGCAGCTGCAGGACACCCCAAGCCTCCTCTTATCTGCGTACATGAGGTGAAATTTTCCACGGAAAGGCTGTCCCAAAACCTCCACCACCACCACCACCACCAACCAGCCACCAGACAACCACCTCCCCACTATCCCTCTGACCAACCACCACAGGACCCACTGCCTGCTGCTGCTGCTGCTGGGGGGCATTGCCTTTGGTGGGGTAGGAGAGAGATTGAGAAATCCTAGAGATTCAGGCTTAAGGGTGGCGAGAGAGAGAGAGAGAGAGAGAGAGAGAGAGAGAGAGAGAGAGAGAGAGAGAGAGAGAGAGAGAGAGAGGTCCACCGCATTGGCGTGCCATTCTCTCAGCCTGGCCTCCTCTCCAAGGCCTGGCAAGCCCTCAGAGGAATCTCGGAGAAAGAGAAGGAGAGAGAGAGAAAGAAAAAAGAAAGACAGAGGGAGAGAGAGAGAGAAAGACTTGAGCTAATTTGCTGTTGCACGTCCAAGAGTGATGCCTCAGAGTTAACCGCAGTACCATGGCTGGTTTAAAGAAACAAAAAAAACAACAAACAAAAAAAGCAAAAATATGCAAGACTGTGTCCTCTCTCTAGGGGGTGGGGACCCGGGGATGAGAATCACAGTCAGGGGCACGTTCTGGGAGAGGGACGGACGGGACAGAACATCCCCTCAGTCACACAATACTAGTAGAGAGACACACTCAGATGACCAGAGATCCATTTTTAAACACAGTCAGGTGCAACACACACACACACACACACACACACACACACACACACACACACACACACATACACACACTCAGACACACAGGGAAGTTATTGAGGAGAGGGTAACAGCACAAAGAATGTGTTTAATGTTTCTCCGAAGAGCTATGTTTTGCGTTTGGCAGTAACGTCTCTGAGTAAACAGCGAATTCCACCGAGTGAAGTCATACCCCCACAGCGATCCAGGTGAAGCCCGTCCCATGTGTTAGCCGAGCACACACGCTCTCACGTAGTCGCATACGATTGGTAATACAAGACCTTTTTTTTCCCCCGACAACAGAGGCTGTGAGCGAAGCTAAACTCACAGGAGCTGCTTGCCATCTGTACGTCTGGTCTGGCCCTCGCAAAGCCTGGTGTTGTTGGGGCTGGGTTGGGTTGGGGTTGGGTTGGGTTGATTTCCCCCAGAGTGGGCAGTTTTTTGGGTCGCTCTCTAATGAGATCCTGTTGGAGTTATGCCTCTGTTGTTGCCTCTCCTTCACTGCCGCCCGTCACTGTTGCCGCCGCCGCTGCCGCTGCCGTTGTGTTCACAAACTGAACTCATTTATGACACAGTGGCTGTGCGGTTCTGGAATGTCTGTGTTCACTTACCTCTACAGATCCCCCCCCCACACACACACACACATGCACATATGCATACACACACACATACACACACACCACCCTATTGAAATAATTTCCATTTGACCAGACCAGACATGTGTGTGTCACGAGCAGAATGCTACTGGTACAGCTGCGGATTGTCTACCTACAAAAGAAATGAATAGCACTTCCTAACTGAAGTTGACATCCACAACAAACTCATATAGCCGAGTATGTGTTAGTAATTACCAAGTTAGCATTAGAAAATTACATACATTTCTATGTGTGTGTGTGTGTGTGTGTGTGTGTGTGTGTGTGTGTGTGTGTGCGTGTGTGTGTGTGTTTGTGTTTGTTTGTGTTCTCAAGATGAGGGAGTAGGTTACACTGGAAGTTTTTGGATACATTTGGGCATGCGTGTGACTCTGGTAAACATCCCATTTCCGAGTAAATATTATTGCATTTCACTAGAGAATTAACACTGAGTTTTATTGAACCTTAAAAAGGTCCTGCCCTTGTCTGAAGTGTCATATGTGGCTGCTAAATCAACTGGAGCGTGACCTGCCTTATTAAGCCTACTTTAATGCCCAGGCCCTTAAACAGAAGTCTATTGTGTCTTCTGTGCTCTTCTGACTTTCATCTTGCAATGTGGTCCATATTGAATCCATTTATGTATAATTTCATGTCAATCCATTCAATCTTCAATCTGTTTTTTACACCACAGTATAATGCAAAAACTCAAAAAGCTGCGTGATAAATGGTTGTCAAATACAAAACAACAATGTCTGTTTTTATTTGTTTAGGATTATGTTGACTTAAGAGGTACACAACATGACCAAAACCTAGACTAAAAGCCACCATCGCCTGAAAAACAATCGTATTATTCTGAATTTGATCGTATACTGAAATACAGAATGAGACTGGAATTGATTTAGCGTCCAAAAGAACATCCACAAAGTTTTATATTTCACGCAGGTCACTGTTATTATTATTACTGTGCCTCTGTGCAGCTCTAGTGATGGAGATGTAATGACCATTAGCTGAGCTCCAGATGATTGGCTCATATTATTCCTTGTCACACCTACACAAGAGCTTTGACAAACTTCCTGCTCTGTATTTTACAACATTTGTGACCTGAGGACCTGGCTGTTGCCAAAACAGTTTCACTTGGTAGCCTAGGGGTTGAATGGCAAAAGTGAACCAGAGTTCAAGTGTGTCAAGAGTCAGTGTTGTAGGTGTGAGGTGGGGGGTGGTGGTGGGGGGGAGGTTGAAGTGTGTGTGTGTGTGTGTGTGTGTGTGTGTGTGTGTGTGTGTGTGTGTGTGTGTCTAAGGAGGGTGGGGGGATGGTTTGAAGTTGTGTGTGTGTGTGTGTGTGTGTGTGTGTGTGTGTGTGTGTGTGTGTGTGTGTGTAACCAGGGTGGGTTGAGGGGGTAGATTTAGGATTGCACCTCTCATCATCCCCCCAGCCTCTCTTTCATCCAGCCAATCACATTAAGCGCCTGCCTCAAATCCCGAGGCCTCACCAGCTTGCCTCGCGACGATGAATCACTCCAATGCCTGTGCCGTGATGTGACCGCATCCAAGGGGAAACTCTTTCCATGCGGCGGCTGAAGAGCGGCTGTCAGGCGCAACCACTCCTGACGAGTATCATTCCAAGACAGGCAGTGAGAGAAGAAGAAGAAGGGGAAAAAAAGACCCACACCAAATGAAAAGAAGAAAAAAAAAGACTAAAAGCGAGAAAAACGTGATGTGTGTGCCTGCGTGTGTGTGTGTGTGTGTGTGTGTGTGTGTGTGTGTGTGTGTGTGTGTGTGTGTGTGTGGTGTAAGGGGAGAAAATCCCTGATTTTAATAGAGGCCAAAGCAGATGCTGATGATTCACTTGCATATGTGTGTGTGAGTGTGTGTGTGCGTGCATGCACTGTGGTGGGGGTTAGTGGGCTCTGTGTGTGTCTGCAGTGGGGAGGGTAGTGTATGCGAGTGTGTATGCATCTGTGTATGTGTATTTTGGGGGGAGCCCAGAGGTTAGAGGAGTACAATATGTGCGTGTGTGCGTGTGTGTGTGTGTGTGTGTGTGTGTGTGTGTGTGTGTGTGTGTGTGTGTGTGTGTGTGTGTGTGTGTGTGTGCGTCTGCTAGGTTAGTAGGGCAGAAGTGGAGGGGTTGGCAGTAGATCATGGTCACTAGTGGTGGGGGTTGTGATATACTGTATGTGTGTGTGTGTGTGTGTGTGTGTGTGTGTGTGTGTGTGTGTGTGTGTGTGTATCTGTGTGTGTATCTGTGTCTATACTGTATGTGTAAGCCTGTGTGTGTGTGTGTGTGTGTGTGTGTGTGCGTTTGAAGGCTGGGCTCCTCCAAGAAGATAAGTGGTGTGCAGTGACAGGGACCTCCTCAGAGTCTGGATCTGACTCCAGTGCACCAGATGTGGTGCCGAGCCCCAGGAACAAGCCCAGAGGCCAGAGGCAGCCTTGCACCACTGCAGTCAGGCACAGTGACGTGGGCAGCAGCAGATTCTCTTCTCTTCGCTTTTTTTCTCACTCTCTGACACTCACTGCTTTCATTTCTCTTCTCTCTCTCTCTCTCTCTCTCTCTCTCTCTCTCTCTCTCTCTCTCTCTCTGTAATGCTACACTTTTTTCTTTTTCTAACACTTCTTTTTTTCTCTTCTTCTTCTCTCTCAAACTGACTCCCCCTCCGCCCCCTCTCTCTTTCTTCTCTCCCTGTGTGTGCTATGGATCCCTGGTGTACTCCCTGTCTCCCTTGGCTTGACTTGAATGATGATCTTTAGGCATGACCATGGCGAAATTGAATAACTGAAAGTGACAGATACTGGACGTCTTATTCCTCCTATTTATGAATTGAAAGGAGGATAATCCAAGTTCTTGAGAAATGTGGTTTGGGGGAACGCACTTAAAAAGCAAGTACTTAGAAAGAATGAATAATACATTTCCATACCATGCAAACACTCTCTCAGTCAACACGCTTGAACAACCAAACTCAAAGACAGTGTACTGTATGTGACGTATTAATTACTATTTATATGAACACACTCACATCCACCCGCACACACACACACACACACACACACATTCATGTAACTGTATATGTATCATCAAATAGTGACATTGTATTCATTGCATGTTTAATAGCGTATGACCATACAATAAAATGGCCTAATGGGAAGCGAACTATGCAATCTATAACATCTGTATTCTATATCAAGCATATAACATGGCTGAGCTATTTTGTTCTCTGTTCAATGTAAACACGGATATATATTACCTGTCTTTGCAGACAGTTTATACCACAGATGATAAAACGTGGACCAAATACAATAAAGTGTAGATTTATACTGTCATCATTGTGTAAATGGCTATTAAGGAGCGTATGGGGGTATCTAGCGCTTCGTAGGCAGGTTGTGGTTGACGGAACTTAGGACAATAATCTGAACCAGCTGGAGTTCAAAAACTGTTCTTCAAATATTTCTGTTTGATTGTTATACAATTCTTGTCATCCAAGGAACTCAAAGCGCAGTATCATAAATTGTCAAATTAAACAAACTTACCAGAATATACCGGTACTTCTATCATTTTCTCTGCTGAAAAAAGAGTGAGCGGCTGTACCCAGTTCAACTGTACTGTACGTTGGCACAGAGAACTGTACCGTACTGTCCTGCAGTGCATGTTTGACATGGTGATATCCTGGGGCACCTATGCATTTAGAATTATGTCTGAGACATCACAAAGAGAAAACACATGTCCCACTATAGCCCCCAGGAGATTTCCGTTGTTGACGAGCATCAAACTGTTGACGTTAAAGGCTTCCCAATAAGGACTGTGAAATCTCTCCCCTGACTGATTTTCATTGGCATAATCTGCTTAATACGAGAATCGTTTCCGGAGATCAGTTTCTTTTCCCCCCTTCTGGGCCCAGGCCTTTCTCTGATGGCCAAATCTTTTCAATAACACTTTGTTTATTTGTTAATCCAAGCCGACTCACGAGAGCGCACCATAACACTGACGACGCGCTCACATTCGTTGCTTGATGTAACTCGGGTCTTCTCAGGCCAAACATGTCGGCGAGCCAAAAGAGAGCTGGTAATTGTTTCCGATATTGATTGAATGCGCACAGACCTCGAAAATGTAATTTTTCCCCCCCAACCCTCTGCACTTTATCATCCAGTAAGACGACATGAATCCAGGCAATCTCAGCCTGAGCTTTTCAAAACTCCAATGAAAGTTTGAACGTGACATGAATGCCTTTGCCATGCTTTTTTTTTTTTTTTTTTTAAGGTCTGCGGAGGATCTTTATAGAATAAACAACGACATACGATAGTTTTGTCCTGTAAGGGTTTTTGGAGAGGGGTTTGGTTGGGATTAAACATTTAAAGGTGCTTTACATTTATCTCCATTTCCTGCGGGTCGATTAGTGGAATAGAGAGACAGCACAGAAGAGCACAGATGAATCTGTTTGAACACTAATCCACGAGCCTGATCAATGGATGAGGGTATAATTCACTTAAACCTGCTCAGATAGATTAAATGCGCACTGCAACGTTTTAAGAACCTGATAGCCTCCCCTACTTCCTTCACTACTAATACTTACTTCAGCGTCTGGAGATACTTTTCAGGATTTTTTGTTGTTGTTGTTGTTGTTGTTGTTACCCTCTTACAGTTCCGCACAGTCATCCCTCTCTCACAGACCCAAACACTTCACTTTAAAAAATATTGGGTGTTTTCTGATGCCAGCTCCAAGTCACGGAAGCTGTTGCACCCTCTGCGTGTCAGTGGCATGCTATTGTCATTGTTCATATGTGCCGAAAAGAAAATAAAAAATTGAATAATAATACAAAAAAGAAAAAGAAAAAAAAAAAAACACACACACAACCGTGATCTCACTTGTGTGTCTGACAAAAACTGGGCAAATCTGGGCCTTGTTAGCGGGTGAAAGGGAGCAACAATGTCAGATTCATTTTAATACCACTCCAAAACAAAAGTCCTGCAAACCTGGAGCGGCGAGAAGTTGTTGGAGCCATATTTGTAAACCCCGTTATTTATCATGCGCTTGGCACGTCGGGGTTGTCGCAAGCCCAATGCTTCGCAGATGTTCCTGCCAGGAGTTTATATCTGTCAGCGATATAGATGTTTATGTTACTCTCTGCCCATTCTGTACGTTATGACAGATCGATGCCTTGTCGAAGGATCACAAGGACACTTGGTGGGGTGGTTTGTATGTGTGTGTGTGTGTGTGTGTGTGTGTGTGTGTGTGTGTGTGTGTGTGTGTGTGTGTGTATGTTTAGGGGGGATGGGTTGGGTTGGGTTGTGGGGACTGTGTGCTTGGAGTCAAAGTATCTCAGCAACATTTGTTTCTGATTATTTTGGTACAAAGTATGCGTTGAGCCGCTTGAGTTTGCCACAGACGAGCATTTGATTTGGGAAGCTGGAGTGTGGCCATGTTTTCTTTGAGCTGAGAGAGGACCTCTGGCAGACCAACCAATGCACCACCCATCACAGAAAACATTCGGAGACTCCACGGCGAACTCATTGAACAAAAAAAAAGTGTGTGTGTGTGTGTGTGTGTGAAAGAGAGAGAGAGAGAGAGAGAGTGTGTGTGTGTGTGTGTGTGTGTGTGTGTGTGTGTGTGTGTGTGTGTGTGTGTGGACTGGAGAGACGGGAGGTGGAGGTAGGGGTAATGGTGTGTTTGGTTTGAAATTTATTTTCAGAAGGGAGACAAAAATGTACACATATTGGTATTATCATCTGCACAGCAGACCCTCTCTCTCTCTCTCTCTCTCTCTCTCTCTCTCTCTCTCTCTCTCTCTCTCTCTCACTGGGCCTGGCAGCGGTGGGCCACTGACGGGAAAGGTCCATTAGGTAGCTGAAGCGCTAGTGTGCGCGCACCCGGCATAGTCGCAGCAAACAGCAGGAGTCGTCACACCCAAGGCGAACGGCGAACTGTGGAGCTATTTGATATTGTTTCCAGACCAGTTCCCTGTTCTCCAGGAGGAACAAATGGCTGCTTGAACCCCTCACTAATGCAAGAGGAACAAGTTATACAATGACAGCTAGTGAATAGGAAAGAGGCTTAGAAAAAGTGTGTGTGTGTGTGTGTGTGGGGGGGGGGGGGGGTTGGAAAGGAGGACAGCCGTTATCTTGCGTATCTAATGACCTCGGGAGACCTGGCCGATCCATGTTGGTTTTCCCCAAATAAAGCCAAGACCTGAGAAGGGGAAAAGAGGGGAGTCTTGTGGCCGGACCCCCACGCCCATTTGGAAGCAATTCTGGCATCTGCCATCTGAAACTGTTTGGCCGTGATACCATCATACATTCCCCAAAATAATGGATTTCAAAAGATCTTTTCGGAGACGAACACATCCCTTTCAGAAGATCTTATCCATCAATGTTTTCAGAGCGCTTACGGAGAGGAAGGGGAATACCCCAACACCCCCACCACACACACACACACACACACACACACACACACACACACACACACACTCCCCCCAACACCCACAATTCCAGATCTGCTTTCATAAGGTTGATTACTTAACTGTTGTCATTTAAATCTGCAATTCAAAGTGTTTACTGTAAACCCATCTGCAATGTCACAGGGTTCAGATTCAATGTGGCCGCACACGACATTCAAGGTCGCAGTATAACTGTCAGCAGAGATTACTCAAGAATACCGTCGCTGTTCCAAGTGGAAATTAGTAATCTTGGAAGTGACCAGTGAACTGATGTAACTCCAGGATCCAATAGCAGAAAGAAGTTTTTTCTATGATTAACAGTTGGGTATGCAATAAATCTGACCACCCCAGTATAATTCTAAGTTGGACATATTTCAACTGACCCGGTGCACTGCAATTTATCAAGGTAGTTAGACTGCTAGATATCAAAAGATAGGCCAGTATTATATCACTTTCTCTGGTCGGCGGAGTACATGCTTTTTGAATGTTTGATATGATATGCCTTCATTGTGTCAACACTGTTATCACCAGATGTTAGGCAGGAGTGGTGACAAGGTCATGACCTTTGGCCCCAAACACATTTAGCAAAGTTTAGAAGGCAAATTCTCATGTTGCTGTTACCTATGTGTACAACTTACATTTTATAGTGTTGTTTAGACATTCAATGCAACAAAAAACAGATTTACCTTTCAGAGTAATATTATTGAAGTATTTATTAAGTTAATGGGAATATGATAATTATTGATAAAATTCATATTTTTGGAGTAATTACAAACCACTTCAGAATTATTTTGCAGCTATTTAGTCTCAAAATACAATGTGAATCTAAAAGCATGCCAGATATGCATAGAACTGGTCAACTCCAGAACTTCATCGTTAGCCCTCCCCATAGTTCAAAGTCATACCTAAATGTCTATTAGAGCAAACTTCGGTCCCAAGTTGCTGGTGAACTTTTCTAATGCCACAACCATGAATTGAAACCCAGGTAGAAAATGCCCATATCTTTAAGCGCTACCTTCTGCTGAATCGAGATATTGAACACTCTGCATATCAAAAAGCCTTTTTTCCACTCAGCTAAATTTCAACCGACTTTGATTTCCGCACCACCTCATCCTGGCTACCTGTACCTTCTATGGGTTTACTGTAAGCAGCTTAACGTACCCTTTCAAACACATTAGGAAGCCAATGGGAGAAAAAGTCTATAAAAAATGGTCACACATATCACCAGGCCGGTCTGCTGATAAAATATTCAGCAAAAAAATAAATGTGAAGCGTGATTTTCAAGTACTTTATGCCAAAGAGCGATATGTATGAAATAAATAAACACTGGATGGGCTGTGTTAAGACTTCCACCTGCTGTCAAATACACCACTTCAACTTCAGACTACAGAATGTGTGTGCGTGTGTGTGTGTGTGTGTGTGTGTGTGTGTGTGTGTGTGTGTGTGTGTGTCACTACGGTGGGCCAACATTAGAAATAATACCCTCACCAGACAGAAAATTGAGCACCTCTACACTGACCATTTTTTTCTTCTTCTTCTACAGCTCAAATCTTTCTAAAATCTAATCCATTTATTCTAATAGACCAATTAAAGTTTAGCAAAAATACAGTACTTTGCCAGCAATTAAAATAATTCTAAAAAGTCTATTGGTCAGACAATTTTTTGGTATTTTTCCCCCTCATTTGAAGTATGTAGACACATTTTTCGAATCAGTAAGAGAGAGAGAGAGAGAGAGAGAGAGAGAGAGAGAGAGAGAGAGAGAGAGAGACGGGGTGGGGTGGAGTGGAGGGGCACCACCACATGGATTTCTGGTCTGCCTTGTCCATTTACAGGGGGGGGGGAAACAATAAGACGCAACAGCCCCAAACCGAAACTGTGTTTGTAATCATCGGCCACCAGCACCTGGCAAATCACTCCCTCTTTCCTTTTCTTTTTTTTCCTCTCCTCCATCACTAATGAAAATAACTTCAGGAACATCCAACAACACCTTATAAAGCAGCCACCCCTCTCATGGCAGACCTAGAAAAAGAGAAAGAGAGAGAGAGAGAGAGAGAGAGAGAGAGAGAGAGAGAGAGAGAGAGAGAGAGAGAGAGAGAGAGCGGGCCTGTTTTAGGAGTCAAGTCAGAGGGCCATATTTCCGCCCTGCCTCGTAACACGCAGCAGCAGCACAACACCGGGCGCTTGAGCACAAACCAGAGCAGCACAATCGATTTCGAACATGTCCGGCGTCAGCTGCAATAGAGACGCCGTGAAAATGCTTCTGCACGCCCGCCCGAATAGAGCTACCACGCCTGCCGATTGAGTTACAACGCCTGCGTCTAGGCAGGGTAGGGTAGGGCAGGATAGGGCCCGGCTGGGCTGGGCTGGGCAATGGAGCTAGCCAGGGAGTAAAACCCTGCCCCCTGCCTAATCCCCCCAACAGTGCTCATAGCGCTGCTTAAGTATTTTCACTGGGCCTCTGCAACTCTGGAGAGTCGCTGGCCTCGAAACTTTATCTGAGCCCCGGAATGTGCCCCGATCACTAATATCCACTCATTAAAGCCAGAGGAACCGATATCGCTGGAGCGTTTTTTTTTTTTTTTTTTCAGTCATAAAGCCCCAAGCCTTTGCTTCAATTACAGAGGGATATAAGCGTCATGGGATTGACCTAAAGGCAGACCCCTGACCCTATCACATCATTTTTGGGGGTCTAACTACACAGAACAAAGCTGACTGGTCGTGTAATTTTACTGCATACATTACCCATAATTCATAGTCCTCACCTGGCCAAAGGACACACTATGCAGTGCACAGGCTACACAGTATGGTATGGGGAAGTCATCACTTTTCCACAGGAATCAGTACTGCACCGGTTATTACCTGCATCAAGAGAACTTGACACAGGAAATGGTGCATTTTTTTTTTCATGTGCCAGTTAAGATGATTGCATAAAAGGAAATTATTAGAGAATTAAGTGGAATGGAAAGCATTACAGATGCATACCATTATCTGAGAGTCATATGAATCATCGTACACAGTGGTTTCGAACTCCAGGGGTTTGACACGGTTGACTTAGATTAAGAGTGGAATTAAGTCATTCCAATAAATACATTGGTTCTTTATGGACGAACTTTGTCCTTCCCTTGCTCGCTGTTTTGGCTTTCTGTTTAAACTCGCCGCAATGTTTTGCAGAGTAGGGAGGCTTTCACTGTGTGGCCGGCACTCTGCCATCCCCGAAGGAGCAGGTAGTATTCCAGGTAAAATGGGGATAATAGCACAAAGTGGATATACGACGGGGTCCCTCACATCTGTTTTCTGACCTCTCGGTGGCCGTAAAACCGGCTGACCTGTAAAATGCAAAAGACAGAGTCGATAGAGTGGATGTAGGATGGAAAAACACTTTTTTTTTTTAATTCGACAACTTATTTGGCAGAGGGAAACACTATGAAATACAGACTACTCAATATGTCTGTTTGACAGACAGAGATTGTGTGATCCTCACAGACACTACCCAGATATGGAGCAGCGGATAAACAAAACCTTCCAATCTTTCTGTTTTGTGAAGGGGGGTTTGGGGGGGACTATATTTAGCTGTCTGTCTTCAATAAGGGTGTAATTATTTGTCTTCTCTTCGCAATGATCATTGTAAACACATTTCTCCTTGATGGTGATTGAGTATGACTTAATACTGCTGATTTTCTTGGAAAACCCTGACCCTACGGCACCTTTGGTCTAGTCAAGTAATCTCCTGGCAACGAGACCTTCTCCGCGGTGCCAACAAAGATCTGTTGACACTCTTTTGAACCGACCCAATGGTCAACAGCACGAACACATCAGTCAGGATAGGGTGTAATGTTTGGCTTGGTCTTCTGAATGATCGGAGCGAGTCCGTAACAGAGTGTTCTTGCTGAGCTGACAAACAAAATACCCGCTGTAGACACTGATTGTATTTCAGTCCTCTGAAGTGTGCTCTGTGTGTTGGGCAAAGGGAGCTTCGTCTGGGCTGGGTGGTGATGATGATGATGATGATGACGACTACCATGGTGTGGATGATGTACGGGTACCACTGATGTGGTCTCAGAAGCCAGACAGTTGGCTGAAACCACCAGGTCTGGTAGTGCTTGTGATGTAATGTGGTCGCTAAAAAAATACATACTGTACTGTGATTCAATGGAGGCTGTTTGAGGGACATGCAAAATAGCCATTCATGGACAGTCCATGGTCTATGGCGAGTCATACAATGGAAACAAAATGTTTTAACTTCAGTGATACTCCTAATCATAAATGATTACTTGATGACTGTAAGCTAACTTGCGGCTTGCAAACTGTAATTCCAATGGGAGTACATATCAATGAATGATGACACAGAAAGCCAACAAGAATGTAAGCTTTGAAGATGCTAAAACACCAGTGAACCAAGCATCCACACACTACACACTTTTAAACTGAATAGTAGTGCAAAAAAAGTAGTTTTTTGTCACCTCCTCAATGTCAATGAATTAGTAGGGTATTGTGTGATGTGATCGATTACATGCAAATTGAGCATACAGTAAGCTTTTTAAAAATAAATAGGCCTAAATAAATAAATAAATAGGTTATAGAAAGAAAATAAATTAAATTAATAATAAAATAAAATAGTAATACAATTTTCCAAGTCTCTTTCCAACTAAATGTGCTCTTTGCCACCTTGGAGACAGGGCATGCCTGGCTAGAACAACCGCTGGAGTAATATGATGCCACTGAGTGCCACAGGCAGCAGTTGATGGGCAGAGTTTGTGGCTTGTCCCAAAATTATACTAAGCCCTGAAAAAAGTGAACACAAAAAATGTCATGCCCATTGCATATATGGTTTATGTGTGGGCTCTGCAAAAGAAAACACAACATATTACAAGGCTATATCTGAAATGTCACCCATGCAAACGCATACATGTTGCATTGCAGTCCCTTAACACAGTGTCTGACAGTGGCCTTTACAATAACATTCTGCTCTGGCTGAGTTTATCATACAAATACATCTCATGTAGCACAAACATGGAGACATGAGGCTGTATCAATACAAAATGCCAACTCTGTTTTAGCTGAGTGATATACGATCATTGCAAAAAAAAAAGAGGAGGGAAGTATTCTGAGACAGAGCTCCTGTGTTTTCCTACAGGCTAGACTCGAAAATCCCCCAAACGCCGGGCCCGTGTTGAGTGCCCCTTACCCGTGACCCGCATAGAGCACCCTTTTTTTCGGGAGGGAGGGGCGAGCTGGAGGGCTTCACCCATACTGACCAGACAGCTTCGCTCCTGTGAAAAGGCAACAATGCCACACAAGTGGAAAGGCGGTGAAGCTGCCTTCCGCAAAGGCAAACCACCAAAAATATTTTGATTCCGTCCATAAAACTTTCAGTCTGTCTGTCCGACTGGCAAGCGCAAGCGCGGCTAGACAAGACGGGCCGCTTTGTCTGTGTCTGATGTCAAAGACGTCTGAACCCATCGATGCAGAATGCGCTCTGCATGGAGAAATAAGCTAGATGAGTGACTTGTGATTGTGATGTTGGCATCTTGCTCTGGGAACTCAGTGCACACCTCTATGCTGGGCTGGGCTGGGCGGATTGCAGATTGCAACTAACCAACTGCAAGCTAAGCTAAGCTATGCTAGCTGCCCATTGATTGCTTCCCCAGAGATGACATCCACAGACAGGCCTGGGGACAGCAGACAAAGGACCAAAGGACCAAAGGACCAAGTCTGTTGGCATCGCCGTCGTGCACCTTTACTGCAATTCACAGCAATCCCTCTGATGTAATGCAGAACTTCTGGTCATGCATATTTATGGGCAACATATATTTGCTGAATAGAGTCGGTTTAAATTCCAAATACTACATGCCATCTGTCAAAAGCCACCTAAATCCATAGCCAACTTTGCTGTGTTTTTTATAGTGAATAAAGCATTTCCCTTGTATCCTTTGGACACACTTCTCAATGATAATTTCATGGGAAAGGGTACGGAGTACAAGAGAGTAACCGGACCCAGAGTGCAGAATGACACTGAATCTAACAGAGGCATAAGAAGGGACATTATTTATTTTGTGGCCTTTGACCTTTTCAGATTGACTTACTACTGTATGAACATGTAGCAGTGAGAAGGTCAAAAGGGTCACTAAACAGTTTTATTTTGTCATGCTTTAAAAAGTCAACCAGATAGGCCCACTTTATGTAATGCTAACCAGACTAGCCATTAGGCTAATGCCATTTAAGAACGGCCAATGAATGAACACGACAAGCCACTGAGGAGTATTAACACAGACACATGAACTCTTCATGGGAAAACAAATCAAGGATGAAGAGAAAAGTTGTTTTCCTTCATTTTCGAACATTATTTTGCCCAGATGGTTAGAGACTGCTCTTCGAGAACAATAACATTAGCCCTAGCCATTACCGAAGAATCCAAAAGCTGTTAAATAGCAAGCTGTTCAAACAGAGCTTAAAGGCCCCGACACTTTTATTGAAACAAAAACTTGAGTTTCCTTAAATATAAAGCCCTCCCGCTCACTGCCAAGAGGTGTATTGTTCAAAGACCAGAATCCTGGCTTGATCTCGCATTTCTGTGTGATCTGGCATAGTAAAACCCACTAAACCAAACTGCCAACAGAAATTCATGGGTACCCACTTCAGCCGCTCTTGGAGGCATAATACAGACATCACTTAGGGCCCGGAAGCCCCATGAAAGGAAAAGGCATCAAAGAGACCATTAAACACGAAGCAAGGAACCAAAGCGACGAGGTGGTACCTGGAATTGTATTTAACTTCTTCTATATGATTTGACTGCATTAATTAATAAAATGCCCCCGAGAGAGGAAATTGAAAAGCCACTTTAATGGAGGAGAATAGATGGTCCACACACACACACACACACATACACACACGCACACACACACACACACACACACACACACACACACACACACACACACACACACACACATACACACACACACACACACACACACACACACACACACACACACTCACACAGAGCACTGATAGAGTAAGCTCAGGCAGAGGAAGGCCACCTGGAGGGCCTATACTGCCCGGCTGCCCACAGCGCCTTGAGTGTGAAAGCTTTTGGGTTTACAGTCATGACTCACTGGTCAAGAGAAACTCCATGGGTGATGGGAATCGCCCATCACCCATTATAACCCCTCGGCGCTGTTCAGAAATTCCTCCCTTTCACCCTGGCTAAGTCCAAATGATACATGAGGGGGGATGGCGGTCGGCGGTCGGTTCGGAAGTCGACGGAAAGTCTCAGTGGCTGGCGCTGCCACCGCCGCAGTATAATATTTATCCTAAGTGTCAGGAGGAGCACATTTCTCACCAGGCTGCTAGAAGCCCCCCTTTTGACGATGAGAGGGAAATCCCTTCAGCGGTTATCAGTGCTTAATTCCGCAGGCGGCTGGCAGACATGTCGATCAGGCCGCAAGAAGGGCGAGTAAGAAGCAAAGACGTGTGAACATTTATGCGAGATTTGATTGCAGTGGACCTCACAAAAGATGTCGCACAGAATAGAGTAGACTAGACATTCACTGCCGAGGGGGTGAAGCTACAGTACCAGCCCTCAGAAAAAATTGTGAGCGCAATGACAGAGAGAGAGAAAAAAATGGCAGTGCCCCCCTACTACAGCAACACAAGTAGTGACACTGATAAATTATGCATCTATGGGTAGGATCTCGTTTCTGCCGTATATCCTGTGTATCATGTTTGCTGACTGTATAAATGTCGTAATTGAAACGCAAAGCAGGGATCCCGAGATACAATATTTACTCAAAACACCTCACATATGGAAGGAATTGGTGGACAGCTGCTTTCAATCGGTGGGTGCGGGGCAAAAAGATACTCTTTGAAATGAATTTGAAATGAAGAGGGAGGGACGTAAATCAGAAAGCGGCTCGGCTATACCCTCGCAGATCCGATCCCGTGGAAGCATTACGTTTGAGGTGAAATCAGAGTTGGGCCAGACTGCCTGCCCGGCTGGTACATTGCAACCCTCACATGCCAACATGCACTTGAAATAAAAACACACATTCACCCACCCACACGCACACCCACCCACCCACACACACACACACACACAAACTCACCCACCCACACACACACACACACACACACACACAC
Organism: Sardinella longiceps; assembly: GCA_027497455.2. Lineage (NCBI taxonomy): Eukaryota > Metazoa > Chordata > Actinopteri > Clupeiformes > Clupeidae > Sardinella > Sardinella longiceps. The sequence continues at coordinate 25,848,548 of JAODXP020000030.1, read as the reverse complement.
ACACTCACAATCACACACACACACACACACACACACACACACACACACACACACACACACACACACACACACACACACACACACACTCACACACTCACCCACCCACCCACACACACACACACACACACACACACACACACACACACACACAGGCAGGCATTGCAATAATTCCGTAGCAAAACCCGTCTGGAATATGATCTGAGGAGCCTGGCAGGCACTGGCCCCAAGGACGACTCACTGTGCAACTTATCACAAGAATAGTCTTCATTATAAAATAACTTTAGTGGCCTCCGCATAGGAAGCATACAGGAGTGGAGACAATAGAATGAGGCTGACACAGTAAAGGTCACAAACAGGAAAAGGAGTATAAGTTGCTTGGCAGCAAAAACTAACAATAGAACTGTGAGAAGGTATTTATGAGCTCCAAACCCTCACTAGAACATTGCAGTCAAGACCTACTACGTGTGTTCCAAAGGATAAGCCATATTGATATTGTTCACTTGAAGATATTGTCCCCTTCATCTCCTGCCAAACGATAGCCAATACTTGGTGTAAATTCTATAATTCAATAATATGCCTGGCGCCTTGATGCGTCAATAATGTTGATGACAGGACTCACAGTCCTCCGTTGGGCTTGTCTCTCCGCGCTGAGCATGGCTTCTCTGCAGCAGCTTTACACACACACACACACACACACACACACACACACACACACACACACACACACACACACACACACAGGCACACACACACATATACACTCACAGACACACACATACACCCACACTCACACCAGTCATTGATAGGCTCTCTGTGGCTGCTTGCCAGACCATGAGCAGTCACTGACACAAACGCACACACACACACGCAAACACACACACACACACACACACACACACACACACACACACACACACACACACACACAGTCACACACACACATAAGAATATATGCATACTTCCTCCTCTCATTTCCTAGGGTTACATCCACGGCTTGCACGGCAGAGCCCCCGAGCATCAACGCCCATCATGTAAGCCCCCGCTAAGCTCTCATTTCATTCAGACGTTGCAGGATGAAACGAATGACTCCAAAGGATGGGTATGCATGCGCTGTGTGTCTGCATCTTAAGCCCCTGCGGCGCTCATATGACTCCAGCCACAGAGCTAAAGGCTGGCTTGTATTGGTTGGACTTGGCTGGGTTGGCTTGACTGACGTGGCCCCTCGGATGGACCGACTCCGTTTCCTATTGTTTCCAAAGTCTCTCCTAAGGGTGCTGTACGTCTTATGTGGACAGATGACGACTGTCAAACAAGTGATGTGAGGGAAAGAAAAGTCATGTTTTTTTTCTTTCTTTTTTTTTGGTTGTTGTTGTTGCTGTTGTAGACTGAAGGAATGAGGCTGTAGAGCTCAATGCTCGGATGAAATCAATTTTGAGGGATTGACAGGGGTCCCGAGAGGGCGGATGTGTAGGACAAAATCGTTCTTTCATGTGGATGAACTGAAAGTCAGGGCTTGAATGGTGCAAATAAATTTGGGGGAGGAAAGCTGTGAAACAACATTAATCAAAAGGATATGTCCTCGTTCATTCACTGCAAAGCTTGGGGGAGTGTAGTTGTGTACAAGGAAGGGGTGTAATGAAGATACGGGAAAAGAGAACTCCTCCGAGCTGGAACACAAACAAGTCGGCAAACAATCTGTTGATCCACCAAAAGCCATCTGATATGAGGCGGACTGAAAAGACATAGAAGTGCAAAGGGAAAGAGAGAGAGTGCAAGGGAGAGAGAGAGAGAGAGAGAGAGAGAGAGAGAGAGAGAGAGAGAGAGAGAAAGAAAGAAACTCGCTTAGTGGTTTTAATGAGTCTGGGTGTTTTTCTCACCGAAGAAGCTAAACTCTTCCAACAGACGCTAACTACAGGAGCAGACAGCTGAGCATTGAGAGATCTACAAAAGCCAAATAAATGTTTGAGGGGCTGGTTCCCACAGGGTGCAGACACCACACGGGGAATATCAATGTCATGTCCCAGCGCACAGACTCGCTGGAGCAATCATCAGAGTTTTCGGGCCAGCACAGACAGTGAATGTCTGTCTGTGTGTGTGTGTGTGTGTGTGTGTGTGTGTGTGTGTGTGTGTGTGTGTGTGTGTGTACTGTACGTGTGTGTGTTGAGTTAAGGCTGCGTTTTCAAGCTGTTCACCGTTCACATTACCAGCGATGAAGGGTGACTGCCGTGTCATATTTTGTGAAAAAACAAGACAGGACACACATTTCATAAGGGTGAGAAGAAGCCATTTTCTTCCCCTCCTTCTCACTTTGTTTTGGTTTTCCATCCTTTCTCTTACCATAACTTACTAGCTTTTTGGAAGCCGTGCAGAAAGCAGCCATTTGAACAGCAGTGGCTCCACACACACACACACACACACACACACACACACACACACACACACACACACACACACAACACGCTCGAGAACAAGAGGTCATTCGGTTGCTCCATTTCAACATTTGCACTTCCACCATCACCACCTGGTGAAAAACAAATGTTTCTCCCCACAGACGATGGAAGGCTTGCTCCTTCTCAAGCATCCCAACACTGACCCACATCACAGACTGGCTGTTAAAACACTCAAGCTGAACCGACCACAACTGCAGCCTGCAATGAGCAAAAAAAAAAATAAAAAAACGATACAGTCTCACTAAGGAACCCTCACTAAGTTATTACCGATGAATGAAAGAAAAGGTTTAATGATGTTTTCATTTTTTTTTTTAAACAAAGTGCTTCTGATTAGCTCTGTAAATATCATTTGAAGGCCTTGATGTTATGCAGACTGAGCTGTAACACTGAGGCTAAGAGGTTTCCAATGGTAATTACAAGACCCAGGTGAGCCTCAGTCAGTTCTGGGCCACAGTCCCTACAGCTGCTGTTGTTCTCACAAACATCAACACTCACACACATATGCATGCTCTCTCTCTCTCTCTCTCTCTCTCTCTCTCTCTCTCTCTCTCTCTCTCTCTCTCTCTCTCTCTCTCTCTCTCTCTCTCTCTATCACACACACACACACACCCACACACACATACACACACACATGTACAAACACATGCACTCTCTCTCTCTGACTCACACACACACACACACACACACACACACACACACACACACACACACACACACACACAGACAGGCATATCCCCATGCACACACACATACAACATGCATGCAAACACACACACACACACACACACATACACACACACAGCAAACATAAGTTACCAGATGCATTGGCCACACAAGAGGACACACTGAAGGCCCTTAAAATCTCACCCTGACCCTTTTTTCACAGCAAATATTTCACCATTTAAGTATCGCATTGTGTGATCCTTCCCCACATACAGCACAGCACAGTACAGTATGCTCTCCACACATTGCACCCCAGCCCTCAGACAAGCCTGCCTAACACGGCCCTGGAGGACTAGTTCTACTGCAAGAACAGTCTGGCCTGAGGTCTCTGGTCAGGCTTGTGGGACAGGATGGGTGGGAGGAGGAGGGTGAGGAAGGGCCAAGGGGTGATAGGGTTACACTGCCGACCGCGGGGCCGTTACTCGGAAACACTCTCATCGCTCTTGGATTTCACTGTGGCCAGTAACACTTTTGACAAAAGGATGTACTCCTCTTAATTTCCTCAGCCTGGTGTGTGTGTGTGTGTGTGTGTGTGTGTGTGTGTGTGTGTGTGTGTGTGTGTGTGTGTGTGTGTGTATGTAGTACAAGTATGTAAGTATATACTGTAAGTATGTATATAGGCCTAGTGTGTGTGTGTGTGTGTGTGTGTGTGTGTGTGTGTGTGTGTGTGTGTGTGTGTAATGTGCAGCGCTGCAGCCGCCCACACAGATATACTGTGTGCACTTATGAGGGAGGAAGTAGTACAACAAAGCGGAACTGATTTGTGCAGGCCTGCTTTCCCATGCTGTTCTGGTCACTTGCATATCCAGAGTTTTCCAACAACGCACCACTAAGAAGCACATAAAGACGGGATGAGGAGAATTTCCTGTGTTTGCTGTGAGAGTATTAAAACACGCAAAAAAACCCAAACGTCTTCTCGTTCTAACACCGACATCCTATCGTTCTAATGCCCCACATCCTTTTGTTTTAAGTTAACTAAGTCGAGGGCCGCCACACACGTCGAAAACACGTCTTTTTCGGCAAAGTTTTGACTTGCAGAAAACTTCTTTCGTGATTTACTTCTTCTCTGTACCTGTAAAATCGCACGGCACACAGACCCTGCTGACTCTACTGAGTGAGGACTTACGTAAAAAAAGTTATGTCTTACTTCAGACAAACTGCAGAAAGCTGTCCCCCGTTTCCATGCGAGCGGGCTGGGCTAGCCGTTGCCGTGGAACTGGATTGGTGCCCGCAGAATATGAGAGAGATTAATGGCATTAAATCCTACAGCTGGATAAATCGATGTTGGCCTTTCAGGAAGTGCTTACTGTAAGCCTCCATCATTGGAAACGCAGGGGCTACAGTACAGAGCTGGGGTAACGGTACCGAGGCGAATGGCGGTGAGTCGGTGGTGGTGGTGGTGTGTGTGTGTGTGTGTGTGTGTGTGTGTGTGTGTGTGTGTGTGTGTGTGTGTGTTGTGGGGGGTGGGGGGGGTAGTGCATTGGATTCAGGAGCATGACAAAAGTGTAACCATCACTTTAACAGGGACAGATGTCTTCCCGTTTCTCCGTGAGCTTCCAAGGGGACATTTATTTTGAAGCGTGACAGGACCAATCCTCCGATTTTTCTACCCAGGAAGCCAGAAGAGGTCTTTCTCTCAAGTGCATATCCCTCCCCCTCTCTCTCTCTCTCTCTCTCTCTCTCTCTCTCTCTCTCTCTCTCTTTTCACTGTCTTTTTTCTCACTTTCTCTCTCTCTCTCTCTCCCTCTGTCTCTGCGATTAATCACATCTGCTAAAGCAGCTTGGCTTCATTAGTGGCTGTTGCATGCTCACTCAGCATAAAATGCCTTTGCGTGCCAAATTGTCTCATCTGAAGTGTATTCTTCTCAGAGGAAAATGAATATACTCTCAATATGGTTGCAATATCGCAACAGAGACTGGATTTTGCGGTACTGTTGTTCCCACCGGATAGACAGTATGCCATAAATCATTACAATATTCTATATGCGAAAACTCACTTTTGTTCACTGTCCGCATGCCCAGTGGTTTCTGTGCAATTACTTACAGCAATGGCAGCAAGCATAAGACAGAGAGAGTTGTCTTGGTACTTCAGAAATGAACTGTAATCAGCTTTAACCATCATTAACAAACAAGAAGTGTAACAGGTGCACAAGTCCTCTATGTCTATGGCTATCCAAACAGCACAGAGTTGAAAACAGGTGGTATAATGATGCTGCATGGGGCAGTTAAAGTTGAGTTAACAATGACTCTTCCCAGATGAGCTCGGAATGATCTCATCTTCTCTTGCCCGCCTCTAACCATACTATCATCACCGCCTGTGTCAGCGCAAACTGATTTTCTGTCACCGAGTGATGTAATTTCTCCCCCTCAGCAGAGGAAGAAGACGAGGAGGAGGAGGAGAAGGAGAAGGAGAGAGCGAGAGAAGACGAGGCAAGGCGAGGCGAGAGCGTGCTGGGCCATGTGTGTGCTGGCAGCTGCGGAGATGGTGTTGTGTTCTAGCCCAGGTGGATGGGAACTCGGCCGTGCCGTTCCCTTCCTCGGGACAGCGTGTGTTACAGCTAGTAAAGCACCTGCCTATTAGGACTCCCTTTGATGGTGCCAGCAGGACTCCTCCCAACTTGGCAGGGGGTTGCGGTTCGGTACAGCATCCCTCCACACCACACCACCACCCTCCTACATACACACACACACACACACACACACACACACACACACACCCTTTTCCACACTAACACCCCACCCCCCCAACTTCCCCTCCTTCCTCCGGGCACAGGTTAGCACATACTGGATGTTTGGCAAGAGAACCCACCCCCCACTCCCTCCCTCCCTCCGATAAACACACACACACACACACACACACACACACACACACACACACACACACACATACCCTTCCTTACTCACCTCCTCGCCCCCAAACCCCCGTCCTTTGGTAAGAGAGCCACGGGGGCAGGTGGAACAGCAGTTCTGCCGTACACGGGGCAACAACAAAGGGGAGAACAAAAGAGAAAAGTATGTCGGATCCAGAGGAGATACAAGCCCCCCACCCCTCACACACAGCTTTGGCCCTGAAGAGAGCACAGCTTGATAGGGGAGGGCCTCTGAAGATGGGATGGGATGTGGACGGAACACCTGACGTTTCTGATTAGACCATATGGAGACGAAACTGTCTTTCTTTTGCCGGTTTATGACTTTGGACAGCTTTTTCAAGCGATCACACTGCCATATGTGATGTAGATAAGCATAGAAAATAGATACTTGAAAATTTGGAAGACTTGCATTTCTGCAAATCTAAATATTTTTGCATATAAACATGCTGTGTATTTATGCCATGTAAAATATACTGTACATTATATGTAGTACCAGTATATCATATGGGGCATAGTGGAGATCATTTACTTCAGATCTTTATGAATGAGGATATGAATGATACTCCGTCACTTTCAGAAAAATGATACTCCGTCACTTTCAGCCCTGCTGCACGAGCCTTCTAACAGCAATATATTTTGCATGAAATGAAAGATTTTCGAACAGCACAGACCTAACGCGAACGAGAAACACTTTACATTGAGTCAATGTAACCTCAGATCTTACTTTCGGTTTCCAACAGTCAGGTCCCATTGGTTCAGTGTAAAGTGCCTGTTCGCTTCTGTGTTCGCGTTCGGTCTGTGCTGTACCAAATCATTTTGTTCCACTCGCTAACTAGCGCATTTAGCAAGCTCTTTCAACAGGGCTATGTTTGAATTCACTCCGGTACTCTCCTTTAACATCCAGTCCTACTGCTGCCTATATTGACTCCTGTTTTCACAGCAACGGCGGCTAAGGGGACTCAGAGAACCACAGTAGGCCTACAACAGGATCTCTAACACTGCAACGTCACAGCTAGTGAGGCACTCACTCACGGTGGCCAACAAACCCATGTAGGCAAAGTCTCCCCTTCAATAAGACAAAATAAATGTGCCTCCACGTTCTGATCCCAACCACATAGCGAGGGCCAGCGGGGGGAGGCATGGGCAGTTGCGTGTAATAGCGCTTTTAAAGACACTGCACATGCCTTAGCGCAAACCGCTGTGCACATGGCACTAAACTCATGGGCTATACACAAACACACACACACACACACACACACACACACAAAGGACGAATTTTTCTCATGAGAGAATCTCATTTGGGAGAGGCAAGCAGGCAGTCAGTCAGGCAGGCCTACACCAGAGGACTCACAGAGAAAGGGAGAGGCTTGTGAGTTCTGAGTAGCGCACATTAGGCTAAAGGAAACATGTCCTCTTTGGATCAAACAACAAAGCGTCGGAGGGGGATTTATTGGTAAACAGAGACATCAAATCCATCACGTCAGCGCGGACTAATCAGGACTGAAATCTTTGCCTTTTGTGTCCCATTTTCCCTGACCTCAGCGTGGAGTTCTGAAAAGCCTGGTAGCATCCGTTTCTAATCAACCTCCTGCGGAATTACACTGGGAAGTAATGCCGAGAGCGGAGCGGGAACTTAATGGTTACTAGGAACCCCCCTTCCCGTGCCTCGCAGCTGTTTTTGATTATATAATTAATAGTTAATATGAAATTCAGATAACTTGAGGGTGGACGTAATGCCCCTTTTTCTGTAAATTATGAGCTTAAGAAGGAGCTTTTCTGGCTGCTAGAGGCCTGCAGCTTTGCTGTGAAGTTTTTCGGCTGCAGGGAAAACATTTAGAGAAAAGATAGAGAGGTTACTATAGGATAAAAGACAGGAGGCATAATTCAGGGAGCTGAATAAAAAAACTGAACAACTGTAGTTGATATTACTGCAGTACCACTGATTGAACTAAATGACCCAACAAAGAAAGGGTATTTGTTTGCTCTTTGTTTACTATTGAAAAATATGAAAAAATAAGCAGGCCCATGAAGTATATCCAAAGTTCAGTTCCTGGAGTGTTGTGTTGTGCTGCTCTGGGCCGTGTCTGTCGGCAGTCACCACATCATCAATCTCACGCCAAAATCATCTCAAGCATGGAGAGACAATATGAGCCTCCGCTGCAGATAAAAAGTCCTCTGTTACCTTTCACTGCACTGTCTCTAAACACCCGTACGCAAAACGGATGACTCCTTGACTCCGACACCACCAATAACAAATAAATCTTGCAAAGCCATCATGGACTGGGGCCCATCATTCTGCACCAGCGTCAACTGAGATAACGACTAAGGCAACAGCATGGCGTCAAAGAAAGTCATATTTAAAAGGGGGCTGCGCTGCGGACGTCAGCTTTTTTAGGAGTAATGGATAAATAACCGCAGCTGTTGTTCTTTTTTTTCTGGGAGTGAGTGAGTGACATGCCCAAGGAGATAAATATTTTGGTTTTAATCTAGATTGAGAGCGCTGCTGCTGCTGTTTCTTTCTGGACTGGTGCTCTTTTGTCAGGAGGATGGGCACTACTAAAGCAGTCACTCAAAAGTCAAAATAGTCGATGGGCTGTATTGCTTTCCCTGAGCCAACACCGGACAACACATTACAGTGATTTAATGTGGTTCCTGACAAAGAAAAATGTCTGCAGATATGATATCCCAGCAATGGGGAAGTGGGCGGGTGTTGGGGGGCACAATTTTCAACACTTAGTGTATTGGAGGTGTTGACGGGACATGAGCTGGTCAGGGTCTGTGTGTGTCTGGAACTCTTGTGTGAAATAATGAACGTGATCAATGGACGTTGACCTTTCGGCTTCAGTCAGAGGTTAACTATACCACACAAAAACCTGAGTCCAGGGGTGAAAAACAGGCAGCCATGTTCGTGTCCTCTTGCCTTACCTATCTGACAACTTTGAGTAACTGCACTGAGCTCTCCAGTGTAGTTTTGGCCTTAAAATGGAGAAGTGTTTGTATTCC
>JAODXP020000030.1:25674502-25834502 GCA_027497455.2 Sardinella longiceps | reverse complement strand
CGTTTTTTTTTTTCTCTCTCTCTCTCTTTACTACAGTGGAAGGGAATGTTTTTCTCAGTAACAAGGTGAGTAGCACAAAGAAAAATGTCTTTGTGTGAAGATTAACTACGGAAAGTATACCCAGAGGTGGAGGTGTGTCAGCGAGAGAGAAAAAAAGAAGAAAAATAGGGGACGGGGGCACAGGTTTTTAATGAGGTGATATAAAACAGTTCGTTGTCTCCTCTCGTTTAGCTGGTGCCACTCCAGAGTCTCTCTGACTAGGGGCGGGTGGCTGGCAGCCAGAGAGAAGTTGGAATAGTGGTTCTGGTGGTGGGTCGTCAGCTTCAAGGCCCTGGCGACAGCGAAGGCAGTGATGGGTCCGCTGCGACGACCCACCACCGTCACCGCTACACCACTACACCGCTGGCATCCCTTGGCTTGTGCCACCCAACAGGCAAACTCTATCCCTCTCTTTCCTCCCTCCAGGACTGTCTGTGGTCTGGGTCAGGAGCCACCCTGTCAACCTAGGACTCCGATCCGCCTCCGAGTGCTGGATCAGGGCTCGGGTTTGTCTGGAGCAGGTCCTGTGTTGGGACCCACTGGGTGAGCAGGGAGACGGAGGGAGAGGGAGGGGGTGGAACGAGAAGGGCGCATAATTCAAGGGGACATGTTTTGCCCCGCTAAGCTCAAAAATCCAATCCAAGTTCAATTGGAGTGAATAAATACATGTTAACGTGGTTGAAGTCATTAGCTTTTATGGCTGCAATTATCTTTATGGTCACGGGTACATGCCTATGTTTTTATACTGGTTTTCTTACTGTTTCTATTTTTTTTTGCCCTGGTTCCCTGGTTATAGTCAAACAGGTACTTAACCCAAATATGAACTTGTGTTCATTACACACAGAGGAGACCCCTTGAACCCCGTATGGTGTGGACTCCGACAGAAGCAGGAGACACCTGTCACTCACTCACTCATTCCCTCCCTCCCTCAGGCAAGCAGGCAGGCGGTTGGTTGGGTTGGGTGGGAGGGCCGACTGTATATAGGCAGACCTGAGCCAGACGGCCCCAGGCTCTCCAGGCACCCCTGAGCTCCACGGACACCCAGCCAAAACACACACGGCACAGGCAGCGAGGACTGCTACGGTGCCCCTGGTGCTGGGCCACAAGCCAGCCGCCATCCTCGGGTCCTGCTGAGTTATAACACACACACACACACACACACACACACACACACACACACACACACACACACGCACACACACACACACCACAACACACACACACACACACACAGTTCACTACACACACTGGCGCATAAACACATGACCATAAACACACATACAGTACAGAGAGACACACACACACACACACACGGACATTCCAAGAATTCACATGTGAACCCCCTGCACTACTGGGATAACCCATGAACTGCTCAAGGTGTCTCTCTCGGGGGCTCGCCGAACCCTCGGTTACCTGCAGTTCTAAACTATTTACTACCCAGGGTCATGGGGAGAGGTTACCCAGAGGTGAAACTCTGCTCAGAGGCGGGTTTGGCAGGGGGTTGGGTCGTGCTGCTGGTGGTGGTGGGGTTCAACTTTTTGGGAGGAAACCATGGAAATACAATAAATATCCCGGCGAAATTTATGATTACAGTACGTACCTTTACTGCTGTGGAGAGAGGTATAATTGCCTCCTAGCTGGCCCACCAGTGATCCTCTCCCTGCGATGCTTATCTCTCGCTTAATGTTTCCACTAATTAGGTCAAAAGTGCAGGTTCCAGATTAAAAAAGAAAAATTCATAAAAGACACAACTGTGAACACCAAAGAAGTGGGCTGATAAATTAGTTTTAAAAGTCAACACAACTCACACGTTGTATACTCTGTGTGATGGGAGAGACTAAATAAGTCTGTGCTGTGGGCTGACCAGCGCTTAGCTTTGGCCTACTGGCTCGCTGCTCGACTGCCAGAAGTCTGCAAGAAGAGAACAGCTCAAGGCGATCTTTAATAACGCCTGCATCGGAAAACTAACTACACCATGGGACGACACACTCAAATCGTCTCCAGATCTTTTTGCAGATGGGTTGAAGTATTACAAGATTTAGAATTTGGATTACTCCAACGTTTTCCCACATTAATGTCTCTTATTTTGTTTAGCAAAAACATGGTCAAACCTGTCACTGCATCCAATGCTGAGAAGTCACAGAACCCACATATGGCCACTGATAACTTCCATGCTCAACTCATATAGCAAGGCAAATGTGTACTGTGGTCGCAGACTTACGCTCCGCTTTCACTCTCAAATATACTTCAACTAGCCAACTTCTATATTTGTTTACTAAGTTTGCCACAGTGACAAGGACAGAAAGTACACAAAGTATTTGCCCAATAATCGTATTCCTAACCACATTTCAGGGTCCTCTCTCTCTCTCTCTCTCTCTCTCTCTCTCTCTCTGTGTGTGTGTGTGTGTGTGTGTGTGTGTGTGTGTGTGCCATGCCCAGAGCACTACCAGCAATCAGCCGCTCTATTCTCTATTGTTTGAGACAGTGGAAGCAGGCTAAGGAGTCAATGACAGGAAGCTGTTGTTATGTCACCTTAACTGCCAGTCTTCAAGATAAGAAAAGGGTACATGGAGTTGGCGACCCGCTGGCATGATTTCAATTGTGCTATATCGCTGAGTCACCCGCAGTCTTCAACTCCAGCGCTCAGCTTCCTTGAAGCTCTATCGTGACACCACAGGCCCCTGGCTGGGTGCTATTTGTATTATTGATCTTGGAATGGGCTCCTCCGGGGCCCCGTGATTGTGTTTCCAGCGGAGAACGAGAGCCACCTTGCCACGTGTTTATTAGTGTTGGGTGCACTCTCGCTTCAGCTGGCGCAATCAGAACGAGAGAGAGAGAGAGAGAGAGAGAGAGAGAGAGAGAGAGAGAGAGAGTCCTTAACTGTGGTGAGCATGAGTACTTTGATTTACACACAGATGGTGTGATAGGATCTACTATACTCTGATTCCTAAATGGCCTTGATGGATTGGGGGAAGGCGGAGCGGTTCTTCCTCTCCCTGTCATCTGCACCAGCTGCGTGCCTGCTGATACAAAAAGGAAGGATAGGTGAAGGGATTTAGGGAAAGATGGCGGAAGCCCGGCCTAGCTAGCTAGGTCACCCAGTCACGCATAGGTTACTCTGTCGAATATGTGGTGTGGGCTAAGGCGGAGTTGCTATTAAGTTGTGCGGCTCACAAAGTGACATGGGACTGTAGAAATCTTTTGGAGCCAGGGGTAATTTTATTCTAATTTTACAAAAAACCTCAAAAATGTCTCCCAACCTGTCATTTTTTCTTTTTCTTTTTTTTTCATTCAATTGGCACACCACAATTGCGCGTAAAATTCTCATGAATTTGGTAGGTTATATTATGACACCTTTTGTTGACAGACGTCCTGCTGGGAAACCTTATGAGAATACCAAACTAGCACAGCTCTCTCACCATCAGCATTCCCCCTCAGTCGAATAAGATTTACAGTCTAGAAGTCGACTTGATGAAGAAACATGTGGATGGAAGCCTTTGTTCCAACATATCACGACCGTTCTGCTTCTCACAATTGTGTGTGTCGGTTTTGCGAGTTGGCCGCGAAATCGGCGCTGGCATCCCATCCGGATGAGAGCGAAGCGGAGAGGAAACGCATAAACGAGAGTATGATGAAAGACTGGAGTCGCCTCCATTATTAGTTTAATGCAAGCCATCTTGTTAATTGGCCTTTCATCGTGCAGCGGGAGGGGATGTCTTTCTCATCGAACAACCATGTGTGGAAGCTGGAATTTTTCAGAGGAGAACAGAAGTGTGTGGCTATATCGCCACCGCTGTGATCGACCGAAAAAGGCACTGCCCAATTCCTGGAAGAGATTCCATTTATGTTATGTCTGTGAAGACTGATTGAAATTGTGGGATCATTCCAAACGCCTGTTGTTTATGTGCTTGTGCTAGAATGGGCCTGTGTTTAGGCTAAGGTAGTGGATTTCTTTATTTTCATAAGAGGTAGTACCGGGCCATATTAAATGTCTTCATTTTATTGCTTAAACGTTTGTTCTATGAAAGGTGGCACTGTGCATTATTATGAAAAAAATGATGGTGATTTAATTTGTTAACATACTATGATGCTGTTGCATGTGTGTGTCTTTCAAATTTGAAATGCTGACTCAGGTTTGACATCAGACTTGTTTTTGTGGTAAAGTCAGACTCATAAAAGGTATGATTTATGATATATCTCACATCCAGCAGTGCGCAGTCTGCACCACAGGGGTGAGATGCAATTTAATTGAAGTTCAAATGTGATCAAAAAGTTACACAAACACATGGCAATAGTATAGTCTTTCCCATTCATACCAGGGTGTCAATCCTCACAAAATAAAAACCGTAATGGTGTTTTGTGTCTCTTAAACTACAGTTCCATCTCCTTTATAGTCGGCATATGGTTGCAGTATTTTTCCAGTCCAGCTGATTTGTGAAGAGGACATTAAACTCTACCTGCTTAAGAGGATTATAATAAAAGCAGAATATTGTGCTTTCTAATTGAGGGGAAGGTATTTATCTTGGGAGATACTGGATACAAAGGCCTATAAATGCAGCAGACATTTATGGGACATGGGTAAATACTCTATCGTCTATCATGATATTATATATTATTTAACTGCAAAATATGTAAGGGAATCAAATCAGCCATGCACACTTGTGAAAGGGGCTTCAGAAGAGCTCCTTGAAGAGAACTGGTGGTGGGTTCATATCTGTTGGGTCAGATAGGATGACAAATGACTACTTTACAGTCTTTGTGGCGTGTAGGCCACTTTACATCAGGGCATTTACATTCCAGATGTGTTTAAATCATGATATGAAAGCACTCTATCTCGACCCCCAAACATATAAATCCTTTAATTTAATGTCTCAATCTTAAAGAAAGACATGAGTACCAAATTGCTATTACTGCTATCTAATTAATGATTAGCTTCATGCACTGTTTTCAAAACCCGCTTTCAACAAAATGGGCACTTTAAAGTTCGTCCAATTGATTATATTTACAACATCTTTCATTGAAAACATTTCCCACACATTTACGGTCTAATGATGCCTTAGCCCATTCCACTGATCGAGATATGCGTAATTAGTTTTTATTGTCATAATTGGCATATAAAGAGATATAAAAAATGAGGGCAGAGAGCACTTTAGACTTATTAAGTGATAAGAAAGAGAGGCATAAATGCAAGGAAGTCTTGACTTCAGGCAAGCCACCAAGGACAATACAGTGAAATTCCAGCAAAGGCTTTAAAGTGTAACACGATACAATAGGGCCTGCTAATTAAAGGAAACTCTATATCCAAGAAGTTAATCAATCAGAGATGTCGAAAAACCAAGGGGAAAGTAGGGACGCCATCCAAAGCAAATAAGTCTCGTAGATTTAAAGGGGAGGGCTCAAATCCAACCAAGGGACTGGCTCTCACTCAAGGATATGTTAGATCTTTTTGATTTGCCTGAACAGATGACAGCCTAAAGAATAAGTAGCATTTAGCATGAACACATGATGTACAGGTCATGTTTTATACTATGCTGGACTGCCCACTTAATTGAAGATGATGAATAAGTCCTCTCTCTCTCTCACCACAGACATTCCATACACAGTGTGTGTGTGTGTGTGTGTGTGTGTGTGTGTGTGTGTGTGTGTGTGTGTGTGTGTGTGTGTGTGTGTGAGTGAGAGAGAGAGAGAGAGAGAGAGAGAGAGAGAGAGAGAGAGAGAGAGAGAGAGTGTCTGTTCAAACATTTACACATTCAGAACATTCATTGGACATTTTCAGGCAACCTCTTGTTGTCTACGGAATGTTACGTTATATTACAGTTCCATACAGTATTTGTAACCAGTAACCAAGGCTTTGGGTTTATTGTTTCAGGCCCCTTGTCCTGTTTATGAAGCTGAGTGACATTGGGAACTCCCTCTCATGCTGACTAGCCAAATTTCAGGCTGTGAACTAGACTATAAATGATCTTTATGACCATGTGACTGTTAAAAGTAACAGTGACAGATTATATTATGGACACGAATGCTATGTACAATGAAGAAAAGTATTTGAGTTTGAGTGACCTGTGGTTGGCTAGTTTCTAAGTGCCAAAGTAATCACATTTATTTTGATTGGTGTGTCTTGTGCTATTTCCATTGTTTTTTAAACGTATACTTGATCGTGCTCAGTGCATATATAAGATCTATTTCTGCAGACTAGAGTCTAGACTCGACTGGTGTTTGGATCCAAAAAAGAGAGCATTCTGGTTTATTTTCCTTGTTAGTTCAGACAGTCTTTGTCTTGGAGACACAAATCAAAGGATGTGTTGTCTTTGTCTCAATCTTATAAACAGTCCTGGTGCCATTCAGTAGTTTGATTAATGCTAGAACCCAAATTATGCTGGGCTAGGACATGGGGAAAAATGTGTTGTCTTTTACTGTTTTGGAATTCGCCAGTAGGGCTTATTTCATTTACAGTGTCATAGTGAATGATATAGGCTAATCGTTGTACAAAAATATATTGGTCTATATTCGGGCCCACTCAAAAGTTGTTTAATTCATTTTGGTTAGCTGTACTGCGGTGGCATACTAATCTCTTCTAATGAGCTGTCTTTTGTCAGAATCTAATATAAATCAACTGTTCCGTCTGTTTCCGAAGATACAGCTTTCCTGGCTTGACATTAAACTTTAAGATTTCTGAATGGATTGCCAGTACCAATGAGATCAGTCGAAGTGTGTTTATATTTAGCCCTATTTTACTGAAGGGTTTTACAAAAACAAGTTGTAGGATTTATTTTCTTTTCCTGTTATTGTCTACTTTTAGGTATCGCGTCTGTTCTATATATAGATGTGTGTCCTTAAAATTGTTTTTGTCGATTAACCACCTAATTAATCATGGTTACACTCCAAACATTTCAATTCAGAGTTGATATCATATTCAGGTAATACTGTCCAACTTCTAATCAAGGATGATATATTGCTATGAAGGTACCTTTAAATGGAGGTGGAACATTTCAGGGCAATGTTTTCATAACATCGACTTACTCCAGATTTCTTCCTAAACAGTGAAGAGTTAGGAGATACAGTATTTCATGACATTCGCTGGTAGCGTGTCCCAATAAATTTGCCACAGAGCTAAGAGGGAGAGAGAGAGAGAGAGAGAGAGAGAGAGAGAGAGAGAGAGAGAGAGAGAGAGAGAGAGAGAGAGAGAGAGAGAGAGACTCATCTTGAAACTCTCTGTAAACTCCAGCTGAACCCTAAGAATACTGTTGGTGTTCACTGAAATGTTGTGAAAAGACATTTCTCATCATTTTAAATGGCGTGCTCATGGGTGGCATATTTTGTATTAAACTGTGGTGTCCCCACACATTCTGACTCGCGGTACACTTCCTCTGGGTTGTTATTTCCTACCAGAAGAGGAAATACCCCTAATTACCGGTTTAGGGACTGTAGAGGCCCAAAAACGTATCATTTTGGTGCCGTCCTTCATAAAATAAAATAGAAAAAAATGAAAAAATTGGAACCATCAAAAAATGTCAGGCTTCCGCCCACACACACAGGGAGAAAGACACACACACACACACACACACACACACACCCAAAAGCACAAACACAAGCACACACAGAGCCGCACTGGTGTAATCCCATGCATCCCCTACAACAACTTGGACACACTGTCAGCGCAGTTGTTTTTCCACTTAATATCTCTCTGCAGATCTCTGCAAATGAACTCCTTTCTCTGATCTCGGAACTGCGGACACTGCCACAAGAAACTCAGATCACCCCCACTGTTCAGAACTCACAAAAGGCCACCCTCTGACCAGAGCAAAGATGATGGGGGGTGGGGGGGCGGAGAAATCGACTTCGGATTTCATAATTCATCCAATTCGAGCTGAGCGGCCTCTCCTTGTGCCGCTTGTGTGTTTTATTTTATTTTTTTCTGCATGTTATGATATCTGACCCTGGAGAGCGCACAGCCGTCCATTAATGTAAACACTGACTTGCATCGAAGAACTCGAAAAAGCTCCATTAGAGAGTAAAGCTGTCCTCAGTTTATAAAGCAGTGCCTTCCTGTTTGATGCCTTATTTAATCTATAGATGGAGGACTGATGAGAAATTCATGTGTGGCTCTGCCCTGGTGTTTACAGCATGGGCCTCCAAACCACAGCGCAGTGTCTGGGGGCATGGAGGAAGGGCCACACGAGGGGGATGAAATGTGTGGCCAGCTTCACCTACAAATGTTCAGCTGATCATCTAGCTCTTGTGGGGCAATGGTGAACATTGTTCAAATCTGTGGGTATTATAGTTATATTTGGTGGTGGGGGTGGGGGTAGTTAATTGAAATGGCTTTGGGTGAATGATATGAAAGCCAATTGAGAGGAAATTCCTAAATATTTACTGTCATGTTTTAAGGGAGGTCAACAGGAAATGGACCGACGTGGAACAACCATCTGTATTTGTACTTGTCCCTGCTTCTAACGTGGCCCCTGTGCACTGACAGCGCACCCCCCAAACCCCCACACACACACACACACACACACACACACACACACACACACACACACACACACACACACACCGGTGCTACCTCCCCACGAGTTCAGTTCATGTGTGTCTTCTAATTCTAGTCTTTGTGAAATTGCTTTTTTCCTACAACTCGCAGGGACAGGCTTGCCAGAAATGGAGTTGTAGAGCTGTAAGCACTCTTCATGTCCGTGTGTGTGTGCTTTGTCTTTTATTATTAATATTATTACTACTACTAAACCTTGACTTAATGGCGTGGGCAGATCAGGTTACTGTGACTACAAATAATTAGAATCAGACTCATGCACTCCTGCAGCAGTACCCAAAGAATTCTTTGTTCACTGTCCCCTCTCTCTCTCTCTCTCTCTCTCTCTCTCTCTCTCTCTCTCTCTCTCTCTCTCTCTCTCTCTCTCTCTCTCTCTCGGCATGGACATGGAGCCACAGATTTACGAGTGGTGCTCAGCTGTAACATTTCCGAGCGGAGTGGGAGAAAGAGAGAGAGAGAGAGAGAGAGAGAGAGAGAGAGAGAGCTGCAGCAGAACAGTGTTGGCATTCGGTCATTAGCACCATTTATTCGCCTCAGGTTAGTTGTGAGGGTGTCTCCATCTTTATAGAGTACACTAAGCATGTAACAGCTGCACTGTTTCAATGGCAGCAGAGGAATGAAGTAAGAGTTTTAAAAACATAATACATACAAATATTATTATATTTCAATAAATATATAGTGTTATGATTACATACATACTATTAATTAATACATACTATTAATAACGACAACTGTGGTGCATAAATACATATACATACATACATACATACATACATACATACATACGTAGGTACATACATTTGTGCATAATATACACTTGCAGTATATGTGTGTGTGTGTGTGTGTGTGTGTGTGTGTGTGTGTGTGTGTGTGTGTGTGTGTGTGTGTGTGTGTGTGTGTTAATGCATAAAGGAAAGATGCAAAAAGAAAGGGGGTTAGGAATAAGTGACAGCAAGGTAATGTAGTCTTGGTCCTAATCTGCTGGAGGGGATACTCTCAGGTCAGATTCTCACTGGTGGCAGAGCAGAGTGTGTGTGTGTGTGTGTGTGTGTGTGTGTGTGTGTGTGTGTGTGTGTGTGTGTGTGTGTGTGTGTGTGTGTGTGTGTGTGTGTGTGTTCAGTCTGACCTTGCTGCCCTGTAATGTGTATGGCCTCCCTACTGTCAATGCCAATAAAAGACAAATAAAATATATATCTTCATATGTAAAATATATGTAAAATTAAGAAATCTAGAGCCAACTTTAGTCATATTAAGTGAACCGCTACCAAAAAACCTCACATCTAAGATGCCACATCAAGATATCCACATCTCCACACTCTCACTCTCGTCACCTTTATTACGAAGACGGATTCCTCCCATTTGTGTGTGTGGCAGTCAAGCAGTGGAGGAATGCAAACTGCAAACAGATCCCTTGGCCTGAGCTCAGCGATGGCTTTAGTGCTTACTGTTCCCCCTTACTACAGCCTGCTGCTACTCTACTGCTCAGCTCAGCTCCACTCTGCTCTGTTTCTAGGGCTCTGGGGCTCAGGTGTCTTCAGTTACCTTCTCGGAGCACGTAACAACAACAAGCACGTCTTTAATCTATCCAGACACTGCGCTGAAGTGCCTGCCTCGTATTTCTTCCCTCCCCCCCTTTTTCTGTTGGAGCAGTGGGAGGAAGTGTTCGGGCCGGGTCTTCTACAGTACCGAGCCCTGCTGCTGCTGTTGCTGCATGCCGCCGCTCGCCGTATACGTGTAGAGACCATGCCGACGAAGAGGTGAGGGAGCTCTTGGCCGACTCGTCGGATGATTACTCACAGCGCTGGTCAATTTCAAGCAAATTTGGCCCATCCAAAAAGCATGACATCACATCCCGAGAAATGAAGCCCAGGAGGCTTATCATCATTCTCACCACTAAGCAGTTAGACTCCACGGAAGTAGCAGATGTCTGTCTTATCAGAAAGTGGTGTAATTGGCCTGACAAATGATTCTACAAGCATCTCCGCTTAGGCAACCCTTAGAGAAGAAGCTTAAATGTGTTTGTTTCCCAAAACAATGTCTTTTTGGCATATCTGTGATCGCCTCATGTGTGAAAGATTTGTTGTGTTGTAACAAACTGTGTAACAGATTGCCAGCCTTGTTTAGCAGTTAAAAAACAGTGAAACGTTGATGGCACAAATTCCTCATTGAACCGCACAAAACACCAAAAAAAACAATCACTTGGAATCACTTTTCTTCTGAGTGATTCAAACCAGATTTACATGGTAGGAAAACTCATTTTACATACCTAAGCTGTCATTCTGAGCAATTTGTTAACAATTTTCAATTCTGATCAAATGTGGAGCTCTTTCCCATACAATTAGAATAGTCTCAACTATTTGTTGAAGCAGCAGAGAAGTAGCTATATAACAGCTCTAATGGAATTTGTTTTTAAATACAAAACATATGTTGCATCACAAAGAAAACAAATATGTTATTAATATCTGGAACTAACTGATGAACAGATGGCTATTGAAGGCAGAGGAATTTAAGGCGATGAAAAAATCTGGGACATACATCATGTACAATGTTTTAGAGACATCATCAATTCTCCCATGACAGATTTGGCATAAATAAGACAAAATGACATTGCACTAATTGATTGATCGATAACAGAGATACCTGGCCCATGTGAAGTTTCTTCTTTGTTTACTTTCTCCATCTATAACTATCTTTCCCTTTTTTCCCTTTTTTATTCTTTTCACAGACAGCTTCCATGTTTGCAGTGCATTTGATCTCGTTGTATCATGACAGTTCAATGACTCCCAATATAGTGTATTTTAATATATATACAGTGTATTTTTTTTTTTTTTTAGGTTTTTCAAACACTGTTAATCTTCCATTTTAGCATTACAAAGCTCTCTCTTCCCACACCAAAATGGATTGCACTTATGCCTCGGCAGATATAAATTCATAAAGTTTCATTTGCTTCCCAGATGTTTTATCAAGATACCTGCCAAATGAAACCTAATGCATGCTAATGGTTTTAGCATTGATTGTGCCTCGTCCAAAAGCAATAAATTTGCAAGGTCATCATCGCCTCGTCGTTCCTCACTGTGTTTCGAGACGGCAGGGTGTCTGGGCTGGTGAGGGATGCAGACATCACCTTTGAATTCAAAGAAACAACAGATACTATAGTCAGTCATAGAATCTCCCTAGTTGTCCTGTATTATGGTTTTATAATAGCATTGCATCTGCTAGCACACCATTAAGCTTTCACCAATAATAGTTTGAGCTCTCGTTGGACCTCACAGAGAGCTTTGTGTACAATGTTTATGCCTGTTGAACTGGAGGACACACTGTGGGTGGCATATATGAATACAAACTGTTTAAAAATGCAACGATAATGCTGTCATTTCAAAGTACATCCAGTAGGCCTATGGCTGCATTAATACGGTATATGAAGGTTATTCATATTGTATCATTCCCTGTTCTCAGCAGTTGACCAGTGAGAGGATGTAGCGCAGTCAGCACAAGGGTTCATGGGAGCTCGTTAATCAAGGAAGTAAGACTTGGGAGGAGACGAACTGAGATGAATGCAGGATGAGGTCCGATTCATTTTTCCTTGAGGCCGGCCTTCAAAGAATACACATTACAGCATTTGGCATCAATATCTGGACCTCTTCCAGGCGCGCGAGTAGCCTATCTGTAAAGTCAGGGAGATGGGTTGACATGAGACTGCTTTGATCTGATCTATCAGTCTCTCTGGCATTTATCATATTCTGCAAATCAGGGTAAATAAGATAAGAGTCTGCCATATATTCAGAGATTATGTGCCTCCAATTGCTAACATTTAATATCTCTTTAAGATCATTTATCATGAATTTAAGGGTTGCTTTGTGAATTCAGCAAAACAAATCATTTGGTTTATACAGTAAAAACCTTCTAGCCAACAAACACACTTTCAGTATTTGAGGAAGTATTGCATCATCTCGCTGCAAATTAGCCATATTAACTGAACAGTTTTGCATATTTTTATGCACAAGAGATAGTATAAACAATCTGAATGAATCAGACCTTATGCTGTTTAAAAAGTATTTGGAATTAAGTTATTACATTGTTATGAATCTAACAAATCTGAATTTATAAATATAAGGCATATTATAAATGTTTATTACCCTCATTATCAGCTGATGAGAAGCCCAATTAATAGCAAGTAGCAAGTATCATACTTATGCAAAATGTTTCTTAGACATTAGGGCATACAGGCATCTGGAAACCTGCATTTGGACCCCAAAGTATCGGGCCATTCTGCCACTATGACATTGAACTATCTGTGGGTCATTTTCAACCTAGTCAACAACCATATGCTTGGGCTGTATGTCTTTAGCTGTAACCTTGAAGAGAAAACCATATGCAGAGTATATTGAGATGAGACCGTTAGAAAAAAAAGACAAGGAAAAGAATGAGAAGAAGAAGAATGATAATCCGTTTTGCCATGATGGAGGGAGATCAGGTCACTCCTTTGGAGTTCCCTTTTGATCGATGAGGGGATTCAAGATGGGATCTAAGATGGGAGTGATTTATTTGATCATCTCATCTTGAACCAAAATATTTTTAAGTATACAGTACTGCACTTAATTTTATGGTACAGTTAGGGCCTGTAAAGAGGCTCTAGCCAGCTGGCCAAGACTTTTATTGGAGTGTCTCGGGGCTGCGCCACTTTAAATGCTTTCTTATACTTTTACTGCCCAGACCTAAAGAGAGAACGCCATCGCATGTACCACATAAGTCAAACATGTTAGCACCAAGAGGGAAAAACTCAGGTAACAGTCAAAATAATTAAGACTTGACCCAAATATGTCAGTTTCTGGTGGTCATACAAGAAAATGGTACCATACCATTTCTGTTGAAAATCAAATAATATTCATGTGAGTATGTATCAACACGGGGGCCGAGAACCAAGAGAGGGAAAGTAGCATTTTGGTCAAAATTGAGTTAAATATATCAAACGAAAAGTCTTAATGAGCTCTTTCCACTGACAAAACCATATATTTTAAATATTAATAAATTTAGAGTTATTAAACAAAAAGCAGACATTTTTGCTGTGAATAGCAGTTAGAGCCAGAAGGGCGTAACTGCATTTGTCTAAAAGATAAATTATCATTAAGTATTTTGTCATCCATCTGTGTCAATAAATAGGTGAAATCTTTACAAACAGCACTAAAAGAACAAACTGTAGTCATTTCTGTTATGTTTATCCTGTAAAGCTATGAAATAAAGAAATGTTATGTCCTCTAAGTTCCCAGCCCTCAAACAGTAATGTCATATCACCAGCACCCCATCCCTTAATAATCAGACAATTCATTAATTGATCAAGTAAACAGTATCCAGTCTGGTTTTGTATTAATACTGAACATGTCAGCATTTCTCAGAAGTCTGGGAAAATCTATCTGGTTTTCTTGACGTTTGCAAAACCACATGGCTTAGCCCAGATCTATATGCTACAGTGGAATGTTTGGAAATGTTGGGAATCACTCACAAGCCATGTCGTAACCTCCGCAGACCCTTAGATAACTCTGCACTCCATACACAATGCTATCATAAACATGCAGACAGAAGGATGCTTTAAAGGTGTAGGCCTACTAGAAGGAGCCTCTGACAGTGGTTTTGATTGCAGAGGTGCTGTGCAGTAACCAAAACAAGCTTACTACAAGATCCGTGTCTTGAAATCTCACACGAGTTAAAGTTCAGGCTCCAGAAATGCTTTCGGTGCCCCTAATGCCCTAGTCCAACTCCAAGTCAAACAAAATAGTCCATGTTGAGGGATTTCACAGCCAGTCTGCAAGCCCAGGAGCAGTCAAATATGTCTGTGGGAGGGTGTGTGTGTGTGTGTGTGTGTGTGTGTGTGTGTGTGTGTGTGTGTGTGTGTGTGTGTGTGTAACTTAGTCAAATATGTCTGTGGGAGAGGAACACACTGTTACACTTACATTGTTTTTCTAGCAGTTGAGGCGCACTAAATCAACTGGATTCAGCCACTGCTCTGTTATGATTCTTTGAGTGATTTTCTGAGACTACACAGACACAGTGGTTAAAGGTAGGCCTACAGGATACAGTACGGCCAGCTGCTCTGATTTTTGAAGCCTTGGTAACTGCATGTTATAACAAGAAGAGCTTATCGATATTGTGTTTAAAACATATTTGTCACAGCTATCAGCTTTTTAAGAACAAAATATTTTGTTATCAATGAGGGCATGTTTATTTAGTTGTTATAGTTTATTCATTCAATATGCATTGCATAATCAGTGGTTTACAGTAACACTTGGCAGCCCTTAAGATGGATTTCCCAGATTTTTGTATATAGATAAAGAAAGGTCACTGAGGTATTGATCAAATATCCCTATCAAGTCACAGTTTATATAATCTATTCAGAGACTCAACTGGCTAAATTTCCCTCATGAGTGATGTTTTGTATTCAGTAGTAGGTCTAGAAGTTCTGCATGTACTCTTCATATGGGCTTGTGATTATCACCACTGTCTCCTGTCCATGCTGGCATATAAATGCTGTTGTAAGATTATCTGTACTTACTACAATCTAGTTAAATGCTTATTACATTATTATAACACTGAAGTACCACACAGCCCTCTGTGGAACATGTGGAGATGATTAATAACTAATTCAATGTTATTGACATGACAAAACATAGCAAATATATTATTATGTTGTGGATGCTGCTTATGTCATGTTGTGTCATGTGATTATATGATCATTCACAAATACTTTACCTACCACCATTATTTAAGTTAGATGTGACCAAAAGTTCTCTGTCAGTGAAATTGCCCCAATATAGCCCGACTAATGCCAAACTAAATAGCCATAAGTGAGACCCATTTGGAGGATGCTGGTTTATGATTGTCCAGAGCTATTTATTGGGCACTACAAATATCTATCACAAGCACCTGTACGTAGCTCACATACCTCTTAGCCAATTGTATCAATTTATACCTGAGCTAGCAGATAACGTAAAATGAAATTGAGCGCTTGAGGCAGCATGGTTAGCCCCAATACACAGTGGAGCTGATTTTGTAGAGATACATGTAGAGATACAGACAGTTCACATTTGTAGTATGACCCCATTTTACATAGCCAAGATGCTACAATTATTATGCTGTTTGCTGAATCCTACATTCATCTGAAACCTAGTTTCCCAAGGCCACATTGTCTTAGCAGCGCTATCGTTAGTGCATCAGCATTCAATACATGTGGACAGCTTGTGGAACTGAAGCTTGGCAAGCTTGTCTTCTTCATTAAGTCTTTTTTTTCTTCTTTTTCTTTTACAATTTGGTGATTATGTTGTCATCTTGTTTTAACATGTTGCTCCATATTAAACAAACAAGACAAGTAAGTGTAATGAATCCTAGAGGCCGGATGTCAGGATGCGGATATGTGCGTAAATAGAATAATGGTTTGCGTGTTATGATGTCCTTGTGGAACAGATGCAATACAAATACTGAGCAATGTTGATGTGGAACAAAAGAGGTGTGGGCTATCATTTTTTAGGGATTAGAAAATAAGCCCAGCACTCACTCTTGTCTGTTAAATTATGTTTAATGACTCCAACGATGAAAAGCGATCATTTAAAAACAAGATTTATTGAGCAACACTTAATCAACATTAGTCTTTAATCAACATATGCTGTCTTCTGTGAACTTTTTTATTGAGGAAAAACCCTAAGACATAGTAACACGCCTGCTGTTTCTTTGGTTAGCATCAAGTGCTGCAGTCAGACTGTATTTAGCTCAGTCTGATTACAAGCAACTTGGGAAGGGAAAACACACACACACACACACACACACACACACACACAAGCACACCGGTGCTCGTTAGAAACAAGAGTGACAGCACACGACTCTTATTCTCAAACACACCAAGGACCAAACTGGGAACAGGGACAGGGGTGGATGGCATATGCAACAGTGATTTGCATGGAAAACATCTGCACTTTATTTTTTTTCATGAAATCGCTGTAGATTAAGGGCTTGGTAATACTCTCCCTGAGCATTGTTTAAAGGCGCTGTGGCATGCCAAGACCCACGACTCTCCAACTCCTTAATAAGGCACACTAAGTGTGCACACTTGATTGGCAATAACACCATAAAAATGCCCTGTTCCTGCATTTTAAAACAGTGTGCGTTGGTGGCCTCTGTTTCTGGACCGGGATGATAATTGCGCTATAACTTTCCTCAACGCTTCTGGCGCCAGCTCGTGCCGTAATTATTTAAGTATCGGCTCACGTTATTGATCAAAACGTCATTGACTTGGATGACCCCTGCTTATAAATCTGCAATCGGTAGTGTGATGGTGGGCATCAGCAGAGCCAACAACTCTGCATGTTTTAAAAGTGCTTTTGGCACATTGTTTACTAATGGAATTATGTGGATATGGGCATACTACCCTGGTGTTCTAGCAGTATGACAATTAAATGATAAGTGAGCGTATGAAGCAGTTGGAAACTGGCAAAAGATTCATGAGATTTTTCGTTGGCAAAACTGTACGTGCCCACCAAGAGAGTCTATATAAGTGGTAACAAAGTAGTTTCCTGACACATTATGGCACCTTAAAATTCCCTGCAATATTTTGTTTTTATACCTCCCCACCCTATCTTCATATTCAGGATGTATTATGAATTGCGAGAAAAGGAAACATTGCCAGTAGTTTGTTGCATGTGTGGCCTTACAGATGTGATATTTCAAGACCCCCTCATTATACTGTCATGATCCAAAATTCACTATTCTTTAAATGGGGGGTTCAACTAAATAAACAGTCGGTTTTACACACTTTCATATATTTATATTTTAACCTCTGCTGATCTCTGTGTGATTGATTGATTTATTACATATTTTTGGTCTAAAATGAAGTGACATTGCTATGGCTCTCTGGTTAAGTGGTAAGAGCCATACTATAGTAGCCTTGCAATATGTGGACCTGATCCAAACATATGTAAGATAAGTTTACATATGCTAAAGGTGCCATATCCATTATATTTAATACAATATTTGTCTAAAGACAGCGAGAACTTACAGATCCCAGTTAACTGTCTATTACCCTAATTCATTGTTGAGCCAGCATTCTGCAGTGCTATTCACTGACACAAAATGTGCTTGACTTTTTCCAATCATTCTGCACTGCACAGGAGTGCCTCTGAAGTAAAAATGTTTATATGTTAAATCTGTATATTTGTGCAGTCATCTTGCGTTTCAGGACCAGGACAGGCCACAGCCTCCTCCCCTTTGGCTTCTGGGCCATCATCCATCTTATTAAACACGGTGCAGGACTCACTCCATGTGTGGTGCGAAGAACTCCATACGTGCCCCGTGCTGTTTATTTTACTCTATTAGAGCTCCTCTGGATATGATTAGCTGAAGACTAATTAGTTTAAATAAATGTATTTCGGGAGAATCGAGGAGTCATTCCTAAACACATGATTTCAAGTCCCAAGTGTCCCATATGTTCCCTGACAGGACGTGCTGACAGAAGTGTGGACATTTATTTTTCATTACACTTGTTTGTACATGTGGGACTTCCAGGCTCGACTCAAGGACAACGAGAAGTGTGCGGAATTTGAAATTGGAACCAGGAAAAGTGATTTATTTTGTTTGCAGATGGCCATGTGTGGTGAGTTAGTTGAAAACCCCTAGAGAGACGTGGCGGATTGTTGAGCAGGATCTGTGACGTGATGCCTTCAGGTGTGTCTTTGGAAGGCCACAGAAGGAGTCAGGAGTCATGTTAACAACATCCCATGTTGGTGGGGCTTCCATTAATCCTATAGATACAAGCACAGTGCTTTTATGCATCTGTAACTGCTTGTTATACTGGACATGTTAAATGCATACCTGAAACTTGTCATTTACTTGCATTTACATCATTCATCATACAGGATTGTGTCAGTGGTTAAACATTGTGCCAAAAGTCACAAACTCTCTTTGGAACAGTCTACTTCCTGTTTGGCAACATCTGGAGGTACAGGAGAATATCGGAATGTTCAGTTAACTTTTTTTTCCCCTCATTCTGTAAATGACACTGAGAAGCCGGGAGCGTAAGATGGTAAGCCTGAGTAAGCGAAAACTACCCTCCAGACCGCATAGTCGTAGGTCAGAGGTCATGCAGAACCAGACAGCAGAAAGCCATCCCACTGAGTCCAGTAGTCAATTAGATTACCCCACTGCGAGCGAGCGAATGTAGGTATGGTGAAAAAGTAAGACACACTGTGCGACGCTCCAGGACATTCAACTACCTCTCCTTGTTTTTCACATGTTATTTTGGCCCCCTCTGTCTAATACGGAATTGGCTTTGCTGGGATACCGATTACTTTAATTTAGAGCCAAACTCCACAGAGCGGTGTTTTATGTAGCAGAAAATGCCGCAGACGTGAAACCCTTTTCCCCTTGTCAATAAATGGCAGGTCTATGTTTAGAGGAGTTGAACACTGCCACAGTGTACATGACAGAGATGAAACTCACGGCCACAGGGAGAGGGGAGGGGAGGGGAGGGGATTGAGATGGAAACCAATCTAGAAAACGAACACTCTCGTTAAGGCAGTGTATTTGTTTTTGAGGCTAGACCTCTTAAAAAGTTTTCCAGCTGCGCTGGCTATGCCGTTCGCTCCTGGCAAACACAAAAGACAAACAATTTTGAATATAAAATCAGTAGGAGATGGGGAGTTAAAGGTTGAGGGTTTGTAAGAATGAAACTTGGGGGGAAAAAAATTTACTTTTTTTCTTTACCCTGTTAAAAACGATGTCACATTTTGCTCCTCGTCAGCAAACTTGGTGACAAAATAACTCACAGTATGACTCGAAACCAAAACATGTGAAGCCAACGTTTACCCATGTACGTGGGAGGGAGAGTCCAAAAAGAAACAGAACACGAGAAAAGTTGAGTGTCCTGAGATATGTGTGCGGTGCTACTGAATGGAAGCACTGTGCCTGCATTGTGCAGAGCGGCTCTCGGACACGACACGGCTAGCATACTAATCACTCGATAGAATGAAATGATCACTGCAGGTGCGGCCACCGTCTGTCAGCCACTCTGCTCAGAGGCGAACTTGGAGCGGCACCAAACGTGCTCACCAGGGCCAATTTCACAGTCTTAGGGCCTCAGTGAATATGGAGAGGGGGAGGTGGAGGGAGGAGGGAGGGAGGGAGTGGGAGAGAGAAAGGGAAGGAAGGAGGGAGGGAGGGGGAAAGAAGGCGCGAGGGGAGATTTGCCAGGCGAATCCCAGACCAAAGTCTGGGTCTGACTGTCCCCAGCCATTTGCCTGAGACATAACATATTACTTAAGAAGAAATACAAGATAGAAACGGTTAGGAGGGTTTTTTTTGTAAGTCACAGTAAGGAAAGTTTTACTCTATATTGTCCTGTGGAAAGTAAGCTGTAAATGGCAAATCCAATATAGTGGAAATATAAAAATGCTTTAAATTATATGCTTCTGTGTAGGACAGATTCACACTTGTAAAAAAAAAAAAAAAAACTTTTTATTGTATGTATTTAACACGTAACATAATGTATGGTACAGTAAAAAAAAAAAAAAAAAACACTTACATGCTACAGCAAGACCTTTTTGCTGATATGAAATGCCACCAATCTACTTTTATACCATGTCATGCCATATCACACATTTCCCATGTATATTGTCCTCTTCTGGACATCGGCCTGTGTTGGCATATCTTTGATGTCTTTTCTAATATTTTGACCTTACATCACCATAGGACTATCACTAACTTGAAAAAAGTTATTTAATTGCTTTGGTATTAAGAGATTTTAAACAGTTTAGACTTTTTGAAGTCATATTTTACCCATGTTATCATATCTGATCTTTTTTCCATCTCTCGCTCTCTCCGAGTGTCTGTCTATCTATCTCAATCTTCAGCTAGTCTCTGTGGAAAGCCGTGCCATGTTCTTAGCTTAATGAGACAGACCTGATCCGATTCCCTAGATAAGCAGCAAGCCCATGTAGATTGTCATAATAATTTAGGGGGTGTTATTAAGAAACGGTCCGTCTCCTCCCGGCTGGGGAAGTGGAAAACAAATGATCTTTTATAAAAACTTGGAGACCTCAACTAACCCACAACGACTAATACGAAAAGCTTTGGATTGACGAGTGATAAAAGATAACACAGTAAAAAAAAAAAAACTGTTTTGGAATTGAGAGATTTAGCATTACATCATTCTCTGAGCTATCTTTGACGTGCCATTAAATGTCATCTTCAAACAGGCCAAGCCACAGGAGGGGCCTAATGGAATGACAAAGCAGAGTGTCACGACCTTGAGAACTGGGAAAAACCAAGGTTAGCGTTTAGCTTTCGTTACAAATATCTTCAAACGACCATATCCACAGAGTCTTGTGGCAATAAAAATGAAGTACAGCGTATCATTTCTGCTGATTTCTTTTGTCGTTCTAACGGGGGCCAAGATTCTGAGGCAGTTTAACCGTGCAATCTCTCCATCTGCCCCAATATACCATAGATTTACAACTACACAAGCGCAACAAGTGATTTTTTGCACTATATTTTCTCGGTGGGACTTTGGTCGCGTTTGCACACATGAACAAAATAAAGTGATAGGCCATGACCTCACACAAAGAGTTCTGTGTGCACCCATCACTTCCAGCTGCAAATCACACTCGTACACACTGCACAAACCACAAAGGGATCTGGTTCTTTGAGGAACAAACTCATCGAGGACACATGTGTAAGAACTTCCTTGGGTTGAAAAAAAAATGTAAAAGATGGAGTTCCAGGCCTCTTCCTTTTATCACCAATGTTGATTGTAGATGCACCTCGATGCATAGCATTGCATATGTTGCTAAGTTGCACTCAAGGTACGACTCTGTTCTTATTCTGTTGGGGTTCTGTTCTGATTCTGTGGAACATCCTAAACCACTGCTGAGGTTTGCGGTCGGTGGAGGAGAGGGAAGGACGTGACGGTTGTTAGAGATGCCTCAGCTAATCTCCTGCTCTTGGCAGTGGAGTGTCAGAATCAGACCTGTGATCATGCAAGGGGAGGGAGGGAGAAGCTCCTAACCAAGCCAAATGAAAAGCAGTCACGTTGCCGCTAGCGTCAACATCTGGGTGGGGTGGAAAAGAGAGGAGGAGGGAGGGGGTAGTTGCTAAATGCTAGTTGCTAGCTGAGGTGTGGAAACGTTTTTCATGGACGCCGGTGGACTGGTTGGCGTATGGTCTGTTTTTTTGGACTGAGGACAGGGTCGTGGTTAACCTCACGCAGCATATTGTGCGGCCCCGGGAGCCTGGCCTTCCTGAAGTCATCAGCTCGGTTCTAGCGCTGCCAAGCACGCCTGACCACTCCTAGGCACACTCCACCAGCATCCCATGGTGCACTCCTTCTCTCCTGTGCCCAGATGAACTGTTAAAACGTCCATTTAAAACAACGAGGCTCTTCAAAGGGGAAATACTGCTGACTTCAACTTATGCTGTCCTGTAAATATCAAACACTAGACAGTCACATGTTTTTGAGCCAAGCCCTTGCTTAGATTTTTATCTGTGCTACAGGATATTTCGCTTTTGTTTGTATTTTAAAATTTATATCCTTCCTTGTCAGGATTTGCCAGTGTAGTATCAACAGCTTCAGCAGAACGGCTACAAAAGAATGGCAACTTTACTAACAATTTCATTAATGCTAACATGATCCCAATTGGATTGCCAAAGATTTGCTAAACAAAAAAAACAAAAATATTTATGCTATCAGCCTTATAAAAATTTTCAGGATGTTGAGTCATGGTTGAACTCCAAACCACTGTCCGACAGTGAAAGGCTGCATCAAATGGGCTGTAGAGCTCTCATACAACCAACAGGCTAAAGTCTGTTTTTTTTTTTTTTTTTTTTTAAAGTTTGCCCTTTCAAAAAAAAAAAAGCTTTTAAAACCCACATAAAAATGATGTTTGCAGTGTTTGAGCACTATCAGGAAGGAAGGTGCCTGCATCCAAGTGAGAGTTGTCATATTCATATCACAATAATTTTTGACATTCTAATGCGATCTGACAGTGAACTTCCGCGGCACAGATGTACGGGCGGGGACCCAAGCAGACATCGACTTTGGTGCCAGACATCTAAGAAATCATTTGGAAATGCTGGCAGGAGACAGGTTTTCGTTTTCCTCCAGACAGCATTCACCTCTCAGTAGGCCATCATTGGACTGGATGCCCTGTGAGCAGCGTTTCCCCCCTCAGACAACAACCAGGGGAAAGGGGAAATCAAAACTAAGTCAATTCTGAGGGGGATACTCATGTTTGTGGTGGCGTCTAGCTCTTGGTCTAACTCTTCTTCTGGGGTATAGGGAGAGTCTTTTTAAGTTAAATAACTCTTTACTTGTTTGCATGGGTTCAAACTCAAGTTCTCCAAACTGGACATCAAAGTCTTGAAGTGAAAAATTGAATCATAATAGAACTTGGATAGTACATCAACCTTAACCTGTTCCCTAGTGTATAATCTCATCTGTTATTCTTCTCTTTTTATCTTCCCCTCTAGCTCGCCTTCTCTCCCTTCTACCCCCCCCCCCCCTCTCTCTCTCTCTCTCTCTCTCTCTCTTTCTTTCTCTCTCTCTCTCTCTCTCTGAAACACTTTGGAAATAGCACATCCATATCTTTCTCTCTCTATTTCCGCTACTGATACCTTCAACCACCAGTCAACCTCTTGCTCTTCATTCTCATCTGTTTGTCCCTGAAACCACCCTCTCTCTCTCTCTCTCTCTCTCTCTCTCTCTCTCTCTCTCTCTCTCTCTCTCTCTCTCTCTCTCTCACTCTCCCCAAGCTATGTGGCCATGTTGCCAGGGCTGACTCTTTTGATTCGACTGGAGTACATGTGGTTGAAATCTGAGGCCCGTCCCTCTGCCAAGCCACAGGCCTCGTAATGGAGCACTGGATCAGGAGAATGGGCCATTGTTCAGGGGGGCTCTTCCAGGAGAGAGAGAGGGAAGGAAGGAGAGAAAGAAAACGAGAGAGAAGGAGAATCACCGTCCATTTGAAAAGAGAGAGATAGAGAGAATGAGTGTAAGCAACAGAGAGAGAGAGACAGAGAAAGAAAGAAAAAAAGACAGAGAGATGGAAGCAAGTCTGACCAAGTCTTTAAAAAGAGTAAAGGGGAGAGTAAACTCTCGCTGAGCAGAGAAGCAGAGGTCAAAGGTCGTTACTCTAATCTCCTAGTAAATCCCAGTCAGCCAGAAGGAAGAGGGAAAAAGTCGTCCTCTGTGCGGCCTGTCTGCGGACAAACACGCTGACACCGGCTGTGATTTATTGCTCTGTCTGAGATAGATCCCACTGTGCTCCCTTGCACAACATATAACATCTGACAAACAAGAAGAACGGCATACAAATCATCTGTGTATCTTGTCATACAGACAATTTCTATTATTTCCAAGTGGGTTTTTTATTTTTTTTATTTTTTCCTGTCAATATGACCAGTTAAGCTTACTTAAGTTTATTGGTGATCTCATGCACAGTGATAGAGTGAAAGAGTGCTTTGGGATTAGGAAGGCCAGAAGGAGTAGAATAAGACATCAACGGAAAAAAAGGCAAGACCAAGTCCTCTCACGTTCTTGGCCTTGCATATGGACTGTTAAGACAGTAATTCAAAAAAAAAGTGGC
Source organism: Sardinella longiceps (assembly GCA_027497455.2). Taxonomy (NCBI): domain Eukaryota; kingdom Metazoa; phylum Chordata; class Actinopteri; order Clupeiformes; family Clupeidae; genus Sardinella; species Sardinella longiceps. The sequence goes on along the minus strand of JAODXP020000030.1, from coordinate 25,810,301 downwards.
ACTGGTCTTTCTGCTTAAACCTACTGGAGTGAAACGTTAAACAGGATATTCCAAAATGGAACTGGCACAGTCACAATCATAGCACCAGAGATGCTATTTCTCACCGAGGAGAGACACAGTAAGGTCGTTAAATCATTCAGCCACGCACAATTTACAGCCACCTAGATGGCTGATAATTGATTCGCGAGTGGACCCTGGGCGGCCTAGTCATTGTCGCCTTGTCGAGCGGCCCGGGAAAATAAATTGCGAGACATTGAAAAGCACAATATTGTTTCAGTCAGAGCATGTCTCTGTCAAGAAACACTCAGTCGGGTCTCTCTCGCACTTAGTTAACAAATGCTTAGTCAGGAAAAGAAAATCCGCCATGTTCTGTTTTGCTACATGGTTAAGTTGTCCTAGCGTACCACAATCAGTCACTTCAAGTAAGAACAACGGAGAATTTCTCTGAACAACAAACAAGCTGAGACATTTCAACACGGCCGACACCCATGCAGGAGCTGTATTTACACAAGGATGTCCCTCATCTCTCCCCGGACCCGCTGCTATCATCTGAAGAGTAGGCGACCGACCAGAAGTTGTTTTCACAATCTCATTATTGAGAGAGGCATCTGGAATCAATCTGTGCAGTTAAGCACACAGACACACACACACACACACACACACACACACACATACACACACACGCGTGCACACAGGTCCAGGGGACGTGACATAGAATCTAATTGGGAGAGGGCTAGCGCATACTCTTTGACTCAGCTTTTACGTGATTGTAATGTTAAGCAGGCTTGACTCGTTTGGCTCCCAAAATTGACTCCCAACTTAATTAAAACGGGTTTTTTACGAGCAACACTGAGGTGACGGTGCATGCATTGGTAAATTACTCTCTCATGAGCAAACCTATTTGGACGATTTTTCTGGGTTTTTTCTTTCTTTCTTTCTTTCTTTCTTTCTGTCTTTCTTTCTCGACTTTACTTTTAAGATGTGTCATTATTTTGGGGCATGCAGGGTCTCTTTGTTTACTTCTTTGAAAGCACTATTATCAAAATAGCTGAACCTGTTAAAGTTTTACGAGAGTCAATTTTTCTTGATTTGACATTTTAAACTGGTCAATTAGATGTTAAGTGTAATTGTAAACGATTTAATTGATACATCAACCTTTTGAACAAAGGTACAGTACATCTCATTGCGAGCCAGGGGGTATTGTAATACTCATTGTGCAGTGAGTATTTAAGAATATTCCAGTAACTATTTAGACTTACTTTACTAATACAGACATTCTCCAGACATATTCCACACATAGCCACTGTGAGTACAATTTAACTGCAGATTCTTTACTTGTGGATTTTCATGACTGAATACCAAGGATCTAAGCTCTGTTGTTAAATGGCAAGTAATGTTGTTAAAAGGAGTGGAGGAATTTCATTGTACCACACTATAAAATGTCACTGACACCAAAAGGTGGTATTACGTCAATGTTTAGACACGAAACCTTGGACCACTCTCAGGCTGAAGTGTTTATTTGTTTTTTGCACTGTGCATGAATCTTGGGCCACATAATACATCTAGGACATTGGGTTCACATAATACAACCCCTACAGCCATGTGTGGGCTATGCTATATGTTTGGTGGTCCTGGCATTGAGATACAATACCCTGTGCTGTATGTGTGGTGGTCTTGGCATTGAGATAGAAAATGCTGTGCTATACAGTATGTTTGGTGGTCCTGGCATTGTGATACAATATGCTGTGCTATATGTGGTGGTCCTGGCATTCAGGGGTTCCCCCATGGCTTCCCCTCATAAAATTATTGCTCATATTAGGCCTCTAATCACAGCCAAGGAGAAGAATGCATCAAAAGCATCGTTTTTTACCCCCCTCCCTGCTCTCCTTTCTTAACTCACAGAGAAGTTGTTAAAGCAACAGTGTTCAGGTCAGGAGGGAGATGTATTTAACGATAGGCTACGCCTTCGGTCTCATCAGTAGATGCTCTGTCCTATATGATCTGACTTTTATGACATGGAGTAAAAACGTGTCCAGTACAGGGTCCAGACAGGATGCTGGGAGGCGCCTTTCGCAGGTGACGACAAACCACCATGAAGTTAACATGGTGTTTCAGCGCCATAACCGTGCAGTAGGATTTTATGTTGGCCGTGTGGGTGTAAAATGTGCCAGGGTAGACATTTTGTCTGACACGTGTGCCAACGAAAAAGAAAAAAAAAAAAAGTGTTTATAAAGCAGAATTTCCCCCCCATAGCAACAGGGGTTAAAGTTTTTGTCTGACTCCTGCTGTAAACAACGGTTTAATCATAAACAGCCCTTGGCTATTGTTAATGGTCGTTAAGATTAATACCCTCCACGAAATGGACTTGTTGCCACCATTGATTCAAAATCTCATCAAATAAGTAATTGCCATGGCTTTGAGAGAGGGCAACACTCTTCCAAAAAGGTTAGACACCGTCTTGCCATACATTAGTGAGATCAGTTTTAATTTTGTATATTATCCTTGCAGCAAGGCTTCCAGAGTCCCTCCATGAACAAAAATCAATTACGAGGAAACTTGTTTGTTGTGCAAATTAGCCCATCAAGCTCTAAAATAAGCAGAGGCATAAAGATGTAATATAGTCATTAATCAAACCGGCTCCAAATTGTATAAAAACGTGACATTTCCTTTGCCACCATGACACGCTTTATTTAAATAGGCCATGAACCTCACACTGCTGGAAGTAAACTTTCACCATCCTAGAAATACTCACTCACTCTCTCACCATCAAGGACAGCAGGGACCAGTCTTGCCTGTGCAGGCAGGCTGCCTGCCTCGTACCTCTTGGCAGGCGTTTGTGCTTGATTTATGACGTGCACCCGTAGGAGGAGAGCGAGGGGGAAAAAAAAGAAGTCAAGAGGTCTTCCATGGCTGGAGAGCGTAAGGGGTCACGGTAGCTACTGCCACTGTGCCTGGCCTCAGAATCTATCCTCTCAACACACACACACACACACACACACACACACCAACACCCATTATCCGTGGTCTCGGAGGAGGCCAGCCAAGCAGCCTGTGAGAGAGATTATCCCAAACTAGCAGATAATCAATAACAATTTGCAGCAGGGGGGGCTTTCTTGCTGATTTATGGGGTTTCAAGTTGCCATGCCACCAGAAGCACAAACTCCCAAGGACCTGAACTCTGTAATGACCCTTATGTGTTGCAAGACCAGCCACAGGTGTCAATAAAAATGGCTGAATATTAGCAGGCGAGAGGTGTTACAATTTTGAGTTCACCTCTTTTTTTATTTTTTTTTTTATTTATTTTTTGCACAAGACCCTTGGAAGGCTCTCCATGCAGGTATAGAATGACCAGGTCGTGGCAAGGCATTTCAGTGCTGAGACCGAGGGAAGCGAGTACAGTACGCCGCATCTGCCAACAAGGCTGCTCGAAGTCTGGACCGAGTGGAACTTGGCGTTTTGAGCAGCATGCAGCAGGATGCCGTAACACCAGGGGAATATTACATTCAAAAACCCAACCGAGTCCGATTAATATGACATTACACAGCAGCGACATTTAGACCCGAGTCCAGTCCAGCCGGGTCCGAATCCAAATGGAGGCATGTGTTGTCATTGCAACACGATAAAACGGCTCCAGTGCATGCTAAGTACAGCTTGACCAGGGGGGTAATGATCGCATGCGGTCTGGGTCATGACTAAACAGCAGTGGAGCGATGTTATTCTTGCAGTACAAATTGCCAGTGCGAGGTCAGGCTCCCATGTGGCTATATTAACGGATGACATTAACACTTCAGAAACGCTGGAATGCATCAAATGGCTATTTGCTCTGTAGGCACACCGTCCTATTTCCATAATCACTCATGCTGTTTTATAAGCACAGTGAGGTCTGTTTCCTTTGAGCATGCACATCCAGACACACATGCACACACACACACACACACACACACACACACACACACACCCTTATACATACAGACATTTCCACACACAGAGACGCACGCAACCAACATATGAAACGAGTGTTGACACTTCATCACGAATGAAAATGAAACCAACACACGTTAGGACGAGGAAATGGCCCATTTTAAAAGGGGTCTCTCCTTCTCTCTCTCTCTCTCTCTCTCTCTCTCTCTCTCTCTCTCTCTCTCTCTCTCTCTCTCTCTCTTTCTCCATGTCTGTGCCTCTGCTCTCACCTCCCACATCAAGCCTGGAGCAACACACCGTGGGAATTAGGAGAAGCTTCACTTCTTTTTTTATTTTTTTATTTTTTCTTGTCTGTGCCTGTACTCCCATAATTCAGCAGAGCTGTATGCCTCCAGGTTAGTGTGGCTTTGGGTATCCTCTGCTGTGATAATTCATATTCTATAGTACCCCAGGATCCGGGCAGGGAATACTAGATCATGACAGTCCATTGATTTGATTTACTCAGACATTAAACAGGAGGGGTGAATCGAGAAACACAGAGGGAGAGAGAGAGAGAGAAGAGAGAGAGAGAGGGAGGGAGGAAGACATAGAGTAACAGAGAGGTAAAGAGAGAGAAAGAGACCTGGGCTTTTCCTCCATGCAGAAATGGATTAAGTTTCATGATGAATGGAAACAGTTACCCAGCGTCACCCACCTTCCTCCACACAGGATGCCACTGATGAGGAGACTCTGAGTTCTGGGGAGTCACCGCCTGTCCTGTACTTCCCTCTGAGAACATCACCCCCCCAGCCCCCAGCAAAAAGAAAGAAAAAAGGAAAGAAAGAAAGAAAAAAGAGGGAGAGAGAAACAGACCTGTCAGGTGTGGCTACACAGACATGGGACAGTAGCGTCACTAAATCACACAGTTATATTTAGCAGTGAAGCCATGCAGCTAGCCATGGGTCAAACACTCTGAGAGTCTGGGCAGGCAGGCAGACAGGATTTACTAGCTGCTAGGAAGGAATAATTCGGAGGGACAGAAGAGGGGTAAGAGCAGACCCAGAGGTGCCTGATCTGGAAACGACGACGTCGACTGAGGACTGAGGACCAGACAGCCAATTCTTCAAACTATCCATTCACCCAGCACTCAGGCGCCTGACCCTCTCCTTAAGGCTGTCACAAGAAATTAGCAACTAATCAGTCACAAAGGAAGAGATAGGAGACGGAGAATTAAAGACTTGTGTTTAAAATCCTTGTAAATGCCTTTCGGAAACTATGACGAACAAATGCTCATCTGTATTTTGCTTATTCTTATGTATTCATGCCAGTGCTGACATCGAAAAGAACAACACACAAGTACAAGTTAATAAACGTGATTTCCAGTCACTGACGACATTCGTTTAGAAATTACTCCATATTGATGGCTGTAACACACACTGATGATGACTATCCAATAGTATTTCAGTCTGCTGCTGAAGCACACTTTCCAACCATTATGACGCAAACCATGGTCATAACGAATAAACGTCAAAGTATACACACACCATGTTCTATCATTCGGCTAAAAGAAAAGTAACTAAGTCAAATAAGTTATTTTTAGACACTATTATAGCTGCTGCTGATGGGATCCCTTCCCCACTCTCCTATCAGGCCAATATTTGACAAGGTAACAATATATACATTTTATTGCGACAACATGCTGACAGAATGACATATTTACAGATTGATCAATTTTGGGGAAAATGACACAGTTGGGTTATTGTTTGCAGGGCTCCTGGTTTGGAAGACCTGTGCTTTGTGGAGCCGGTTTTATGAGTTGTACTACAGAGGTGGGGCTGATCGGCTGGTCTGGTTTCAGACTGCAGTTATTCCAGACTATAACAAACCTCTACGACGTCTGTTCACTACCTCACTAGCCAAAGGAATAGCTACTGTATTTTACAACTATATGCCGTGGTCCATTCTTTCCACTGAAGGTATTGGCCTACAGGTTTTCATGTCTGTGCAGACAGAAATACTAGTTTGAATGGCAAAATTAGTGGTAGGTGTTTCCCAAAGTTATGATATAAGAGATGCTGGGTCACTATTTCAAAGCCCATTATGGGTGACAATAAAGCATTTTTTTTTCCATTTCACATTGCAATAAAATGAAACAGGTAGACTATTTTAACTTTAAAATCATTCTAAAAACAGGTAAAATATGTGTTTAATAACTTTTATACATGCAAGTCTATGTAACATTCACAGAACACAACCCTGTGTTTGTCAGACTGGAGTTGGTAAGTCCCAAGCCTATCCATGACATCATGAGTCTGGAAGGAATGAAAGCATTTCAGAATGTTGCCCCTCCAGGTATTACAACCCTGCACAAAAAGTAGCATGGAAAAATGTGAGATATTCTCCAAATTTTGTAGTTTAGTTAGTTGTCTTTTGAAGGAAAGGATGATAGGCATGATTAACAATGTAATGGTAATATATTGATTGAAAGTGCAGAAGTTCCTCTTTTGGAGCATGATAATGCTAGGCAGGCTTGTTATGTAATGCCGCAAACATTCTGGCAGCAGTTTTAGATTGCCCCCACTACTGTCTCAAACTAATGTTTTATTTGACAAATCAGATTATCTGTTTATTGTATATGAAACATCTTAATGTTTATTGTTTTCATTCTTTACAACACCTGACAAACACCACAAACACTTATTCAAAGACTAATTTTATGACCATCTAGCATCTGTTGTGCATGGATTTTGTGAAATAGTGACTTGGTTTGTTCTTTGTACTTCTGCTTACATAGGCCTGTCATTGTTTTAGAGGGTTCTGGTTGTGGAGTTTGTGAGTTAGTTTTAATGGTTGTTTGCCTGGTTTTAGTAAACGAGGGGGTCTAAATGTGCCTGTTTCAATCAGACTACACACACACACATAGAGAGAGAGAGAGAGAGAGAGAGAGAGAGAGAGAGAGAGAGAGAGAGAGAGAGAGAGAGTAGCACACTCAAACATACACTCTCTGAACCCCGATTATATGCAATTATCCAGCTTGCATGCTGGAAATGTGTACATGATTTAGAGAAAAGTCAGGGCCCCCCTGATTGTGTGATTAAGATTGGACATGGGGAAATAACTTATAGGCCTGTTTTAATCAGAAGCCAAAGCAGGGGCTGGGTTTACTGAGGCGGACGCAAAGGGTCACAGTGTTTCAAAGCAAGAGAGAACACAACAACTCAGCACCTAATTTATTTTGACATGTCAAGCCCAAATGCCATCCCGTTTCATTCCTCTTTAAACGCCATTGCTCACTCGTAACAAAGTCCAACAACCTGGTTGTGATTTCCTTGAGCCCGGTTCTGGAAAAATCCTTAAATCATGTCAGGAACAGTGTTCAAAAAATAAACAAATGGCACGGAATAAATCTCATGCAACCACTGTTCTGAGTGTTGTCCATATATTTTCCTGGATGTGATCATCATTAGTTCAACGGCACACTAAAGCAATAACCGAGAAGTTCCTTCTGAACTCGGACTTGAGGAGTTAATTTATAGTACTGGAACACCAGAAGCCTACCTAAAACAGGTGGATCAAGAACGTTGGTTCTTTGGAGCCGAACACAGTAGGTAATTAACGTTTATGAAAAGACAACAAGCCTCGTTCCACACCACCATTCCAGCTGTCATCATTGGGAGAGTGCATCTCAGCACTTTCACATGTATTTACTTAACAGAATATGCTATAGTGGTTGGTTGGTCGCAGGACGGTGCCGTCCTGTATTACTCCTTTGGCAGTAACAGGGGATTGAAAAGATTTATTTCCCTCCCAGCAACACAACTGAAAAATACTAACTGGAATGTTTACAAGTGGGATTGTTAAATTTCACATGAAGAACTTGTTTTGGGGTCGGTACTGTATTTTTCTTTCTTTCTTTCTTTCTTTTTTCTTTTTTTTGTCTCTAAGGAAGAAAAAAAGTACTTTCTATTTTTGAATGAAGGCCATCTTTCACATATTTATTACCCGAGCATTTAATTGCCTTGGAAAATGTGGTGTAATAATTAAAGAAAGTCAGCACATTACTATGGTCCCAGCATGGAACTCCACACAAAAGTGATTGGACACATGAGGTTTTCATTTCTCTGGACGTTAGCATCACAAGCAAAAATGCTACCCATTTTACAGGGAGACCATTCCTTTTCAACACATTATCTCTCAACGCGATGTGTGCCTGACATGTTTGCCTTGTGAAAAATTACAGAGAACAAAAATACATTTTAGACGCCACGACCACAGCTTCTTGGTCTCATTTTCACATGGATGTTTTCTGCCCCTGTGGAGAATGTGTAGATGAGAGACATGTACACAGAGTTAAACACCATAATGAAATCAATGTATTTGTGGCCTTGGCCTTGGTCTGGTACACTGCAGAAGTCTGGGAGTTATGATAGTTTACAGTGACTGACAGCTGTTAAAGAATAACAACTTTTTTCAAAAATTTTCAAAACTAAGGTCTCCTATGCTCTAATTTTTAAGTTTGGCTCTTAATTTTATATACAGCCCAGCCCTAACAACAGTTTCTGTCTTATATAATGCCTTTAAACATGGACATGTGACCTACTATGTTTGTGCAAAAATTTCACATTTACATATACATAATATTTGTGCATATCATACATATTTGCATATTTGTGCATATAATACATATTTGCATATTGCCATTGTGCATTGTATGCATAAATACTGTATATTTACATGTATTACCAGGAGTTTTGGCCTAAACTCTACAGTGGTCAGCTCTCTTTGACCCTCTGACCTCCCTCCACCTTCCTCCTGGCTCAATTCCAGCTGGCAGACCAATAGTAGATCTTTTCTCTGACTTTCATTTTCTCTCCATAAACAAAAATGAATGCAGGTTGATGCAGTTAGTAGCAGAGTACACTACAGGGAGTTCATTACCATGCCCGCCCGCCCACCCACTTTGCTTGCTGTATGCTTACTGCAGAAGGAGTTACATTACCTGAGGAGGTACCTTGTAGTAGGCACTGGTTCACTTTGGCCACCATGATACAATTGTCCAGTGGGGTGGCATGAGCAGTGTCGTAGAAGAATGTTTTTAAAAAAGGCCACTGTAGAGACCTCTACTGTGGTTCAGTCATAAGATGGTGGCCTCAGAATGACACGGTCTGCCATAATCCCAGATGGGGCCAAAATAGATTATGCGGTCAACGTAATTATCACCCTCAGTTCAACTCTGGATCGGACAGCAAGTGGTTCTTATTGATTCTCTCAGTACGCCCTCACATAGCAGGGAAAGAGACTTTTGAGGACTTATCTAGGCCTGTAATAGCTCAATAAAACTATTGTGATATGATACATTGATGTATGATACGGCTACAGCTACAGCTGTCTTTGTAAGAGATGACTGTGACTGAGACAAATGCTGTGGGTTTTGTTTTTGCCGTGTGAAGGACCCCAGGCACATTGAGAGCATTTGAAAAACACAATGCATTTTTTTGTTTGGCCAGTGATTTGAATTCTGTCTCGCTGTTGTCTGGCCCGTGGTGACACGAGCAGTCAGCATTGTTATTTTTGTGTCAAGCCAAGCATCTATCATCCTCAATGACCTTTAGAGAAACACAAAATGGGGGAACAACTCAGCAGAGGTCGTATATCAGAAATACTGCCACACATGATGAATACCAGATACTACGGCTAATTAGAAATGAGCATGGCGCTCATGTGTTGAGTAGAACATACAGTATATGAAAGATGCCATACACGAGCCAGCCTGTGTCGCTAAAGTATATTTATTTATAGGATCACAGATTTGGTGAAATGGGAGACATTTTTTTTTTCTTCACTTTGCTATTTATGGTTTGTCTCCTGTTACAACTTGAGGTTGAAAAACGAATGGTATAAGGGGCAAGCCAAGTCTTTTAACTTTAAAGTCTTCCTCCTCTTTCAACACATAAAAATTAGGCTGTGGATTAAATTGTTTTCAGATTTAAAATATATATATATTTATATATATATTTCATAGACAGGCACATTTCACAACTGCATTAGAAGCAAGTGATGAGTTGTGGTCTTTGGGTATTGAGATGTAACATGTGTAACACGCTCTCTCAGGGGTACATGGAAAGGAAGCCAATGCCCCCTCTACTGGCAAAGCTGGAAAACACATACAGAGAGAAAGCATGAAAGAAAGGAAGAGAGAGAGAGAGAGAGAGAGAGAGAGAGAGAGAGAGAGAGAGAGAGAGAGAGAGAGAGAGAGAGAGAATAAAAATGAGAAACCAACTGGATGGATATCCAACTGTTTCTGGAACCTTTCTCACTGTGTCGCACAGATGTGGAATCTAACTCTCCGACGGAGCCTTGGGAGAGAGAAGGGAGATTGATCCAGAAGTTTCTATGGCAGCAATGGGCCTGGGCTCTCTTTGTGTGTGTGTGTGTGTGTGTGTGTGTGTGTGTGTGTGTGTGTGTGTGTGTGTGTGTGTGTGTGTGTGTGTGTGTGTGTGTGTGTGAGAGAGAGAGAGAGAGAGAGAGAGAGAGAGAGAGAGAGAGAGAGAGAGAGAGAGAGAGAGTGAGTGAGTGAGTGAGTGAGTGAGTGTGTGTGTGTGTGTGTGTGTGTGTGTGTGTGTGTGTGTGTGTGTGTTAAGCAAGTTCCAAACTATCCATCTCCTCAATCCAGGGTTTGTCGTTGCAGATGGCCCGTGCACACCAGACATTAGCACTAAATCAAAGGATTAACACTAGAATATGCTGCTGGAGGATATGTTATATGTTTAGCCCAGCAAAGTGCTTGTGCCTGTTTCTGGACTGATCACCGACTCTCCAGCTGAATGTATTCCCGTGCATTTACAATAAGGGTAATATTATAGTGTTTTGCTTGGGGATAGACAGCCCCCAGTAGCCTCGTATCACACGGCGGGGCGCAAGTGAATCACTCAGCAATTCCTGAATAAATGGGCCGATACAGGCCACCAATGAGGAATAAACAGTTATCTAAAACCACGCTAAGCAGAAAAGCTTTGGATATCACTTCTATGCTCCGGAGGCCAAAAAAATTGCTGCGTGTGGCCTTAGGAACCCCTGCTTGTTGCGCTCCGTCTAGCGTGTCTTAGAGTGGCAAAGCTGGTCTCCTGTTCGCCTTTGCGTGTGTGCGTGTGTGTGTGGAGTCTCTCGCCACAAACACCTCGGCTATAATACGGCCCATGAGATATCAGGTGCGATACCTACGTGCCACACGAGTTGCTTGGCGTTTTATGGACTGTGTGAACCGCCGCCGAAGTGTCGGACCCCGTTTGCCGTAAATTAATACGAGTCTTAGTGGCGTTTGAGTTTCAGCACAAGCCCAGGAATCTTGCAAAATGTCAGACGATATTTCCTGCCCAGGTGTAATTTTCGGTCGTAAAAAAAAAAAAAAAAGAAAATCTGCTGATATTTGGTTAAGCTCGAATGTCCAAGGGAAATATTTTCATACTGCAAACACACACAGAAACATAGCGGGCACAGACTGGAAAGAAAAGCAATGATTAATACATGCAGAGTTAAAAAATTTGTCCGTTTTCAAGCAGGCAGCGGTGAAGGAAGCTCATTAAAAAGAATAAGGGCCCGTGTTCCACACTGTACCAGGACTTCGCTCTAACAAGGCCCCCACGGGGAGACGTTTTCCACCTGTAAGGTAAACAGCGCTGCCCTTTTTGCTCTCATTAAAATTCCGACATCTCTTTTAACGAATACATGAGAGATAGCAGGAGGAACACAGAGACACAACAGGGATATTTCCCAGCTCTGGTTTGGGAATTATTTGGATGCCTGAACACTCAAGAGTGAGAAGTTCTCTCTCTCTCTCTCTCTCTCTCTCTCTCTCTCTCTCTCTCTCGCTCTTGCGCTTTCTCATGCATCATAATGTTGTATATTCCCCGATATAGAAACAGCTGAGAGATTTACAGTCAATAGCTAACAGAATGGAGGAAGCCAAACCATATGAGCCAACTAAGATGAAAAGGACACAAGACAACACAGCATACTGTAGGTGCTGCATTTGTCGTGAAAAGTTTGACAGTTGATCAGCCCATTAAAACGGTTTCTGTCACTGGATTTCACCACCCATGTCAACTAATTGGAAAGCTGATCCAAATTGTGTAATGCACTTAAGTATGTGTCAAGTAGATGGGACCAACATGGCCGATGCCTACGGACGATGCACATGGCTTCATGGAGTGTATGAAACATAGTACCAGACCCCAACAGCCAGCCCAGACAAAACACCAGGGGGGGCAAACCTCTCTGCACTTATGGAAACATGCCAATCACACTCCACAGCAATACAATCCCTTCTGCAGAGGTGGGAGTATGTGTGTGTGTGTGTGTGTGTGTGTGTGTCGTTGTGTGTGTGTGTGTGTGTGTGTGTGTGTGTGTGTGTGTGTGTGTGTGTGTGTGTGTGTGTGTGTGTGTGAGGGGGTCAAAGAGGGAAAAACAAAAACAGGCTTACAGTGGGAAGACTACTGTTTAATATATGCCAGCTTGTTTGGTGATCATATGGGCAAAGGCTAGTCGCTGTGTAGTGGAAAAACACTGCAATGACCCAATACTGTACGGAAAAAAGTCACCTCTTTTTCTTACTTAAGAGTACTGAATGTTTATTTGTCCCTTATGCGAGGCAGAGCACCATGGAGTCATCTTTACAAACAAGCTGTTGGCTCGCCACAACAGAACACACAACAAAGGCAAAGGGGGCCCATGGGACCTCAGAGGGGAGAGAAGGCAATGCACCAGTCAGCGACTCGAGGTGGGGGCGACGTCCGATGACAGTTGCGCTCGTTGCGCGCCATCGCTATGATTGTCGCCAGATGCAGCGTTCGGGTTCGCCGTGTGCCCGAGAGAGTTTGTGCAGGGCCAGGCTTCGCTTTGGCTGGCGCAGGAGCAACCAACCCCTTCTAGGCGTTAACAGCGGCTGAAAATTAGTACACTTCCTGTCTGCACAAGAGGCAACAAGGCGAGTTTTTGAAAAGAAAAGTGAAGGGGGAAAAAAAGAACTCTTTTCCAACTTGAAAATCACCAGCGGTTGGTGTGTGTTGTGCGTGGAAACAGAGTGAAACTTTTGTTATTTACGACACTCACAGCCAGTGTGGAAAACCTGGAGATTTGGAGACTGTGTGTGTATGTGTGTGTGTGTGTGAGAGAGAGAGTGTGTGTGTGTGCGTGTGTGTGTGTGAGAGAGAGAGAGAGAGAGAGAGAGAGAGAGAGAGAGAGAGAGAGAGAGAGAGTGTGTGTGTGTGTGTGTGTGTGTGTGTGTGTGTGTGTGTGTGTGTGTGAGATAGAGAGGGAAAATGGGTTCTGGGCCTAGGCGTCCCAGAAGTAAAAAGCATCATGTGCCATTCCTGCACCCGACCTCCCTCCCCCCTCCCCTCCCTTCCTTGCTCCCCTCCCCTCCCCTCCCCCCACACCTCTCCTCAAGTCACCTACAACGAGAGCCGGGTGTGGGTCTGCTATAGTCATTGCCAGGTCAATGACCCGCAGAAAATTCAATTTATTTGTGTTTATCTTTCACTCTTTTCTTCCATGCAGAAATCTTTCTCCCTTTCCCTCTCTCTTTCTCTCTCTGCCTCAGTCACTCTCTTCTTCCTTCATTTTCTTTTTTCTTTCTCTCTCCCTTTCTTTCAGCTGAAGTGGTGCAGATCAGATGAGAGCACGCCAGCAATCCGCGGTTTTGCTGCCTAGCCGCCACATGGACAGTTGTGCATTTTTCATCATTCCTAAAACTTCTCTCTCTCTCTCTCTCTCTCTCTCTCTCTCTCTCTCTCTCTCTCTTACTAAATGACTTCGTTTCCTTTTCATGGTGGTTTTGACTTCCACATTAGATTGGACTGCGCAGCTTAAATGGGACTGAAAATTAAAACTAAAACAAAAAAAAAACATCAAATACTGTAAAGTAGAGCATATCACCAACAACACCGGTATGTGAATATCTGAGGGCGGAAACTATTTCCTCGATTATTCCCAGCTTTGTGTCACTCACTGAGTTTTTCTATCTTCGGCTAATCACATCAGGGATCAATACATAGCAGCAGCACTAGCAGCGTAATCACTTTATGATTAAGATATTTTCAACACATACACACAAACAAAAGACACTTGAGTGGAGATAAAAGGGGGAACCCGGATGGGAGTGGCGCTCAAACTGTGGTACAATGATTATCTTTCTCTGCAGGAACGACTGACTCCTAATCAACTCAAAGCTTCTTTTTTTTTTATCAAGCGAGCAAGCGACTGAGGGCATAACATATTCCCAGTCCTACAGCTGGAAGTGATCGTATGTTTTAAGGAGGGGGTGTATGGAGTGAGGAGGGGTGTGTGTGTGTGTGTTTGGGGGGGGGGGGGGGTTGGTGAGGGGTACTGTGCTCTCCATATGTGCTTTTCGTATAATTGTTTTATTCTGGAATAACCTTGAAATGAGTGAACGAGCAAGCGAGATAGATGCGGAGGTCAAAGAGAAGCAATTATAAGGCAGTTGTTTTTACTGGCAAATCATTCAGACCTTGGATGTAGCCCACTTATGACTCGATTGTAATATTACCATCGGAGCCAAATCTATGTGCCTTTTCTCTCTCTCTCTCTCTCTCTCTCTCTCTCTCTCTCTCTCTCTCTCTCTAGTGCCTCTGTAAAAAAAAAAGTCACCTCAGAGAATGCTGGTTTTGTGGAAAAACCCAAATTTCATTTCACACTACATTAGTAATCTAATTACTTGGTGAAATGTAACACAGTGGGGGGTGTGGAAGAAGTGTGTGTGTGTGTGTGTGTGTGTGTGTGTGTGTGTGTGTGTGTGTGTGTGTGTATGTGTGTGTGTGTGTCTGTGTCTGTGTGTGTGTGTTGGGATGTGTGTGAGGGGTTTGGGGACAAAAAAACGAAAAGGGTTCCTAAGTCTCGATGCTAGGAAGAGTCAGGCTGCCTCCACAGCATTGTTGACCCTCCTCCTGCTACCGTGGATGGCTCCACCCACCCCCTAAATCTCTCCTACGGGGAGCTGAAACAGGAGAGGACCCATCCTACACTCACTCCCTCCGCCCGTCTCTGTTACACACACACACACACACACACACACACACACACACACACACACACACACACACACACAGGTGGTGCCAGCTGAGCCTGAAGCTGAAAGCTGTCAGCGTAGATTAGTGCTGATGGCTCAATGCTTCACACAGGTGGAGAGGTTCTGCTGTTCTACGGGGCACAACGTTCAGCACTAACACTTTGCCCCTCAGCTGTAGCAGAATGAAAAAAAATACTGCTCCTCTGTCCAAAACAGACAGGCTATTCACCACCTCCCCACCCACCCACCTACCCACACACACACACACACGCACACACACACACACACACACACACACACGCATACACCAGTCCTTCTCCTGGCGTCAGGCAGAACAGCAGTGTGTAACAGAGAGGGGTGTGGGCACCTTCCCTTGAGTGCTATTGTGACCTTGCTGGAACAGGCCAATTATTAAGCAATTTTAACAACCATTTTAAAAAGTGCTGAAACTAATTGCGTTAGTGTTCGTCCGTGGGCATTGCAGAGTGGTGAATTTTTTTTTTTTTCTTTTTTTTTTTTTTTTATTCAGCTGACTTCTCTTGCGCCTCTCTATGGCTGTTATGCTAAGCCATTTAAGAGGTTGGACTACTGGGAATCATTTACATATCTTTGCTGGCCGTGTGATATTGAGGGAATCGGATCTCATAAACATAATAGTCTCTTCCCAGCCAGTCCGATTGAGGGGAGCTGGACACCAGCATACAAGAAGGCGAAGCGCTCGTCTACGATGGGTTTGTCTTGGCTGCAGGCCACATCACCTCATGTTTGAGATTATCGACAAACCACCCAGAAAGCTGTATCCAAGAGGAATTTTTTAATAAATTTGTCAAGCGTTGTAGACCTCTCTCCCTCCCCCCTTCCCCAACCATCCAAACTCCCACCCTACCCCTCCCCCCTCCTCGAAAAATTGGTCTCACCAGAAGAAGCTTCTCTCCTGGCTGGGAAGTAAACCTCCACGGGACTCACGTGCGGCCTTGTTTTTCTACCGGCTCCTGACATGTTGGTGAAAAAAGCGTGCAAGATCTCGGCGTACCGTAGGTGTTTCATAAAGTGTTTATTATTTTGTGAGGTTTCCACCCCCTCCCTCTCCTCAGCAAGCAGCGGGTAAAATTGCACGAAGCGGTCGATATTCGATTTCAGTAGACATGCTACTCCTGCTCCTTCTATGCTTTTTTTTTTTTTTTTTTTTTTTAACCGTGTTGTCGGTGGGGTAATAATTCTTAGGAATTACCTGCGTAAGCCGAGCATGATCCCTGATCGCTCAGACACAATAACTACCTGCGCGAGCTACCAGTGTAAAAAGATACTATGCAGCAGTGAGGTGGATTCATTACTGTGCGACCCCGGCTGAAATGGAACTCTTAGGGGCAAATGCCCTGACATTATTTACCAAGTCAATCTTAATCAGCCAACACAGGCCTGATGTGATGAGCCTCACAGCAGGGCTTAGAACTACAGGCCCTTCTCCTGTTCATTGGTGGAGATTTAGTTTAGTGACGCAATCACACACACACACACACACACACACACATACACACAGGGGTGTAGCACCAAATTCCGGGCCCCGAGTACAAGTGATGGCCATGGGCCCCCCTCACCGCCCGTAATACAATTCCCGACTGCTCAAGGGCCATCCTCAGTACTCAGTACCCCTTTTCCACCCAGTACGACGCCCCTGCACACACACACACACACACACACACACACACACACACACACACACACACACACACAGTGTTGACAGTCTTGCAGTCTCTGTAGCAGCGACTTGGGAACAGGAGATAGTGTGAGGATTTTAGGAGAGATGCACTATTCCGAGATGCACCAGACCTGCTTTTTTTTTTTGCAAGTGTAATAGTTCATAGGCCACCAGGAGTTTATGCTTGTTTTTCAACTCAAGGCTGAAGGTGAATCCACCCGAAGACCAGATGCACGCAACAAACATCGGGGCCATCCCCCCATGATCCCCTCTGTTGACTTTAAATAAGACTGTACCACAGCCCCAAGATTTCAAGGCTCTCCAAATTGTTTGTGCATGTTCTTATCCCAGATTGGAGCTAGGTTGAGCCGAACGTGAATCGCCTAGGGGCCTGATCTGCCACAGATGAGCGCCGCTGACTCCATCTTCATGGGAATGGGACTAAATTGCTGTTTGGACATTCTCTCCTGCCTACCCCTCTCTCTCTCTCTCTCTCACACTCACACACACACACACACACACACACACACACACACACATACACACACAGACGCACACACACACACACACACACACAGACACACACTCACACACACACACACACACACACACACACATACAGACACACGCAGAGAGCCCGTAACCCCTGAGCAGTTTGACCGGTCCCGCTCCAGTGCAAAGCGGTCACTGGAGTGATGAAGTCGCTCCCCACCCATCCTTCCCTCCCTCCCCCACACCATCCCCTTGTCCATCTTCCTTAAATGGAGAGAGGACCCAGAGGTCTGTTGGTGGGTGGCCCAGCGCTCATATGCCAAGGCTCAAATACCTGCCCCTCCACTCCAGGTAGGCACTGCTTAAATCTCCCCCTTAACATTTCCATTCTGTGAAAACAGCAAGGGGAGGTGGTGGTGCTGGCCAAAGGAGAGTGGGTGGGTGGGTATAGGGGTGGTGGTGGTGGAGGAGGAGGTACTGGAGACTAATGTTGCAGACTGGGTGGGTAGGAAAACATGTCTGTTTTAATAGATGTTTTCTGGGCAATTTTTTTCTTTCTTTCTTTCTTTTTGTTTTACTTTTTTCATCCCCGTATGCCGCCTCTCTTCCTCAAAGTGTTGTGTTACCTGGTGTTTGCTGTTAAGGGATTCATGCGGACCACATGGTGCTGGAGCCGTGAGCTTGTGCGCAGAGGGGAGTCCGGTGAGGAGAGCGAGCGAGCGTCACGCTGGGTGGGTGGGTTAGTGTCAGGTCCTGCCGGGCATCACAAAAGCTCAAGCAGCGTAACGGGACGCCTGAGAGCGAAACCCACCAAAGCCGCTGATTCGTCTCGCATGATTCTGACGTTTCTTTCTCTCTCTCTCCCCCTCTCTTTCTCTCTTTGGAGGTAAATAAAAAAAGAATTCCGAGGCTAGCTGAGTATGGTGAGAAAGGAGAATCGGGGCCAACATTGCCAGTGACAGCCTGAAATCAAAACAATCCATCAGGAAGTTTGGAGGAAAAAACACTGTTCGGTTGTTCTGATGAGAGTTGGAGGTCCATTTCCCAGCGCCGCTGATCCAAGCTGGCCTGGCGAGCCACGCTGACGTAGGTCACCTCATCAGATGGTCGTACGGAGGCCCTGCCTTTGGACGGCTATCTGAGATGCTTCTCCTCATCAGTCAATCTGGTGAAGGCCAGATGAATATCTGTGTGGTTGCAGCTATGGATGCTGAGAGAGAGAGAGAGAGAGAGAGAGAGAGAGAGAGAGAGAGAGAGAGAGAGAGAGAGAGAGAGAGAGAGAGAGAGAGAGAGAGAGAGAGAGAGCGGCCTGCCTGCCTGCCATCAGCTGCTGGCCACCTGTCAGGCACACATGGATTTGCCTCCGCCAGCGTGACACCCCTGATTCGCCCTGAAATCGAAAACTCTGGCCTTCGCACGTCGACGTGCTCCGCCGTCACCACCCATCTCAACTCCATCTGCTAGGCAACCCCCTTACCCACCAACCTCCTTACTGTCTGGTTCAGCATGTGTCTCCTCCGGGCTGCGCTTTGTGTGTGTGTGTGTGTGTGTGTGTGTGTGTGTGTGTGTGTGTGTGTGTGTGTGTGTGTGTGTGTGTGTGTGTGTGTGTGTGTGTGTGCTCGCTCATGTAAGAACTCGGGGTGTTTTCAAACAAGACAGACTCGACCGCAAAAACTGTTGATTTTTATCATAGAGCTTCATGTTCTTCAAAGGTGGTCCGTGTAGTGAGAAGTGAGACAAAACGAAATGAAAATAGAAAAGCTCTTTACCAAAAATGGCTAACCTCATAATGAACCTGCTTAGCATCAGGAAATCCATCAGTGCTTCAAAATATCGGTCAAATTACAAAACAGAATCCCAGACCGGGCTTTTTTTCATCTGACCGTAATGGGAAACTAGGTTGTTTTTATTTTCTCTTCTAATCAGTCTTCAGGATAAAGCCTATCTTTGACTTCCAAGGGCAACAGGAAAAATATGATTGAGTTTCAAAGGAAGCTGGTGGGAACTTAACAGTGCAGCCACAATCAAATTCATCCCACCCCAATGTTAGGCTAACCAAAAAAATCTCAAGCAGTTAAAAATGCCCCGTGGACCACTTCCCACATACAGTACAGTACATGGTGAATCATTCAGTAGTTATTCCATGCCAATATGTGCAAGTATTGATGTTTTTTTTTAAGAATGTGTTTTATTTACTCATTCTTATTTATATATGTCTATGTAATATTTATAATTCCTCATGACTTTGAGGCTTATATTTGTTTAGTTTTTTTTATAAGTGTGCACACACACGCCTGTTGTTATACACACTGTCAGCTGAGAGTTGACGAGCAGAAAAAATATGACATTTTCAGGTGGCGTGTGGTCTGCCGTTATTCCACCCAACTACAACTATAACTTGAAATATGTACATGGGGCCTCCCAATACAAACAGACTGGGCACCAACCTGCCAATTTAGGAAGCCACATGCCGTGGGAGATGGTTTGCAAGAGGGCGGGCGAGGGAGACTGTACAAGGAAGGGCCAACTGGCCTAACTGCTTATCAAGTGCTTTGGGAATTCGTCCCGGGCTAGCCGGGAGCGTTGTGGCGTGCGGAGCTACGTGTGTCTCCGGCCTGAGCCCATTGTGTCTCTCAGTGGTCGGAGGAGAATTCCACGAGCACACGCAACACATGGTGGAGAATTTCGAGCGACGCTTTGCTGCGCTCGCTGTGTGTGCTCTGCTCTGCTCTGCTTGCTTGCACTGGGACTGCAGGGGCCGTGCTGACATCCCGACAAATCTTGTTTATTTCTGAGCAGTAAACATTAACAGGGCATGTCTGGTGTTTTTTAAACTTCATGTCTGTCTTCTGCACTGACAGAGAAGTGTCTGACCACCACAGACATCATGAATTTCCACAGAGCTCTGTTGTTGTTGTTTAATTGCAATGCAATGGGAAAAAACTCATAAGGGTTTTGGATATGCTTATACAGAAATTTGGACACTTGTGTAATCATAGGGGTCATAGCTGATCTTTTGGTTTTAGCATTTTATGTCTCGTCTGTGTCTCATGAGAAACTCTTTTTTTGTATCTCTCCCTGATTATCCTGTGCTGAGTCCAGTGGATTGGGAAGAAAAACAGAGTAGCCTACGATAAGTAGATATTAAGTAGATATTAAATTGTACTTAAGCTAAGAAAAGAGTAAGGTTATTTCACACTTGAGGTGCAAAGCATACAGGTGCTTTGGAATATTTACTTTGTATTTGCTCATTTTCAAAGTCCAGTCAGTTTGGATTTTTTTTTTTTTTCAAATGGAACTGAATGTAGGCTTTATGAGGGATTTCTCCTACTTTATAACCACTTACAATTATGTTCATATCCTGTCACCATGATCAACCATTCCAGCGTATATTGCGGCTTTAGCATAAGGAGAGACTCTTTCCATCTCGGTCTTACCAACACATTTAAATATGGGAAAAAAACACACCAACAGCCCATCATACTCTCCCCACAGTCATCAAGCAGACATTGATGCTTTTATTAATATGGCGGCCGAGTGGTGCCAACTGTCAGGAGCTGAGGGCCCTCACGCTTGGAGAGGGAGGAAATGAAACCATAAGAGGGTGTGGAGCATCGGGGCCGAAGCGCTGACAGCTCTAACCTCAAGCTCTGGAACACACACACACCCACACACTCACCTACACACACACACACACACACATACACACAGTGCTTCATCACTTCATAATCACGAGACTGGGAATTCGCTTCTGCATCCCACAGCAGGTCTTAGAGCCACAAGTTCTCCATCAACGCCCATCCAACTACTGCTGATGAATCGCCAATGTCTCACAGACCTGGATTTAGCAGCCATTTTGTAAATGGACTGTGTACCTGTTACAGAGAGATACATTGCCAGGGTC
This sequence comes from Sardinella longiceps, assembly GCA_027497455.2. NCBI lineage: Eukaryota > Metazoa > Chordata > Actinopteri > Clupeiformes > Clupeidae > Sardinella > Sardinella longiceps. The sequence goes on along the minus strand of JAODXP020000030.1, from coordinate 25,789,223 downwards.
TTATAGAACAGAACTGTGCACCCCACTTTGTAAATTGGCAGACTACCTTTTGTGAACAGCTCATAAGTTTTGCACCTCATAATGGAGGTAATATCAAATCCTAGTGAGGCGAAAAGCTGTACTCTAAGAGAAAAGTTAGGTCATTCATCACCAGTGATAGTGGACGGTGTGTGTGTGTGTGTAGTTGGGGGGGGGGTTGGTGTGGGAGGGGGTCAGCCAGAGATGTTAATGGTGGAAAGCTTCAATCAAGGGTTCATGCATGAATGACTTCTGACGAGGAGGCTTCAGTGTGGCTCTCCTCAAAAATGAATCACCCAGACAATGCCAACGCAAACAACACGTTCACTGGGCCTCGCAGGAATCAGCCGTTTCTCCGAGGTGATTTAGGATTTCGGTTTCATGCTGAAAAAAGCCAAATCAAATCCTTCTCAAAGTCCACATTGTTGTCTTGGAGACTGGAAAAAGGGGATTTTCCACCGAGGGTGATGGCAGCATAATAGAAATGTTTTATTTTTTTATAATTTTTTTTATTTTTTCTTTACTATTTTCCTTTCAGTGATTTTTTTTATTATTTTGGAATTTTTAAATATATGAGCGATGTCCTCATTGTCCATCTAATGTGCCAAACACAAGGGTCGAGAAAGTGTTTATTTCAGGGGCTGAAGTTATTTACAAAACATCTATGATTGATGTTCGTTTGCAATTTTTTGGTCTATGCAGCGCGCCATCCAGTTTCTTGCAGAGAGCCAGTTGCAGGGGAAACCTTCAAAGTTCTGTCACATTGAGTAAATACCATAACCCATAATTGGATGAGATCTGTACACCACTTCTCTCAAAACAATCACATCATGCATGTAAATGCATTACAGGTCGCTAATGTAATGCTAAGTAATCCAAAATGGGAGTCGTCAACAAGCCATGGCTCAACACCTGAATAGAGCACTGGGGAAATAATGTAAATGAGTATTTATTGGAAGCATGCATGCATGCATGCAGAATAGCCCTCCTGGGTAACCAGCAGACTGGAGCTGAAAAGCTGAGCCATATCCAAGTTTTGTGCAGTCAGATTTTCAAACAAACCCACACCCTTCTGAAGGCCAGAGCAGAAAGGGCTACCAGCAAAACAGTCCCAAGGAAAATGTTATTAGTAGTCCAGGGGAACTGAGGACATGTGAAAAACAACATGGAAACATCACTAGACAGTCTAGAGTATTCATAGCTGAAGCAACCACTTGAAAAAGAATTTAAATACTATGTGATACCACTGATTTAAACATATGATACCACTGATATAACTTTACTCAGCTATGTTAACTGCAAATGATGTGATTTGGAGAAGGTTGGATCCCGCAACCAGAGAGGGCTGGCACGTGAGTTTACAAACCCACCAGTCCAACACTGATCCTTGTCCAGGTCCAAAATCAGTCAGTCAGTCAGTCAGATGGACTGGCTGCTTATCCTCCTATTGTTCATTGATTGTAACCGAACTGCTCTGGGCACAGCTAATTAAAGTCTCCCCAAGGAAGATCATAATGCCTGTGGGAAAAGCAAATATTTGAAACAGGGTTTAGAAGGTTTACCATCGTGCTGCCATTGTTAGTCTTGCTGGAATGCTTTTGTTGCCTTTGGCAAAGCAAGGATAAATAGCTCTCATCATCTGTTGTGTCAGAAAGTGATGTGTACATTAGCGATGAGGAGGGACTCCATCTAGACTAAATAAGACTGTTTTGCCCTCTCTGTTTAGTAAGCTGATCCGATCGGTGCTAATACTAAACACCAAAGTTGCTGAGATCCTCTTCTTTTGGCTCAAAGGTGTGGGTGTGGAACTGTTTACCGTGTTTAGAGAGTTATTTTGCTCGGCGACTTGCAATGGCTGTCGCCAGCATAAAATGACACGAGGGGTTTCAAATGGACTCTGGGTGAAGTTTGTTAGCATGTGGTCAATCTTGAGGGTAACGTGTGTCAACATTTTAGCCCACCAGCGCTGCACTCCGGAACTGCACAGACTCCGGACAGCAAAGTTCAAAAGACCCCCCCCCCCCCCAACCCCCAAAAATGTCAAGTAGCGCCATGGCCGACGGCCACTATGTGTGCCTTATCATTGGTCACATGTGTTGGCTTGTTGTGATTAGCCCCTTGAAAGCACTGGATGCTAATTTAGCATTAAGCTCCTGGGTGGCCAGAGCAGTATAGTGCAATATGGACAGCAAGCTGATAATGTGATAGTAATGGCAGCCAGCACTAACGCATGATAAGAGGTCAGCCTTGCTTGTTCAAGCTTTAAATACCACACAGCTCGTGTAAGGTGCTATGTTTACAGCCATGACTCTGTAAGCACTGTTGACATCAAGCTGATAGCATTAGCAATATTTTCCATTTTGTCTCTCAGGCAACATTTGCTTATACACTCAAAGCTCTGAAAAGTAACTAAGCTAATCGGGAAAGAGATCATCTCAATATCAACATCACTCACTGCATTTGGCGTTTTGAACCCAACATGGCTTCTGTCCAGCTCAAAGGACTGTCCAAAATGAGTGACCCAACGCAGTAGGCCTATGATACGCATTACAAATCGTGAGTGAAACAGAAGTGTTTATGGAAACATAGTCTTTGTAACTTCCAGCAAAGTGAAGTTCATCTTTGTTGGTCTGTGTACCATTTTTAATCAAAACTTGATATGGTGAAGTCATTTGGATGAGATTTGCAAATACGTAGACCATGTAATAGCCACACTACACACGCAATGCTAAATGATTTAGCAGTGAGAACACATACATTCTGTAAGAATTGGACACCTGTGTTTGTGTGATTTCTCACTCAGGGTGTGTTTTTAACCTCAACAACGTTTGACAGAAAAATGACCTGATGAAAAGACATCCCAAGATTCTGAAGCACCTGTGGCTGTGCTGCGGACAGCATGTGTTGATTCTCAGACGTCTGCACAACCTGAAACTCTCCCAAAAACCTACCAAAAAAAAAATAATAATAATAAAAAATAAAAATAATAATACACAATGTGAAGATCTGCTTTCTATCAGAACTTTTTCCTAAGAGGGGTGAATGGTCTCTCTCTCTCTCTCTCTCTCTCTCTCTCTCTCTCTCTCTCTCTCTCTCTCTCTCTCTCTTTCTCTCTCTCAGGCACTTCTTGTCCACTTGGACAGAGTTCCCTAATCCGGCAGTGATGGACCAAAGCCTGAGAGCTATTGCCTATTCTGCAGCTGTGTGTGCTCGCTTTCAGACCCCCATGCCAAAACTCGGCATGAATTAGTGTGATGGCTCGGCAGACACCCATATATGTACAGAGAAGATACCTACACTCACATGCACACACACACACACACACACACACACACACACACACACACACACACACACACACACACACTCACACCCATAGAACTCAGTGCACTAATCTACAGTGCACTAATCAGTGGTTTCCTTGAATGAAAAGGGGAGGTGACTTTGGGTGACTGGCTTGTCAAAGAGCACCTGGGCAACGCGAGTATTCCCATGGCAACGCCATTGTTATGTCATGCTCGCAAAATCGTTCCACATGCACAAGAAGCAAAACCTGATCATATGATTATGATTTAAGGGGGGATTCACAAAAAAAAAAGATAAGCAGGAAACTTTAATTTCCGATTCGCGGTGGGGTCGAGTATGATTTGAATTATCTCAGGATTAAAAACAGTGGTCCAGCACACACAGGCATGGAACAAGCAGCTTCCAGCTCCCCAGAAGCCATGGAGAGCGCTTGGCCTTAAATCACATGGCGAGAGGAACTTCACACTGCAGGCGTTCCGCTGCATCAGAGCTCAGAACCCAAATCTGACGTGGAGGTCGTGACCTCTCTGGAATGCCTTCAATATATTGCCCCCCCATCCATCCCCCTTCAATTTTTTTTTCACACTATCGCTGAGGGACCAGAGCAATGAACCTGAATAGCCATTAATACACTGCAGAATGGGGCGCCACTCACCCCATACACACACACACACACACATGCACACACACATACACACACACACTCAAGCACTCACATAGACACACACACACACACACACATGGCCAGTGAACTTGAATACCCATTAATACACTGCAGAACGAGGCGCCACTCACCCCATACACACTCACACACACGCACACACTCACTCAGTCACTTACACACATACTTACACCCCATCGGCCTGCTAGTCCTGACCTTAAGCGTGGCTAATTTATCTCCTCCCTAAACGACCCTTCACTCTGTGCGGACGTGGCCCCTTGTACGGGCGCGCTAATATACGGCCGGCCAGGGTGTCTGGTGATAGTTCCCACCAGGCCCCACTCGGTGCCGGGCCCGAAAGGACGGCGGCTGCCAGGGGGTCAGCGCTAGGCGCATTAATTCTTAGCCAAACAGCACGGCCCAGGCTAGGTTACAGGAAACAGATGAGGCTTCTCTCTCTCCCTCTCTCTCTCTCTTGCTTTTCTCTGCTCTTCTCTGTGTGTGTGTGTGTGTGTGTGTGTGTGTGTGTGTGTGTGTGTGTGTGTGAGTGTGTGAGTGTAACTGTTTGTGTGTGTGTGTGTGTGTGTGTGTGTGTGTGTGTGTGTGTGTGAGTGTGTGCGTGAATGCCATAACCTGCAGAGCTGCAGCAGCTCCTGAGGCATAAAACCCGGGCGGGTATGAGGTACTGTACGTCCAAGTGGTGGTTTAGCCAGAGGCTATACAGTCATGGCCAGATGAGGAGCTGCTGCTCTGTGTTAAAGAGCAATGGTGGCACAGTGAGCCTCAGGGGGTACTTCCCTATACTTTTCTACTACTACTATTCTCTCTCTCTCTCTCTCTCTCTCTCTCTCTCTCTCTCTCTCTCTCTCTCTCTCTCTCTCTCTCCCCTCCGCTCCCCAGCAAGGTTAAGGGTTAAGGAGGTTGCAGACTCAGTCGCCTGGTCCAACACCCCCTCCTGACGTTGTTTATAGTGTGAAAAATATGAAGGCACAGGACAAGCTGACGTGGGTGAGAGTTTGATGAAGTGTAGCTTTTTCACATAAAGGGGCATTACATGGGTGATGTAGAGGGACTGTCACACTGCATGGGTGATTTTTAAGAGCACAAAATCAGAAAGTTCTGTGCAATTCAGCACACACACACACACACACACACACACACACACACACACACACACACACACACACACACAAACTTTCATCCATTTTCTCGTTTGCAATTGTGAAAGGAAATAACTTCTGTTTAAGAGAGTGAGATGTACAAGAACATTTGGCAAATTATGCTTTATATTTTTATTTTTTTTATTTCATACCATGATATATACCATGCATATATACACACATCAGCAGCAGCATTGATCCGGAACTCCCCGAATGATTAACTCAACAGAACTCAGGAGAAGAAATGACAGACTGAGCGTTCAACAACAATGATGTGATCCAGGCAAGCCTAGATGGGCCTTTCAGTCTACCCTTGTGAACTACAGCAGACAGGCTGACTGCAAACTATTACGTGATTAAGGCCAGAAAGAGAGGGGAAGGGAGGTGAGGGGTGGTTAGTTGGTGAGTTCTCAGTGCATGACATTGTTTTGCACTTTTGCTTTTTACGGTGCCCAGATTTTCTCCTCCAACACGACAAGGAAATGGCGATCGAAAATACATCGGTGGAGAGAGGTATTTTTGAAGGAACTTTCAGAGTTTTTTTTTTTTTTTTTTTTAACTCCTCACAGAGCTCAGCAATACTGAGCCTCAACTCAACTCCACCGTTTTTAATAATGTTATAACATTATGCCAAAATGCGTTATTATTTATAAAACCTTGATATTTAACTTCAGTCATAATGTAAAGCTTTATTATTTTGGAATGCTGCATTGACATTACCGAATGGAAACCATTACCTCTTCCAAAAGAAATTGGAACCAGAGGGTCCTGTTTCGAAAAGGCCACCTTAAGCACAAGTGATTTCATTCAACTTCTATGTCTATTAAGCTCTGGGACACTGAGAATGGCAGTGGGTTTGACGAACCTTGAAGCCTGACGCGTTGCAGAGCGAGGAAGTTCGAAGGGTGAATAATGCCACGGCACCTAAACACATCCCCTCTGAGGATATTCCCTCCCTGTGCAGCATTGTCGAGTATGTTTATTGTCAACAGATGGGACAAATCAGCTGCTCAAAAAACCAATTGAGGCAATTTGCTCCTAAGTGATCCCTTCCAGTTGGCTCTATCTGAAACTCAGCGTCCACTTCCTGGTGTGGCCGAGTCGTTGCGGGTCATTTTTCTTTCCAGCACATCATCAGAATGTTCAGTGGGAGCAGCAGCACTCATAAGAGTTTACCCAAAACAACTAAAATATTCAAGCATGTCCATGTCCAAACAACATAAGTAGATGCAACACAAACCAGACTTGGTGTGGTGTCATACATGCAATATTTTGTCCCTACAACCACGTAATTGTTCACTCCTGGAACTATGTGTTCCCAAACATCATTGAAAATACTTCTACACACACACGCGCGCACACAAACACACACACACACACACACACACACACAGATACACAACACCCCCCACCCACCCATCCCCCAAAAAAAACTAGAAAAAAGAACAACACCGGAGATGATATAATTATTCACATTTTATCTCAGTTGGTACTCATGTCGTCAGCTTGTGGCTATTTTACATTTAGTTTGTATGCATCTCAAAGGGGGAGGGGGGGGGGACGCAGCGTTAACGGGACAACACATGATGATGGATCTGACAGAGACTGTAGACACTGCAGATACATGAGCCTCCAGGCAAGAGATTGGGCCGGTCGAGGAGGCCCCGTGTTTTCACAATAAAATGAATTGCTCCCAGCAACTGGACACCATGAACTGCATGGGGATGGAGATTGTTTTTCCAAGTATTTGGAAGCTGAGTCCAAACACACACACTCACACAGTGAGAAGCATGAAGTGAAGTGGCGACTGACTCTATGGGTTTGGGGAGGGGAATAGGGAGAGGGGGAAAGAGAGAGAGAGAGTAAAAGAAAAAAAAAGAAGTAAAATGAAAATCAGACTCTCCTGAAAAGTTTGCAAACTGCAGGAAACCTTGTAGCAATCAAGCGCATAATAGTTTTGCAGAAAAAGCTGCAGTCACCGACTCACCAGCATTCCGTTGAATCTGTTCAGGAGTGTTTGAGGTGGTGGGGGGGAGGGCAACTAGACACACACACACACACACACACACACAGACTGAAAACATGCATTTGGTTGAACAGCTGTGTTCACTGTGATACGAATGTAGCCCCTCTGGCATGGTGTAGACTGTGAGAGGGTTCTGGTCAGAAGCTGGCTGAGGGCAATAAATTTAATGAAAACGGAACCAGCTCAAAGGGAAGAGTCGTCGTCCCTGCTCCATAACTCTTCCAATGCTCCCCCCCTACACCCCCCCCCCTCACTCCCCCAAACTCTACAGCACCCCCCCCCCATTATATTTTATGTCCGAATTCTCACTGATTGCATTAGCAGACCCCTGCACACAGCCTTGAAGAGAACAAAGGCGTCATCGCTGGAAGTGAACCCGCAACTGCAGAGCAGCGTTAAGCCAAACCCAGCAGCCACAGAAAAAAGCCCAGCACGGGCCCGAGACCCGACCCAGCCTACAGTATAAGCTCGTCTGGGCTGGGCCCTGCCCTACCCGGCCTGGCCAACCGGCTAGTCCATGTGTTCAGGCCTGAGGGGCTGGGTTCCTGCCAGGACCTGATGTGGCAGAGAAAAAGGACCTCCTCTAATTTACTGTCCCTTCAAAAGGGAAGGATGACAACCTACCCCCCCCCCTCCTCACTATCCCCTCCCCATGTACCCCTCCTCTGCCTTAACCCGGTTCCATGTCCCATGGGCCAGTGAGACAGAATTTGGGGGCCCCAGTTATAGGGGGAGACGGGGAGCTGGGGAGGAAGGTCACCACATGTGGCGAGACACTCCGTCCCCTCTCGAACATACCACAGCCGACGTCTCTGACGTCACAGTAGCCATTTGTGAGCAGACGCCCTCCACCCTTCTGTCCGACCCAAACCATTTAAGACTTTTTACCATCGGCCCCAGCGAGCGCCTGCGCCGGTTCTGAAAGCTTCTTTTGTGCGGCGCGCTCGCTGCAGACATTCTGAGGCTAGAACACTGCTAATGATACTGCAAGGAAATACATGGGGACTTCCATTGACGGGATCGTTAAACAGTCCCACAAATTGAAAATTAAGACGTGACTCGTTTATGAGAAACTTCGGTGCTTGGATATGCATAACTCCTGAAGTATTAAATCATTATAATTACCATAATTATCATGCAGATGGTTTCTTTTCTTGTTTACTGGCCATGAAACTGTTTACAGGGCATGTTGTCAATGGAAATCTACAATATGGTTCTCATCACGCTGAAGAGATACTGAGAAGAGCCTTCCCTCATCAGTTCCTGAGTATCAAGTGAAATTGTGGTTTCTGGAAAGTGACAAAGGCTAGAAATGTGTGTTAATAGTTCTGAATGGGAAGGGTGTAAGTGACACATTCTTTTGCTGAGAATAAAAACATTGCACCGCTGAATATTTTACAATTTTACAATTACAGACAGTAATTTGTATAATTAATCTTGGCTATGACGTGATGGGATAGAAGAATGAAATTGCCGTCACTGCAAATTCAAGAAAGTGTCCGTCTTCTCGTTTGCACATGACATGTTAAGTATCTGTTTTTCTTTTCAGAACAGAGCCCTCTTACACACACACACACACATACACACACACACACACACGCACATGCATACACACACATGCTCAAAAAATGAGCTTTTTTCCACCACTTCCCCCACCACCCACACGTGAGCTCAAACCACACGGTTAATCATCTCTGCGGTTAAATCTACTGAACTATCCGTCATTGCTTCAGAATTATTACGCTAGGACGCTGGCAGGCCCAAAGAGAGGCTACACAGTCTCCAAATTTATTCTTTTTTCCATGTCGCTCTGTGCGGGATTGCTGTCGGTGTTCCATATCAAGTGATAAAGAGGAGCATTCCCAGAAGCTGCAGGTTTCTTCCCTTTTCTTTCATTCTTTTTTTTTTTTTTTTTTTTTTCGGTCCCACTACTCGTTTTTCCAAACAAGAAACTGAGGTAACACCCCTCCAAAGATAACACTCGTTTTTTTTTCTCATTGGGTGTCCCTGACCAATCAATCTTTTGTAATTTACACGTGTATTTATTTCACACGTGCGAGCTCTCCACAGGCTCTCGGTCATCTGCTGAAAGGACTCGACTCTGAATTAGGCTGTGATGGCTTTTTATTACCTCTGAGTAATCACTTATTTTTTCGCTACATCAGCACTACAGCATGACTGAGCGGTGGGCCTTGTTTTTTTTTTTTTTTTTTTAAAAAAAGAGTCGCTCCAGGGCTTCTTTGCGTTTTGTTCAAAACTGCAAAACAGGCAGTAGTACTGCGGGTGTGATTACGCAAATTAAACTGGAGAACTGGAGTACTTTACTCTACTGCATAGTAGTTCTCTGTTTTATGTTGAGGTTTTAATGTAAAGCTGTCATCTTAAGTGACAGCTGAATTTTGTGAACTGCCATGAACCAAACGTGCCTCTGAAGGTTAGAGAGACACTGCACAAATGCATTCTAACCAATAGGACCATTTTTGGGTAGATCTCTCCAACCACGTGATGTTTTCTCACAGAAAGAAGCTATTGGAAACGAATGAATCCTAAGTGTTCCTAGAGAAGTTTAGAGTTTTTATATTGGGCATTGGATATTTGACACATAAAAAAAAATCCATTCAACTCTTGCTATGAGTGACCAAGTGAATATTCTTTCTTGTATTTTTCCGTTGATTTGTGGTGGCACTAAAATCCGATTGCTATGAAGAAAAGAAAAGTTCTGTTTTGTATCTTTGCATCTTATACTTTTTACTTGGCTTAGCTAGAAGACACGAGACCTGCGTTTTCCATGGAATGAGTCTTGGGAAGTTGTTCTCGTGGTTTGCTTCTGACGGTTCTTTATGGTATTGATTTTGACTGAGATTCAGTAAAAGCAGGAGCCAGGAGGTGAGGGATTTTAGGGTCCTCACCGTTCACTCCCTTACCATCACTCTCATGGGCTGTATCCCAATGTCCATTGTCCACCCTAAACCCTAATCCCTGAACCCTCAAAGACTTAAGACACATCACATTTACATTTCTGCATTTAGCAGACGCTTTTATCCAAAGCGATTTACATTTGTCAACTATCTACAAGTACTACCAGAGGGTAAGTCTCCCCTAGAGCAACTTAGGGTTAATTGCCTTGCTCAAGGGTACAACAGTGGCAGCCAGGATTCGAAGCCACTTTCAGATTATACTAGCACACTAGTCAGGCTCCTTACCCTGTGGTCACACGGGAAGGCAACTGGGCAATTTGAACAAGCAACTCAGTTGCCAAGGAGGCGTGACTCGTATGAAGTTAGTTGCTACCGTCCGCTGCTAAAATATGCGTCTGGTAGCGACAACGTATATCGCCACAGATGTATTTTTGTGTTACAAAACCCATGTTTTCAGTTTTATCTTACCTCATTTGCCGCCTCGTTTTACAAAATATCAAGTCATAAGTCCTTAACTTCTTAGATTGTTAACAGATAAATGCGATTTTTGAGTTAGCTCCGCCATGACAGGTGTCAGATCAAAATTCTTTTTGAAAGTATGCCGTCACGCATGGCTTCACTCTGATTGGCGTTTATGAAAAATCGCCTGGTTAAATCGCCCAACTTTTGCAGAAAATAGCCTGCATTTCTATTTTTTCCCCGCCCACCAGGTGATCTGTTGCTCAGTTGCTCGCCGTTAATCGCTGTTGCCTACTGTCATTGAAAATGAATGGGAACTAGTCTCCCAACACCAGTGATATTATCGCCCGTGTGACCAAGGGGTTAACCACTATGAGTGAGTCTGCTTTGTGATTGGCCAGTTCATATCAGTTAATGTAAGTCTTTGAGGGTTCTGGGTTTAGGATTTAGGGTAGTCATTGGGATTCAGCTGAAGTCGAAAGTTAGTTAAAAGATTTAAAGGTGATCAATAAGAAATTAAAAACGAAAACAACAGTTCTTGTTTATGAAGGCAAAAGTCTGATTTATGGCCCTCTATGTTTACCTAATAATAAGACATTTGCTCACATGCCTCCATCTGTGCCCGGAGAAGTGTAATAAAATAATATTATTACAAAAGGTTGTGACCCCTGGGCATTGATCCCATGACCTTAGTGCCTGCTCAGCTTCAAGGATCCTGTAAGCTCATGGTGAATTTGAGTCCTCTTTGGCACAAACTCTTCCAGACAAACTCTTGAACTCTTTGTTGCATTTGGAAATAAGATTTACCCACTGAATCTCTCTTTACTTGTCTCCAAGCATGTTTTAGATAAAGCAGGGGGGGAAAGATGATGCATTTGAGAATCAGCGATATCTACATTGGTCCTATGCCTTAAGCTGTGATGGATAGTATTGGTTTAACAATTAAATTCGGCACCTCATACTTCAATAATCTGTGTCTTTAAAACGTTCTTTTGGACATGGCAGTAAGAAACAGAGGCAGAGAGCGTTTCAGGCAGAGATATCATACTAAGAGGCAGAGACTTTTAAGAGAAAAATGAAACCTGAAAAGATGCTTACAGAGCGAATCCAACCAAAACAGACATTTTTGCCAAAACTCCAGCCTCACCAAGCCATCCATCATTCAGCCAGGAACGTTATTATAAATGTGTTTTTGATGTCTGATTCCAAAGGTGCAAGGTGAGTTGAGTTTTTTTTTTTTTTCAAGCGCAGCCTGCAGAGTTAAAGCGTAGACGGAGAAAGGATATTAAATCCGGGGGGTTGGAGAGGGGGGTGTCGGGGGTGCTGGAGAGGGTGTGCTGGATGTTGGGCTGGTGGGGGGGATGGGGGGGGCTGCTTGGCCCTGGCTGCAGAGCGGTTGTTTCTGCGGACAGGGTACTTTGTGCCTAATCCTCTAGATCAGTGCCTGCGCCGAGGAAAAAAGGAGAAGCAGAGTCCCAGAATGAAGGGATTATTGGCACAGTTAAAGATGTGAAACTGCTGTCCTTTTCCCTCTCCTCCACCTCCTCCTCCTCCCTCTCTCCCTCTTTCTCTCTCTCTCTCTCTCTCTTCTCCCTCACTCCCTGGCCTCCGGGGGCACTCACCGCAATTTGGCTTTCAAAGTGCAGGCCATTGGCTCAGGGGGGATCCTCCAAAAGAGAGTTTCCTCCATGGAAATATTATCTTATTTATTCATTTTAGTTGGCGTCAGGTCCCGGGCCCTAATGTAGCAACATGGTCGAGTAACGTTTGCGGAAATGGAGGCACATTAACAAGGCTGGGACGTGAACTCTTGACTTAGCAGAGACATCATGCGGACTCACATGTTGCCCTGGTCTCAAGACCCCGCACCAGACCAACTTCATCTGGACACGAGCCAAGTGCTCCTCACCCCTCATCGACCTGCCCCCACCAGCCCCCCCAACACCGACCAACCCCCCACCACCACACACACCATCACTCTCCTGAAAACAAAAACATCAGCGCCTGCAGTATAGGCCCAGCAATGAGTCACAGGCAGCTGTGCAAAGGGGGTCTGTGATTGGTCGGTGATTCAGGGTGATGGTGGCCATGTGTGAATGAGGTAATCAGGGACACAGCAGCAGAAAACTACGGCCCAGCCGCCACACATGTGATAATACACATCACGGCTCATTTAGTGCGGCTCGCAAACAATGCCGAGCCAGCCAACGCCGCGCAATGCAATCGGAAAACATTCCAGCCTGGAACGCAACTTGCTTAAAGGCTTGTTGAATGTGATACCGGTGGTTGGGGGTTGGTTGGGGTTTTGGTGGGGGGGGGGGGGGGTGTTGGAAGACGGACACAGGAAACATTCAGCTGAAACTGATCAGACTCCGTTCATCCGCTCTCCATTTCTCTCTCTCTCTCTCTCTCTCACTCACCCGCTTGCTCGCTCTCTAAAAACTGCCTCTTGCTCTCTCTGACTAGTTTTATTGCCTCAGCGGGTTTGTGCGAGCTACGAGCGTCCTGTGAGTTTCGCTGCCTGCCCACGCTCAAGGCGGGATAGACAGAGACCTGGGGAGCACGAAAGGAGCCCCATTTATCCTCTCTCTGCATGTATGTCATCGCTCCTGCACACACTCCCTTGTCTGATATACAGTAAGCAGGAGGGGGGGTTCCAACCCTCCAAATTTTTACTTCCACCATTAAAATATCCTCGAGCATATGTCTCTGGCTTGGAAAAGCAATGAGGAAACTAAAGATTATGTCTGTTGTGGTACAACACGACTACATAAAAATAACTCACAAGTTACATGTTTTGGTGTTTGCGGAGGTGAATAGCATGCTGATATGTGTTAACACGCATTGCGGATCCTTGTGTAGTTTCCAGGAAAAGAAAAAAGCACAAAAAGTTGCTTCCCTTTTTTTTTTTTTTTTTTTACAAACCTCATATATTCATCTTGCCGAGTACAGTGTGGTCTAGAACAGTGTTATGTATGAAGAGTATAATTTTTATGACATGTAAGAGTGATCAATGTCATATTCTTAAATCCTGTAATAGGAAGGGTCTCTGTTTGCCAGGAGAGGCAGTCATCATTTCTAGCACTCCTCTGATAGCATTCTGTTCCTCTGTGTGTTGGCTGTACACTTCACTGCCTCAAAAGTGGCCCACCAACAGCGATCGTGTAGCACGACCTGAAGGCAGCCAAGGGTTGATCCACCCCTTGCACGTCGACTTCGAGTTCACCGCAAGTCCCCTTTTTTTTACGGTCATCCATCATAATCATCGGCAGTGTCTATGTCATGGTTGTCTGACCCGTTCTGAGTAATCGAGGGGTTGAGGGCTCAGGCACGTGTGCAGCAGGCCTGCGCTGCTCCGTCAAAATTAGGCGAGTTCCTTTCATGTCGTCCTCCACCCTCCCCTCTCTCTCTGTTCGTCATCGCCTATCTGGGTCTCTCTTTGAAGACTCAGATGATAAGAACACTGCAGGATCTTTTCCATTTGTGTTCATTTGGTCTTGATAATGGTTTGATAAGGTGGAAGTATGACCAAAATCCATCTTAGAAATTGTATTTGCACATGATAAACTTAGATACTAAACTACAATAAAGAGCTGTGAGCAAGTTGTCGAAGGCAGTATATTTCAACAAGAAAGAGAAGTTTCTAGAGAGGTTGCATCCTTAAAGGCCAAAGGGATGTGTAGGGGAAGAAGTAGATCACATCCTGTGAGACTCAAGAGTCTTTGTTGAATAACTTCCCAACGCAAGTGCACCAGACATGCATTGAGACAGAGGCAGACAGACCTCCGAGCCAGATACGTCACATATGTGATTCTGAACAGTCCTCCTTCACACGTCGGACTCCTCACGTACCTCACGCCTGTGGTAGTAGGTGTCCTCCCTCAAACAGCTATCATAAATCCATGACTCATGTCTTATGTTCCACTCACACCTTCTTTTTCCCACAGGCAGCCACAAACCACCCTAGTTCTTCTTCACAAAGCTATACAAAGACATCAAGGATGAGGAGCTTATCTGACTAAGAGGGAAGTATCCACTGAAGTCATGGCACAGTGGCACGTAGAGCAACGTACACACACAGCACAGTTCTTTATGCTCCACAGAACAGGAAACGACTTTGTGGGGCCTTCATAGATAGTGAAGCCATAGATGAGTTCTGAAGAGAATAGGGTGGTCTATGAGTCCGATTGGACTCTTGGGGAGTTTTCGCTGAATAGGGGGATCACTTTAGCAGATGTTTTGGACCTCCTGTTTGACAGCTGAGGAGAGACAGTCAGACCAATCCACACCTACTGCTGCCTTGGATTACACAACTGGGATTAATTTCTGCTAAACGTCTTCAAATGATTCATTTTTCTTCATTTCATCGAAAAAGGTAGCATTATTCCAACAAGTGCTAATTTCATGGAAATATGCAGCAATGGGGCTGCTGTTTCTCCAACTTTGATGGTCGTTGTTCCTAAGCCAGTGAAACTGGACCCTCCACCATAAATTGGTTCCTCTTACTTTTAACCATTGCACAGCGGAGGAGCACACCGTTTATGTGTCCGTCCCCCGTCCCGTGTCAGTTTAGGTCAGTCTTCAAGGGAAACAAGATGGCGGCCAACAGTTTGCAATCCTTCTGAATTAGCAAATTAACACATAGCATTAGAAGCATAACCCACCCCTGGTGTCCAAATTGGGACCAGAAGGAGACCAATTATGCAGCAGTTAGCCCTACTGATGGTTTCAGGTGTCATGGTGATATGGCTCTCTGTCACCCAGCAGGGCAGCAGGGTCATTGGAAATGGCAAATGTGAAACCATATATCACGAGCAGACGCAAGGCATGGCTTTAACCTCAGACAACTATGGGGAAGGGTTCAAAAGAACACATGACTTGAGTTATTTGTTTTGGTAGAGAGCGCTACTCTAAGTCTACACTGAGTTTCTTTGAGGCTTGTTTCTCAATCACCCCCCCTCCACTCCTCAGAGTTCAAGGGTGACTATTGCCATGGAGACCACACAACAGTGAAACCATCACCATGGGATTTTGAAATGGTTCGGACATTTTTTTATGGTGATATAGAATTTGGTCCAACAGCTGTGTAGCATTGTCCAAAGTATTGTTTGAAATGGCAGCTTTTGCAATGTGTATGGGTGGCTTGAATAATATTTTTTCTTGAGAACTAACTGACCATCTGAACTGTCTCAAATGAAAGGCTCTGTTAGTCATCAGTTCGCAATCTTGAGGTCAACTCTGGACACTTTCTGTATAATACACATTTTAAAGTATTCCATCTTTCTCTGGTTACCATACAAATATTAAATATAATCTATCTCTCTAGGCAGAAATATTATGGATAGATAGTGAATATACAATGTTCATGAATGAGAACACATACAGTGTGTGTGTGTGTGTGTGTGTGTGTGTGTGTGTGTGTGTTTCACAAATCTGTTAGAGGCAATCAGTGTGTTCATATTTTGGCTTCCAACTACAAGACAAACAGATGCTGTTACGTTTCAGCTGTAGGGTCCTTTCAAGTGGCTTTCTTTGCAAGCAGAGTCCCGACCGCGCATTCAACAGAGTCACTGAAAGTGATACAAAGAAACCAAATGTACTTCCAAAACTACAGTTCCAGCTCACATCCTTTGTCTGCAGTGCTGGGCTTCAGTTTCCAAAGGTTGAACGAGTGGTGGCGTGTGTGTGTGTAGGGGTAGGGGTGAAGGGGTGTGTTTAGGTATTTAAAATGAAAGCCAATAAAGTGTAGTCATGACCTTGGTCTCTTAAAATTTGTTAAGATTACTTGTGACCCTCTAACCAAGGCTAATTTCATTGGGGTCTTGTGTGATTCTGAGAAAGAACGAATGTTATACTTAGGCTCTTTGTGTGTGTATCTGTGTGTGTGTGTGTGTGTGTGTTAGACAACCTAATTAAATTTTACCAAATCCCCTTGAATCTGCCAGCCTGGCTCGTGGAATAATGATTGTCCAGACACAAATGACACTATTGTCATCTGCCTCTAGGGCTGGGCTGTGATACAGTGGTGTGCATTTCACCACGCTGATCTCTGACACACGGCTCTGATTAAACAGTCTTCTCGATTCCGTCAAAGAGGAACCACATTGGCAGCTGACCTCACTATGATTGGTTAACTGAGGTTTGACACATCGCCGTCATTAAAGACCAACCAATCAACTTCCTTGGCCAGATACCAGGATTAAATAGCTGACACAACATTTGGTGTGTGTGTGTGTGTGTGTGTGTCTGCTGCACCATGCTTATTTAATTCCCGACCCCTCCACCCCTGCACCAGCGCCAAGCCCCTGCCCCCTCAGTATTTTTCCCTCATTTGTTGTTCTTTAGGAGCCTTTCTGTATTAAAAGGTTAAATGGTTTTGTCTGTTTAGTTTCTTGCTAGTGGCGAAGCCCTCCTTCTCAACCACCCAAGCCAGCCCCACCCCCACCCCCTATCCAAGCCTCTGCAACCCCCCACTGGCCCCACCCCCCTTGTCTGTGGAGTGGTTTGGAATAGACAAGCGGGCCACAGGGACTGATGGTGAGATGGGGCAGCTCAGGAGGAGGACCACACAGAGAACACACTCAACCTGCCTTTCCGCCGTAACCTGCAAGCTTTTCGGGCCCACTGACAGCGAATGTCTTCGTTTCATAAATTGGCCCGTCTCTGGTGAGCTCATCTCCAGGCGGTCCAGAGAGGCCTGCAAAGCACAAAGAGACGGAGAAAGAGAGAGAGAGAGAGAGAGAGAGAGAGAGAGAGAGAGAGAATACGGCTGGCAGTCGATGGTGCGTTTTTTTTGTGAGGAATCTTTTTAACAAATGAGGGGGTCCATAAAGTCTCTGCTTGTGACCACACAGTCCAGTCAAACTAAATAAATGCAAAGAGGGTGAAGAACTGTATTGGGAGGAGAAAATAATGCCCCATTGGTAATTTCCTCACCCAGAAAAAAAAAAAAAAAGAAAAAGAAAAATTTAAGCAATTATTTCAGTCTGGAAGTCCTCACTCCCAATGGGCGGGTAAAAATAGGCTGGTTGGCTTTGGACGACACAAGGCAAGCAAGTGAGAGTGAATGAGAAAAGTACTGGCTCTCATTAATGGACCACAGAAAAGAGCAGAATTGTCCCATTTGCACAGAATGGGCAGTTGTACAGTTTTAAGTCTGAAGTTTTTTTTAAGTTTAAGTTTTTTTTAAGTCTTAGGCCTCATTTGTTATAGGTTGTTTGGACAGTGAAAGGGATATTTTGCAGTCTAAGAGCCACGTGTATGAAATGAGACAGAACACTGTTTTTTCCTGCAAAGCATGTGGTCTATAATCAGTGTCAAAAGAAGTGGGCATGCATATTAAACTACCTTAGCTTTTGGTGGTCTTAATGCGTAACTATGGCGAATTTCCTCTTACCGCCATCTTGAAATGTTAGAATCTGAGCACACAGCGCAGTTTTACATTGCGTCCCTTTCGGGACTCTTTTTCTAACATTGCAGCAAAAGGAAATTGTTGAAGGTAAGACATATGCGTATATATTGTGTGTGCAAACTATAGGCTTTGAACAAAGTCTCATGCGATGATGAACGTTCTAAGTGGTATAATATTCGACCATGAGAGAGGAATCTCTTAAGGAAATCCCCATCTCTGGATGCTGGCTCTCTCCACCTGTGGACGAGAGTGCAGGTCCACCAAAACATCTGCCGCGATGGGATGCCTTGGCGTTGTGTTTACATCTCCGTGAGCGACCAGCGTGAACCCTTTTGTCAGGAGACCCGCGGACGACCACTTTGTTGTTTTTCCATGGAAACCGATTCTCTCGATAACGAGAGCAAAGTGGTGGGTGGGACAGGCGTATCAGAGAAAGCAGTAGAACTCACCCTCCTCACCCTCTCTCCCCCCATCTCCGGCCATAAACTCTCCATTGCATGCTGGTGAGAAAAGAAGAATCTGATTGTTTGGATAATAACGACTGGGTCATCCCGCAGCCTTTGTTCTCCTGGGTTATATATTTACATTCATCAGAGATAATGATAAACGCGACACGGGGCTATGCTGAGGCCGTGGATGCGTGTGTGAGTGTGTGTGTCTGTGTGTGTGTGTGCACCTCCCTCTCTCCTTCTTTCCCTGTAATAATTGTTTCCATATTCTTGGCTGTCCCACATCATATTGAGCTGTATTGTTTATTGCTTTAGAAGCGAGACAAAATGTTTCCTGGTTTATAATTTTTTTTATTCAACGAGTAGAAAGATGGCGTCTGTTGGATTCGTTTTAGCCCTATAAGTGGTTAAGGACTATTAGGTTTGCACCAGGTTTATGTGAGGAGAACAAAGGTTGTATGGGGACACTGAGCAATCATTACCGTAGTATGTTGTTTTTTCCACTCGACCACCATGGATATGCCAGCAGTCCGTCAGCTACTTGTGTATGTCCTCAGATCACTGGTGCTCTTAAAGCTTAAAACTGCAATGCTCTCATTTAGGCGCTTGTCCGCCAAAGCCGCCTAGTTGGCCTTTAAGCACCAAGGGTTCAGTACCTCACCACAATCGTCAAGCGAATGCATTTGCATAAAAGAAAACTGGGAAAAGCGAACTTGTCCGATAATCAATTTTAAAGGCTTTTGGAAGCCTCCCTTCCACACTGTGCGCTCACTAAAAGATGGAATATTGTTTTGCACCGCTGCTCTGTTGCACCGATATCCTTACTGGTAGCCCCCAAATTCCCCGTTCCCATTTTATATATCCTAACATCACTTAAAATTCATCTGCGTTGGAGATGGTTCCAAGAGTTATAAAACGGTGAAACTTTCCCCATGGTTTCACACATTTTCTCCAATGGAAAAGCTGAAAGAGGAAGAAAAGGGCCCACCCGGGACTGGGCCGCGCTCTCACTTTACCTGCTGCGGGACGGACGGGCGGGCCCGGAGCTTCTCCCGCTAGCTAGCGGAGCACGTTCGGAGCCATCCAGGAATGACGCCGCTCCAAGAGGAGCTCTGCTCGGTAGGTGTTATCCTCAGACACGGGATGTTTTCCACATTAAAATACGCCAGGCGAGCGTTCATTGTTTCCGGACAAACGTTGGGGCGAAGCAAGCCCACTGCCATGTTTTGATCGATCACATCACCGGCAGAAGAGCACAGAGGCGCTAAGCTCACGATGTGGGGCGAGTCTGTTGCCAAGTTTGAACATGTACAGCTGAGTTTGCCGTCTTGTGGATATTGGGGGATTTTATTTTTATTTTATCATGACGAGCGAACAAAAGTTTTTTTTTTTTTTTTCCTGTTCGTGTCAGACCTCCTCCTAGGCTGGAGAGCTGACAGGCAATACAGGCAGCCAGCACAAGTTAAAGCTCTCTTGGCACAAGCCACAGAGCCAGGAGGAGGAAACACTGCAGTTTGGGACGCCCTGGCATGCTGGGGGAAAAGAAAGACGACCAAAAAAAAAAAAAAAACGACAAAAGTGCCTGAACCAGACACTCTTGTGGAGTTCACAACCTATGTTGGAACACAGCCACCACCACCATCACCACCCCCCACCCACTACTCCTCCATCTCCACCAGTCAATTCCAATGCACGTAACATCAAAGTCAGCCTAGGCCTCGTCCTCAGTCCCTCGACAGCGCTCAATATGTTAGTGTCTGGCTCCCAGTCAAACCAGCGGTGATTATTTCCATCGTCAAAAAATTATATTCTGGAGCGTGACTGTTTCTTTGAAAACACTTGTTTCTTTGGTAACTGCACAACACACTCACCGCACACACACACCCCATTATGGCGAACTTATAGGACACATACATGAATTTTTGGACGTGAAGAGGGCCCCCTTTCTATTTGGGAATTATGTCACGGGGACATTTTCACGCGAGCTGGAACAAGTTAGGCCTGATTGTGCGAAGCACGGGAAGGTGTCATCGGACGTTTGGATTTACACATGGTTACTGGATAGCATTAACGGCCCTATATTTGCACGCAAGCGTCTCTAATGAGGCAATGGCAACTCGTGTTCAAGAGGTGAGGCAATCATGATGATGATGTGAACTATGCAGGAGAAAAAAAAAGTGTTAAGGTGCCACCTTTTGTTGGAATAACTGGATAAATCCCAGAAACCCAATTACTTTTAAAAAAGGAACTCTTGAAAGAGCTTCCTGTCCATAATCCTTTTGTTTTCCTCAAAATCTGCTCAAGGGCTCAAAGGGGGATTTAGGGAAAAAATTGGGTTCCATACATTTTTTCCATTATGTTCTATAGGGTCACACTGGGCTTCAATCTGCAGTGCTTTGTGGAGAAGTCGGAGTAAAATGGAGTCAGGAGGAGAGACAGACAGACAGACAGAGAAGGGAGCATTCTTGTGGCGTGCATCACCAAATGGGATATGCACAATCTGTCAGTGGCTGTGAACAGACATGTCCATGTCAACAGACACGATGCTGGGGTCACTGTGCCTCTCTGGGGTGAACGGAGAAGCAGCCAGCTTCCACCAGAGCCTGAGTAATCCTGCAGCGTCGAGGAGAGGATTGGAGCTGAACATCTGTATCTCAGAGTGTTCGCTTTTTTTTAATGTGGTGTCACTATATGTGCATGTGTAGCATATGTTTGTGTGTGTGTGTGTGTGTGTGTGTGTGTGTGTACAATATGTTTCTATGCATGTATGTAAATGTAGGTGCTTATGTGTGTATGTTTGAATGTATTTGTGGAGGTTTAAGTGATTTTTTTTCTGTGTGTGTGTGTGTGTGTTCGTGTGTGTGTGTGCGCGTGCATAAGTGTGTTGTACTAACACCAGATTGCAGCATCTCCTCCACTGCAGCCAGATGGCGTGAGTTATCGGCTGCTAGGCTGACGCTCGGCGGCCTGGACTCAGCGCAGATGGCTGGGCTCTCACGTCTCTCCATCCCCGTAGCGTCTGCTCTGCTGCGTGGCAAAGACCAGGGCAACAGCAGGACAACCCACACCCCACTCCTCACAGCGGGACTACAGTTTCACATCGTTACCATGGTCACCGTGCCACGCACCATCCTAGGCGTACGTTGATTTCGCGTTTTTTTGTTGTTGTTGTTGTTCTTGTTCTTTTTTCATTCAAAACATATTTTGTGGAAAAGTAGTGCAGTATGGTGAGAGAGACATATTTTTGCCTTTTTTTTCTTCTCTACTTCTTCGTCTTTGTGACATTTTTTTCTTTCTCTAAGTCTAAAAAAAAAAAAGGAAAAGAGGACCATGAGGAGCCAGGCAGACGTGCCTTCCTCCCTCCGGGCTTTAGTTGACGTGGTCTGGTCGGCCAGATCAGAGACGCTCAACTTTTCCGATTGTTTTCCAAATGTTTACGGTTTATTGTCATAGCTAATTTTAGGCGCCGCACGCAGGAGCGTTCCAGCGGTGTGGAAGATGGTCAATGTCAGGCTGAAGGACAGCCTCCTGCTGAGTGGGAGGGCTACTGTTCAAGTGCCTCGCCTGGCAAGGCCGCATTCTCTGTGTGTGTGTGTGTGTGTGTGTGTGTGTGTGTGTGTGTGTGTGTGTGTGTGTGTAAGTGTGTGTGTTTGTATGCACATGCACGTGTGTGTATATCTGAGAGGTTTGGCGAGGATGGTGACATTGTAAATACAACAAGAACCGACAAGTTGATGAACCCGGGGATAAAAACAACACTCTCTACACATGTGGATGTAGTGTCCGTCTGTAAATATATGGGCATGTGTGCGTGTCTGTGTCTGTGTGTGTGTGTGTGCATGGCCATGTGTGTGCGACACTCTCTCTCTCTCCTTCTGTGTGTGTGTCTGTGTGTCCATGGTTTCGACTTTCACTTGCCCTCTTTTAAGTGCGCTGCCTGCTGCTCCCGCTCTTGGCCTGTCTGGATGCTCCAGAAGGCTGGATGAGTTCATTTCCTCGTCTCCCTGCCTCATTAGGAGATAATGAG
Organism: Sardinella longiceps; assembly: GCA_027497455.2. Lineage (NCBI taxonomy): Eukaryota > Metazoa > Chordata > Actinopteri > Clupeiformes > Clupeidae > Sardinella > Sardinella longiceps. Next base: position 25,766,788 of record JAODXP020000030.1, on the reverse strand, counting down.
ATTGTGGCAAAGGCAGCAGTCACAAGAAAATTCTGGGGGGAGAAAAAAGTCCAGAATTTCACCTGATTCTTGCCTTGAACTTTTTGAACTGTAAGCAATTCAGTGTCAATGTAATAGTCTCCATCTTTTTTTTTTCTTCTTCCTTAAAGCAACGTCAAACAACTTCTTTCTTTTTCTGTACTTTTTTTTTTACATAAAAGAACAGAAAATGAAGGGATTTCAGTTTAAGTAGATTGTAGCAGTAAAAGTTTGTGAGAACCTTACAGCAGTGAGAGTATCTTGGATTCGACTGACACATCAGTCTGCAAGAGCAGAATGACTTGTGCTCTCCATAATTGAAGACACATTTGGAAGCTTAACCGGGTGCCAAGGGGACTCTCCTACTCGGCTATGCTTGTACAACATCGCCCTCTGGTGACCGGTTCATGCATTGCACACAAAAATGTCACCTGTGACTACAACCACCACAATGCCTGCCAAATGAAATCAACACAGACAAGCATTTCAAAGTGAAAAGATGACCTCTGTCTGCTTGTTGGCATGACGGAGGACACACAGGCTGTGAAAACACTGGAATTGGTCCCCTTCTGCTTTCATGTTGGGCCAGGGACCGACCGCTTGACGGATGAAAGACGTGATTTAGTGAGGCAGCGTGAACATTCCTGGACAGGCAGGGAGACGGTGCGCTCCAAGGGAGAGCGAAACGAGCTGTTCAGCGTGCGTGCGTATGTGTGTGTGTGTGTGTGTGTGTGTGTGTGTGTGTGTGTGTGTGGAAAGAGAGAGAAAGAGGAGGGTGAGGCTAGCCTAAGGTGGTTGAGAGAGAGGTAGCTGATAAGAGAGACATCCCTGCCTTCGGTGATGGCTGACTGACCAGTTTCCCAGGGAACTATAGCCTGTCCTCGGTGGACTGCGTGGTTCTTAATGGCGAACAGACGGTGAGGTAGGGGGGCTCTTGAAAATAAAGAGGGACACCACCACGGAGTAAAAAATCATGACTGAACTCACACAGCAAAAAAAATGAGTTCAAGGACATACTAAAATGCTTTGCAGATGTTCCAGTAACTTCTGCAGGGACTATCGAAACTTTGTGATTTGGCTTTAGACTCTTAGAAAGCTAAACACTGGACAACCCTTATATATATATATTTTTTTTTTTTTTTTTTTTCTGGTGAAAGACCTTGGCCTGCTTAAAGTTAATAACGTCTAAAATCATGGTATAAATAAATACTTGTCTGCAATGTTGTTGTGGCATGTGTTTGGTGTCAGTCTCAGTTATGATGGGGTTAAAATAAAGTAGTCGTAGTGTTCCAAACTGTCACAGTATTCTCATAAAAATATGAATTAAGCGTAGCACATAACAAACTCCCCCCCTGTGATCGGACATCTGTGAGACAGACTTGCTGCCTTTACTGTCCTGAGGGGAGACCAGGGCAATAATGGGGATTGGCGGGGGGTTGGTGGAAGGAATATTTCCACCACAGCTGATTATATAGTGACCTTCAACAGCTGCACCTGTACGCACCGCACCACACACACACACACACACACACACACACACACACACCTTGGCCACTCAGGGATCCATAACTGGAGTCTGCATGTTGGTAGGTAGACCCCCCCCCCTCCCATCCGTCACGGCATCTGGAGGTCTGAAACATGGTTAAGTGTATCTGCTGGTTCAGCATAGAGGGGGTCAACAGTATGTCAGCATCACTTCCTGCTGACCCAAGACCGCCCCACTGGTTTGAGCTGCCCCTGTGCTCTTTGTTTGCACTGGGGAGCGTGCCTGACCAAGGGCTTCCGTGAGGCTAGCTGGGTGTCCTCCTCGGCACGAGGAGCACGACTCAACACACACACGCGCACTACACAAACACTGGAAGACCAGTGCACGTACTTCTACACCCTCACACACACACACACACACACACACACACACACACATCAGTGTACACACACACAGACACACGTACTACATAAACACTAGAAGACCACCGCACATATACACACACACACACAAACACACACACACACACACGCGCACACAGACATAGGGGCACACAAACAGCTAGACAAACAGAACCTCATCCGACCAGGCCGCTCCATGTTGCTTTTTTTTCCCCCTCCTCGATAGTATCCCTTTCATGGGATGATGTCATGGTGTCTTTGAGGCAACCAAAACACTTCCCTCCAGTGTTTGGACATCGGGCGGGCGACCTTAAGAGGAGGGCACGGAGTGGGTGGTGTCTGACCGTCAGGACTGAGGACACGGTCATCTTCGGCCATACACCAACACCTCACTGTTGTGCACGTATGCAAACATTATAGGCCAACATTTACATCAGCCCTCCCACAATAAAACCTAAACATGGGGGGAAACCACACCAGAGAGAGTCAGAGAGAGAGAGAGAGAGAGCGAGGGAGAGATCCACTCCTCTACAGGCACACAGGGACTGAGATGAATCCATTTTTCTTCCCCTGGTGGGAGAGAGAAGCGAGACTGCTGCCCTGCCAAAGTAAAGCCCTGCTGTCAGATACACTGGACGGAATACTGGACTGAGTGGAATTTCCCGGCGAAACCACGCTGTAAACCTGCTGCCGGGTTAACCCAGACGAACAAGAAGGGGAAAGATTTCCTAGACAGACAGACAGACAGAACCCTCTCTCTCTCTCTCTCTTGTAACCCTGAATTCTCTCTCTCTCTCTCTCTCTCTCTCTCTCTCTCTGTCTCTCTCAGGGGGGACTCTCTTGACTGTAAACAACATAAATCAGTGCAAGTGAGAATACAGTGCCTGGTGTGGCCCAGTGGAGTGGGCGCCCCGAGTTCCCCATAAAAATCACGATTTACACCAATTAACCACGGTCAACTCAGCTATTTTTACTCTCCACAGCTCACATTTGGACCTGCAGGTGAACGAACAAATGAATAGGTGTCACACAACTCCCATAATACCTTGTGACTCCCATTTTTCCCCCTCCAAATGGCCTCCGCCTTAATAAATGAATTCTGGTGCTGAATATAGCCTATACAGTGTCTTTTTACAAGGTTCAGTAAATGGAGAATGTAAACAGTCTATTCCCGTAAACCTAATTGTAGACTGTTAAATAAGCCCCTGTATATGTCAGGCTAACAGGTTGTGTTATGCATGAGTGGATATATGTTGTGCCACCACGTGAATGTGGGTAGATATTAGTATATTAATGTAGGTGTCTGTGATTCTAGGCAGAGGTCTGCACATGCTCAAAAGTTGATTCATCAGGATATTTCGATGGAAGACAGTTTTCTTAAAATATTTTGTGAAGCTGAAAATTCAAAGAAGCTAAGTGTAGCAGCACTGAGTGTCGGTAACTGAATGTCAGATCCAACACCTCATAAAGGCAGAGGTGTGTTTACCCACCCTTTTATGTTGGCGTGTGCAAATATCTCTGAACCTCTCTCAAGAATCTTCCATGTGTCTTACATAGGGTGTGAGTTCGCATTTACACTTTCGGGTTAAGAAATGACCTTCACAGTACTACAGTAGATGCAAAGTCCTTTGTATAAACCTGTATCTAGTTGTATAAACCTGCGTCATTAAAAAGAAAAAGGGGTTAATCACTACATTGTGTTGCATAAGTAGTAAACGGCACAATACATGACAAGGTACTCTTCAAATAATATCTTTATTTATTGATGAAATATGAAGTAGCCAAGTAAGGATCTAAGGATTACATGACATTGTTGTCCGACTGTATTGAGCCAAGACACATCAAACTACTACTCCCAGCATTGTCACATCATCTCCAAAACAAAGTTATCCAGTGAGAGAGCGAGCCTGCTATTTCACTCAGAAGTGCAGCAATCCACCCAAAAGTCCCTGGGCTGCCTTTGGAGCCGCTTATAATCCTTATTAGACAGTCAACACATGACAATAGCAAACAGATAAATATGGAGTAAGTGCATTAGGTCCACGCTATCGCAAGGCCGCAAGGCTTTAGGGACGCGAGCCCAGAAAAACCTCCGCTGAGGCCACGTTGCTCATCTCACGCTTGGTGAGTAACGACAGGCAGACAGAGAGAGAGAAGGAGAGAGAGAGAGAAGGAGAAAGAGATAGAGAGAGAGAGAGAGAAAGAGAGGAAGAGACAGAGAGAGAGAGGGGGAGGGAGAGACAGAGAGTCCAGGGGAATGGGCTTTTCCACTACACCGGGAACTCAGCCATCCACAGCAGCCCCAGCATTAGGAACGCCTCCAAGACAAAAAGAGTAAAAGTTTGAAGAGCGACGGTTAAAAAAAAAAAGAGAGAGAGGTTTTCTTTCTCTTTTTCTCAAAAAAATTAGGAGAGCAAAACGTGGGTTCTCCATGGGGTCCTCACGGGGGTTTCTGGTATCCGTTGACAGCGTCCTCCCCCTGAGAACTCAAAATAAAACTGTAGGTACACCAGGCCAAAAGCAATGAACATAAACCATACAAAGCACTCACAATTTACTGTGAGAAAAAAGAGAAGCTGCATGGAAACTTCTACATCTGCTCCACTCCAAGTTTATGTATGTTTATGCACAGTAGATATATGTGAAATGTGGGTATGGCGCACAATGTTGTTTTATAATCTTCCTTTAATTTAAGAGGCATAATTCCTGTTCTGTTTCTTGTATGTCCTTTCGGTGCTGGCTAATATGAAATAGGGAGATATACTATATCCACAGACATCCTCTCATCGTTTTCCAGAGCGGAGGCTACAGTTGTGGAACAGTCTGCCACATCTGTGCTGTGTTAGAAAAGTAACCATCCAAAGATATGCACTGCGGGGCAAATTGCGTGCGGCGGAATACTGACTACTGGTGGTGGGGATAGGGATGGGGGTGGGGGGAGAAACATGCTGATGTCATTAGTACTCATCCTATTATTCTTGTCCTTTGAGAGACTTAGAAAAGCATCAGGCTACATGGGAGGTACTGTAGCTATACTGTTTGCACAGCGAGATATATATTATATTCACTCCATGTGATTCAACAGGTATAACATAGCAGTACACTCAAGTAGGGGCATCCCAAGGGGGCTACTACTAGCGATAAAATATAAAGCTCTAATAAGTTTGGGATCAACCCGTCAGACCAATGACTGTAGATATGTACAATATACTGTAACTGTGTCACTTGTTACTGGCGCCTTCAGTCTACATCTTACTGTATCTAGGCCTGCTGATTTATACTGGGGTTTGGTAAGGTTAGGAGATGAATTTGTCCTATCAACATTACATGATTTTTTTTAAGGATGAGGTTAAAGTATGAACAGAAACCTTAGGCTATGTAGTATCAATCACTTTGTTAGCTGCAACACATACAGTAGCATCAATCACTGTGTGTTAGCTACAACACATAGCATTGATCACTGTGTGTTAGCTACAACACATAGCATTGATCACTGTGTGTTAGCTACAACACATAGCATTGATCACTGTGTGTTAGCTACAACACATGGCGTCAATCACTGTGTGTAAGCTACAACACATAGCGTCAATCACTGTGTGTAAGCTACAACACATAGCGTCAATCACTGTGTGTTAGCTACAACACATAGCGTCAATCACTGTGTGTTAGCTACTACACATACTGTAGCATCAATAACTGTGGTAGCTACATATTGTATCGATCACATTATTGCTGGTCCTGTCCTCACCTGGGTTGGAGTGACTCTGCTGAAGAGCTCCTCGTTCATGCCCCTCCACCTGTCCACCTCGGCCTGCAGGCCCGACGTCACCTCTGCCTCCCAGGGGGCTTCCCTGCATCAGGGAGAAAGAATAGAGGAGGGTGATGTCGGATGTCGTGGTAATAGGCAGGCAATCAGATCAGGCAGGCAGGCCTCTTCCCTCAGCCTTCTGATTGTGTTGATTCTCCTTGAGTAAATGTAGGCCTGATTGTCTAAATATAGCCCATATGTTCTCTTCAATGCACAAGAAGTTTTCCAATTTCCAGAACTTTTTTTTTTTCTTCTTCTTCTTCTTCTTCCCCAGGTCTAGTGCTTTGCGGCAGGAAACACAAATCAGTTTGCTGTGTAGCCTCTTGGAACATGTGTGTGACTGTGAATAGGTCTTTGGCAGGAGTAGTTACTACACTGGATTCAAAAGTTTGCAACGAAACACAAAATGGAAGCTTTTATTACTCTTTTGAGGGCATTGAAATACCAAAAAGAAAATGACCAAATGATATTATGAACCTGACTGACCCTCTGTAAAGAGGGATGTCCTCTTCCTCTGGGTCCTGGATTGATGAGGGTGACTTTTCTCTGAGTTCAGTTACCTCCTTCTGCAACCTGTTTACCTGCAGAATTAAAGATTCCTTCTCCTCTGACAGGCTGTCTTTGTATCTGCCAAAACACAACAAATACAGGGTTTAGGGCCACTACATATTTGCCACATACTGTAAAACCAACCGTTTTCAAGAATGCAATGATTTTATAGTAAAGTTATCATCATGAGCATAAGTAATTAAAAAAAAAAATGACAGTGTATATCCAGGTCAATTCAGTGATTGCAGTGCCGTCTGTGGTGTTGGTGTTGCCATGTACTCTCACCTTTTGAAGCCACACATCCAGACACGTTGTTGCTCACATAGCCACTCAAACTGCTTGGCTGTTTCTCTCAACTTGTCCAGACTCCCTTCATTTTCACGCCGCAGTTCATCCACAGTCCTCTGGTGGGCGCTGTGCATGTCCTGTAACTCCTGAGTGATGGCGGAATAGTCACCCTGGAGGTCCTCCAACTCCTGGGTCTTGCTGTCAGTCAAGATAGAGGAGCATGTCTGGTTAGCATTGAGAAAAACTGTCCCAACGTGTCAAAGCACTGATGCGTGACTTTTATAAAAGACGCCTCTTCTAAGTACAGTTCAACTGTGTTGAGGAACAGCAAGTAAATCCTTTCCGAAAGGTAATGTTAAAGCGGTGCACAATTTGGTAGCCAACTTAATTAAATTCCACCAAAGTCAATATTTCACTTTTTTTGTTTACAGCAACAAAAATGGCATAGAGTTACCACTTAGACAGTTAGGGTAAATCTAATGTTACCGTAATTTCCCGACTATTAGCCGCAGCTTATACATTGATTTTGCTAAATTTCTTCTGCTATGAGGTTAAAACCGGGGGGGCAGTTAATATGGTGATAATATGGTTTGGTTTTTTTAACTTGACAAAACACTGTCCTGCGGCTTATACACAATGCGGCTTATATACGGGAAATTACTGTACACTAATCCATGAGGTATGATTCATTACTAAATCATGATACCCCACAGGACCAAGCAGCAATTAAACATACCCCCCTCCCCCAGCTAGCATCAGGAATGTGCAGCGTACCCCCGGGGGGGAAGTGAACTTCAAGCTCCCTCCTTTTTTATCAGCATCATGGCAACGCTAGCAGCGCCCTAGCAGTCACCACAGGGTGATAACGCTTCCTGAGTCATGTCCAAGTTTCCGTAAGTTAGCCCAGGCCTTTACAGTCAGCAAATTACAAGCGCAGCAGGCCGCCACGGAGCAGTGGACGCTTTTGCTGACTTTGACTTTCAAATCCAGACTTGTGTGTTTTTGTTCAATTCTTAGCAGTCCAGAAGATAGTCTCAGAAGTCCAAGATAACTGAAATTTGTGCTAAAACAGGCCAGCGAAACACATGTTTGGAGGAGATGCTTATCCAGGTTTCGGCTGGTGGAGCTCATAACATGGTGGACCCTCCTGTTTGGTCAAGAAGATTCCTCCTATTTAAAACCATTTAGGCCTGTAACAGGATCAGTCAGATCGGTTTACGGATGTATCGCCATGTGATCACGAACCCTCCAGGGGATCCCCTAGATCAGGCCAGACATCAGTTACCTTTCAGCAGTTCATCTAGATTTTCCAATGTCCTCCATTTCCCTGTGCTTATGTGCGTATCAGCTGTTATTTTTCTCCCTATTGAGATTGTTGACATATGAAAATGCCTGTTTTTCTATTCATTTGCCACTGTTTTCACAGGCCACAAAGTGAATGAGCCAAGACGAAGGTCAAACGTGGCTTTTATAACTCAAATATTCTACACAATGTGCAATGTCAACACTCTTGTCTGCTGTGGAGACATTCTGAATGTTAAAGACCAGTTCACCGCTTGAGGAGATGGATGTTTCAATATCACCCTTATAGCATATTGAAATTGAACATCACAGTTTAAAGTCTATGTTAAGCAACTACATTAAGAGCCCAGTTAGAGCCATTATTTATTTCATATGACACATCCGTGGGCACTTTGTGGACTTGACATATCCATTCCAACCTCTGTGTGTCAGTAATGTATAAGTCTAGAGTCAAATTATGGCAGTTAGTAATCAAAATTAAAAAAAAAAAAAAAAAAAAAAAAATTCCAAGTCCTGGTCTACATTGCGGTTAAAAAGTAAACAGTGTCAGGTAATGAACTACAGAAAGAAGAACCAAAAGTGTGTGTATGTGTGCTATACATGTCTAAATGTGACTTCATACAGATAAACAGGTACGCACACACATGAGACTTATAAACAAATGTAATTTGACTGTAATAACAACACTAGAATATGCCTCATTGCTGGATTGTAAATACCACTGAACCCAAAGCACATAATGCAACTCTCCCGTTGAAATAAATAGTACCTGTGCAGCTGTGCTTTGAGGCCCTTTGCCTGGGCCTCTCTGTGCCTGGCCTGGGCCCTGAGCGTCTCCACCAGGCCCTCCAGTCGCGCCTCTGAGCCCAGCAGCAGCTGCACCTCACTGGCCACCTGCTCCAGCTGCAGGCCCAGCAGGGCCGCCTCTTTACAGCTGTCCTCCACCATGGAGCGCACACGCTGCTTCAGGATCTCCACCAGCTCCTGCGAGGGGGTAGGCAGGGAGGGGAGGGGTGGGTTGCCGTCTGTTAGTCGCTGTCGCAGGGGCTTTGGTCTTTTTTACCCTCAACGGTGCCTTTCATATAGGCAGCGCTGCTTTCAAGGCTCTATTACCTTCAATTTAGGGTTAGGATGAGGGTTGAGGGGGTTAGGGAAAGGGTTAAGGTAGTGCCTGTAAATGTGTTGCCTGGAGGGTGCCATTGGGGGCAAAAGAGACCCGTCAGAAAGTTAGGGAAAGAGTTGAGGTAGTGCCTATACCTGTGCTGCCTGGAAGGTGCCATTAGTCACAGAAAGATGGGAGGTACTTTTCTCCATCAATGTGATTAGTTTTTTATTTGTTGATTTATAATTATTTATTTATATAATTAATTATAATTTTTTGGTTACTGCATAATATGACTTTTATTTCTTTTTAAGTGGATGTACAGTAGTGGCCTGATGTGCCAGAGGCGGTTATTTTCCATCTGTGCTGAGATGTCAGGACATGTTGAAAAGAAGGCAACTAGCATACTGTATGATGAAAGTGAGAATGTGAAAATGATGTCTGCTAAATGAATTTAAAAGCAATCAGCTGAGCTAAACACTGTATGATATGCCAGTTTTCCGAAAGCTGCTATAACCATAAAAATATGATATAAATATTTTGATTTAATGGAAAAGGACGAGATGATATTAACTCATGATTACATTCACAATTCCCCACACTTAGTGCAAATTACCAAAACACGAGAGGCAACATTTTCAGATATCTAGAGCGTATGTATATCAGAGGTCCATGCCTCTAATGAAATGTGTTAAATGGGTATGTATACTGTACCTTCTCCCGGTTCAGCTGGTTAAGCAGCTGGTCATGTTTGACCCTGAGCTCGAGAATGCCCTGTTCTTTCTGCCGCAGCTGACGGGTCAGAGCGTCCCTCTCGATCTGCAGTGTCCTCTCTCCCTCTCTGGCCACCACACACTCTCTCTCCAGCACTGCTGTACCACACACACAGGCACCAAACCACCATTACCATCCACCACCAGGCTCACAACATGGATTATACTGTGTATTATTACTGGGTCATTTGACTACTATATATATATGAGTTCTGAACTAAAGAGGGGACATACAGTAATTAAAATTCATAATAACATAGTGGCAGTGAAGAAAAGGATATGTTTAGATGAGATAAAACAAGATTCAAACTTGATTAATATGCTTCAATAATAGGCTACACACTATAATATTGGCTCCTGTATATTACTACTATACCTGATTGCGTTCTGTCTCTGATTCAAAGATGTCATTTATGGTGGCCAAATTTCTGATTTACAACAGTACATGACCTTATATATCTTTCCCCCCCAGTTTCCAATGGGTTTTGGATTAGATATGTGCCAGTTACTATTCAAGGTTCCCATGCCATGTCAAGGCAAAAGGGGGGGAAGGGGGTGGTACAATACAAAGGAAACCATGTGCACAGATTGAAATCTTCACGCTCAGTGCATAATCACTGTCAACAAGAGCATCTAGACACAAAAAAAGCCTCCACAGCATCTTATATTTCCCTGGAACTAAAGAGAAGCTCCAATGACAACAGATCTGCAATCCTTTACGGCCTCTGGTAAACTCACCATTTTCCTGAGACAGGCGGTTGCACTTGGCGGTGAGATACTGGATCTGGCTGTAGTCCTCATTCCTGTGCACTCTGAAAAACCTCCTCATTCCTCCTATCCCTCTTTCTGCCCTCTAGTCTCCACTTCTCCCCTCTCGCCACAGCCAGCTTCTATCACCTGCTCAGTGCATGCTGGTGCAGAGTTAAGACGCTTGTGCGGAGTTAGGACGTTTGTTAGGTCACTGATTTACCAATAGCTGCCAGGGAATGAAACGCCCCCTTCAACCTACTGTAAGGGGGCAAGTCTGTGCACCTACAGTATACATATCTTGGTAAGTTCCTTTTCTTGCAGAAAGGTCACTGGGTAAAAATGCAGCAGGCCTGCAATTAAAAACGCATGCAAATCAGGTCACTGCATCTGCTTCTAAAGCACAAAGGTCAACATATTTGCGCAGCCACAAACATGCACCCAGTTTTGCTTTCATTGAGGTAATCTGACACTGCAGTCGACGGTGTGCTTCCAAAATGCAAAATTGTCATCCGAGCAAAATCTCTCCCTTCAGGCTGAGGTGTGTCAAAGACAAGCTGGAGCATCAACCCACTCTGAACAAGCCATGAGCCGCACCTCAGCCCATAGGTTAGACTATTTGAGGACAGAATAAGCCTGTTACTAAATCTCAATTGAAAACATGATCTTCATTTCAACACCTGAAATTATTTAATCTTCACTTGGCTCACTAGATAGAGATGTTATTACATTTGTGCAAGGCAAATTAGACTCATATAGCCATTTCATTAAGATTACTATTTTTTTTTTTTCCTGAACCATGTTTCACCTACAGTTATTGAGCAAAGCAGATGGTCTAATCAGGCTATTGAGCTCCCACATTTGATAGATGACAATTTTCTTCGATTCAAGGTTTGCATAAAAACAATATGGTTCCAACCATTAGTGCATTTACTTAAGAGTAAAGCCACATTAGGAAGGATGACGGAAAAATAATTGCACAGAAACCACATGTACCTGTAACCACCTGCACTGGTTAACCTAACCTCACTGCACAATCTGAAGCCTTGTGCTGATTTGACCAGCAGAGGGAGACAAAGGCCTGGTTTCAACAGGCTCCACCAACTACGAGTCTCCCAGACCACTTAAACTAAGCAACAACACAATATAACTTTTCAAACGCCAATTAGTAACTTCTAGCTGTGCCAAGGCTCTGGAAAATGTTAAGTAGGTTTTGTGTGCTTTTAAAGTATTTAATCCACTAGTTTTATATGAGGTTTAGGCAGGCTACATCTAAGTCTACCAGGCTACTGTATGACTGCTAAGAATTTGTTTGAATGCCAGTGTCCTACTTAACGCTAACGTGAATCAGTCAATGACAGTCCATACGTCTACATCATCACACTAACCATGGAGAGGGTGCTGATGTTTAACACATCAGTACACAGCATTAAAGTAAGCAGTGAAATAAACACACCAGACGTAGTTTCAAAAATGGCATTTATTTTAAAAAAAGAAATCACAATGTTGACTTGAGCCCCTTTAACACACAAAGTTATAGATATAAAATAGCATCGGACATCAACACAAAGCCTCTTGTTAAATGGTTAAATTTGATTCTGAGCTCACTGATGGGCAAGAGGGACATGTTCACTTGTTTTCCATTAAGCAGGCCAAGCAAATTTTTGATTCAATTTTTGGCCCAGAAATCAGTTTTGATTCATGCAATTCAGATTCACAAGCTCTCCCAATTTATTTCCGCGTCTCTATGAAAGCCGATGGTCTTACTTGCTAAGGTATACATTTGTTTTTGAGAACACAAAAAATGTTGTGCATTTAGGTGTGCATGAAGGTAGGCAAACAATTTCCTCAGTTCTATAGAAAGATTTGGGACAATTTTGTCACATATGTAACTGCATGTAATGTGTTAAAAACACAGGTAATTTTTGACAGAAATAGCCGGAGCACTAATACTCCGGAAATCAAGACATCTTATAAAATGTAAAAGGTGCAAAAGGGCCGTCATAGTATCAAGAACAAACCAGAACGTAACAGAAATATGGTCTCTGACGTGGAGCAACACAATAACTAAAAGAGAGCGTATAAAATAATATAATCAATAAATAAACAGACAGACAGAAAGAGAAGAGAGAGGTACCAGATTCTCATCAGTGCTTTCTGATTTTTTTTTTTTTTTTGTCTTTTTAAAACATTTATAATTCCTAGGGAGCATAGACAATACTCACACAAAAAAGTGAACCTAGACGTGAATGCTGGAGAACTTGTGGTGTACCCATACATGAGTTTAAAGTCACTAAAAGAGGGCGGCTAATATAGTACACATGGCAAAACAGATGCTTCCTGACCTAGACTCGGCTAATTCCATTAACATGTAACATCTTACTCCCTGGCTAATACTCAGCGTGAATGTCTTCACCACTCCCAACAGAAACTTACTGGCGCTTATAGCAAAAGCTTGACTTCTTCCCCCCCCCGCACCCATCTTCTTCCTTTTCTGCAAATCCATGACATACTGTCTGTGCCATGCTGCGATAAATGTAATAACTATTATTAGGAGTATGTTACATGGTTGGTTACTGATTACCATTCTACATGGTAAAAGCAGACAGTGTTTTTGACTATGCTGAATGTGAGAGGCGGCCACCCATATTCCGAGAAAAAAAAAAAGGGGGAAAAAAAAAAAAAAAAAGCTATGTTTGTGGTGCTTAACCAGTCGAAGCTATCCTCAAAAGCTTTTCTCTTACCAATATCATCAATATGCTCAATGGCAAGGCAAAGCTTCGAGTCCCCATCTGCTTGTCCACACATACTGATCCTAAACCAAGGTTTGAGGGAGAACTCTGCTATAACCAGTTCCCAATGACAAGCAGGATTAACCAGAGTAGTTTACTTGCCAATCAGCAGCAAAACTATTTCAGAGTATCCCTTTATGCCACACGTTCAACACAATAATAAGGTCATGTGTCGAATGCTGTAACCGGCCTGTTCTGTTTTCTAAATAGCATTACTTGAGTTTGAATGTTACAAGCCACTCACATATTATATGCTCTTGAAGCATCATGGAGACAGAGGTCGGGTCCTGGTTTGTACTCTCCCCCAACTCTATGATAAGGTTTTCTGTCAGACAGCTGATCACAAACTGGGATACCGGCCCAATGGTGGATCAATGACCAGAAGGAGTGTGGATAAATGCTGACTAAAAACAAACCATAAACCACACAGAAAACAAAAGAAAACAAAACGAAACAATGACGCACTCAGACATCCAACCTAGCTCAAAACTAAAGTGTTTGTCTGAAGTCAGTTCAATATTTCCATGACACTTTAACAGCTTATTGCACTGTGTTCCTGCAACTATGGATGGGCGGTCTCATAAATAACAACAACAATGACAACAATAGTAATAATAATTACAATGCGAGTCATAAAAACTGTTCAGACTCCCGTCCCCAGCCCAAACCTAACTTTACCACTGCTGCCAACTGAAATCATCATTGGATCCAAAGACCAAGAAGAATCCCAAGATGGTGGCGAAGATGACTACATTGCCTGTTAACACAAGTGCACAAGCTCCCCAGGCAATCTGTTGGGGACAACATAAATTAATCAGACAACAAATGGTGCAGCATAGAAAAGTGCATATCACAACCAGATAAAAGTCTAAAAATCTTCCTATTCACTTTGGGCGTACTAACTGTTTGAACAGTAGGCTACCACAAAAAAACATAAATAAAACAATATTTGAAACATTAAGCCATCATTAGCAAACTAGACTTACCACGTCTGCACGGGCAAATACAATGGGTAGTCCAAAGGCAGACACCACTATCCCGGTTGTGAGAAATAAGGCCAGTTCTTTACAAGCATTGCTGGCTGAGTCTGTGTCATCAACCACCCTCCGGGAGATGCAATAGGGAATTGGAGCCAGGATGTAGAAGAAGAGGAGGAACAGGGGCCAGTATTTACTGTATAAAAAAAGAAGGAACAGGAAAGGATAAACAATAAGCCCACGTAATCACACCCTGACTCCCCCCTGTAAACAGTGTCCACCATTGTTATTACTGGATAATGAGCATAGTCATTACTTACTCGTACACTGGCAATGCACATCCAAGCATCAAAAACATCAGTCCAATGGCTCCGCCAAAGGACAGGCTGATCAGCGCTGTTTAGGGGGGAAAAACATTCTTTGCTTAAGAGAAAACGATAATGGCCACTTGCTTTGTACATTACCACATCAAAAAGGCATTACAACATCAATAGAACAAACTCTCATGTCTCACTTCAGGCATAGGGCATCTCCAAGACGTTAAGCTAAAATGCGTTAGGTCAGGGATGAATAGAAGTCAACAGTAACTGCTGAGAAGAAACTCATGTGATGCGTCAGATGGTTTTCAAAGAGGGATTATCAAGTGCCATGACTTAAGGCTATAGCCTAGAAAGTTAGGCTGAAGGCCATCATTCACCAGTTCGGTTGTATGGGAAATAATGTCAGTGGTACCATTCACATTTAGTTTTCACCGTCTGCATTAGCTACAAAAAGAAAGTTATTTATGTTAATTCTATGATCCCTGGTCACCTAGGACCAGCAAGTAGCACCCCCTCACATCACTCCCTCTTCCCCCGTTTGTAAGTGTTGTAGTACGAGTCATCCAGAAGACAACAATACCATCACTGTCAACTACTATGTTAGCAACTATTACAAGTTCATCGACAGCATTCCCCATATCACTGTGCTTATGCAATGTATCCTTTAGCTTAGAAGTTTATCCGACAATGTTTTATTCTAAGCTAACTGGCAAGCAGCTAGCCCTCTCTTTAATGACTTCGTTATCTTAACAAGCTAGCTACCCAATGTGCCTAGCTTACCATCTTAATAAGCCTTTAACAAATACATCTCACGAAGTCAAGGTTTTGGCATGTAACAGACACAATGCTCACTGACATCAGTTTTCAGACAGACCAGTTTATATAAGTAGCTATTTATGTTGCGGTCTTAACCCTGGCCCAGTGGAAACCAACAACGTTAACCCAAAGCCGTATTGGTCAACCTAGGGTTAGCAATAGCTAGCAAGGGTAGGTATTTTGAGACATACACAATATAATAATTTGCCTCGCGGGAAAAATATGTTGTTGTTATTAGTTGACAATTAATACTAAAGCTTAATTATTTACCTTTAATCCCGGCCATTGTTTGCTACCATCTAAATGTGTGTTGTTTCCTTGATCCTGGGCAGCGTCCTGCAAAAGAATAAAACCTCTCCGAAGCGTACGATTTGCTACCCGACTTAAATTACGCATGCGCCAGGAGCATCATGCCTCAAACTTGACAAATTAAATGTCCCCAAAGTGATGCCGGGGATAATAAATAAGATTTACAGATTTACAAATTAATATTTCAAGGGTCTAAAAGAAAAAAAAAACTAATATAAAACACACAAAAAATGCAAATGTTTAAGAAGCAAATGGCAAATGTTAAGAAGCACTGTCTGACTCCCTCCCTAACACTGAGCACTAAGCATACATTTTACGCTCTATGCTCCCTACCCTTCACACGAGTCCACGTAGAAGTAAAGAGTAAGCCTACTAAAATGCTATTGAAAGTAAACTGCAGATGGATTAAAAAGACTTTTATTTTAAGAAAAAACATATCTGCGGTCTGTGCAGTATCACTTCCGGTGTCTTAGCAGAGGCCCAACTTCACGCAGCTGAAGATGGCGAGTGGCACAGGGACGGTGGCGTCTCTGTGGACCGAAGTAAACCGATGTGGTCAAAATGGTGACTTTACAAGAGCTCTGAAAGCAGTTAACAAAAGTAAGAAGTTTGGTTCTTGTCCTGTTGGTGTTTTATAGCGTTCCTATGATGAGCCGATTGACGAAATCACCTGTAATCGCATAACTTGCTAGCTCAGTTAACGGTGCATTGGATCTCAGCTGCTGCATGCTACATTAGCTAGATGTAGCTAACTGAGCTAACCAACCAGCTGTGTCATATTTCAAGAAACTGCAGGTTTTTGGCGCATATATTTCAGCGATTTGATTGGCTTGGGTTAGCAGTTTGTATAAATCGCAATTTATCAGCGGAGCAAGATACAAACTAGATGTAATCCTCTTGCCTTTTCCCTAAAACTAGCCTTCAAATCAGTGTTGCCTCAAGGGAATGATTACGTGTCCCAGTGGCTATTTGGCTAACCTGTTTTGAATGTGTTTTGGAGTTATGCTAACATGACTCTGGCCATATGACAGTGCCTCTTAGGACAGTCAACTTGAAGTAATTCCTGTTTATGACAGATTATTGCAATTACAATTTTGGAAGACCTACATTTCCACCGTTAAACTAAATTGCATTTCCTTCAACAGTACTCAACGAGGTGAAAGATGACGTGACTGCCTTGCATTGTAAAATAGTCTGCCTCATTCACAACGGCGGTTTCAAGGAAGCTTTGAATGTCATAAACACTCACACTAAAAGCCTCCCAAGGTATGTGACAACTAACAAAGGTACATCTATGGTTGTTCTATTCCTGTTATCAGAGAGATGGTGATGACACATATTTTGTTCTCTTCACAGTGATGTAATAGTATTTGAAAAGGCATACTGTGAGTATCGTCTGAATAGAGTAGAAAATGCCTTGAAAACCATTGAGGGTGCTGCAGAACAGTCCAACAAGCTGAAAGAGCTTTATGGCCAAGTGGTAAGTCAGCATCAACTATTCAATTTGGTTTACTTTTTATTTCTGCTGTTCACCTTGACTTGATTGTGAATTGAATTGATGTGACTAGTGACTACTGGATGTACAGTAGCATGCAATTGTCCTGTGTAGTAATCCCATTTCAGGCCACTGAGTGATTTTGTGTATGTGGCCTCTCCTGCTAGCTGTACCGCTTGGAACGGTATGGTGAGTGCCAAGAGGTGTACAACGATCTCATCAGGAACTCTGTAGACGAGTATGAGGAGGAGAGGACGACCAACCTGTCTGCTGTGGTGGCGGCTCAGAGCACCTGGGAGGAAGTTACTCCTGTGAGTCTAGTGCTTCTGATAACTGATGTCTTTTCGTAGAATTAATACCATGATTCCATTTTGAAGCAACAAGTGTAATTTGGGCTCTACTGCCGTGAAGTAACATCTGAAAAGAAATGAGAAGCCCACACACTGCTCAATCTCCCATATCACTTTATTTAATGGTGCATAATGGTGTTTCGATCCTACTGCCTACTTTAATTGAGTATTGGTAATCTTATTGTGGAGCCGTGATTTGATTGTGCTATGCTTTGTCCATGCAGGAAGACTTGGGCTTGCCGGAAACCACATATGAGCTGTGCTATAATGCTGCCTGCACCCTGATAGGCCAAGGCCAGCTCACAGAAGCCATGGCCAAGCTTGAGAAAGCTGAGGGTAAGTGGGGTCAGACAGTGTCTTGTTTCAAGTATTGTGTTTAAGGGCATCCTCCAGTTTTGCAATTTCCAAATGACTCAGCAAGACATAGGAATGCTTGTCTAGTCAGAATGCTGATGCCATTATGCTGATTTGTAATCTGTGGTCATGGCGCGGAAGTTGATATGCAAAGCAGGAAGGCTTCTGTATATGTGATCCTGTGTGCTCGGCCTATTGGATCTTTTCTACTGTGAGTGGATGGTGACAATTTGGTCTTGTTTGCTTCCCATCAGATCTGTGTCGGAAGTCTTTGGCTGAGGACTCGGTGAGTTGTTCTGGCTTATTTCTCTACCTTCAATGTTACCTCTAATGTTTTCAGTATAACATGACTCCTACCTTTCCCAAATGGAACATACAATTAGGTTATTCTATCATTGGATATATACAGTACATCATAATTTGGATTACTGATTGGTCCTCCCTCCCAATGTGTGTGTCCTCCTGGTTTGTGTTTACTAGGATGTGACTGAGGAAGAGATTGAGTCGGAGTTGGCCATCATCCACTCCCAAATGGCCTACATCAAGCAGCTTCAGGGCAAGACTGAGGAGGCTCTCCAGCTTTACAATCAAGTCATCAAACTCAAGTAAGAGACTAAGAGTGATGCACTCTGCTCTCTACAGAATTCACCCGAGTTAGTAGTGTTTAGACTTGATTGAATCCAACCTCTGCTTTATTCTTTATTCTTTTTTCTTTTCTTTTTCTTTTTTAAGGCCGTCGGATGTGGGACTCTTGGCTGTGACTGCCAACAACATTATCACCATTAACAAGGTTAGTCCTGTTACATGCACAGATTTCCAAAGTTCCATATGACCTTGTGAAAACAAAGAGGCATGTTCACAGATGGCCTCTTTTTCTTTCTGTTTTAGGACCAAAATGTGTTTGACTCCAAGAAGAAGGTGAAACTGACAAACGCTGACGGTGTAGAGTACAAGCTGGCCAAGAAGCAGCTTCAGGCGATCGAGTTCAACAAAGCTCTCTTGGCTATGTACACGAATCAGGTAACTACAGCACAACCCGTCTGACAACATGGGAGTCAATGGGCCAGCCTCCACTGGTTGTGATGATGGCAGCTGTTGCGTACTCACGTTTACTATTAAATGGCCTTCATACTGCAAAATCTCACCTGAGCTCAAATACCATGAAATATGTCACTGAGTTAAATTGGCTTTGTTGTGTGTCTAATTGAAACAGGCAGATCAGTGTCGGAAGCTGTCATCAGTCCTACAGAATCAGAACCCAGGCCACCCCAGGCCGGTTCTGATCCAGGTGGCCCAGCTTTGCAGAGAAAAGCAACACTCAGCGGCCATCGAGCTCCTGCAGGTACGGTCTGAGGAGAGGTCTATCAAGTCTCCCATCTTCCTTTGTCCTTCTCTGGGCACATTTTGTTCGATATGCACCCAATTTAAAGGAGAGTACTGGAGTGAATTCAAACATAGCCCTGTTGAAAGAGCTTGCTAAATGCGCTAGATAGCGAGTGGAACAAAATAATTTGGTACAGCACAGACCGAATGCGAACACAGAAGCGAACAGGCACTTTACACTGAATCAATGGGACCTGACTGTTGGAAACCGAAAGTCTGAGGTTACATTGACTCAATGTAAAGTTTTTTGCATTCGCATTAGGTCTGTGCTGTTCGAAAATCTTTCATTTCATGCGAAATATATTGCTGTTAGAAGGCTCGTGCAGCAGGTTATGCTTAAACTAACTCCGGTATATTGCTTTAAGATATGATATGTAGTGACCAAATGTGTAAGCAATAATCCCAGAGAGGTCGTTCTCAGCTTCACATCCAGGTTCAGGATTGACCCTAGTAATTTTCCAATCCCATATAATCTCCCCCTCCTCCCAGCATCCTGTCACTCTTCACTATCCTGTTTGATTAAAGGTGTTATACCATAAAATCTAATGATTTATTTATTTTTCTCTCCTGAAGAAATTTTCGGACCAGCACCCTGAGAAGGCTTCTGGCATTAAGCTTACCATGGCACAACTCTATCTGACGCAAGGTAATGATGCATCTCTTCTGTCAGAGTTATACCACATGTGTTATTTCTTTTTGTTTGTAAAGTTTGCCTGACTTAATCCTTGTGTCTCCGTCAGCTCACGTCACGAAAGCCTGTGACATCTTGAGGTCTATAGAAGAATTCAAGCACAAGCTAGGAATGGTATGTCTGAAAGTACATGCTTACTGTACGTACACACACACACCATGTTTTTCAGAACAGCTGTTTTGAATGCGTAAAGAATACTTGCAAGTCATGTGACTTCTTCCCTCCTCCAGGTCTCTGCCCTGGTTACTATGTACACTCACGAGGAGGATATTGACAGTGCTATTGACGTCTTCAGCCAGTCCATTCAGTATTACCAATCAAAAGAGGTATTTGATTCTATTGTTTTACTTGTTTCATGTTGTTTAATGTTTCACATTGCAGTCCTTTAAATAGAATGGTACCAGTGTCTTTCATAGAATAGAATGGAATGGTACATACTGTAGAATAGTACTCATAGCGCTACAGTGTTTTTGTAATAATACAGTGTTCAAATGGAGATGATTTCAATTGCTCCAGTATTCAATGTATACAAATTTCTTATAACCTTTGGGGAAAGCAGTTGACAGAAATGATGAGCATTCAGTAGTTATGTACATGTTATGAGTCAACTTGATCTTTATTTCTGCCCCCTCCTCCTCATTTTCTGTGACCCTAGCCTGGATCGCCGCTCCATCTGTGCCTTGTTCGAGAGGCTGCAGATTTCAAGCTAAAATACGGCCGAAAGAAGGAAGCCATCAGCGACCTGGAACAGCTGTGGAAGTGAGCGCTCCCTCACCAGTAACTTAATAATCCATCTGGAGACGTTTGAGGATATTAGCCTTGATTTGATTAAATGAATCGCATCTCCTCTCATCTCAACAGGCAGAACACCAATGACGTTCACACCTTGGCACAACTGATCTCTGCATACTCTTTGGTAGATACGGACAAGGCCAAGTCGTATCCTTCCCTTCCTTTGTTCCTCCATTTTGTTTGGTTGGTTGATGCTTAATTCTCCTGGTGTCTGTTTCCCAAAAGCATACAGTAGTTGCTAATTTGGGGTGTGTTTCCGAAAAGCATAGTTGCTAACTAAGTTAGCTACTATGTTGGTTACAATGCAATTTCCCATTGACAACTAACTAAGTTGCTAACAGGATAGCAACTATGCTTTTGGGAAACACACCCCAAGTTAGTAACTATATTGGTTGCAATGCAATATCCCATTGCCAACTAACTAAGTTGCTAGCTGGTTAGCAGCTATGCTTTTAGGAAACAGACGCCTGGACTTTTTTGGTACAACTTTTGATGTTCTGATAAGGTGCTGAATTTTTAGTGCTGAAAATTGGAGGCTTCTAATGTCAGAACTCTGAAACCTTTTGGTCTGTTACTGTACCAAAAATATTCAGTTAATTTCTTAACAAAGTCCCTTTCAGCCTCAGCAAACACCTACCCCCTGCAGATACCATGTCCTTTGCTGTGGACGTGGATGAATTGGAAAACTCGCACGGTGCCACATATGCCAGGAAAAAGACGGCCAAAGTGGTTGGGGAGAACCTGCCAAAAGAGCAAGGGTGAGTGTGGGCCTTGGTCTCAGAAACAGGGGTGGACGAATGGATGGATGGATCAATGGATGTATGGATGGATGACTTGCTCGCAGAATTGGGTCAAAAGTGCATAATCCTTTGTTACACAATGTTGCTGAACAGTTGCTTTTATGTTACTTTTACTATCTTTACATCAAAACAGCCAGGCAGGAACCTGTGCTGTGTTATTTGGCAACAAGGTTTCCCCTCTCATGGAGTATTCCAATTGGAAGTAATACAAACTTACCAAAAGTAACCATGCAGTTCATACTGTAGTACACTGTGCATTATATATCCACTGCAAGCATGGGAAGTGGGTGACGAAGAATATTTGTATGTTTTGAGTTGTGGTCACAAGTATGGGACAGATAACATGAGTAAGCTCTGAGGTGTGTTCACACTTTAACTTCCACATTTTTTTGCATTCATGACTAAATTGATGTGTCTGTTTCCCTATTTAGTCAAGGGGATTTGAAAAAGAAGAAGAAGAAAAAGAAGGGTACGTGTTTCCACTTTATTGAGAAATTTTTCTCGAAAGCATCTGATTCTGATCTGATTATATGATGAGTAGATTAGGTCATCTAGCCAGAAAATTACTCTGGAATTATCTGACTTTTTTAACAAGAGCTTGTTAGGGTTCATGCTCTTTGAAGCTGGTCAAATAGCATGAATAATTCTTGTCAGCACGCCACAATTGTGTCTATTATCGTACAAGTAATTGACCTAGTAACTGTATGCTTCATTTTATAAGATTAAGCGGCTGTCTGTTTTTATACAAAATAAGTAGTTCAATAGCTGGCTTTTGCAGAGCCTTATTGTCCTTTGATCGTGTTGCACAGGTAAACTGCCCAAAAACTGCGACCCCAATTCCACCCCTGACCTTGAGCGGTGGTTGCCCATGAGGGAGCGCTCGTACTACCGCGGCAGGAAGAAGGGCAAGAAGAAGGAGCAGGTCGGAAAGGGAACGCAAGGCGCCACATCCGCAGCATCGGCCGAACTGTAAGTGAACAGAACCACTCCCATTAATAAATCATAATTATGACTACATAATAAATCATGAAGGGTTTCTGGATCTGGAATAGTAGTAATGTTGGTGTGCACGCACATCCAACAAGTCAGGTTCTGAAGCAAATGAACATTGTTGACAAAAAAAAAGTTCCCTTCAAAGTCCTCAACAATGCTGATGATTTGAGGGGTTCTATCATAAAAGGGATCTAGTAATTCTCTATTCTTTACTCCTGTAACTATGACTCTCCTACTACTATGACATATAAACAAAATATAAACATGATCATGGTCTGCACTGTTTTCAAAAATCAGAGTGAGAAATATATAAATGAGCACTTTGGGTAGATTCTCAAAACTTAAAGGAATACTCCACCTTTTTATAAATATGGGCTGTTGTAAAGTAGCTAGATAGCAACTCTTTGGCCTAACATTACCTTCCAAAGCCTAAACTATAGATAAAATTGATGTTGCCAGACTAGGAAAATGCATGCACTGAGACCAAAATGCTTTTACCGACATTTAACTCCAGGTAAGACAGTAAATAACCCAATTTAATAAGAAGGTGGAATATTCATTCAAACAATTGGATGTGTATAGCCTTCAAACAATTGGAAGTGTACTGTATGCCCACTGAGATGTATGTTAACACTCCTGTTCCATTTGGATGTTTCAGGGACGCCAGTAAAACGGCCAGCAGTCCTCCCACATCTCCACGGCCGGGCTCAAGCACCACTGCCGCGGCCGCCAGCAACGTGGTCCCTCCACGACAGCAGAAGCCTGCCCCATCCACTCGCAAGAAGCAGCCACAGAAGAAGAAGAAGGGAGGGAAAGGAGGATGGTAGAGGAGAGGGACTCTTTGGCAGAGGGTCATGAAACCCATGTTGGATGCTATTATGGAGACTTGCAACATATTTGTTTTGTTTTTAATTTGTTTTTCAACCTGACGTTATTTTTATTTCTCATTTTTGTTTTTAAAATACCATCCTTTACCAACTGTACTCTGTGATCAGTTTTTTTTTTTTTTTAATTCAAGCCCTGTGACCTCAGTTGAAAATTTATAATTGAATGGAAATACGTTTTATTTCAGTTTGTCATTTACATTGACAGGCTTTGTCAAAATGTATGTAAAACTGATGTAGATTATTAGTTCCTGTTTGTCTGGCACAAAAACAGTCCAATCATCACATTGGTTTTGCTTCACTTGGCTGCCTGAAAATCTAAATATTACTGTAACATATGGTCAACAAAAAATTAGAAATCAAACTGTTCATGCAAGCGTCAGAGTATTTATTTTTTAACCCCCCAGGGAGAGCCCAACTTATTATTTCAGAACGATTTATGAAGCATTTTTTTGATGGGAATCGCAGAACGCTAAAGAATTGACCAGAGTCTTAATAAAAATGGTTTCTGGTACCAATTTATTTGCTGTCGTGATGTGTTTGGGTCTGGCTGTCCTGTCTAACGTTACAGCTGAATGCAATTTGCCCTCCAGCCTCAATAGGATGGACAGAGTGGAGAGTAAAGGTTAACTGGCGCCTCTCAGTGGCAGAGACATGGAATCGTAGAAAGCACCAGAAGAGAGTCTCCCTTGTAGCTTATCCATCAATGGATGAACAAAATATTGTCAGTATGAAACATATTTCGCATGTCTTTTTGATAATTGTTGTGTAAACTGAATTTCTGCAATAATTCCTCCAATCCATGATATTGTGCTTGTTCTTTTAATATCACTTAAACACTGAAGCTGACAGGATTAATCCAGTCAGAATCCTGCTTTGTTTGTGTAACAAGATGGCAATCTTTAGACAACTGTCAGTGCAGTGAGTGTTGGATTAAGGTCAGCAAACACGAATTTTACTTTTTTTGGATCCATGGTTTCTCTAGCTGTGGTTCACTTCCTGTATGCATTAATTTAGCCCGGAAATGTCGTATCTTTGGCGTAATCCACCTGTAGATCACTTCAACTTCAAACTTATGTTGGAACTGTAGTGCGATGCAGAGAGTGTAGTAGTTTTAGGGATACATTGCTTCGTCGAGAAGGCTATGGCAGGTTTAAGAGAGGTCGGAATTGTAGGCGCAGCTTTGGCCCTCACTGGTGGACTATTGTTTATCGTTTGGAATTTTTTGTCAGCTACAGGAAAAAAGAAGCTCGATAGGAAAGACGAAACCCCTCCAAAGCAAGAGAAAAGACAAGAAGTAAAAGCAGATACCGCTCATGCACCGGTGCAGGCAACTGTAGTCCCGGAGGTTGGCTGCTTATCTTATAACGTTATTTTCCTTTTAAAATATTCCTCTGCCTACTACTTGTCGTCGCAATGGCTGGCTTCGTCGTTGCTATTGGTTATGTGAGCACCATATTGTACATCACGGAATAAATTAACGTTTATCCATCGGTTCACGTTTCAAGTGTTAACGTTATAGTTCCCACCTCCATTCAACATCATAGCTGGTTTGCATTAGCGTTATGCTTGGCTACGATGCATTGTCTTGCAAAACAAAACATGCATGGCTTCTGCCAGCCAGACTCGATGTGACGTCAGAGGAACATAACGTTATAAAGTTACCGCTGCATTGTAGCATAATGATTTGTTACTTTGTAGCATGTCCTAGGTAGAAACACTGTTGCTTTTGGAAGTATAAAAGTCTTCGAAGTAGAAAACAAAAGAACATGTTACACAGACTTACGGTGTTACAAATGGCTGTGCTGTAAGAGTGAACGAGTCATCCTAATAATGTCGTATTATCAACGCCTTTAAATTAAAAGCGCCTTAGGTCAATGGCTACAACTGAATTCCAACCATTACTAGGTGCAGTTTTTCTCTGTCAAGGCAAATATATGTTCATGACTTCAGCTAGCCTACAGCTACACAGATGTTTGATTGGATTCAAGTGAAGGCTCTGTCTAGGCCACTCAAGGCCACTCAGTTGTCCCTAAGCCACTTCTGTATTCTCCCTCAGCTGTGCACTTGGGGTCATCCTAGTTATGGCCTAGCCCAAAGAGAAAACTTGAACCTTGCTAGCGAAAGGAACATGCAAGGTTTATGATCTTTGTCATGAACTATCCTAGTTCTGCCTATGCATGGCTTATCTCTGCTTATCTGAACATTTTAAACCACTTGCTTTAGGATTACTCTATTCATAACCTATGGTTGCCTCTGGTGGCCAGGGTCTTGGGCTAACAGGCCCTTAAGCCTCTCTGTGTAGCGTAACTATTCACAGGACCACTGCAGTGAGTGCATTGGAGATGGCAGACTTAAAGCAATACAGGCTGAATACAGGCTTTAGTTGGTTAAAGTCTATAATTCATGCATTAGGCATACTTTCAACTAGGGCCTTACAACTGCGTCCAAAGCTCTGAGTATAGTACAATGTATATTACAACTTAATGAGAGTGTAATAAGACTAGATCTATGACTGCTTTTTGTTAGTGGTTACATGTCAGTCAGAGAGGTTTGCATTAGCTCCTCATAGGTTAGATGGAGTTTTTCAGCCCATGTTTTCCCATTGCGTTCTATTCTGTTTTACCTCCTTTTGAGTTCAATACAACTTACAGCAGCACTAACCATAATACTGAATACTTGACTGTTCACATCACAATCCCATGACTCTGGTATTGTGTTTTTGCATGCGGTTTATCATTTACAACTAAATCTTTGTTCTTTGAAGACACAGGCAGCCAAGCCAAAGGGTACATGGGTACTTGTGCTTGGACTGGAGGGAGCTGGGAAGACGAGTGTGCTTCACTGCTTCGCCACTGGAGTTTTGGAACAGGATGTGACCCCAACAGAAGGCTTCAACGCTGTCTCTATCAACAAAGAGGACCTTCAGATTGAGTTTCTCGAGAGTAAGAATTACTATTAAATAATAAATTACAGAAACAACATCTGGAAATTATCAAAACTCATCACAAATGTTTACAGTCTTAATAAGCACTTCCATTTCTTTCTGGCAAAAGTTGGGGGCACGGAAAACCTGCGTGCTTATTGGCAGAAGTACCTATCCAAAGCACTGGTTCTGCTTTATGTGGTGGACTCGACTGACAAGGCCCGTTTTCCTCTCGCCAAACGCCACCTGCATGAGCTGATCTCCTCGGATCCACTTCTCCCGCTAGTGGTGCTGGCCAACAAACAGGTGAATGTATTATTTACAGGACATGTTATGCAACTTTGAGATTTTGGTTACACTTTATTTGAAGGTACCATCATAGGACTGACATGACACTGTCATTAACTATGACATGACATTGTCATGAATCGGTCATAAACTTTATACACCTGTCATGACTTCTGTCATTAAGTCTCACCCGGTATTTGTTATGGTTAGGGTTAGGGTATGTCAGGTTTATAAAGTCATGACAGGTTTATAAAGTTTATGACACATACATAGTTAATGACAGTGTCATGTTAGTTTTATGATGGTACCTTCAATTAAAGTGTTACCGAGATTTTTTCACATTTGCCATTTAGGTGGAGTACATAAATGAAGCCTATCATAGACTAAAAAAAGCCCTTGGTCTCAGTTGTCAGTTGAAGTCATTTTTTAGTCTGGGATTGTTAAAGCACAAGGAACTAAACCATTTGGGATTCCAAACGCACACCCATGAAGGCTAATGCCCTACCCACATCCCTACAAGGTGGCACAATAGCTGCTTAGACCACTAAGTAGTCTGTTTTTGTCTTGTGTCAAAGGACTACCCTATAATGGATTAGCAGCCTGACCTAAACTCTTATCCAGGTATACAGAGAGCAAGGCCACTGTCATTTTGGATACCATCACCTGTGTGAATGGAATGTGTGATCACTGAGACAGTCTTAAAGCAACTGTTCTATTGGCACCAGTTTTGTTCTAGAAGAATTTCTCTCATGGATATTTCATTTTATGTGGAATGAGGATAGGTCAGAGAATTTCCTAATTTAGATCGTATCAATATGGAAGCACAATCAAGAGGAAGGCTAACAAATCATGAAAGCAGTGCCAGTAAAGTGAATCAAATCAATCATAGTTTTTGTGGTTTAGTACCTGCTGTAGTGCTGCTGAAGTGGGGTCATGGTGGTAACAGATTGACTAATCATCCTGATCCTGATGTAACAGAGATAACACAATAGGCTACATTTTTAACTCTGTTACACTGGCTTACTTTTGATATGTGTCTACAGGACATGGCGAGTGCCTGCGGCATCACTGACCTTCATGAGGCCCTGGACCTAGCAGCAGTGGGAGAGGAGCGAAAACTCTTCCTCATTGGTACGTCCGTGAGGAAGGGCAAGGAGCTCAGCTCGGGCGTTCAGGACGCTCGAGATTTGATCATTCAGATGGTGGCACCTAACTGTTAGATGTGGCCGACATGTAAGTGGCTTATGTGCCTACACTTAACAGAGTGTTAAACTTGATGTGTGCTGGCTAGCAGCCAAATATCGGTGATAAGCATTGATGATGTTTAGTCATTTCAATCATGTTTTGAGTTGTGGAGTTGATCTGCACAATAGGACAACAGGAAAAATACAATAGGACTTTCATAGAAAAATGACTTGGTTTGACTTGGTTTGATATTGCCTGGTTAGATGAGTATAGTGGCATAACTGACTCAGGAAAACTATGTGGAGCCCAACGCATTGAGTCCTTGATTACAGTTAGACTACATGCTGGGAATATTACGGTTAAAAATGGGATATTGGTAAAATTCGGGTTGCGTTGGTTGTCAGTTGCGGTGTGTTCTGAAAACTAAATATCTCTCTAAAATTCCCTTTAAAACATGAATATTCTCTGAATGTAACCATAGTCATAGTTCTTTCACAATAGGTCATAATCCACTCTCATTAGGTCCTACAGATTTTTTCCATATCCTCATCCAAACAAGAGAATATTTATTAGTTTTTTTTCTGAATGTAAACAGTGGCAATACATATTAAATACCTGAAAAGGGAAGTCACACCTTATATTGATGTTGATGTTTCTTTCAAGGAATACAATTTGTTTGTTTTTCCAAGGGCCTTCTCTTGCTGTGGACATTTCTATTTTACGCGTTGATATTGGTTACTGTATGGACTTTTGGAATGTGGAATTTGTTAGGAAAGTCTGTCATAAAGGTACATTTTAAACGCTATCTTTAAATATTTTTAAGGTTTGTACTGTAAAGAAAATGTTACTTTTTGGAAGGGACATGTACGATGTTAGGTATGTCATAGAGGACAATGTGCAGGGCAGTCTTTATGACACTGTAATATTCTATGTCAGAAAAATATTATGTATATTTTGGATATAAAATACTTCCTTACGGAAAAATACTCTAAACAAAACATGCCAAAGCACTCTCCTTAAACGATTAATGACTGTTTACACTTGCATTGGATAATGTTACTTCTCTGTTTTTGTCGATTTAAATTATATCCTGTGTGGGTCATGTTTATGTTGCACTGGTTGATGGAGTTGTTTTCCTTAACCTTTTGTCTTCTGTGCACTGCTGTCAATTGACAAAAACATACATCATACATGTTAGGAAATATAAAATATTGAAAATAGCTTGGTAAAATTTCCCTTAAGATAAAGTATTGTTTGTCATTTTAAAAAAAGGACTGTGTCATTTTCTGGATGTTTGATACCTCCATCAATGTGTGATGTAGAAAGTTCTCTTGTTTGTTTGTGTCGTATATTTTATTGTATTGTTAACAAATAAAGCAAAAAAACATTAATTTCATGAACCACCGTCACATTCAGCTTCATGATTTCATTTTCACATTGTTAGTTTCTCTGTGACTGACTTTCCCTAAGACATTCATTTCTATTCCTTAAGCCCGTCCAAAATATGATGTCTCTATAAATGCAACCGACATTGGAGCTTAGAGATCTTATTGCACAAACTTCCTGTGTCTGAAGTCATATGGCGGTGGCACTATCACCTTAAATAGCCCCCAGACTCTGGTTTCAATCTGCCCTTCTAAACCAGACAGGCCATGTGACGTGTTGGTATGGACGCTGGGTTCCCTGGCAACGCTTGGAAATCTATTGTTACACAGTCACTGTTCTGTATTCCATTGACCTCAGAACCTTGTGGCTAGAAGCTTAGGAGAAGCAGGTAAGGCTACACTCTCTTTTCAGCAGGCTCCATTTTGCAAAGTGACCGACAATATAGAACAACAAACATCACAATAGCATTAATAGTGAAAGTTAGAAAATTAAAACATACATTGTCATATGAATATAATAGTGTTTAAGACAGACATACATTTTTCAGAAATTACTGATTGATTGATGGCTGACTGATTTCCTACCTTTTTAGTCCAAACTGCCAGGATCCTGTTTTGGGGGGCTAGCTAGTACTGATATGAACCATGGTTCATCTTAGTAGAGTTCTGGAACTTTCCCAACCCAAAGACTCAAAAACTATCTGGATCACTACACCATGGTATGTTCCCTGAAATATAATTTATTTTGTCTTACATGTGAATGCATGAATGAATCTGTGTGGTTCTATGATCTTAGTAATTGCCTCCAGCTGACTTATTGTAGCTAATTTTGTATCCATTTTGAATGATGATAATAATTTTGATTTTATTTTTTATCAACAGGTATGTGAGATGGGGAAACCAAGAACCCATCGTGCCAATCTCCTTTGCTGCCTTAAATGCAGTTCCAACAGAGAGACTCTCAACTCTGGCACAGCCCAAGACCGACTTCTCTGGATTGAGTACCAGGCATCTGACCAGGTAGTTTGTGTGTGAAAGAGCATTCACAGTGTAGTAAAAACTTTGTACAATGAAGAATATCACTATGTGCCATTGGAATCAATCCGTGGTGCTCAGTAAGGGATATGCAGCCCCCTGGTGGTTAGAGAAGGTATTGCGGGTGATCCCTAGCCATTCATTCTGTACTTTCACAGTTCCAAGTGTCTCTGGTTCCACTCAGATACTACTCCGATGTTTTCTTGATGCAAGTGAAATGAATCATATTACTGGTACTGCATCACACCAAGACGAAGAAAATGTCTTAAATGCTACAGTGAAGAAATGACATAGATGTTTACAGTCTCTATAGCTACCCTATAGTTTTTATAATGAGTGTAATCATTAAGTTGATAAGTTAATCATTAGGTTAAGTTAATTTAACCTGCCCTTTATTCTACAAGTGTCTTATATTAACAGCAGAGATAGTTTAAAAGTTCATCAACCATCTCTGTTAACACTATCTGGACCATATGCTGAGGCCCACTGTGTTGCATTTCAACTCCTCATAGAAGGACTTTGACTGTAATAAATCTGTAGCACATTTTTACCGTCTGTTTGAAAAGTTGCCTGAGTTATGGTCAGGTTGTTTTTATTCTGCAAGTTCAGCTATACAGAGCTAGACAGACAAACTAGACAGTTTGTTAATGATTTCAAGGCAGTCATGCAGCGCCGAAGAGCTCCAGTTTCATTTCAACATAACCCATTCAGCAGGGGCATCTGTGCTGCAGTCTTGAGACATTCTTGTGTTCCTGTCTCCCCCTTTTGTAAAGGGCCAATGAGGAAGAGCATCTGCCCCCTTTGAGGATGTTGCGTTCTTCCTGCAAGGCGGACCAGTATGAGCGTATTGTCCGTCTTTCAACGCCTAAGAGGAGATCCTCCAGCTCCCAGGAAATGAGGTATACGGGGAGGAGGGGAAGGTCACGCTTTTGGAAATGTGCTTCTTATCCAGCTGACAAAACGCAGCCAAATAATTTCAAAGTGACTGGGCGGGGCCATGTCTAAATTTAACCCCAGCAGAGTAGGAAGCCAATATTTTGACATCTGTTATTTCAGTAGCTCACAGGGGGGGTGAGGACTGACTTGCCAAGACAATAGGCCCCATTGTCCAAAAACCGTGCCCCCGGGGAAAGCTTGCAGACTGCTTCGGAAGTCTTTTTATAAATCTGAAATCACTACTCGGCCGGCGTATTTGCGTTCAGGTTTCACATGGTACAGACGCCCATCATCACGCTAGCCCATCAGTTGCTGTGTTTGTGGTTAGATGAGCCCATTGAGGTTTGGCAGCCAGCAGCAACAGCCAAGTGGTGCTGGGATCCACACCAAGGCAGTGTGGTCCAGGCTGCGCTGCCCTCAAGGCACTACCCCCGTAAATCTAGTGTTAGGGTAAGGGTTAAGGGGGTTTGGGTTAGAGTTAGGGTTAAGGTAAGGCCTTGCAGGCACTGTTGCCTAGACAGGTGCCGTTGAGGGCAAAAAATACCTTTGAGTCATCTTTTGTCAAGTTCAGTTTCCATCATGACGGTGTGGTAGACCACACAGCTGGAGCCATAAACATAAGTGATTTATCCTCTGTGATTTTACACCACATGAATGTACTGTATGTGTATGAATGATGACCCCCGTCAACCCCATCCACTGCACATCCTAGGTCTCACACAACCCGGTGTGAACATAGCTGTCCCATCTGGCATGTGGACCCCAGAGTGAAGAACGTTCATGTCACACCGCGCATCAGACAACTCGCCAGTCCAAAAGCCAACCATCCCAGCTTTCAAAGTAACAAGGAGGTAAGAGAACCTCACTGAGAACTGAATTCTATTTATGATCTGGAAGTGGTCTCATAGAGTGCATTGACATTAACTGTGTGTGTGTTGTGACTGCCTGAAACAGAGATGCTTTGTACTACTGACAAGTACTTCAGCTCAGTGTCACTGACAGTCTGACACACACGCATACTGTATGTGTGTGAAGTCTTGTCAGTGTCTTTTTCGTGAGAAACACAAATTGCTTGAGAAAGAAGAAAGGGTTTCTTTTGAAGTGTCTGTGTTTGGTTGTTAGACTGTGGAGACACAAGTTTCGAGAACAGCTAAAGCTGCACATACCACGTCGAGGTTGGATATGCTGGCTCTACCCAAAAAAAGAGAGAACGAGATGTTCTACGAGCGAGGACACCCCGAGCGGCCTATCTGGCTTGTAAGTGACAATTGAAATGAAAAAAAGAAAGAAAAAAAAAGTCAAGCATTTTTGTCTTAACCACAACCTTTTTTTAAAAAAAAGATATGAAATGAATTGGAATCCATGAGATGAGTTCTGCTCATCATTTTGAATGACTCGCTTAAAAAAAACAAAAACAAAACAGAAACATTTTGGACGTCATTATGGTGTTGTGGTTATCTGACTGCAGGTGTCTAAAGGTGCGATGAGCAGCAAGGCCAGTCCTAGGGTTGAAGAGCTGTCCTTGCCCAAGCTGCTTGCCAAGGACTACATTCCTCCGAGGAACCATGGTTTGAACGCCTGAAGAATATAAGCTTTGTGGAAACACATTTGTACTACCAAAATGCAAAACATGCAGGAAAAAAAACAAAGACAGAGAGAGTAAGGGCGTGATCAAAGCCAGAAATAAAAGCTCTCTGAGAAACAGCACAAAGGGCCCCTGGAGAAGCCTGAAGTGTCTCCCCCCCTTCACATCCATAAAACATCAGGGCCTCCAGGATAACACTGGACACTTCTTTTCTTCTTCTTCTTCTTCCTCTTCTTCTCTGCTTTTGTAATTGGGTCCCTCAGACTTTTACTTGGAGCCCTCTCTCCTGTGTTGTCAAACCAAACTGATGTATTACATTGTCTTTAGCATGCAGCCAAACCAATTCGGGCGCCCTGAACCGCCAGGGTTGTTTTTTCCCATTCATTACCTCCATGTCTTCCTCTCCAAAAGGCCCCTCTGCACACATTCCCTCAAAATCTGTGAACGAGATGCTCTTTAAAAATTATCCCTCATCGACATCCGCTTTGTGGTCCTTTAAAGTCTGTTTTATGCACAGTTGTTGTTGCTGGTCCATTGGATCAAGACCCTGTGATAACATTACAACACTGGATTGTAAAGCGCTTATTTGCTCGCTTGCTTGCTTGCTTGTTCACTCTGTGAGACTCATTGTTGCTCGCTGGCTTTAAAGTCTCTCTGAAGTTCAAGAGCCCGTGCCGCTGGAGGTTACATGATCTGTCTACTCTGATCTACAATCCTACTGTAATCCAGGTTTCACTGGAGGTGCATGCGCGCCATGAGGTAATGGCGCAAAGTACATATATATCAAAGGGTTGATGGGATTTAGATCCCCATAGGAAGTAGAGTGTGTGTGTGTGTGTGTGTGTGTGTGTGTGTGTGTGTGTGTGAGAGAGAGAGACAGAGAGAGAGTGTGATAGTGTGTGTGTGTGTGTGTGTGTGTGTGTGTGTGTGTGTGTGTGTGAGCTATGCTGTGGGAAGGGAAGAAGGGAAGGGAATAGGAGAGAGTGGGGGTTGGCTGCTTGGTGGTGGCAGGAGGAACTGGTGGCTGTAGGGAGCCAGGAAAGGATTGGCCGCAAAGGGCCAGACCTTAATAAAATCCGGCGCCGCTCCCGGTGTAATCCAGGATCAGCCAACAGTGATCATGACCTGTTCTTCGCGACGGGAGACAGAGCAGGTTTGGTGTGTTGGGTTGTCCTTCAAGGGTTTTAATATTTTTTTTGCAGTTTGTGTTGTTGGAAGACACAGAGACATGGTGGTTGGTTAATCAGTAACCTCAGGTGTCAGAGGCACAAGTGTTTCCACGCTGCTTGTTCCCATGGGATCTTTGCCCTTTACAGGGTTCACTGGTCGTTTGGGTCACTGACTGTAGCAATAGGTTGTAACATCAACAGTATGCCAAAGGGGAGGTCAATTTTGAGGGTTTTAAGATGCAGTTTTTGATCCTATTGACTTTTACTTAGCTTGAATATAAACACTATTGACTTTTATTTATCTTGAATATAAACACTTTAACCTATACATAGAGCAAATGCATAGATTGTGAAAAATGAACTGTAATCAAAAGCTCTACATTGTTTATTTTTGCCCACTCCCTGGCCATATTAAAAAGAAAAAAAGTCTGTATGTCACATGATTGGTGCAGATGTGTTCAGTTCCTGTTTTTTTCTAATCTAATCTGTGCACCAGATGGTTTTCCTGTGTTCCAGAGGCCATGCAAAATTCTCATGCAAATACATTTCCTATTATCAATGGCAATTTACACTGACCATTTGTCTATAAAGCAAAACCTTTTTCCTGTGAAGACCGCACCTAATATTGTTTTTGACAAATTTCTTTGGAAGCTGAGGAAGTCACATAAAAGTATTTACGTTATTGGCCTCAGAAGTCTCCCTATTTGGAAACTTTGAACTGTTCCTCAGAGTTAAATAAAGTTAACGAGTCAGTAAGTGTAAACTTTAGTGTGGATCACTGGCTACCGCGCATGTTTGGCATGTTTTGCTGGTCTCGCATCAGCTGTTGAATCATGTAAACAGAATTGGTGCCTTCAGTAACCGTCTCTGCTCTTTAGTAGCAACAGAGATAGCCCACTGGACTGGTAGTCTAAATCAGTTCAATTGCTCTCTTTCTCCCCGTCTTAAATCACAGGGTGACAAATTCCTTGGATGTCTGTGGGATCGTCGTGGCAACAGACAATTCCCTTGCCAATTATAATTCTGTACACAAAACCATGAGTTCAACAAGCCTGGAGAACCATTACTCAAATGAACTCCGGTTCACCCGTAGGCACTAGGCTAATGACACGACGCTAAGGATGTTTTTGAAAAACACTTAATTCTATTTTTAAGTGCTGCAGATCAGCAGCTAATGTTTTTTGGGTGAAGGGGTTATCTGTTTTGTTTGTGTCATTTAATTTGTAGCTGTGTAGTTCCCATGACTGTCATCATTATGCAAATGTTAGTGAGTTACTTGTATGTAAAACATTCAGCGTTGTAAACACTAACACACCCTGTGGAGAAGTTGAAGAATGTTCATCACTTGGTTCTGCTTTTTTTCTAATTAGCTGCAGAAAGCACAGCTGCATCTGGGCATGTTATGTTTTTGGGTTTTTTTTCCCCCTGACTGTGGAAGCATATTTACCAGCCAATTGGGCAACAGTCCTTTGAGCTCGTTCTTACAACACACCATTCATTGGACTCCCTTTAAAAGTAAACATGTTTGTTTTTCCTCACACCCCAGTCAGACGGCAAAGAGAGAAGACCGTGTACCTGTGTTTAGTGCATACCATACTTATGAGCTTGCGAGAAGTTTTTTTCCACCTTTAAATTTTACAGAACTCGAAATATTGGTTGGGAGGGCGTTGATTGCTCAGAGTTTCTGTCAGTGTTTACTGTATCTTTCCACTCAATGTTTCATTGTTTCTCTACTCCTTTTAACGTAATTCCTAACTTAAATCTTTCAACCCAGTTCTTTCACCATTCAGTCATCCATTTGCCACCTTTTTTTGTTCCTATTAGTGTGTTAAACTGTCTTTTAATTGACTGACTTTGATCAGTGCTACACTGTATTGACTTATTTTTCATATTGCAGTCTAAGCTGTTAAAATATAAGCCATCTTAAGCCGTCATCTTTCAATTTCATAACACCTGTCCATACACCTTTAACACAGAAACGCATGCACACACACACACACACACACACACACACACACACACACACACACACACCACTCCATCCACCTACAGACAGATACGTCCCAACTAAACAGGTCCATGTACTGTAATTAATACAACTAAGTGCTTGTGAGTCCATTCAAAACAACTCTTGTAAGGAATATAAAGACTGAATATATTTTATTTATTTATGTAAACGTAATATTAGCACAAAATCTAAATAAAATAACACAACACAAAATGTGACTCACGTACACTTCACATTTAGCATATTCGACTCTGATATAAAATAAGGAAAGACGGACAGGGGCAGGGAGAGGTGGCTACCATCTTGGCAGTGTCAGGCCAGAGAGGCAGCGCCCAAGGAGGGTGAAGGGGAGGGAGACTGAGATGGGGCTCTTTCTCGGGGGAAAAGGGAAGATGAATCCTTTTCCTCAGTCCTTCACCGATCCCATATCAGCCGGCAGCCCCTCTGACTGTCTCCACTGAGCGTTGCGTAGTCTGAACCATTTCTGCAAGAGATAACAACCACAGGGATACAGAAGTCAGTGAAAGGTTGAGACCCACGGGTTGATATTGCTAAGGGTTCTATAAAAGCAGCTTTTATCATGTTACAAACAAGACCTGTGGGAGAAGACTTGGAATGAATGCCTTTGGCCCCTTGGGAATATGGTATCAATAGCAGACCCAAATTCAGATGATTTATGAAAAGCGTCTCTGTTTCAATGATTTGGCTATTTAGTCTGGAGAGGCTCTTGGCCTAGTGACGTGACTGGAACAGCATTGCACAGCTGAGAAGAGGAGTTGAGTAAGCGCTTTGTGTTTTTGACATGCAGACTTCACCCTGACTTAGGCAGCTCTCTTGTGTGGCTGATCATTGCAGATTTAATCGGACTAAGACCCTGGCAAAGGCAGACCCTGAGGCTCCTTAAGGACTGCTGTCAACCCAAACACCTCGTTTGAGAGCTCGGTGCTAAACAAAGAACCAAGGCAGGAGGGGTAAAAAGAAAAAGGGAGAAAAATACTCAGCAGGGGCACAGTGGCCCCTCTGTGGCTAGGAAACAGAAGCTGTACTCTGTCAGAGAGAGAGAGAGAGGGGAGGAAGAAGAAAACAGACCAAAACTTGAGCCAAAAAAGCCAAACGGAAGGCGTGCCAAGGGGGTGTGTGTCTACTATAGCCTTAAGCTAATGTCTCACTCAGCTCTTTTTTTCCCCCCATGAGATTTCCTTCATGTATATGACCCTGGGAAAACCTTTAACGTCTTAAAGAAATCTTGTCACACATCTAGGCCTACAACTGCCTGCTCCTATCAGGGGCCAAGCCACAGTAGCACTCCTGGCTCTTGTGTTTCCCATGGCAATACAATACACGATTCCGTCCACTCCCCTGTTGTGGGCCTCAAGGTGCCCCTGCATTAAACTTCTGTTTTTCTCCACCAGACCCTCAATGGTGCAATTGGTGCTTGCTTTTGGTTGGCTGTACAGAGTACCATCATCGTCTGCCAGTGAACCAAGGCCTCTTAATGTTTCCTGAAACTATTTGAAATTCAGATACTTTTCTCCAAGATATATACAGTTCTCCAAATATACTTTATGTATCATAAATCTCAAGGTATGTTATCACAGTTCACAGAAATTCATTGTGGTATAAAAGTGTTTAATCATTTCCAACAGTCACATCATAAACACCACCTTATGTCACCTTACATCTATCCCCCATCATACGTAAATAAATAACTAAAGTAGATGTGCTGACAAGAAGCCGAATTGTTTTGTCTGCTGCACGCGCCATGTGACAGTGATAAGTATGTTTTGGTGGGCTTAAAATGAAGCATGGGACATCCTCTCAGATTTAGTGTTCTGCATTGCTACCCAATGACAACCTATGCAGACAGACAGGCTTGTGACTCATGGGATGAAATCAATGGACACCATTGGACAAAATGCACACAGATCTTAGTCATACATACATAAAAAGGCCTCACCTTTAAGGCCAAACCCTCTTCATTCAGACTTGTTTTGATCCAACACCAGTAACCATAGACAACAGTAGCAGTGAATCAAGCCTCTTGCCAGGCTGGGCTAGCTGGTTCTCTGGCTAAGAGCCAAGAACTCTACCTCATCCCTGGGCTCCAATGCCCAGTCTAAATTGGCCAGGCATCTCCCCCTTTTGTGCATTCACAGTGGACATGTCCCCTGGACTCTTTCACAATTGAGGAGCGTGATCTGGCAAAACCGGTTTATTCCCCTTTCCGCGAGTCACCTGCAGCAAATGTGTTTCCAGACGCTTCCATACTAGTATTCAAATAACATGAAGCACAAACACTGCCCTAGGCCATTGGGTGGATGCATTGTTCTCTCACACCACCACCACCCTGCTAGAATTTGCCTTGGAAATAAATTCTATTCATTGGTTGCTGTTACAGGGGTCATACACTGTTGTCATCTTGTCAGCACTACTCAATACATAATGCTGTATAAATAATTGCCTCAGACATATGCCTACCCTTACAAGTCAGAAATTAATAGCCTAACTCTGTTTCTTGACATTGAGAACTTTTTATCTCATGACCTCAGTGTTAAATGACAGGCCTGTGCCTTTTTATATGACTTTGAGTCAACAGATACAGCGCCTGTATGTTTTATTCTGAAAACATCACACCTTTGACAGCTGTCAAATGTAGTCATACTTTTAGTAATTGCAGACCTAACAGCCCTGACGTGATAACCTGCTGGTAAAGGTGCGGCGCGCTGGCCATGAGTCAGTTGAGAGCATACTCCCAACATCACCTCAAACTGTAACATTCCAAGTGACTCACTACATCATTACAAAGTATGTTTATTTCAAGTGCTAGGGTTTGTTGACAAATTACCATCGCGACTTTCGTCACGGTAATGCTTTGGTGACATGACGGGGAATGGCATGAGAAGTACGCGCGCTTTAAGCGTGTGTGACCATTGGTAATAGCACGCGACTTCCTCGCTCTCTGTTGACATCGACGTCAGATAGGCAGAGAAACAGCAGCACTCGGTCTGTCATTCGTCTCACCAAACTATTATTTATCCGTCAAGTTCCTTTCCGTTCTCGTCAAATCTTCATTATCCGGTAGTTTATTATTGTACAACATCTTAACAATTCAACAACCTCCCTGACTGGCTAATAGTTTAGAAAGACTGTATTTGTTCAGCGGTGCAGAATGGCTAGTTGTGAGGCATTCAATGCAGACACGACATATCTCACAAACATGATTAGTTGTGAGAGGGGTACTAAGTGTTTACAGAAATGTGGATGACCGGCTTCGCTACTTGTGTATTGTAGCCTAAAAAAGGTCCCAATGTATCAAATAATCCTTTATTTAGAACTTCTGAATTCATTCATTGATTTAACGAAAAATGATACCTCAAAAAATGGTACAAAGACGTGTACTCACTGCTGTATCCTCTTCAGACAAACCGACCTCGGCAGCAATCAGCATGAGCGTCGTATCATCTGGATGCTTAGTGACTTTAGTGAAGTTTTCCTCCAGTGCTTTGATCTGGTCCTCCGCGAGCTGCATTCCTATTTCTGAAGCCATGTCCTGTTTCACAGTAGATTGTCAATATTTTCCCCTTGGAGTTTGCTGATTCAACTCGTGATGGGCAGTAGCAGACTGCGCTCAGTGTTCAGTTCACATACAAATGATAACCAAAGTTTGAGAGTAAACAACAGTGTCCACCACGGAGAAATACTGTGGAGAAAGTGATGTCTCGCAGCGGCAGCGGTAACGCACGGAACAAGCTGACAAGTAGTAGGGTGAGTCCTTTTCAGCGTGGACCGTGTGAAAGACCAGCGCTGCAAATAAATGTAGTGGGTGTGTGTTTGGAGGGGAGGGGATGGGGGGGTTACAGAGTAACCACCCTCTTCTACTATACAGACTTGCCAGTTAGGCTACATTTTACGCAGAGGCTATACCATACCTACATTTTACGCATACTGTACATAGCATATTTAGTGCGTGAGTGAGAAAGAG
Organism: Sardinella longiceps; assembly: GCA_027497455.2. Classification (NCBI taxonomy): domain Eukaryota; kingdom Metazoa; phylum Chordata; class Actinopteri; order Clupeiformes; family Clupeidae; genus Sardinella; species Sardinella longiceps. Next base: position 25,726,859 of record JAODXP020000030.1, on the reverse strand, counting down.
ACCAATTCAACATTCTTAATGACAGGAGAAATTGGTTCAGCTGGTTGAAGAGAAGCTGGTTGAAGAGACAGCTTTTTGACTTTACCTGTTTGCCTCCTGTTGACAACTGCTACCCGTCTGGTTATTATATAACGTGCTAGGCTGCCGAGTAGATAGTCATGTTCAGGAATCCTGATATTTATGTAGATTTCTTCAAAGTTACTTATTAGGATCTATTCATTTCAATGCAGAAAAGAGGCATGAAGAATGCCAGTAATGCACTTCGGGCATGTGCCTTACTGACGTGTCTTTGTTGACAAGATTTTTGTTTTGTTGCGTTTGTTTTAGATACATCAGACATTTGAATCGTGATAGCCCAATAGTTTGAATAAATTGTTCATTGTACCCACACTTATCTTTACATGGGAGTCTAAGGGTGAATGTGTCTTATCTACTGTCAAACTATATAGTGCCTTCTAGTTATCTTAACCCTTTACCAACTTGTTCCTTGTAGTGTCACTAAATGCTGAATAACATGTTCTGTAACTCTTAAATAGGCTACTAATGTTATTATGAAAAAATACATACATATACAGAGTGATGGTGGCAAAAAACAGACCTTGGCGAATTTATTCAGGGCAATGAGATAAAGGTCATGATATTTATTCAAGTTATTTCCATAAATTGAGTTTGGATGATGACCTCAGTTGCAATTTGCCTCAAAGCAATCAATGAAACTGAAGCAATGCAATCCAGTCATATGTTTGTCTTGTGATGATGTGATTTTTGATCTGGAGTTTGTATGCAAAAAGTAATTTGTATTCATGCATACTGTAGATTTACTTAGTCTGTTTCATAGCAAACATACCCATTTGATTCTGACCTCAAAAAAACTGTTGTTGTTATGTAATACCCAATGTTTAATGCGTAATTGTAGACCTACTGTATATTCAATGAATTATTTAATGACAACATATTATGAATCTGTCACATTTCATAGACAAGTTGTCACACCTTAATAACTTTTCAGTACATTGTCAAAGTAGTACTGCTGCTTATACACATATAATCGATAGGTAGGGCCTATTAAAGTGCACCATAAGTCTCTGAAACAACTACTGATGGAGCCAATAACGCTCTTTGGCATAAGAAGTGCACCATCTTACAATAATGGCTGACTATAAATATGGGAATGTCAATCCAAAACCTGCTGAGGAGCATATTTTGTAAGATGGGCTTGTGTCCTTAAATGCTCAAGGCTATTTGACCCCGACCTGATTGCTCTCTAGAGGACATAGCTGAGTGTAGAGTTAGAGGCTGAAACACTCTTACAGTGAATTTGTGCCCAAAACACTTTGATGCACTCACTGTCTAAAATTTTTGTCATGAAATCTGTTACACTGAGCCTGCTGCAGTGATTAGCAATTCATATCCTGAAAATATTGGCCAACTTTAGTGTGAAGTAACGGCCATCATTTTCCTCATCACTTCAATATTTTTTTTGTATGGTACCAATTATATTCTTGGAATATAAGTTGTGAAATACCTCCACAGAAGTTGCTGATGGAAGGTGTTTTTTTTTCTCTTCTCGAAACCAGTTGCTGCTAAATATGTTGAGAAGGGTCCAGCTGCAGTATTGACGGTTCCGCCTTAATGCCAGAACGCCCATGGGCGTTCCAAGAATTTGCAGATTGGCCAATCGTGAAGAATTTCGCAAGGGACACTGGGTATGATGTCATTCTCAAATCCATTTCTGAAAGCTATGGCGCACACCGCTCTAACTCGTGGTCAGCAATGGTGACATCTTGCTCGGAAGATTATGTTGGTAAGTTGGCTATATTCTTTATTTCGACAACATGCACTGACATTGTAGCCTAGCTTTCGCAGACACTCGTGTATTAGGTGTCCTCACATTCTAGAATTTTGCGGTCCAGCGCCATCTTGAGGGTAGAGCGGGGGAAGAGCGCTACGAATTTCCCCCAGGCCAATGAGCTATGACCAACGCCGGGAATATTTAATACATTTAATGTCAAACTCCGGCGTTAAAGCAGTCAAAGCTCTTTACAGATCATGTATACCAGTCAAACTTTCGGTCAAAATGAAAATTACGAAAGTAACTGCTTTTTAAGATCTGCCGCGATTACTTTGTAGAATGGGTTCTAACTAGCCTGCATAGTTACATGTTGCCCTCTGCATCCAAATCGCTGTTTTTAAAATACGTAAAAGGCTCAACACAGCATGATACATCAGTCACAACATCATTACAGACCCTACACGTAGAATCAAGTATTTAAAACATCCGTAGTGTACGCATATGTTTGTTTCAAAGACTGTTTGTGAACTATGCAATTCATATAGTACTAACATGCTAGTTGCTAATACTAACGTCAGGCTTATCCAGCAACTACCTTGTTACTACTGATGAATTGTAGTAGTGCTGTAAATGTTAAGGATTACAACCAAATTGTTTGGGAAAGGGTACGAGAATTAGTGTCAAATGAGTTTGATGGAAAGAGCCTGGTGAAGGCTAAGGTAAAGCAATAGTAGGCTACGTTAAAAGAAAAAGACTTGGGGTAACCTACCCAGGGGCTATCATCATTCCTCTCCCAGTATTGAGCCACTGCTTGCGATCACTTGTGCCAGCTCGTAATGCCTGCTCCCACATTATGTATCTGAGAAAGTTAGGCTATGCACTGCCAAATATTACTAAATCTTAAGCCAGTCAACATGCTTACAACGTTTACTCCCAGTCGACGTTCACACATAGCGTTACTATTTCTCCGTAGCAAGCAGTCAGTGCGAGTTGCTACTAACGTCAGGTGGTTAATCTGGTAAGTGCCGTTCATAAACATTCTTTGAAACACACATATGCGTACACCAAGGATGTTTTTAATGCTCGATTTCACGTGTAGAGACTTTTAAATGTTTTCCAAATAGCGATTTGAATGCGGGGGGCTACATTGCACTATGTAGTAAACATTGCTCTTGACGCTTAAAGTTAATCGCGGCAGATCTTAAAAAGCAGTTACTTTCGTAATTTTCATTTTGAACGAAAGTTTGACTGGTATACATGATCTATAAAGAGCTTTGGCTGCTTTAACGCCAGAGTTTGACATTAAATGTATTAAATATTGCCGGGGGTTATTGGTCATATGCTCATAGCTGATAACCTGGGGGAAATTCGTAGCGCTCTTCCCCCGCTCTACCCTCAAGATGGCGCTGGACCGCAAAATTCTAGAAGCATATTTTGAGGTTTGAACCTGGTAAGCCTGAGCATTGGCTACATAAAAGTAAAAAGAGCTTTCAGAAATGACATGTGGTTTCTGTGTAAAATGCACAAAAAGTAGAGATAAATGCCAGCTCAGTGGCTTTGTGAACTGAATACAAATGAGATAGGTGTGACACCTCTAATAGCCCCCACCCCTGTCACTACCGTCGTGCATGTGGTCCTTTGTCCTTGTCACCACATTGCGACAGGACATGGGGCCCCAGCTGAACAAACCAGTGGCAACAGAGTTGACCCAGTTCCAAACCTAAAAATCATCTTCAAATGTAAGAAATTCAACAAATTGTTCAATAGAGGCCATGGCCTGTGGGGAAGTGATTGCTTCCTCGTGTATTACAGAAAACGGGTGTAACCCTTTGTTGGAGTCTGCAAAAACAAACTACTTGAAAGGAAAGACCCCTCTTGGCTGTTTTGTCCTTCATAATATGCTGTATCCTATTATATCCTATCGTTATCCTTCAGGCTAATCGATTCATTCAGACGTCTAATAACAAGCTATGTGCTATGCATTGTATTGCATATTGGTGCATTGCAATTCTACGCTCAGTGTTAGCAGCTGAACTACAATTCATTTTACTGTGGTGTAGTTTAGTAACTGAAATATGTCTTCAAAAGCTAAGAACAGCCTAAGCAACGTAGTAGCATGCCAACTATAGCATAATAGTGTAATAAAGATGCTATTACACGGCTATGCTTCCATATAATATTTTTATAATTTGGGCATCTTTCCAAAGGCAAAAAGACAAACACATGACCCAATCTCGGTTTCAAAAACAAAAGATCCATGTGCCCGTACAAAGGGGTGTGTCCCCACCTGCAGAGCTCCCCAGGCAGCAAGTCTATGATGGCCCAGCAGTTAGCATCTCAATAGGCAGGGGCGTAGTGTCTGTAACAGCCTGAGAGTCTCAAAACACTCTAAAACTTTGCATTTTGTTTTATGATTTGTATAAAGCAGAAACAATGCATTTTTATCATGAAACCTATATATTTGAAAACTAGAAGATCCAAGGTTTCTAGTGGTGCTACTCATATATTTGTAGGACAAAAACTCACTGAGCTACAGACATGAGTTTGGAATAGTTTTCATCCAAACCGTATCCCCTCAGGGGGTCCCGGACCCCACAGTGTTAAAAAGTCAGTTACTTTCGTAATTTTCATTTTGAACGAAAGTTTGACTGGTATACATGATCTATAAAGAGCTTTGGCTGCTTTACACGCCAGAGTTTGACATTAAATGTATTAAATAGCTGCCGGGGGTTATTGGTCATATGCTCATAGCTGACAACCTGGGGGGTCGTAAGCGCTCTTCCCCCGTCTCTGCCCTCAAGATGGCGCTGGACCGCAAAATTCTAGAATGTGAGGACACCTAGTCTCTGCCCGCCTGCAGCGGACCCGCGGGAAAATCCGCGTCCCGCGTTCAGTGGAAAATCAGCGCAGAATACGCTCCCTGCCATTAAGAAACAACAGAAAAAATCCGCCTCCAGCTGAAAATTCCGCCCCGGTGTGATCGCGGCCTAAGTTGTTAGGTTGAACCCGCTTGGAGGATGGATGTGCTGTACTCTTTGCAGCTCCTGTGGCTAAGTCCTAAGCTGGGGACTTGGGTGAGTAACACTGCACAACTAATGTATGACAGGACATACTGCAGTATGCTGATCATACGTTTTTAACACTATGTCTGTACTGTATCTGCCAGATCTCGGCTGTCCACATAGAATTGCAGCTTGTTGGTAAGTAACACTTCACAACTCTGACAGGACACACTGCATTATGCTGACCACAGTATGTGTTAGCAGCTCTAGCTGTAACTGTACTCTTGTTACAGATCCTGTGGCTGTTCTTGGTGGGGACTTGGGTGGAAGGTAACACCGCAAGAGAAAGAAATGCATTTGCATGTATTTCTTTCTTTTTGCAGTGTTACTCACCCAAGTCCCCACCAAGAACAGCCACAGGATCTGTAAAAGAGTACAGTACAGCAGAGCGGTTAACACATACTGTGGTCAGCATAATGCAGTGTGTCCTGTCATAGTTGTGAAGTGTTACTTACAAACAAGCTGCAATTCTATGTGGACAGCCGGATCTGTACAGTATAACATAGTGTTAAAAACGTATGATCAGCATACTGCAGTATGTCCTGTCATAGTTGTGCAATGTTACTCACCCAAGTCCCCACCAAGGACAGCCACAGGATCTGTAAAGAGTACAGCACATCCATCCTCCAAGTGGGTTCAACCCAACAACTTAGGCCGCGATCACACCGGGGCGGAATTTTCAGCTGGAGGCGGATTTTTTCTGTTGTTTCTTAATGGCAGGGAGCGTATTCTGCGCTGATTTTCCGCTGAGCGCGGAACGCGGATTTTCCAGCGGGTCCGCTGCAGGCGGACAGAATTAGGTGTCCTCACATTCTAGAATTTTGCGGTCCAGCGCCATCTTGAGGGTAGAGCGGGGGAAGAGCGCTACGAATTCCCCCAGGTTATCAGCTATGAGCATATGACCAATAACCCCCGGCAATATTTAATACATTTAATGTCAAACTCTGGCGTTAAAGCAGCCAAAGCTCTTTATAGATCATGTATACCAGTCAAACTTTCGTTCAAAATGAAAATTACGAAAGTAACTGCTTTTTAACACTGTGGGGTCCGGGACCCCTGAGGGGATACGGTTTGGACTATTCCAAACTCATGTCTGTAGCTCAGTGAGTTTTTGTCCTACAAATATATGAGTAGCACCACTAGAAACCTTGGATCTTCTAGTTTTCAAATATATAGGTTTCATGATAAAAATGCATTGTTTCTGCTTTATACAAATCATAAAACAAAATGCAAAGTTTTAGAGTGTTTTGAGACTCTCAGGCTGTTACAGACACACGCCCCTGCCTATTGAGATGCTAACTGCTGGGCCATCATAGGCTTGCTGCCTGGGGACACGAGGTGGGGACACACCCCTTTGTACGAGCACATGGTTCTTTGTTTTTGAAACCCAGTTGGGTCATGTGTTTGTCTTTGCCTTTGGAAGATGCCCAAATTATAAAAATATTATATGGAAGCTAGCATAACCGTGTAATAACATCTTTATTACACTATTATGCTATAGTTGGCATGTAATACGTTGCTTAGGCTATTCTTAGCTTTTGAAGACATATTTCAGTTACTAAACTACACCACAGTAAAATGAATTGTGTTTAGTCAACACTGAGCGTAGAATTGCAATGCAATATGCAATACAATGCATAGCCATAGCTTGTTATTAGACATCTGAATGAATCTATTAGCTTGAAGGATAATGATAGGATATAATAGGATACAGCATATTATGAAGGACAAAACAGCCAAGAGGGTCTTTCAAATAGTTTGTTTTTGCAGACTCCAACAAAGGTTACACCGTTTTCTGTATACACAGGAAATAATCACTTCCCCACAGGCCATGGCCTCTATTGAACAATTTATTGAATTTCTTACATTTGAAGATGATTTTTAGATTTGGAACTGGGTTATCTGTGCCACTGGTTTGTCTGAGTTCTCTGTGGCCCTTTGTCCTGTGTGTTGACAGGACAAAGGACTACAAGCACACGGTAGTGACAGGGGGTGGGGGCTATTAGAGATGTCACACCTATCTCATTTGTATTCAGTTCACAAAGCCACTGACTGGCATTTATCTTTACTTTTTTTACATTTTATACAGAAACCACATGTCATTTCTGAAAGCTCTTTTTACTTTTATGTAGCCAATACTTAGGCTTACCAGGTTCAAACCTCAAAAGCTCTGGCTCGGTATATTTATAGTGTGTTTTTTTACAGTGTGTGAAGACATTCGAAAATAGGTTTTTGTGTAGTTGTGTTTACAGTTAATTTTAATAAAAACTATTTTCATTACAGTCACTTTACTCTTATATTGTTTTTATTGATATCTTATAGAATGTAATAATATATGTCACTTTTGCATAAAGGTTTTAGTTAGATGAAATACTTACAAATGTCAAAGTGTAGCAGACTGCCTCAAACTGCCTGAAAGGCCTTGGACCCCCGACTGTTAAGATCTGCCGCGATTAACTTTAAGCGTCAAGAGCAATGTTTACTACATAGTGCAATGTAGCCCCCCGCATTCAAATCGCTATTTGGAAAACATTTAAAAGTCTCTACACGTGAAATCGAGCATTAAAAACATCCTTGGTGTACGCATATGTGTGTTTCAAAGAATGTTTATGAACGGCACTTACCAGATTAACCACCTGACGTTAGTAGCAACTCGCACTGACTGCTTGCTACGGAGAAATAGTCGCTATGTGTGAACGTCGACTGGGAGTAAACATTGTAAGCATGTTGACTGGCTTAAGATTTAGTAATATTTGGCAGTGTATAGCCTAACTTTCTCAGATACATAATGTGGGAGCAGGCATTACGAGCTGGCACAAGTGATCGCAAGCAGTGGCTCAATACTGGGAGAGGAATGATGATAGCCCCTGGGTAGGTTATCCCAAGTCTTTTTCTTTTAACGTAGCCTACTATTGCTTTACCTTAGCCTTCACCAGGCTCTTTCCATCAAACTCATTTGACACTAATTCTCGTACCCTTTCCCAAACAATTTGGTTGTAATCCTTAACATTTACAGCACTACTACAATTCATCAGTAGTAACAAGGTAGTTGCTGGATAAGCCGTATTAGCAACTAGCATGTTAGTACTATATGAATTGCGTAGTTCACAAACAGTCTTTGAAACAAACATATGCGTATACTACGGATGTTTTAAATACTTGATTCTACGTGTAGGGTCTGTAATGATGTGACTGATGTATCATGCTGTGTTGAGCCTTTTACGTATTTTAAAAACAGCGATTTGGATGCAGAGGGCAACATGTAACTATGCAGGCTAGTTAGAACCCATTCTACAAAGTAATCGCGGCAGATCTTAAAAAGTAGTTACTTTCGTAATTTTCATTTTGACCGAAAGTTTGACTGGTATACATGATCTGTAAAGAGCTTTGACTGCTTTAACGCCGGAGTTTGACATTAAATGTATTAAATATTCCCGGCGTTGGTCATAGCTCATTGGCCTGGGGGAAATTCGTAACGCTCTTCCCCCGCTCTACCCTCAAGATGGCGCTGGATCACAAAATTTTAGCAAAATTCTAGAATGTGAGGACACCTAATAGAAAAAAATTCAACTCAGTGCGGAAAATCCGCGGACACGTCACTCACGTATTGACCATTCTCGACGCAGAAAACGCAATATATTCAAAACCTTCGTCATTTACAAACGTTTTTATGACATATCTAGTGAGATTTATATCTTTACTTTCATAATCTTTGTTCATTCAGTCAATAGAAACTTTAGTTACTCAGTTTGCTTAGCGAAATAAGGGCTATGCTAAGCGGAGTGAGCCTGTGGTTGTCTTAGCAACGGCAAACAAAATCCGCCCCTGAATCCTTGTTTTTTCAACTTTCGTCTGCACAACCTCGCGGATTACACGCGGAAATTGCGCCCCGGTGTGATCGCGGCCTTAAGAGAGAACAATTATGATGGTGTTTATTCTATGACAAATGATTACAACACTCACCCAAGTCCCCAGCAGGGGCAGCCACAGGATCTGTAAAAGAGTACAGCAGAGTTACAGAGGGTTAACAAGTCCTGTATGGCCAGCATACTAAAGTATGTCCTGTCTTAGTTGTGCAGAACAGGGCTATTCAATTAGTTTTTCACTCAGGCCACATTTAAAAATCATGCACCCACAATGCATTTTACCTCTTACCTCCTCTGCCCCGACGCACTGGCTGAGTGATGAACCTCCCGTACCTTCCTGCCACCAACCCTACCACACTACGGATGCTGACCAACCTCTCCGGAGCCACACACCAAGACCATCTTCCCCTTTTCTCTGAGGCCCATGACGGAACTGGCCTGATGGCCCCCTGATGACCACTACCTAGATGGCGACCAACACCCAATGAACTCTAATTCAAACTACTGACTCCATCCCTTGGCCCTGACTGTCACACAAACTATGTGTATATCATCTCTGACTACATTCAGTACTCATACTGTATTGTGTTAACCATGGTCAATCTATGCATCAGACTTTACGGATACTTTATTAGGCCCCAGGCAGGTAGGCTGAGTCCATGAGGCGTGGATCTGCCCAAGGTTTCTTCCTACATAACAAATTATGGTAACACTTTACTTGACGGGTGAGTACGTAACACATTCATAAAATGCTCACAAAGCATTCATGACTGTTTCATAAGGCATGACTCCACCTTCATGTGCAACCCTTCATAAATGTGAAAGTTAGAATGCCGATAACCTATCAAAATAAAAGTCCAGTGGTCTCAAAGCAGCACTGCCATTTATGTTTGTCACCTGACCTGATCATGTCACATCTGAATATTTTATGAATATCTTAGGAAGTCTGCTTTAAATGTCACTTTACTATACAGGTTGCGAAGTATTCATAATCACTTATCTGAGTTTAACACTGAGATAGGTTTAAAGTACTTTGAGATGACCTCAGAACAGTTGGACATTCCCCTTTTGAATGTGGGCAAGGTATAAAAAAAATATTATAATTACCCCAAGGTGAGATATTTTTAAATTACATTTTAAAAAACATTTAAATTAGATGCTTGCTCATGATCTGATACTGCATTTGTCCATTACTCTGATTTGACTTGATCAGGTAACAGGTTTAAATCAAGGACTTCTTTTAGACCGTTGGACAGGAGCAAGCATATTTTTTTAATTAGTTAATTATTATTATTATTATTTATTTATTAAATACTTTACCTGAATATGTAATATCAGATACATCAGGGTCCACAAATACTGGTCAGCTCTAGTTTACCTCTCAGTGTTAAACTCAGATGAATGATTATACTTCGCAACCTGTATAGTAAAGTGACATTTGAAGTAGACTTCATAAGATATCCATGAAATATTCAGGTGTGACATGATCGGGTGACAAACATAAATTGCAGTGCTGCTTTGAGACCACTGGACTTTTATTTTGATATGTTATCGACATTCTATCTTCCACATTTATGAAGGGTTGGGTATGAAGGTGGAGTCATGTCTTATGAAACAGTCATGAATGCTTTGTGAGCATTTTATGAAAGCTGCTATGAATGTGTTATGTACTCACCCGTCAAGTAAAGTGTTACCCAAATTATTTACAAAGCGAGGGAGTTTTTCCTTGCCCCTGATTCTCATGGATGCTTCCCGTACTGTCTGTAAAGCGCTGCGAGACAATGTACTGTATTTGTGCGCTCTACAAATAAAATTGAATTGAATTGAATTTTTCTCTCTCTCTCTCTCACTCACACACACACACACACACACACACACACACACACCACACACACACACACACACACACACACACACACACACACACACACACACACACACACACACAGAGAGTTGAAATCCTTGTGCCTTTCTCTGAAATTCCACCCGTGGCTGTTTTACAGGAAAATGAAACTGAAAGTAAATGAAGCAGTATGAATTTCATTATGTTTATCTTCTGTCCATTGTCTAACTGTGGACTTGTGCTGTGTGGTTCGGTTTGCTGGTTGGGTCTGTCAGTGCCCTGAACTGCACCAGTACATGTCTTATTTTGGTGTGTGTGTGTGTGTGTGTGTGTGTGTCAGTGGCGGCTGCTGGTTTTTCAGATAGGGGAAGCTCAGATTGCGCGATCGGTATTTTTTCTTTTTTTTTCATTTAAACTATTTAATTCTGTTTTTAATGTCATGGGCTGTCACATTTGTCAGGTTTATTTTTTCTATTGAAATATGCATAATTTAATTGTAGTAATTTAATTGCATTTGAATGACAACATAGGCTACACTATATAGTGGCTTAAACTATTTAAATTATTCAGATGCAAAACCCTCCCAAGTCAATTTGCAATGAATTACCAGAAATAATTCCCTAATAATTCCTTTAAACATGCTTTATTATTGGAGCCATATTATAGGGTTCTCTTTTTCAAGAGGTTAAAATAATGTCTGACCTCAAAACACACATCTCTAAAGTACCATGACTCTGTTTTGGTCCCCTTCTCTTGTCTCGTTCATGATGAGCTGCTACGTTCTCATTTCAGAGCTGGCCGTAGTAACCATAGTAACATTTGTTTACAGATCTCTTGCCTGAAAATTTGGCTAATCACTATCAGACGAAGATTAGCTATCTTTGCTAGCTCTATTAAGTAGTGACAGAGGCAAGAATCACTGATGAAAATCAAAAGTCACTTGTGAGTTCGTGTGTACATCAATCAATGAACTAAATAATAGAGAATAAAATCATGGACATGGGCAAAGTATTATTAATAACGATAACACAGACAAAGAGAGTAAATTTGTTGTTGGTACAGGCTCAACATTGCTTAGCTTGTCTATTAGCCGGTAGCCTTCCAAACAGGAACAGTGTGAGAGAGACAGAATGCCAATCAAAGAGGTCCAAGTATCTTGTCAAATCATGAAACGGAAGCGAGTTGTCCGAGCCCGCCCTCTCCCATTGACCCCCAGTGAAACAGAGCTTCCCTGGAAATGACGTATTTTGCGTATTTTTGCCGAATTAGCCAATAAACGCGGGGTAGCGTTGTCCATGGCCGGGGTAGCGTTGTCAATAGCCCTCTATGGAGAGCTGGACAGCAGGTTGTCAATGGGATTCTAATGGCAAAACTTTCGTGAGTTTAGAGACCCGAAATTACATTTCTGAACAACGAAATCGAAACAGTTTGAAACGGTGTTGATATTAATAGACAATAGAAGTGACTGACACACGTTTAGCATGTTTTATTAATAGTTTATGTACGTTTTTTTTGGAGAAATTTTAGGGGAAGCTGAGGTTCCCTTGCTGTCTTATGATAGCCGCCTCTGGTGTGTGTGTGTGTAAGCTGGCCCTCATTTGTCTTTAATTCCTGGGGTGGCATAGTCTGCGAAGGAAACCCCTTTCCCTTTTGCTGCCTTGTCTCCTCTGTCTTGCACATGCGTGCACATTTTCAGTTGCATTTTGCACATATTAGGCATTTGTCTATGCTGCATCTGTCTCAAGTTTTCTTCTTCCTGTGCATTGAAGTTTGTTCAGTGTTCTGAGACCATGTTTTGTGGTGATATTACACTTTAAATATCAATAAATTGAATTGAAAATTTAATTTCCCGCCATGCTACAGATAGTTATCTGTACATGTACATGTATGTCTTTTTTTATTTCTTTTTTTATTCAATCAAAAATAAAAGGATAATCACCACATAACTCACCTAAAGCAGATCAAACATAGCCAATGTGCATCTGCAAATACTGTAACTCAAGCATGAAAATGGCCAAGTACATTTATAACAAGTGTGTGTGTGTGTGTGTGTGTGTGTGTGTGTGTGTGTGTGTGTGTGTGTGTGTGTGTGTGACCACAAGCTGTTACGCCCATTAAGCAACAGGAAAAAAAAAAAGTCAGAACGAAAACCGAGAGTAGTTTGTGATCACGTTGTAAGAAAATTAGGTACATTTCTAACAGCAACCATTTCTTGTGTGATTTATCCGCCCTGCTTGATTGTGTGTGATGGATAGATCAATTGTTGTAGAGGGTCTCTCTGCACTTCTGGGAGTCCCAATCACTGCTCTATCTGATGGTGATTCTGAAAATGGCCTTGTCTTAAACACGAAGACCTTTCTTCCTGCGGTTTGGTTGAGGTCTTTAGACCCTGCACTGCTGAAGCATGTAAGACCATCTCTTATCTCTGACTGTACCAACTCAGCTATCCGAAAAGAGATGTTCATCAATGAAAAGGAATTCTTTCACCCAATGTGGGACTTTGACTTCACCAACATAACCGATTCACATGAGTACAAGCGTGGTGGAGAGGTATACAAGCGCCCTGGCGGATGGAACCGGATCGCCTTGAAGGTTTCAGGTAAATACAAAGATGGGAATGCTTGGCTGGGTTGCAGTTCGTCTCCAGGAGAGTGGCCTGTTTCTTATCATGGAACCACCATTGAGGGAGCGGTTGGCATCATTCAGTCTGGGTACAAGGCGGGGCCTCATGGAGCATATGGGAGAGGAATCTACTCAACCCCTGACATCGATGTGGCTGAAAGTCATGGATATGCCAAGACCTTCATATCAAAGATGACTGGAAAGACCTACAAGATTGCACTGCAGAATAGGATCAATCCCAATTACAGAAAAATCTGCGTAAAGGACTCCTATTGGCTGGTTCCTGTTCCTGAGGGAACATCTGCTGAGAGAGAGAAGGAGATTGTGACCAGTGCCATTCGTCCCTATGGACTCTTGCTCAAAGAAATGTAAGAATTATGTGTATCAGTATGTATCACTTTGTTGTTGTTATTGTCCTGTTGCACCAATACCTTCCTTCCAATATGAATTTTATCACTTTTAATGATTTAATAAGCTCTCCTGGGCTATACATCAAAGCTAAAATCTTGAAAATCAACATGTTGGTGCAGACATTTCTGTAGTCTGCAGTATTTTAAATACCGTAATGTAAATAGGCCTCTATGTTCAAATTATACAATTCGGTGAATGTAAAATATGTGAAGAATAAAGACTTTTTCTTTGAATAATGTGTTTGGAACTTAATCATATGCTCTAAATCTCTCATACACAGGGTATTAAAAAAAGAATGTGACAATATGCTGTAGATTTGGTATAGCCTACAAATAGGCAATATGGCCTGACAAAAAGACTATATTTTACACCCAAACAAAACCACCTTTAATTTATTATGTAATGAAAAAAATTATTAAAAATCACAAAGTGGTAAGCTGTTAGTACAATTGTAGTCTGATGAAAATATAAAGGCCTAAATAGATAGTTTAATACATGAAATAAAATATTAGATTTCTTAATATTAAAAAGAAACATCATGGGACAGGTGCTGGATTTTTATTTTTATATAGGCCAACCAACATGCACATGGGCTCATTGATCAGAAGAGTGCAGATGTGCTCTCTACACGGCCCCCTGCTGGTCAAACCCAGTACAGACCAGTGGAAATCGTCTGCCTAATAGGTTAATTGTAGCCTGACATAGACCGACCATAATACTGCTGTTCATCCGTATTCATGGTCTGGAGGTTCTTTAACCTGACGCGATTATACTGCGGGGGGGAGGGCATTCACTTCTGGTTTGAAACGACTGGACAGCTCGTCTAATTAGCTTGGCTTATTGGCCGGTAGACACTCTACCGATGTAAACACACCCAAGAAGACCGTTCCCAGACCATGGATACGGATGAACATTCGTATTGTGGGCGGGCTATGTCAGGCTAGGTTAATTGGGAAACAAGAAAAAAACCTGACCATGGTGTGACTTCAGCATTGGTCAGGGGTTGGCATTTGCAGGAAGGAGACTGGCTTACTCACTGCACCTCACCCACAGACCCACACACACACCACACACACACACACACACACACACACACACACACACACACCAAGTGGAGGATGAATCCCTGCACCCTCATGAGTCAGTATGCTTCCTGTAGATGGCAATTTTTGGTTAAAGTTGAAGTTCGATATGGTTACGTGACAGCTTCTACTGAGGCTGTTAGCTGTAGTCAAATGAATGTGTGTCTATGGCAGATAGTGTTTTTGTTGTTTTTCCAAGCTGTGTTGTGATTGGCCAATGAGAGAGGGACAAAAACAGGGTGGTGGAAAAGTGGTAGGATAGTAGGCCTACATTTATTCTTCCGCACGGACAAGCTTATAATGGATCTCAAGAGTTCCATTGTCACAGGGCATGTCATTGAGGGCAACCCTGATATTGGGACCTGAGAAATGTAGGCAAAAAAAAATAGAAAAGCACTCAGAGAGCACAGACCTCCACCAAGACAATGTGGTCACAGACAGTGTTCTGGGTCACCAATCGCCACCAAAATCAAATCAGTTCTTCCTTGTCCCAATACACACGTTGTCTGAAGATTTCATCCAAATCCATGCAGCACTTCTCGAGTTATGTTGTACACAGACAGACACACACAAGCACACACGGACAGACACACACACGACTGCGAAAACATAACCTCCTTGGTGGAGGTAATAAAAAGAAAAAAAGAAAGAAAAAAGCTATTTTGGTGACACCAGCGATCTGTGGCTACATTGCTGCAAACCAGATTTGGCCTGAAGCATACTTGAATGAAAAATGCGGTTGCTTAGGGCCCCCAAATCACTCAAGTGCCCCCTCAGTAGTAGGGATACCCTGAAATGAAACTCTGCTTAGGGCCCCAGAGAGACATGGGCTGGCCCTGCTGCGAACAATCAAGCAAGCCCTGAAAATGAGGTCAAGCTGTGAAGTTGGCATCCTTACAACAGGGGCCTGCAGGGGCCTGCTGACTCTGATGTGAGTGACTCATGCAGAGCTCCAGTCCCTGATGAGGAAGTGAACAGACCACAGTAATGAGGAAATGAAAGCGCCGGATTGAAGTGCGCGGGAACCGTTACCGAAGGTTTGGCTAAAAGATATCTTTTATTAATCCACGTTTGGTAAGTAGGTTATCAATTCCTTTGTGTGGTGTAATTCAATACTGTAATAATGAATCTTTACATGTAGTTTTAGTGAAACATCTTTCCTGCCAGTGTGTTAGCCTACTTCATAATTAGCCCACTGCATGTTTGTGTTTTATATACTGCTAATTTGTGTTTTATAACCTGATGCTAATGTGTTATAGCAATAAGCTACAGCTTGTTGGCTGTCGCTAGACAGCCAGGGGTAACGCTGTTTGAGTTGATTACTCTCTGTGATTGCTGTAAAAGCAACAGGAGTTAGTGGTTTGAACATAGTTACAAATATACAGTAATATTTAGTCAAGATTCAAGATTCAAGAAAAACTTTATTACATCTCATTATAGCATAGTGGTAGACTAGGAGAGTAAAATTCTTGTGTTTTTATTCATTACTAATTAGTCATTAGTCATTACTATTAGTCATTACTAATCATGAAATGTGTGTTTCTTCTGGCCATGTCAGATGTTATTTGATGTTATTTTTTGTTTTCCTTCATATTAGAGAACCAAAGAAAATCTCTAGCCTATTTAGTTTTGACCTGACTATTGTGTACTTTGACTGACAGATGCTGCAAAGATAGTCACAGCTGATTGTCTCCACCATCTTCTGGTGTGTTAACCCTGCCAAGTTTATCACCATGGTGAAGATTAACCGTTATCTGAAAAGTATCTTCACCGGATTGAACATCCTTATGGCAGTAAGTCTCAACTGTACTTTGTTTGCATGCAGCATTATTTACTCATTGTGAGTTTTTGGTTGGTCCACTTTGTTTGCATGCAAATGAAACATTATTTAACATTAAATAACATTAAACATTATTCAATCATTTTGAATTGTTGGGTCATGCATCTTGTTAACATGCAGATAACATTTATTCCTTGTGAATTGTTGGATCATTGCACTGCGGTGTAGAAGATGACATCACAAAACAAAACAAACAAACAAACAAACAAACCAAAAAAAACATCAGAAGGAAGGCTATGATTCAATTATAGCCTACTTAAATGTATTATTGTTATAAATGTGATTATAAAGAATAATCAAAAGAAAAAATATTTACATTATTGAAGAATATGTGACATTAATATGTAACAACATTAATATTTGAATTATTATTATTATTATTATTATTATTATTATTATTATTATCTCAAAATGTGTTGTATTCTTCATAGATTGCTGCTGCTTTGATTGTGATTCTCATTGGCAAATTTAATCTGTGGATGAATCCGGTGAGTCAGACTCTAGCTTTTCTTCTGCTTTATTTATTTATTTAAAAAAAAATAAATGTTACATCAACATAAAATTATAAACTTGTTGTATCGTCATATGACAATATCCTGTTTGTTTGTTTTGTAGAACAAAGACATGGACATCTTTTTCACAGAAAATCGTTTCTTCAAAGAGGATATTTTGCTTACAGAGGATTTCCTGTTTGCCAGGGCAATCGTCTGCATTGGCAGTGCTGGCATCCTGGTCATCTCATGCATTGGCAACTACGGTGCTAGAAAGGAGACAGTGTGGCCTCTCGCTGTGGTGAGAATGACTACAAACACCAAAGTGTTGGGATTTTTTGTTGTTGTTGAAGTCAGGGGCGGTCCTACCCTCTTTGGTGCCCTGGGCGAACACCTTATCTGGCGACCCCCCCCCCCCCCCCCCAAAAAAAAAAAACATTGACAACATAATAATAATGATAATTAATATTATTCTAATTATTATTATTATTATTATTATTATTAATAATAATAATAATAATAATAATAATAATGACGCAGCACACCTCATCGTATTATCATGGCCTAGAACAAAAGGATAAAAATAACAAAACAAAGTTAAATAGCCATTGCTGCTAATTTCCATTTTTTCCTATTTTTTTTTGCAAAACTCTTATGGTACTTATGGTAGCTATTAGTTACTCTACTATATGCAATATGCATGTCTAGCTTCTATAGCAAAGGAGAAGATCTGAGCCCCAAACCCCTCCCCTTTCTTGTGTATGAGACTTCAGCACTGAAGTCTGAAAGCAGGCAAACCTTAAGGGATTTGGGGTGTTCATTTTCTGCAAATGGGTGATAGAAAGCTCTTCTGTTCAAATTATAGGTCTATATCATAATGTGCACTGATTGTTTTGGTTTAGTTTTATTTTTTGAGCTCTTGGTTATTAGATGGAACTCCAGCAGCCAAGTTTGAGGGGGCGCCCTTATTCTCAAGCAAGTACATTACAAATGTCGTACAAATGCATGCGTCTGGATGTGTACTTTAATTTGATACCAAATACTTCTATTTTAGGCGGAGATATACCAGTACCAAAGCTTCCAAAAGACAATGAAGCAAAACCGGATCACCCGCGATTGTAATTTTCGGCGCTCGCGTGCGCAATAATAATTAAAAAAAAACTTCGGAGTGCCCGTGATGCCGCCCTCCCGACGATGGCGCCCTGGGCGACCTCCCATATTGCCCATGCCAGAAACCGCTCCTGGTTGAAGTTTTAGTTTCCTAGCTTTAGTTTCCTACTGGTTTGAACAATGCAGTAGTTTCCTACATTATAAGAACTTTTAGTGCATAGATTCTCAAAGTGCGGCCCGGGGGCCAATGGTAGCCGACAATACCATCTGATTATAGGCTAAATTTAAAACTGTTAAAACATTGGCTTTAAACAATGTTTAATGGTGTTGAATACGCATTCATGTAAACTGTAAAAATGCAACTTGGTTATTAAAATTCTTACAAATGTATTTTTTTTTAATGTGTCTAAAATGAAACATATTACAATTTTGATGACTCTGCTATTCTCTTCCTAGTTTATCACTGCTTCTTCCATTGGAATGATCACGTTTTTGATGGAGGGTGTGCGTGTGACCAAACTGAGAAATATGGTATGTATGCATCATGCATCATAAATTCATATGGCATATTTTATAGTGTAGGCTGACAGTAAATGTTGGTATGGAGGACATCTTTGAGTTGTGCTGCCTGTCTATGTTAATCTATTAGTCAGATATATTTTTGACACAAAACAGGGATGTTATGTCCTCCAATTTATCATATGCTAAAGGACTGGGGAATTGTGTTGTATGTAGCCTATGTTAATGATATCCATCGAATAATTTTGATTTGACAGTCTTGACACATTTATTGAAGCAACTCTAATTCTATTTCTGACTATCTTGTTTTATTTAAAGACATAGCCCACAATTCTTACAGCGAAACCCAAAATGTATTTATCCATTTTTTCCCCTCAAACTGCCATCTTTCCACTGATAGATCATGACATACATGTCTAACACTGGCAGAGAGAAATCCCTCACTTTAGAAGCAGCAGTGCCTGTCAGCTTTGCATTGGCAGTAGTTGAGGTAAGAAAAGAACAGCTATATCTGAAGTGTTAAACTGAAATCATAATGTATACATGGTCATAAGAAATATGCTAAAATTACCAAAAAGACTCTCTATATTTGCAGGAACCCTGTTTCCACTGATTTAAATGTTTAAATGTTTGTCATGTGTTGTTTTTAGTGCTGGCAAAATTAACTGATTAATCACGTGATTAATCCAAAAAATTGAACTCGGATTAAAAAAATTAACTCAGATTAATCCTGATGGATATGGTTCCACATGTTTGGGGAATCCTTCAGGGTTGGGGACAGGTGTGAATTGCCCCATTTGAGATGAACAAAGACAACTATTTAGTATCAGGGCCTTTACAGGCCAAAATAAGTATCCAATATACCCTAGCATCCAAATTCTTACTGGAGGAAATGAGTTTCGATTAAAAGTGATTAATCACGATTAATCTTTGAAAAATTTTGTGATTAATCAGATTAATTTTTTTAATCGTTTGACAGCACTAGTTGTTTTCCATCTTCATATTAATAACTAAATATATAATATTTGAATAATATGAAATGTAATAAAAAAAATATATCTCATACCAAAAAGTGGTCAAAGACTAAGTTCAAATGTATTCAAAATGTATGTCAACTTTGCAGCACAGAATAATAGGCCTACTTGTGCAAGTTACTGACTTGATTAGGGAAGGGCTGTGAAAAATAAAAGGCTTGGGGTGAAACCATGTAAACCATTGTAATTATATACAGTAGATGTTGATATTGCAAATGTAATGTTATTTCACTTACAGTTCATCAGGATTATTCTGGCCATTGTGATCATCCGTCAGCTGCAGACACACCAGCTTGTAATTCCATCATCTGCCTCTAGGAGCGCTAAACCCAAGGCTGACACTCCGCTAAGTCAAGTGTGTCAGGCAGACAGTGCAACAGACTTTAATTCAGACACTCAAAAGCTAGTAGTGGTCTGACTGTACTGTGGATCTGAGACAAAATTATTTGCAAGGAAGCACAGATTAAAAGAACAAAATAAGTAGTGATTCTAAACTGTTATAGTGCAGTTTCTTCAGATTTTTTGCTGATCTATGAACCTATCCATAGGCCTACTATACAAGCATTTTTTGAAACAAACCATTCTGTCATTCCCATAATCTCACACACTTCTGCACATAATAACGAGGAGTTTGGATTAATGCAAAATATCTTAATCCAGGTGAAACCGAAAGTAAGACATAACAGTGTGTACAGATTGAGAATCTGTTATAAACATGTCCTTACATGCAGCTCCCACCGATGTGTTTCAGGGATGATTTTTATCTGGTCTAACAAACCCAGAGATTGAGAACAAGTGGGAGGGGGGAGAAAAACATGTTTTCTTATTTTTTGTAAGCTATTCAAAACAGGTTTCACTTTTGAATACAGACGCTCAAAAGTTTGTATCAATCTGACTGTACTGTAGATCTGAGGCACAAACCTCAGATTTATGCAGCTATAGGTTAGGCTAAGGCTCTGAACAATTACATATCAGTCTCTTCAGATGGATCCGATTTTTTGCTTCTTCATAAACTACTAGTCTATGTAACTCCTTGGACCGAATATCTGTTTCAAAATCCTTTGATGTATGTAACAATTGCTTTCTTTTATAATAAATGTACACAAAGTAACACATAATTTTTACTTTACGGGGCATTTGGTTGTGTATAACAATAAATGTAATCTAAATGCATTATATTGTTCTTAATTAATGTGGGACTGTCTAGTTGTTGGAAAGCAGGTGAAAATACAGGCTATGAAATAAGATAATGTTGTAGATATACAATGCCTTTTATGTAACAGCAGACTGCAAAAGTGTGACACAGTCTAAAATTCTTCATGCTTCAAGTTTGGCCAATGGCTCTCATGGTGTCTGTTTATGTATGTAGATTGTGTGATAACTGTCCATTCCTTAAAAAGGTGTGGCCAGTTCAAGTCTTTAGTTTCATCTTCAACGGGTAGTGCCTTTGTTGAGATTTCCTACAGGACAGAAAACACCATGATGGCTTTGCCTGACAAGTGTGTGAGATATCTCTTTATCGGACTCAACGTCTTATACATAGTAAGTTGACTACACCAGTTGTATGTTTTTGAAAGCATAGACTAAGCTACATATGTCTGCATTATCAGCAGGCAGAGTGTGAAACTATCATCCCAGATTGACACATCTTGAACAGATTTAAAACAAACTTTTCAAAGTCAGTGTCGCTTGGGATAAATGGGTCATTTTCATATTGAACCTGGCACTTAAAAATAGCCTACAACATTGTTGTAAGGGTCACAGAGTAATTCACTTGATTTGCCTTTACACTAAAATGCGTTTTCACCCTGCTTGCACAGGTGTTAAGTTTTGGATTAAGGCCACCGAAAGTCTCAAAAGAAAAAAATTAAGAGTGCACCATTTTTTTCAGTCAGCCAGGGAAAAAACACATTGTTTAAAGTCTACAAGCTTGAAAACTTCCTCAGGGGTTGGGGGGGGGGGGCCTAAACCACCTTAATAGCTTCCTCATTTTGGTATCCCCAATTTAAAAAATGATTCCCTCGCCAATGGTGTGTGTGGTCATTTTAAGCTGTAAACTGAAGCATGTAAGCTGATGATTATTTCGCAAACTGAAAAATATGAGGCTACTGTACTGTATAGGTTATGAAAATATGTGATGTCTGACCATCAGGTGAGTTTTTTGGCACTTGTGCTTACAATTCCTAAACATACGGATTTGTGAGGCCGAATATGTAACCTCTTGTATCCAAAGAAGATGGATGTGAGCCTCAATTATTATTACTGAACTAAAATTAATACACTTAAGATTTGTGCTTTTATGAATAAATGATGAATAACGTTCATCATGATAACTTCTCTTGTTTCTTTGTTCAGGTTTCAGGTGCCTTGATTTTTATCATAACTGTTGTTACGCATACTGTCTTTGAGCATGAGGTTTGTACGTCATTATATTTTCTCTTCACATAAATACAATTTTCCACAGTACATACCTGTATATTTCTGTGCATGTACATTTGTGTGATGGGAGGGACTGAATGACTAATATTTTGATATTCTGCAGAGCGCGGTATTGATGTCAGCGGGTATAGGCAGCATAGTAGTGGCCAGTCTTGGTATCCATGGCGCTGCCAAAGGGAAGAAGTGGCCCCTGATATCGGTAAAAACCATACAATTATATCTGCATCATACTTTTCATCATTTTCATCATTTAATATAAATAACTAGCCTGGCAAGCCATCCTATAACATTAACATTAGTGCTGTTAAATGAATTAAATGTTAAATGAAAAAAAAAACCAAATCTGATTAATCACAAAATTTTATAATGATTAATCGTGATGAATCATTTATAATCACAGCTCATTTCCTCCAGTAAGAATTTGGATGCTAGGGTATGTTGGATCCTTATTTTGCCCTATAAAGGCCCTGATACTAAATAGTTGGCTTTGTTCTTCTCAAATGGGGCAATTCACACCTGTCCCCTACAACCAAGAATTCCCCAAACATGTTGTTGGACAGTCGGAGGGTGACCATAATCTTTGTATAGTCTGACTTGATAGCTGAACATAAATTGAACATAGTACATGCCATGAAACTGGTACCATATCCATCAGGATCTGAGTTAATTTTTTTTAATCTGAGTAAAAATTTTTGGATTAATCACGTGATTAATCAATTAATTTTGCCAGCACTAATTAAAATGTATAGTCTGGCATTGAGAGATAGACTGAACTCAATTGAGGGTGGAACAAGGCTGTTATCTTTCAGACTACTTCTGCACGCAATAGGATAGCCTATGACCAATCGGAGGAATGAACAAGGTGTAAAAACCAATTCAAAAGGCTGTTTTTTTTTCCGACAAAGCCTGCCCTAGACACATAGAGCGTTGTAATTAGATGTCGCTAACGGCATTATCCAATCAAATTCCCTATGGCTTGCTATAGATGTAGCCTACTGGCTGAGCAAATTTATTTGCCGTTGCTAGAGTAAGGCTAGATTTTTAGGCTAATAAATAACTCAATTCTCATTTACTTTCCCTCTCTATAGTTCATTACAGCAAATGTAATCGGCCTTCTGCGGATCCTGACTCTTGCGTTTACAGACCTGGTAAGTCCTGTTATGCCCACAGCTCATTATTCAACAGATTATAACCAGGCCATGGGTTTTCAACAGGTGGTCCGTGGCGACACTGCAGGTGGTCCGTGACATGGGTTCCAGTTTGAGAAATAAGCACAGCTTTGGGCGCAGGAATCATTTTATAGGTGTTCTTTTAGGTGTTTTATAAAATGTCTCCACTCACTTGTGCAAGAATGAACCCAATGAAGGCCCGGGGGCCGGATGTGGCCCTTATATAGTACATCATTACATGCGGCCCACCTAAAAAGCTTGAAAAGAATTGTATGTTGCCTGTTTAAAAGCAGCTCTAGTGATGCACTTTCTGCACTGGCAACTCTCTATGAGGTACATCTTACCACCTGCTTACCAACAGGAAAGGGATACAAAATTAAGCGGTAACATATTAGGACTTTGTTAGTGATGGTCAGAAACATGAGGAATTGTGCATTTTTTGTTGCCGTGCATGTAAATTTGGGAGGTTGGCCCTTTGAGGAAAATCCCATCGCTCATGTGGCCCTCGACAAAAAAGAGTTTGACACCCCTGAACTAAACTATGAAAACACAAACACGAAAAATAAAAGACGAAAATTAAGACATTTAATAAATGCTTTACTACGGCGTCGTGATTTAGATGGTCACAGGCTTTTGTTTTTGCTTGTCCTCTGTGTATGATTGTATGTCATTAAAGTGAAAGTTTGGTGTGATTTAAGCACAGCCCTGTTGCAATAGCCAACTGACAGCGCTAGATAGCAATTAGAACGAAAGAATTTGGAACAGCATACAACGCGAATGCAAAAGTCAACAAGCAATTTACATTGAGTCAATGGAACATGTAATCTTACTTCCGGTTTCAAATGTTGTATTCGAATGTTGTATTTTGTGTTCAAATGTTCGAATGCAGAATAGATAGGCTATCCGTCAAGGGCTGTTCCAATCGTTTTGAATTTAAATTTCTCTCACAAATGGTTGATTCTCAATTGCCGAGATCCCAGACTCTCGTAAGAAGAGAAGCATAGACCAAGGGGCTGGTTATGACCAGGCACATAGTCAGTATCTGTCCATAGACTTAGATTTCCAAATTACAGAAGCTGGTTCCCTCCACATAGGGAGAAAGTACACAAACTGTTGAGATACTAAATAAAAATAATGAGATGAATTCATTATTTTGACTCCAGTCAGTTTCATTTTCAGTATTTTGATTAGGTATCTCTTCCAAGTGTGAGACGCATGTTTCTACATGTATACTGTTAATACTTGGCCAATTTTGTTCATGACGTTGCGAATGTCAATATGAAAGCCATAAAAAGCCTCAAACACATTCTAAAATTGTCTTTGGAATCCTCAGGTGAATGGATACGTAGCAATTCTCACCCTTGTGATCTCTTTGAGAATTGCTGTAATCTGTTGTGCTGCCATAGTGGTAAGTAAACTGTTTAAAGTGGAACTATGTAAGGCTGATTTTTAGTTTCGGTTTGCGCTAGGTTTATGCTCACATTTTTCGCCACAGAGCTCCTCCTTGCCGGCGTTTCCTCGGCTTGAGTTCACATTTTTACTGATAGAGCTCGCCCTACAACTCCCAAAAACTGTGCCACAGTCCGCGGCACCAGTCTTGCATGTTCAATTTCTACACCGAGAGGAGCTAGAGGGAGGCGGAACAGTCATCAATCGACCTAAAATGTGTTGTAGAATCATCACAATGTCTCTTAAGTTGCTAAATTAAAGGTGAATTGAGCAAAAAAATGTTGCATATTTCCCTTTTAATTTACAGCCCGTGAAGTACTGGGTAAGTATTAGGTAAGAATGGTGTTACAAAAAAGTATCAAGGGATAAATTACTGAGTACTTACAGTGTAAGTTTGCTGGAACACGCTCATGCTTTATTTTACAGCCCGTGAAGTACTGGCCAAGTAGAAGTAAGAACAACAAAACAGAACTTAATGTGTTATATTGCCATAATTAGGCTACAATATAAATGTGGGGTAACCTGAATGCAGAAGCGTATAGGAAAGCAAGGGTTGGATCAACTTGCACGCACTTTATTTTACAGCCCCTGCATCCAACATTAGGGTGTAGTTACAAGTAGTTTTGAGGTGTTTAGGTCATTCCACTGTATTTATTCTTTAGCCTTCTTTTCAGGCCTGTTTCACACACAAACTGCGCGTTTGCAGTGCGGAAGTCAGGACAGGAGCCACGCAGAACAGGCGTGCTGTCTGAATGACCTGACCTGTTGGCGTGCATTCTGAACGGAAATGGACCAAAACCACGCCCGCACCCGCTCACACACAGGTTTGTAGTGTGACATGCATAGGCAGAGACAGCGGTTTGACAAAGATGCCATTTTCACATGAAGGTCTAAGCGAACCGAAGAGGCTCACAACAGCCTCCTTACCATGAGAAGAGGCTCACAACAGCCTCCTTACCATGAGAGTTACCGACATGACTGAAAATAATTCTGTTCCTCAACAACAAGGGAAGGATGCGCGGGCTGTAAAATAAAGTGCGTGCAAGTTGATCCAACCCTGGCTTTCCTATACACTTCTGCAGCCAGGCTACCCCACATTTATTTTGTAATTATGGCAATATTACACATAAAGTTATATTTTGTTACGTTGTTCTTACCTGTACTTACCCAGTACTTCACAGGCTGTAAAATAAAGCGTGAACGTGTGTTATTCCAGCAAAGTTACGCTGTAAGTACTCAGTAATTTATCCCTTGATACTTTTTTGTTACACCATTCTTACCTAATACTTACCCAGTACTTCACGGGCTGTAAATTAAAGCGTTACCAAACCAGACAACACACACACACACACACACACACACACAGGTGTTTTGGTTTCATGTAAGTTCTGTTTTTGTATGATGAAGCTTGATACATAATCAATTTCAGCTCACAGGGATAATCATGGCATCAGTGATGATACACAAGTTTCAGCGTAAGCGGCCTACAAAATACTCCAACCCAAATATGGATCACTTTGAGCTAGGCTCCATGCCCAGCTGATGCAGAGTGGAGCACGGAAGGTTCTCCAGAAAGACCACGCGTTGGCAAACTGGAAATTAGCAAATGTCTGTGAAATAAAAAATACCCAACCATGTCAAAAGACGACCTTTTCCATCTGTCTGCTCTCATTTCCATTTTTTCTTAAGCGAACACACACATAAATACACACACGTACACATGAGCACAAAGACACACACTTACACATGAAGCAAAATAATATCACGTCACAGAAAGAAATAGAAACGCAATTTATAGGACTGCAAAAGAGACATAATTTTCATGGTGTGCGTCATATGATTCTTGGAAATCTTTATATACCAAATGCATGTATAGAGGACATAATTTAGTGTCCTACATAATATAAGGTAAGGTTACCTAGGGAGAATTTTAGTTTGTGAGAGAACATAAGTTAAGATTTACTATTTGGAGTAATTTAGTTAGTAGGGAACATCGTGGAATCAGGAGAGATACAGCCAATAAACTGTGAGGATTGGTTTTATTGGTAACACTTTGACAGGTGAGTGAGTATCACATTAACTGAAATTATGACATTTTTTGCAATACACGTTGTGATATTACATTGTGATATTACAGTATTTTGTTAACGACCTGTCATTCCTAAAACTTGTTTCCCTCTCAGACTTCTGCACAATAACCCAGTCTAACAGCTTAATGGTTTTCACAGTCTATTTCACTTTGTGAGATCTACCATTTTCATAAAACTACTGTATTAAAAAATACCAGTAGCTTGCCATCTGCTTAAGAGTACAGTAGCTGTCACAGGTTCAGTGGTATTCAATGAGGTTCTCATGACATGGTTACAGAGGGTAATCAATCTGTTCAAAGCTCTATGAAATCAAATTCAGACATTCTGCCCTGTGTGGTACATATTAGTTTTCTGGTCTCGAAGTGGGAAGTTACACCAGATTTGGTTATAGAAAAATAAAAGTGCCATAAGCTTAGATGTGTTCTTTACTTGGATATTTAAACCTCAAACCCTATCAGTAAAACCAATGTAAAATAAAGTAGGTCCTGATGACATTGATTTTGTCTGGTAGCTCTCGGAGGAAAACAGTTTGGAGACCCCTGGTCTCTATAATAACAACTTGGCAGAACACACGATATGTATGTTTGTTTTGACTACAAATAGGATAGTAGCCTACTTCATTCATCCCGTAAGAAATTCAAGCATCCCATAGTATCCATATCAAGATATGGATACACATAGAGTGTTTCTCAAAGTCGAGAATCCTTCCTAGGTAGCACACTAGCCTTGGAAGTCGTACACTTCAAAAACGAGCCTCCATCAGTGCATCCTTGAAAAATCTATGAACAAAGGCCTCTGTCCTCGCTAGAATTTAGAAGAATGCTTGACTTTGGAACAGTACTTGGCGACTGACAATTAAGTGGGATGCTCAAAAAAGCAGCCTTCAAAACATGCTTCCTCGACTTTGAGAAACGCTCATATTCAAATACACACACACAAATTGCATCACGTCAAGGTTGCCACTGCCACGGACACTGCAACAGGTACAGACAAGACACAAGGGATATCAGGAAAAGTTTCATGCAGGTGAAACAGAAAGTGGTCAGAGATATGCGAGTCCAAGCACAAGTATGTTGATGAACTGGATAAAGACCAGATCAGGAGAGAGAGGAAGAACGAGGGGGGATGGCAGATGAAAAAAAAAAAAAAATCATTCAAAACTGGTTTTGGTTTTGATTTCTCTTAAACCTCTCCCCATTTGTGAGAGACGAGTCGTCAGTTTGGGTTTGCTTTCTTCATAACACGTCCCATTGTTCACCGTTCACCGTGGTTTGCAACGAGTTTGAAAAATGGCCAAAAATGACACCAGGAGAACCAGTTGTCTGAAAGGTCTCTTTATTGGAGTAAATATTTTATTGTCGGTAAGTTTTATACTTTTCTGAACTTACATTTCTCATAATCATTTATCTACACTCTGAAAATCAACACTGTCATTAAGATGTTAAAGTTTATATGATCTTTCAAATGCATAGGCTACATGGAGAATAAAAACAATTTTTTTTTCATACACAAATGAAGGTCAATGTGCAGTACAAAAAAGCAACAGCAAAGTGATGTTAGAGCAATGACTGTAAATGCAGAAAGAAAGTTACAGGAATGAAATAGATAAAGGCATAAAATGATTAACATAAAAGTCTGAATATAAATAGTATGCACTATATAAATGCAGTCGCTTTAATATTTACACTTTTGGAGGGTATGGTACCGGCAGACATGCATGTGAAGACATGTATTCAGGAAGGTCTTCTTAGCCAAAAAAAAAAAAAAAAAAAACAGACATGCTAGCCTGGGAATTCCCATGCTCCTTTGCTCGCTTATTTCATTTCACTCTGCAGAGGAGCATGGTGACTATGGCCGTTTTTCTCGCTTACTTTCGGTATCCAATCTGTAGCATTTTGTGACTATCCCATAAAAGGTTAACTACTTCTGAGTTACCGGGATTGAGACGCTTTACTCCTGCACCTAGCCCAATGCCTGTGTGAATGTCTAGGATATGAGAGCCAACTTACCTTCCCCTGGTTGAAAAAGGTTTCTGATGCATGGCAGGAGATTCCTCCCAGCAAAAGAAGTGGTCAAAGTCACTCAGGAGGCAACAAAAAACTTAAAGACTAACCAGGCGTAATTGCCTTTTTAACTCTACCAGAGATAGAGTTGGTTTTATTAAGAAATAAAAATTTAAATGCTATAAAAATACTACAATGCCAAGAATGATGGACTGTAGAGACAGCCAAGACCCAAAAAGACCTCGACTACTGTCTCAACAGCCTATTTATACTAAGACAGTACTTCATTATGGTTACCTTATATGGCTATTTGAATGTGTTTCTCTCACCTTTTCCTCACATACACAAAACTTAAGAGCACAACATGACAACTTGCACGTAGGCATCAACTTCCTCAATTGTTCTTTAACTTGGATGTTATCTCACTCAAACTTGTGCTCTAAACTTGATTCCACATTTCTTAATAATGACATGATAGAATGCAATGCAAGTTCATGATTACAATGTTTAAAAAAGAATAAAAGAAATGAAAAGAATTACAATAGAATTACATATTGAAGAAAATACTCTGCGTACTTCAGCTTGCTTTAGCATGGACATTAAACCTATGTTTAATAAGAACTGGTGGCTCAAGGTTAACCTTAATTTTGAGAATATAAAAGGGCGCATTCTCAACATCCTCCTCTTAACCTTGAGCATTTCAAAATTTAGTACCAATTACTTTCTGTTTCAAAAAGTTTCATCTTCTTCAGAAGCTTTTACCAAAACTACAGTAATATGCCTTACATTATAGTAGCAACAAAAGTTTAATCACCACAATGTTCAAAATAAATTTGTCTTCTTCTTGATTCTCCTCCTCTTGGATCTCTGGTCCGATTGGAGGCCATTGGAGATGATTACCTGCACAATGTCTTTTTAACTTCTAGTCGATATGGTTATGCCAGTAGAGGAAGGTGAGAGACAGGTTCGTACACAGCCTCTCTGTTCCCATCGTTGTCGATGCTGTTGTAGTTTCTTGTGAATGTTTATCAGCCAGCCCAGCCCATGCAGAGGAAGTCACTGTTAGAGCATCCACCCCAATTCACCACAGATGGTCTCATTTGAGGTAAACTCCACCAGTTTTGTCTTCATATCCTAGATATGAGCTTTTTTATATCTCAATTATGCAATTTAGTATTTATTTCTCAAAGGTAACACTAAAAATTCAAAAAGGATTAAAATGCTTCATATACTGTAGGTCAAATGTAAGTTAAAAGAAGCTTTCTAAGTTAAAAGACATGTTTTGACATTTTGGGCTTAAGCCAGCTCCAAAATAAATTTTAAAATAACTGCACTCGATTGTACAGTAAACAATAATGAAATAATAATATCAAATACAAACATCTATTGAAAAAATAGATAGATAAACAAACAAAAATCAAATGAAAATGTTCTCTCATAGAACATGCATTTACTACTTGAATATTTAATTTCTCTCTGAAAAATTGGTTGGTTTGATTCATACTTCTATGAAATTTCATTAAATTAGATTATTGTTATTCTACAATTTCAACCACTTTTTAATTCTAACTACCCCAGCATAAGACTGAAGTTCCCTTCAACAGTCCTTGCAATAATAATAACAAATTGAATATGTAACACAACTATGTTTGTCACAAAAATGTTGAGAATGATGAGAAGCCATCTCATCTCTGGGAAACTAGAGATCTCTGTTCTGTCAGCAATGGCCATGCTGCAGACTCTTTGTTACGGCTGCCGGTTGTCGCCTCAACTAGTGTTCTTCCCTTACCAACAGTAGTGCAGCGCACCACCGGCCACCCCTGCAGTCGTCAAATAAAATTGTCATTTTGTTGTTCTGCTGATTCCCCTCGCATGGGGTTCAGCGGCACAATTCTGAAATATCTAGGATGTTTGGGAGAAACGTACGGACATACGCCTCTCTGAGCCCTAAAGCTCATTTTCAGCCTATAGTATAATATTCATATTCAGAGACAACTGTCACCACGTTGCATAATCAGTTTTAAGATACCCTGATGCAATTTTTGCAGAAACACTCGCGATGTGGGTAGAAATATTCAATGGCATTTTCGCCTACGTCTATTAGGAACATAATTAGAACCAGAGGTTGCCATCCTGCAAGTCCGGTCATATTTGCTGCCATGCAAAAGTATGATGGTGCTGCTGATTCAATCTTTAAGAAAAAATTAAACAAATGCATGCAGCTAGCTAAATCCCCCACTGAGGTACTAGAGTCTAAGGGAAATAAAAATAGTTCCTACCATTTCAGAGACCACAAAATTTGTGTTCCCCATATTAGAGGCATTATTAGAAGCATTTGACGCCATTGTCAGGCTGCGATCTAATGGTGATCTACTTCTGTCTAAGTGCTGCTGACCTAATCAACGCTCTGTCCCAACAGAGAGTTCACAAAATGTACATAAGATTGTTCCACTGTGGCAGCGGTAATATTTGAGATCACATCGTGAGCAGATGTGTTCTGGTTCTGCGTCCACTAGAATGAACGGCAGCATTATATTATGGGACTGTTACTTAGGTAGGTGATAGTGGCCTGTCGTTAGAGCCGAAAACTGATTTCCCATCTAGCCATTCCTGCTTTGCATAGATAGGTCTCTTTAAACCATTCCAACACCATTTCATGCTGGAATTTAGGGACTTTTACATACCCCTTGTTTGCCATCATGTGTGACCCTGTGTATGCTTTATGCAGAGTTGATAGAACCCCCCTGATAGAAGTGCCGAACCATGGGTTCAAAATTAAATCTAGTTAAAGTAGACCCCTTAATGACTTATATCTCAGGTCTCAATATCTGTAGCCTATCGAGGCATGTTTTTTTTCACCGCAGTCTCAATGCCTGTCTGTGTGACACTGCCTTTCACTTCCCTTTTCTGTCTTACAGCAAGACCTGTGAGAGCGCTTCCTGTCACACTCTCCTTATCTCGCTGTCTGGCTCTGTTTTTTACTAACAAAGTTAAACTTTATAATTCACGAAAAATGGAAACTGTCCAGGACGCCGTGTGCGCAGTCCAGTTTCATGTTTTGAGCTGTTTTAATTTAGAAATACCATCGATTGGGTTTATTCAGAAACACACAGATAGGTCTTTCGTCACTAGACCACATCGAGCGGTTTCATGAGATTTTCAGGTCAGACCCGTGTGCTCGAGTTGTATTTTTTAAAAGTGAACCACTCATTCCTCCCTGACGTCCGTTATGTTCCCTCTCAGAGAGTTACCAGGCACATTCCCAGCTTGATCTGGTATGGGCACTGGTACCTTCTCCACAATTTTATACGTGACCACCTTTAATGTGTGTTCACTGTTACCATTATAAGTGTGACTCTATGGCTCTGATATTAGCCATATAGTCTTTCTAACAAACATAGATGTAACAATAGTTAATGTGCGCATACCCAAAAGCATCACATCATCAAACAGCAAATTCAGTCCCGCTCTGGGTTTGCTACCCTCAGCTAGATAAACATAGCATTTTATATAACACAGTCTGCCGTCAACAGCTGAGTATATAGTCATATCATACCCTAGGACGATTTTCACGCCTCTATGTATACTATTATCCACCTCTCCCCCTATGTTTATTTGCCAAAACTGCCGTGCTCTTTCTCGTGGCCGTTGTTGCCCAGTCCAAGACTGTCGGCACACAGTCGGATTCTGTGGCTGAACGAGAAGATTTCAGTTTGGCCAAACTGAGGAGATGTGTAAATCTAAATCA
Source organism: Sardinella longiceps (assembly GCA_027497455.2). NCBI lineage: Eukaryota > Metazoa > Chordata > Actinopteri > Clupeiformes > Clupeidae > Sardinella > Sardinella longiceps. The sequence continues at coordinate 25,694,289 of JAODXP020000030.1, read as the reverse complement.
CACGGAACATATGGCTTGAGCCTGCCCATTCCCTGCAAAGTGTAACCCTACAGGGACTAAGCAATTCTACACATGGACGACGCCCCACTGGCTGCTTCTGTCTGTCTAGGTGACCCCGTCTGGGCCTCAGCCAGATCAGATCAGCACAGTTTGCGCCGCGCATGTCGCAGTCACCAGGCATGTAGGGGCTCCACACAAATGGGGCTCCCTCCTTATCCCTTTATAAGGCACTCATAGAAATCCTTGGAAATTTAACTTTTCAACCCTAGTGTTGTTAGGAGTTACTAATAGATTTTTTCCCAGTTTTGACCATTGTCGAAAAAATTCATTTTCATGGAGAAAACTAAGATCAACAAAATCACTATATATGATCACTTGCCCGTTTAAGGAAAAACTTTTCCAAAAAATTACAAATAAAAACAGTAATAAAATACTTAAATTTAAAGAAATATGTCTTTAGGAACATTTTGTGCTCATACTTTGAGATCTGAATACAAATGCATGCAAAAATTGTAAATATAATGGCAAATTCTGGCACTGCTTTACCTACAAAAAAAGCCCTCCTGAAATGACAGGGACCACAAGTCAGCCTCTAGACAAACACACAGGCTTAAAACCCTGACTTAACCTTCTATGGTTGTTTTTTGGTTCTTGTTACCTTGTCAGTCTTTCGTGAGTGATCACTTTGCCCTATTCTTAGTTAGCTTGGCTTGCCCTCCCAACGGTTTTTGTCAGTGAGTGATTCTTATCACTTCTAGCCAACATTGGTTGAGATAGACACGCATTTAGCAGCATTAACTGATCTACTCTAGCAAGTTTTGCACCGTAAAACTTTATTTGTGAAGTGACCGGCATTTACCATAGGGGAAGTCAGGGGGTGCTTTCCAGTGAAAAACAATGTTACGAACAAAGTTTCCAACTGATTAAGTTTGTGAAAAGTTCCAGGAAATAGCGGTTTTTCAACCCTCGTCTGGGGTCGATAATCCCGCGTTATCACAGGAAAAATGCTCTCCTGTTTTTACCATCATAATCTTGTCTATACTGTCTGTCGGGAATGGCGTCCCGCCCTCATAGCACATACCTCACACCTTATTTTGAATTTCTCAAAATAACAGAGAACTCTAGGTACGTGGGTTTTATGCTCTTCTAACAACATTCATATGTGGGCTAAATCTTTGTGCCCTATGCCTCATGAATTAAAGTGAGGACCTCTTTAACTTGTCCTCAGGAATAGGATTTGTTCATCCATTCACTCGATAATATACATAAGGTTTATTGCATTGTGCAAGATGCTACTCTCTGTAGCTGTCTCCACAGTTGGTTCGGTTATGAGCAGGTTTGTCTACCTACTTCAGAGTAGTTGTGGCTCACTGATTCTAATCAGCCTAATTTTGCTTTTCACAGGGACAGCAGTCTGCGCCTGTGAAGCAATATTTCTCTCGACTTTTTGTCTCGCCGAGCTCACCTTTGTTGGTAAAAATTATAACGAGGAACGACATCTCTCGCTTGTAGCTTTGTACTAAGGAACATTGTGATAATAACTGGTGTGTACATGTAAGCCTGGTCTGTGGTTAATGGGGTAAATGGCTTTCCCTCATTCTTTATCCAGACCGGCTTCACACGGTGGTGCACGCAAATGTTTGGGCCTACAGGTTATAGGTATCCCTCTGGAGTGCATTCCCTTTATGGCACCCTCCCTTGGGGGCTCACCAAGGGTAATGTATACTCCCGAGGGGGCTTTCTGCGACTTATGGAGTTGAATGGTTTGGTGGGGTGTCCAGGTATCTTACTCTAGCTGGTGTATTGCGACCTTGAGAATAGTGCTCTGGGGCTGGTGCTGGTCTCCTTTCAGGAGCGGGATGGAGTACACTCTCTTTTTCACTCTCGTCTTTGCTGCAAGTACGAGGTGCCATTTCAAGAGTGTCTGTCCCCATCACGCTGCCTCTATAGGACGCATGCATCAGCTGTTCCAGGAAGCCCTCATCCTCCTCAGCCGTTATTAGAAATCTCACTATCATATTTTTCAGAAAGACACCCCACGGGTAAGCCATCGCGGCAGCCTCATATAACCCCCTCTGGTTCAGCCCCGCCAACTTCCTCTTTTGTAGCCTGAAACTAATAGTGACCATGCTCTCATCCTCATCTACTGCATCCAATATGCTCTGCCTTATAGCACCATACAAGTCCTTCATTTTAGTTTGGGGGTCAATTCTAACCACATTGACTGAGGAATACCACTTACCACTTAGATTTCCGCAGGAGCTCAACCGGTAGACCTCGCCTGGCACCGGTTGCACTGCCTGTAGTACTAATGACCTTTCTAGACGGTACCGAGCGGCACCGTACACAAGTCTTACCTCAGCCTCTTAAGGACCATCGCTCTCTAAACCTCCTTGTCTAATGATGGTGAAAAGACCCCCGCACTCTTAAGGTAACTTGTCTGGTGGTGCTGCTACATTTTTTCACCCCCTATAGCAGAGCATATGCCAAACCTCTAATCTCATCAGATTCATGGTCACTCTGTGTTGGTTGAGGAAAGTTTGGCTGCAGGTCTGGAATCCCAGATGGAGGCACCAGAGTTGATACTAGAAACCTTTGTGCTTCATCGGTCGCCTCCCCCCCAGCAACCTCTGGTGCAAAGGGGGTGGACGCCCTAGGATGTCGACCAGTTGGCAGAATTTTAATTTATTTATTCATTTATTTTTTGCTGTGTTAGTAATCACTACGAAGGCCCTATTCGGGTTAGCAACTACCTTCTCAGAAGAGGGGTGTCACAATCTGACCCGGCGGTTCAGTGTTCACACCTCTCTGTAGGAGTAACCCTAGATGGTCCACTTGCTCCTTGCAGCTAAGGGTACCATCCTCGGGCACATTCACTACATGTATTATTAACACAATCTGAGAATCATTTCTTATTTCTGGGTTCACAGTGGCCCCTATTTCTAGTGGAAGCCTGCCCTGATTCTGCTCTGTGTTTAGTGTTGTTTCTACTTTCCATCTCGCCCTGACCGCTACAGTCTTTCCCGCTGCATGGGTCTGGTAGGCGTTGGATGGATTGAGAAAGATCCCTTCCCCTAACTCAATGTCTAGGTTTGTTATATCGCCTGGAATCACCCTTGAGTTAGGTCGGGGTCGGGCGGAGCGAGTTGGTCGCCTAACGCAATCCCAGCCACTTGTGGGCTTAGTGATTCGATAAGGTGACGACTCAACCTCTGGAACGACGGTGCTAGTTCCTCCTCTGAGGCTTTCTCTGCCCATGGTAGTTTAGAGTCCCGGCTCTCTGATCCTAACCTAGAGTCTCGCTTACTAGGTTCAATGCGGTTCCTCGTGAGGGTTGCGACCCCTCGCTTCACCTTGTTTCTGGGTTACTCTTTCCGGATACAGCCAGATGACACCGAGTCGGATACAGTCAGCCTTTGTCGACTTCAGTGACCGGAGTGGTCTGCCAGTAGTCTGTGCAACTATGTCACTAGCCGGTATAGTTTTTTGTTTACACTCCTACTGCTCCAGTTTGCGTCCTACGCAGTTTTAATGGGACTTTTTAGCGCCTTTTTTGGAAAAGTAATACTTTTTAATCTTCTCCTTTTCAAGCCCTATCCTAGTTCGCTATTCCTGGTTAGCAGAGTAGGTATAGGGAGCTGGCGAACGGTATCCTTCCACTCTCTTTACGGCGAGAGCTGTTCGCCGTCAGGGCGGGGTCCGTGTGTACAGCACTGTGGAGGCCTAGCCTCAACCTCCAATCAGGCATCACGATAAACCATGTTGAGCGCCATGTAGCATTTTGTGACTATCCCATAAAAGGTTAACTACTTCTGAGTTACCGGGATTGAGACGCTTTACTCCTGCACCTAGCCCAATGCCTGTGTGAATGTCTAGGATATGAGAGCCAACTTACCTTCCCCTGGTTGAAAAAGGTTTCTGATGCATGGCAGGAGATTCCTCCCAGCAAAAGAAGTGGTCAAAGTCACTCAGGAGGCAACAAAAAACTTAAAGACTAACCAGGCGTAATTGCCTTTTTAACTCTACCAGAGATAGAGTTGGTTTTATTAAGAAATAAAAATTTAAATGTATAAAAATACTACAATGCCAAAATGATGGACTGTAGAGACAGCCAAGACCCAAAAAGACCTCGACTACTGTCTCAACAGCCTATTTATACTAAGACAGTACTTCATTATGGTTACCTTATATGGCTATTTGAATGTGTTTCTCTCACCTTTTCCTCACATACACAAAACTTAAGAGCACAACATGACAACTTGCACGTAGGCATCAACTTCCTCAATTGTTCTTTAACTTGGATGTTATCTCACTCAAACTTGTGCTCTAAACTTGATTCCACATTTCTTAATAATGACATGATAGAATGCAATGCAAGTTCATGATTACAATGTTTAAAAAAGAATAAAAGAAATGAAAAGAATGACAATAGAATTACATATTTAAGAAAATACTCTGCGTACTTCAGCTTGCTTTAGCATGGACATTAAACCTATGTTTAATAAGAACTGGTGGCTCAAGGTTAACCTTAATTTTGAGAATATAAAAGGGCGCATTCTCAACAAATCGCAGAACAAAAAGGGATTTGTACGGCCCTCGATTGCATTTTACGTCACGTGGTGGCTCTGGTATTGGCTCCGAGGTATGTACAGACGCTATGATAGACATTCGTAGCGCCCAATAAACGGCTATGGACAATTGTAAATGATGCTTCCGCTACGAGAAATGCAATAGGTAGGTCCCCAGACTAAATATCACTTGTGATTTTAGTTTGGCATTCGCCAGGCTACAGACATGCACAAAACACCAAAGAATTGCAATGAAGAAGTGCTGTGGTAATATATAAGGATGTATGCTGGATATCTTATTAGACGAATGGGTAATATATATGTAATATTTTTTCCAGGAGGAAATTTAGGAAGTACATACATTGATGAATGAAATTGTTCGTTCTCATTTGTTGATAGATTGCAGCTGGTTTGATATGTACATTTACCATTCTGCTGAATTACTTTGGATCGTACAGTCAGAACCAGGTTGGTCAATTTTTTGCACCATTCACTGTATCTGTTTAGTTCAAGTGCCTGAAAAATAAAAAAATAATCATTTAACATCTCTTCAGAATAGTGATACTGTTTCGGCTATGGCGCAAATACCAATGTACTTCAGAGTGGCAGGCATCTTGGCAACGGTAGCCTTCGGCATTTATGGTGCCTGGAAAGACAAAAAGTGGACCCTGATTGTGGTGAGGATACTGCAATTTAACACACACGGGTGCATCAGTTGCCCCCTAAAAATGAAAAGTTTGTCCGATCATGATGCATTTTTGTTTTTATGTTCCTTTTGGTAACAAAACACACTGGGTAAAATATTTTGAAAGAATTCAAACGTTTAATGGTGGCATCCTATGGAAAAAGCTGCTATTTTATGATTTTTCGACAATTTTACAAGAAACATTATGACACATTATACAGCATACCAAATATCTCAGACACTGTGTAGACAGTATGTCTAGAATGTCTAAAACATATTTGAAAGCTTATTTTTGGGTCTTTTTAGGGTGTCACTTGTATTATCTATCAATGTTATAACCCTGATTTTAAGCTTTTAGCCTATGCAAATGCTAGCCGCTACTAAAGTTATAATAATGCTATGATTGCCTGTTTTCAAGACAACTGAAGATGCAAGTGAATTGTTAAAGAGGCAAAATCTTAATGTCTGTCTCAGATTTGGAACCATTACTCTGTCTTTTGCCACAACTTGCACAATATTCTGGAATCTTTCTTCTATTATGGCAGAACCAACTTTCTCATGGGCTAGTTTAACTCCACGCTCTGCCACATCATTTGTCACAATGAAGTTTTTGAGTGTTGCCTTTATCCTCTGGTAAGATGCCAAGCCATCCATCCCATTGTGAAACTGGTGTTGAGAGCAGTTGATCATCAAATATATCAAAAGATGCAAAGAACAGCCATGAGTCTTGACCTACGAAGTTTTCCAGTTGGTCCATAGTGTCCTCTGGTAGATTTGGAAAGCAAGGTTTGCCGTTTGTGCGTGATCTATCTGCAGTGCTGTATGAAGAAGATATCTTTGTGGGATCTCCTCCAGTTTTCTCAATGAATTTTCTGGTCAAAGAAGCAGTGTCTGTGGGTGTCATACCCAACTGTTCACAGTCTTGTTGGATCTCGGTGTCTTGAAGTATGTCATGAGGCACATATGTTGCAGTCCCTGTGTTACGACCCAGGCTCGTGGGCTTGGGGCAAACATGAACAGGAGACGAAGGCAGAAATACAATATGAAAAATTAATTTATTAAACAAGTAAGAAACCAAGAGTCTAGGGGATAAACGGGTTCAGAGTGAAAAGATGGGGTGCCAGCAGGGAGATCGGAGTGTGGAGATGAAAGTGGTTGAAATGTTTGGATGCATGTAAAGTCTGTAATGGGCTGTATGTAAGGAACTAGTGTGCGTGTGTGTGTGTGAGCGTGTTGAGGAGTGGGGAGTGTGCGACAACTAACGTGAGTGGGCGTCGCCGTGTGTGTGTGAAATGCTATGCCAATGTCAATGTCTGAAGAGGAGCTGGCGTCTGAGACTTTTATAAGGGGAACGCCAGGTGAAATGGGGAAATGGGCAGGTGAAGGTGATTAAGATGGCGACGACCAATTAGCAATCCCGCCAGCCAGGACTCCGCGCGGATTGCCCTCACTGGCGGAGAAGCAGAGGGCCGTGACACCCTGTTTTTACAAGTCCTCTATGTTTCCTCTTTGGGGTCATTTCAAATAACTCTTCCTCATCTTCACTGCGCTCACTGATATGAGAACACTGTCCTGGGTCTATTTGTTTGAACTGTTCTTCTTGAGCTTTCTTCTTTTGCTTTGCTCTTGTTACTCTTTTCTCTAATCTTAGCCTTTTCATTTCTTCTTTCCTCTTCTGAATTAAATCCAATCCAGCAATATTTGCTATGCTGTCTGTCATCATTGATTGCAGGAAAAGCTTATCTTCCTCCTTTTCAATTTGTTGAAAGGCATCTATAGGCCAAAGAACACACGTTTTGTCCAACATGTCATTGTATTCTTTTTCCTTTTTGACAATTCTCTTGTTTTTTTGCAGTTTTTCAGAATTTCTTGTCATTTTCAAAGAATTTCACAAGCTTGTTGCATGTGCATTTTTCTGACTTTGACTTTGAAGACTGTAGTGGAACTCCTGCCCTTTTATATATTTTCTCAATTTGGGGAAAGAGAACTGTTGCACTCTCATTAAAGGAGAAAGCCGGCGTGAATCAACACGTAGTCCTACTGGTTTTGTAGTGCCAAGCGCTATTGTTAGCCACTTCAATCACTGGATTTCATGCAAGGCAGATTGAGATAGCGAAACGGCAGCTAACGTTAAGGGAATGGGGCATTTCAAAACTAAAGCAAATCGATTAGGTTTCGTTTTTGACATGCCTCATTCAATTAGTGTTAGCTGCCGTTTCGCAAACTCGGTCAACGATGCACAAAATTTTATCATTGAGGTGGCTTTCAGTAGTGCTTAGCAGTATAAAACATTGATTCACGCCAGATTATACCTTTAACTGACCTATTCCTTTCCCCACAGGTCTCTATTGTGAGATATTTCAATGCTCTTATGATCATCCGCAGGGTTGGAAGCTTTGATGTAGGAAGTGCTAAGTCATCCTCAGTAACAGCTGGTCCATGCCCATACAGCAAAGATGATGTTCGAGTTTTATGAGCAGCCATACTTACGTACAGTTAGCCTGACACGTCAGACTATATCATAAGAATGTATAGGCTGAAGACCACTGATAGACTGTACCTCAATGGAGGGGCGGGTGATTGCGTTGTCTTTCAAACTGCCTCTCCACGTAATAGGCTAGCGTTCCGGCCAGTGGTACCAGCTGGTATATCAAACTTTTCCCGTAGCCCGTCGGTAACACGGCAAAGACATCTTTTTCAGAACGAAAAACTTCAGTGCACTTTCTTGTTTCACTTTCAAAGAAAATGACAAATGCAATTCGTCCAAAACTAAAGCCAAAGACGATTCCGCTCTGGTTTGAGCAGGGCCGTCGTCATCGTACAAAGCCCGCCTTACGATTTCCTGTACACATACCGCGCTGTGATTGGTTATCCGCCTCCAGAGGAAGGCTAAAACGGGTTTCTATCAGTGGCCTCTAGACGTACCTCTGTGCAAATTCAAATTTGCTACCACTAGGGGTACGTCTAGAGTCTAGGCTAACGTACAGTATTAACCTAATACAACTCTTCTACCATATATGAAGCTTCTACGTTGTAGAACTTTTCTTGTAATGGACAATGCAAAAAGCTTGTTCAAAGAAACTAGACTGATAAGTATATGATTTTGATCCACATTTGTTGCACATATTTTAAATACAGATTGTTAGCTGTCCATTGAATCACTGTTCACTACTTGTAAACAATACAAATGTATTATGAATCACATTAAAGCTTCTCAGTCTCTTGCAGAGGTTCTTAATATGATCTCTGGGTCACAAAAAAAATCTATGAATGGAATCCAACATTGCAATTTAAACCTTAGACGAAAATATAAAATAAGCTCAGGGTGCCACCATTAACTCATTGACTGACAATGACGTCTTTAGACGTCAACTGAAATACTGCCGTTCACTGCCAATGACGTCTTTAGACGTCAACTGCGTTTTTTAATGGGGAGGGCTGCAGAAAGACCTAGGGAACCTTGTCTGTAAATATCAGAATTCTCCGTCGAAAATTGTTGTTCCAAATTGATCCTGACGGTGGCAGTGTGTCACTTTGGATGTGAGATGAGCATAGATTCATAGGTATGGCCAAGGGAGAAGTAGAGAAAGCTAATGACATGGCTAAATATGCCGCTAGCAAAGTGCAGACGTAAATCGGAGAAATTTAGGCAGTTCACACTCGATCAGAGTATGTGTCACTGCCATAGTAGTTCGAGTAGTGTTCCGATCGTGGGAGATGAAGGAGATCAACCTTGGGCAAACGGAAATAGCAGTTGTGACTTGTTTCAGTGCCCAGCTAGCTCACAGTTCCGGGTCAGGTAAGAATTTGCGAGCCGGATGTTGATCACTGAGTTATCGCTGTCACAGCCTGTAATAGCATATATTTACCTTGTTACAACAATGTCTATTTTATTACCAAAAGCCCACTGTTACTGTTGTTTTTGTGGTCTTATCAAAGGAAGACATTTTCCCGATGTTTGACGTGCTAATAGACCGAAAAAAAAACGCGCATCCAAGACACTAACGTTGTCAAACAAAACGCTAATTTTCTCCCTTTTTTGATAAAAAACGGGAGTGTTTGGAGAAAGTAGCTTATGTTCGCCTGCTGATTTCTAAGCAATGGAAAGGGGTAGAAACAAACTCTTTTTTTCTGGTGAAAGAAGAGAGTCTGCTCTTTCTTGTGGTAGTTTCATTGTTTATGTAGTCATAACACATAATATTCTGTGGCTCTTTAAAAAACAGTCAAAATTCCCTAAAACCTCTGGCAGTATGGAACTCTCTATTCTGAAAACGGCTGGCAGTCAATGAGTTAAACTTTTGAATTTGGTCAAAAAAATTTACAGGATGTCATTATTTGTGAAAAGGAACACCCAAACAAAAATGCATCAATTTTTATGAACTTTTTACGTACTCACTCACTCACTCACTCACTCACACACACACACACACACACACACACACACACACACACACACACACATTCACAAACATAGGCTACACACAAGCACAAATATCTTAGTTTTCTTTTCTTCACTTAGGCTGAAATAAAAAGTGTGTCATGCTGATGGATGATGGATGCTGATGCTGTTTTTTTTTTGTTGTTGTTGTTGTTTTAAAATCACAGTATATCACCGCAAGTGTGATTGGAGTGGCTGTGTTTCTGATAGTAGGGGGCGTGTATGCCAAAGCAAGAAATATGGTATGTGACTCTAAACTTCATCATCACACACACAAACATTCAAGACAGAGACAAAGCATTTTCAAAACACTGTAGTGATTTGTAGTTACTATACTACCCAATAGTAGTAGTTTTGAAACAGTAATAATAAAAAAGTTCCAGATTACAATACTCAAAATCAAAAAGTGTGATAAACCACAATCATTTTACAGCCCGTGAAGTAAGGAGTAGTAAGTGTGGTGAAACAAAAAGTATCAAAGGATAATCTATTGAGTACTTCCGTATGCTGGAATAACACAAATGAAAGGTTTGTGCTTAATCTGTCCAACATTGCCCTCCTAACATGCATTAACGTGACCCCTGGACTAATTAAAATAGCAGATTGCGTTTACACCCTGCCTATGTAGTTTAAGTTTATATTTTTTTAACGAATCAGTTAACAGCCCATTCAATTTCAGATATAATATTTCCATGATTTCTGATGAACCCATTCTCATCTGAAATCTAGACAGAACTCATATGACTTTTATGTTATTTGTGTTATTTCAGGGTACTACACAGTAAGCACTCTATACTCCGTCCCTTGGTACACCGTTGTTACCAACCTCTTATACTTCAGGGGCTGTAAAATAAACCATTACCCTGAAAAGTATGTACTCTTTACTGACTTAACAATCTTCACAGATCTCTGATTTGGGCCTACAAAGATCCCCATACGTTCAAGGTTTGGCTTTGGCTGCAGATTGCATGTTAGCTATCAATTTTGTGCCTGCTGCATTGGGGGTAAGTGCAGTAAGATATGGTCTCATATTTGTGATGCAAGGTGTAAGACTAATAACATTTAGTGCTGAATTTGGCCTAACAATTACAGGGTTATGAATCGATTGACACCAGATTTCTCCTTCAATAGTTTCTCTTGACTATTATTTCCAACAGAGCCCACTGAATTTTTATACTGTTGATGAGTTATGCCAACAAAGAATGTGCACATGTATGACGAAGTGAGAGCAAAATTACATTACTAACATTAAACAACAAAATACAGTCATAATATGAGAGCTCAGACCGCTGGCAATGCAATGATGTCACAGACACAATATAAATTCCAGATAGTGTTCTATATCACCAATCACCATCAAAATTGAATCACATGTTATTTGTCTCTATAAACACAAGTCTGAAAATGTCATCCAAATCTGTGCTGCACTTTTCGAGTTATGTTGTTCACAGACAGGCGCTGGCAAAAACATAACCTTGGCGGAGGTAAAATTAAATATTAATATTTTGGTTCATAGGCCTAACTGTAATTTATTTTGGCAATAATTGTCAGATCATGGGGATTATCCTGGCTGCATTGATCATACATCAGCTACATGTACAGACACTTGTTGTGTCAAATGTTGAAGGTCAACTCCCTGAATACGTTGAACTTTATCCAGTGGCCAAGGAGGAACAAAATGGTAAATACATAACAATTATTGTTAATATTCATCTGGTTTATCAATAAGGGCCTCTACCTTACATGCATATTCTCAGTCCAACAGGTTGAACAGATCTAGGGCCAACAGGAAGGGTCTTGCATCATCATCCTGAAGGGACTTCCCAGTACTTTAATTTGTTTTACTGAGAGGTGCACATTATCTTTCATAATGTTAATTGGCAAATTGGAACAAATAAAGTCTTAACATTAAAAATGGTTTGTCTTCCATTTTTTTTGAGCATTTCAGGTGATCCATAACCAGTGCCGGGGCTCCGCACACGCAGGTAATGCACTGCTCTTAGGGCACCAAAATCATCACAATAGGCTACTAGTAACGATTCGTAACAATAGACCGTTACATAGCCTGTGGCGTGTGAAGGCCATTGAACATATCCATCATTCTTAAGTTTCAGACTTTCCTTGCACTCTACAAACCTGTAGATGCCAGAAACTCTTCAGAGTCTTGATGTTGACAGTGTATTGCGAGTTTATACCAAAGAGGATGCTGTGTAATTCTCTAGAGAAGATAATTAGGGTAATTTAAGATAATTAGGGAAATTCCAGTTTTGTTTGAGATCTCCTCAGATACATCCAGCTTGTAGCCTTCGTGTATTCTCATTGAATGCTATGGATGCTGAATAACATGGATTTAACCGTGAATTGACAGATTTTTTTTTTTTACAGTATATTGTTTTAACTTTTGTTTGTTAGTTTTTTTAGGCATTATCTGATCTGCATTAAAGGATTTTTAACCAATTTAGCACAATTCTTGTAGAGAAACTGATTTAATATCACTAAAAATGTGATAAATCATTGTGTCTCAGGGAAAGACACTGTGCAAGAGTGCAAGAGAATCAAACAACATTCAGAGCTGGTTTGGCTTCTTAAATCTCTGCTCATTTTCGATTAACGAGTCAGTAGTCAGTCTGTGTTTGCGTCTTCCAACAAGTCAAAAAATGGCAGGAGCAACCAGATGTCTGAAAAGTCTGTTTATTGGAGTAAATATTTTGTTGGCGGTAAGTCTGACACTTTTCTGAACTTGCATTGCTCATAATCTTTTGTCCACACATAACACTATTATTGTTATGCTGGTAAAGTTAATGAGCTTTCTAATGTACAATTGTAAATGGAGGATGAAAATGACGTGTTTGTTTTCTTGTTGCAAACTTGTATTTGGACATTATCAATCAGCCTAACAGATAATTATCCTACAGGCTGTAAAATAACCTGGAAGGAAACATGACAAAGTACTATGGAAGAAAGTAAATGCAACAAAAAAGACATAAGAATGAAATAAATAACAGCATTACATCAACAGCAGAAGTCGCTAACCTCTACCTGTCTTAGAGATACATTTTATATCATAGTTCTATTTTACACACTCATAACACAGTACAAACTAGCTCATCAGATGTGTGATCTAAAATATATCCTGAGTCTGAACACGGGGGACAGGGTTTTCATGTTTGCAACACACTTTTAAAACTCTTACTTGGTCATGGGAAAATTCAATATCTTCAACTATGAGACAGTGATGAGCATGCAATGACGTACTAACTTGGGACATTACTGTTTGGGGTTATTTATCAATCCCCATGAGTTCCATACAATTTCTATTACATTGAAATTTTAGTTGAATCCTCTTTACATGTCTGGGAACTTTGTTTTCCACAGGCATGCTAGTAGGCTACGCCTGAAATCAGGCATGGCGCCTCGCCTGAACACTATCAGCCCTGGAATTATTTGCATTAATCTTAAATTCTCTAAGAGCTATTCTTAAGCAGATGGCGACCTACTGTAGCTCCCGAGCTACCTGTTGGAGACCCCTGGTGTACAGTATGCGGTATTGCAGTATGTGCAGAACGGTACAGGCAAACATATTCAAGTTGAGGGTGTTCTTTTTCTAAAAAAAAAAAAAAAAGATGGTACCAGCACACATGCATTCAAGTGGAGGCTGTTCTTTTATAAAAAAATAAATAAATAAAATAAAAACACACACATGTACACATGTAATAAGGAGTGAATAATATTCCGTGGTAATATACAAGTAAGAATGTGTGGTAGACATTTTTCATGATAGATAGATCAAGAATGATCAATCATTCCAGGCAAATCAGAAAGTATGTTAAAATTGTTGGTTCTCTGTTGACAGATTGCAGCTGGCTTGATATTTGCATTTATAGTTTTGATGAATTACCGGCACTATAGATCTAGCAGTCAGAACCGGGTTGGTAATTCTTTTTCAAAATTCAATGTATTTAAAGGAGCTATGTGTAGGAAAATATAGTTATCATTTACAAAATAACACGTCATTTATCATTAGGGGTTGAGGAATCACAGAAGATTAAAGGAGAAGTTTGATGTGATGTAGACCCAAAGTATATTGCAACATCATACAAAGTTGGAACGTTTGCTTGGGAGCAGAATTTTGACATGTTTGTGCAGGCTGCAGAAGACCACTTGCTAGTTGTAGCTTCTAGGGGCACCCACCTAGGTGGTAATCTGTACAGTTACAAAGTTTTTGATGCCTGGTTTTAAATGTTGGAAATGTCATTTAATACACATTACACATATACATTTAATACATTCTATCCTCATTCTATCCTCATATTGAATGAGAACCATAAGACTTTATAACATCTCTTCTTCTATCTATTTATTCCTAATTTATTTTTATACATAATATATTTCAACACTGCTAGCATAGTCATTGGAGTATATAATGGACTGTATAATGGTATGTGACCAATAAAATTTGAATTTGAATTTGAATACAATACACAAAAAAGGTATACTACTGTTTACATTGTAATGCCATCAAATAAGATACTATAGCTTTTCCTTCAAAATTACTTTGTGAAATCAAGTTTTCTCCTATAATTCATGTCTCGAATGAACCCCAAAACCCCAAATTACTGTAAAGAGTCAATTACATCACTCATTCCATCCAAAGCACCTGTCATCATTAGCCAAATGCCTTCAGCATCAGCAAGTGTTCCAATTCCTTCAGAACAAGGTGCATGTAATCCACAATGAACATTGTAGGGGGGTAGTTATCTCTATGGTGATCCATATCCACTTTTTACAATAACTGGTCATTTGTCTGGAGCACAGATGTATTTTCAGGAAAAGTCCTGTGGTTGTTTGCAACGTCCAAATGGAACAATGTGAAATGAGATGATTGACAAACGAAGGCTAAGTGCACCTAGACAATTAGCTTTCATGTAGCCTACCATTAAAAAAAAACTGTGACGTCCAACCTTAATTGGAAGACCAAACACTTGTGATGGCGCACTTGTGAAGTTGGTGATCAAATCCTGAGGATCCAGTTGATGCACAAGGACTTTGTCAATCGGTGGTATGGGTAATCCAGAGAGATGTCACTGTCCCAGTGAGCTTCATGAGTCGTTTTTAATAAAATGGGGCCTGCGTATTTAAGTAAAATTACAATGTGTGTGAGTTACCATGCAGCATTTGGGAATATTACAGCAAGTGATGTTGTCTGGCATGCACAAGGACCCAGTGCAGTGTCTGCTTACTGATTGACACCGTTGCTGGGGTAGGAATACCAGTCCCTGCCTTGAGTAATACCAGTTGCTACCATGATAGACTCATAGCCTATGAGTTGTTTTTACTGTTGTACTTTGCAATAATATTCAATTTAGCAAACATGAGGAACTGAAGTTTTAAAGTTGGATGGTGTGTTGTTTTTCACTCTGTAATGTTTCAGCAGGCTAATGAAAAAATGGTTCTGAAATTGATCCCAGCAATGTTATTCCTTATACACTGAATATTTCCTAATATGTCAGATTTATATTTGTATCTGTATAAAACATTGACCAAACTCATTTTGAAACCATCCTAGATAACTACATTATGTACTAATTTACCTCAATCATAGTTAATGCAACCCACTTCATCTCTTATAAGAGCATGGAGTTTGCTTGGTTTTCCGTTTGTTCTTTAGCTTCCCTGGAACATTCTCTTCACCCAGATTGACCCCTTATCTTTCCTAATGGTTTGGCTTTGGGCCTTTCCTCAGCTTGGACAATGTCCTGAATGTCTGCTACACCAGCCAAACACACAATCAACAAATCAAATCACAATCTTTGGTTAATTATAATGTCATAATATCATTTACAACTCATTTGACCTAGTACAGTGGTTCTCCAACTTTTTCTGTCATTCCCCACTTTGGAAGGCAGAGAATTTTCAGGCCCCACCTGGAAGGTTTGCAGGACAGGATTTTTGTCAGTTTTCATGTTACTAATTCAAAGCCAAATTTCTCTCAAACCCCTCATCACAGCAACTAGCAAATAACTCAATTGGAAAGCTCAATTTACTCTTATATGTGCATATCTGACGAATAGCTGTGAATTTCGGGGGCATGGTGCAGCCGTTGGTCGATCGCAAAGAGAAACTTCGCGCCCCACCTGTCATTTGTCTGCGCCCCACTAGTGGGGCCCGCCCCACAGTTTGAGAAACACTAACCTAGTAGTACAAGTGTGTGTGTGGGTCACCAGACTTTGGGAGAATTACTGCAAGTGATGACGTTTTTTTTTTTTTTTACTGTTATATTTGGAATTGGAATTGCAGTTTTAAAGTTGTATGGTGTGTCTGTACATGTCCTTATATATCAGAAGTACATCTCCATTCGTATCCCTGTACGAAACATTGATTAGTTTCAAAACAAGATATTTCCACCAGGAGGCAGTGTTGAAGGTTTTCAGCATAATGCACAACTAACAAAGTTGAGTGATATTTTAGGATGTATGTATGGATGTTATGTATTAATCTGTGCCACATTTAGTGTATTGGTGGACAGGTTTTTTCAAGATAAAAAAAGAAATCATCACTGGATATTCTGTATCTTTGATATTTTGAGTATTGTATCTTTTCAGTTGAATAACAATTCAGTTCAATAACTCATCTATTTTCAGCACCTCTTCATAAAATTTCTGTTGTCTTTTAAGGTGTCTGTAACCACCTCAACATTCTCATAAAACATCTAGCAAAGACACTGTGGAAGGTCTGCCTCACCATAAGTTCTAATGGACAAAGCAATGCTATTAAAAAAAGCACTAATAGATATGTTGTACAGTATACCCACCTTGGAAAGTATTAGAAATAACTGACGAAAGGAACAAGAAAGGGTCTTTCAGGTTGTTTATTCATCACTGCATTGGCATTTTAAAGTAAAAACAGAAGTAACCACCTCAACATTCTCATAAAACATCTAGCAAAAACACTGTGGAAAGTCTGCCACACCAGTTATAATGGACAAAGCAATGCTATTTAAAAAAAAAAAAAAAACAAACAAAAAAAAACACTAAATAGATATGTTGTAGAGTATAACCACCTTGGAAGGTATTAGAAATAACTGATGAAAGGAACAAGAAGAATCTTTCAGGTTGTTTATTCATCACTTCATTGACATTTAAAAGTAAAAACAAAAGTGTGGTGTCAGAAGACAAAAGCAACACAATCAAAGCATTTAAATGCAATTAAAATTCTCATCAAGGCATTTCTTAGACTTCTTTCAGAAGTAGATTGTAGGGACGTATGGCACTCATGACAATGTCTCGCTCCTGCATGTTTGATGAGCACTTTGGGACTGGCACGAGCCAGTATTCTGGATTATCAGTAATCTTTCTGACCTGTGGGTTGATCCTGTTTTGCAGGCACACTTTGTAAGTCTTCCCATTCTTCTCAGAGACAAAGGTTTTGGTGTAGCCATGTGATTCTGCCACATCTACATCTGGAGTTGAGTAGACTCCTCGTCCATAGAATTGCCCACTGCCAGGTTTGTAGTGAGTGCTGATGATGCCTTTGGCTCCATCCAGACTGGTCCCATGATAAGAAACTGGCCACTCCAATGGATCGGATTCAGTTCGGTAACCTGGAGAACCAAGCCAAGCGTTTCCGTCATCATACTCATCGAGCACCTTTAGGGCGAACCGCATCCATCCGTATGGGCGTTTGTAGATCTCATTCCCTCTCTTGTATGTTGTACTTGGGTCACGCTTCATGCTTGTATAGTCGAAGTCAAACCTTGGATCAAAGAACTCGTCATCCATGACAAAGAGGTCATTAAGGCTTGCAGGAGAAGCCCGTAGTCCAGTTCTTCTGCAGTGGACATCTTGCCAGAATTCTGTGTCAAACCACACAGCAGAGAGCAAATCTTGCACAGTGAGGATATCAGGATGAGGCTGGCAGGAACGGTAACTTCTCAGCAATTGTGGTGGAGCAGCTGATTTGGGTTTGATGTTGACTCCAACCAGGGCTGACAGCCCTTCGAAAACAATGTCCCGGTCCATGTCTTTGTGCAAGAGGAGATGCAGGCTATTGTGTTTATTGAAACAGACTTTTGCTCTTTCAGTTGGGAGTCTAAAGATGGCATGCTTCACTACCCCATTATATAGAGTACGAGCCTCTGCTTTTCGCAGAAGTACAAAAGTTCAAAAGGGTCATGGAATAGTATTTCACAATAGTCAAACAGGCGTAGCCTTTCATTGTTGTGTCATTACATTCAGTCGATCTTTATCTAACCCAGTGTTTCTCAAATTGTGGGGCGGGCCCCACTAGTGGGGTGCAGACACATGACAGGTGGGGCGCGAGACATCTCTTTGCAATTGACCACTAGTTCACTCCGGAGCTATCCTTTAAGTCTAAGTACTTGGAAGTCACCTTTGCAAACGTGTATAGAATTAAAGGAAAATACCGGAGTGAATTCAAGCATAGCCCTGTTCAGGGTGCGATTTGTAGGGGGGGATGGCTCAGAAATCCCCACTTCTGGTTTTGGTATCCCTCCCTCTGCTTGAATAATTTTATCTCCGGTGGGGATAACATTTATCCCCCCTTGATATCTCATGACAGTATGCAAGCCATGTGATGTGACTAAAGAACATCTAGCGCGCATAAACAAGCGAATTATAAAATGTAAAAAATGCGTCCTTTGTCCTGAATTGCGTGCGTGACAACTGGCGAACTTTGCCGCGAACTTCAGCCTATGCGCAGATGTTTTTTTTCTCACTGGAAAGACTAAAGCTTGGAAAACGAAAGGAAACTTTGTGATGTTATCACATTGCTTGAACAACTTTGTGCAAAGGAAAACGAACTGTTTGTCATAGGCATAATTTAAGTTTGATATGAAATGCGTGTATTGTCAACGTATCAGGCAAAATATCCTTCTGAATCGCGGGGGATGACAATTTTTTTTAGGTCATTCAGCCAGTAGTGGAAAATGACCAAGAAATGGCATAATCTAGGCAAAATGCTTCAACAATACCTAAGGAATGCCCTATTTGCTTTGGCTATTTTTATGCTCAATGCCCTGGCTTTCCTCACATTTGCAGAAACCAAATTGTTTAGGTTACAGTCTCCAGCGCCCTATACCGCGCATACCGTCGGATCCAACGAATGACTTGGGTCAACACATCTCTGAGATATCAAAGTAATTTGGCTATTGTCGGCAACATTAAACAATGTAATCTGCAGCACTTTATTTAACTATTTAACACACAGTAAGCAGCAGGAGAGTTAAGTCTGAACGAGAGAGTTTCTAAGTTTTGTGAAAAATGTTGCGCTCGACACGCAGCAGTCACAGGAACTGCAGTAGACTTCAGGAGGCATCAGACACTGCGCTGTAACCAAGATAGGCTACTAATAGCAGATTTTTTTTTTTTTTGAAAGGGGGGGGGGGTCATTTTAGTGTCTAGTAATGACGTCACCAACGCAATGCCGTTTCAGAATCATCCCCCCCTCTGATTTTTTCATAAATCGCACCCTGGCCCTGTTGAAGGAGCTTGCTAAATGTGCAAGTTAGCGAGTGGAACAAAATAATTTGGTACAGCACAGACCGAACACGAACACAGAAGCGAACAGGCACTTTACACTGAATCAATGGGACCTGACTGTTGGAAACCGAAAGTAAGATCTGAGGTTACATTGACTCAATGTAAAGTGTTTTGCGTTCGTGTTAGGTCTATGCTGTTCGAAATTCTTTCATTTCATGCGAAATATATTGCTGTTAGAAGGCTCGTACAGCAGGGCTATGCTTGAATTCACTCTGGTATTTTCCTTTAAGTTTGAAATATGCGGCCATGGGCAGAGAACAAGATGGCCATTCAGCAGATGAACCATTATGAAACATGCTACACAGACACATGAGACAGATTAAAGCAGATTGCACAAAGTTACATTGTGTTACTGTTTAAATGGAAATCAAAGGTATTTTTATGCCTCTTTCAATTGCAGAAACGAAAAAGTACACTCCCTCAGTTGGGAGTTGAAGATAGAAGCTCTCATATATTTTGGAGTTGAGGATAAATGCTCCCCGTATTAGAGCCTCTTTACTGAATTGCAAAAGGGAAGATCAGTTTCATAAAATAGTGTT
>JAODXP020000030.1:25671589-25674402 GCA_027497455.2 Sardinella longiceps | reverse complement strand
GTGTGTTTGAGAGAGTGTGAGTGTGTGCAGATGTGTGATAGATGTAGATAATAACAACAACAACAACAACAACAACAACAACCATAATCGATCCTCTTTTGAGAGGGAGATGTGGTCTCTGCCTTTAACCAATCATGAATCAGTGAAACACACACAGTGTGTGTGTGTGTGTGTGTGTGTGTGTGTGTGTGTGTGTGTGTGTGTAGGACCCACAAGTGTGGAAACAAACACACTCCTGAAGTGACTCAGTGTTCTAAAGTGGGCGGTGTGTGTGTGTGTGTGTGTGTGTGTGTGTGTGTGTGTGTGTGTGTGTGTGTGTGTGTGTGTGTGTGTGTGTCTGAAGTGGCCGTGTCTCTCACCGAGCTCCCAGACAGACGAGCATCTGGAACTTTCCATCCTTGCCGATGTTTCTGGGGGACGCATTTATGGCGCGCATCACACGGCAGAAGAGTCGCGCTCGACTCAACCAGTTCTCGTCCTGATGCAGCCCCTGCTGCTCCGCACTCTCGAAACACACCTGCGCTTTCTCTGCGCACACACACACACACACACACACACACACACACACACACACACACACACACACACACACAGTTATATACATTTGTGAAGATCAAATTCCACAAATTGTTTCCCTGGTCATAATGAATATTTAGATTAGACCATACACACTCCTCTGCACTTTATACTGAAGGTCGAAGTAGTCGGCCATGGGTTGGCCAAGTGTTAGATATGAGTAGATACACACACACACACACACACACACACACACACACACACACACACACACACACACACACACACGTGTTGGCCAAGTGTTAGATAGGAATGAGTACACACATTTTGCAAGGATATTGTAAGAGGGTTTAGAGTGATTCACAAAGCTTATATGGTGCAGAATTCACCATATAGAATATTTCCTGCTGTATGCATTCTATATTCTATTTGACATGTGGTTTGAAACCCTATAAACCCCATTTATGATTCTTATACATATATCAAATATCAAAACATTGTAAAGTTTATGTAAATTATGATTAAATGGACAATATTAATAGCACACACACACACACACACACACACACACACTGAGTGGTGTTACCTAAGAAGTCCCAGATGAAGATGTTCTTGAAGAGTCGTGGGGATTTGAAGCCGTGCAGGAAGACCTGCTCCAGAGCCCACACCAGCCCGTACTCCCCACAGAGCAGCAGAGTCAGACTGCCCCTCTGTTCACACACACACACACACACACACACACACACACACACACACACACACACACACACACACACACACACATCACATACACACATACACAACACACACACACACACACACACACACACACACATATCACATACACACACATACATCATACACACACACACACACACACACACACATATTAACACATCACATACACACACACACACACAGACATGCACAAATTAACACATTGTATACACACACACACAGACACACATTAACACACACAGACACGCACACATAACAAAAACAGCTCAGTCAGAGTCACTTTTACAAATGGGTTTGAGTATGTGTGTATGTCTCTGAGTGTGTGCTTGATGCTGTGTGTGTGTGTCTGTGTTTCAGTGACTGGGGGCGTGTATTTGTTGGTATATTGTGTGTGTGTGTGTGTGTGTGGTGTGTGTGGGTGTGTGTGTGTGTGTGCGTGCGTGTGTGTGTGTGTGTCTAACCTCTTTCTCCGGCTTGTGAAAATGTTTCACTATTCCATTGATTGCCTCTCCAACTCCTTCCTGGATCTGCCCTGTATTGAGTTCTACACACACACACACACACACACACACACACACACACACACACGAGAGAGAGAGAGAGAGAGAGAGAGAGAGAGAGAGAGAGAGAGAGAGAGAGAGAGAGACTCATGATATACAAGTATTTTGACCACAGACACAGTGAGTAAATGAATAGGTGGGTCTCCCGACTACATATGACTGATGACTATATTCAGTAGTGTAAAGTGTATTATACTCACTGGGCTTGCTGTTGGGCGAGATGGCCACTAGGCGGCGCATGACTCCGGGCGAGGGCTGCATGGGGGGCGTCCGACTCAGACGCTCGTCTGTCTCACAGCTCAACAGCTCCCCCACCAGGACACGCTCCAAACTACCATCATCCACTCCTTTACCCAGCCAGCGCCCACATGGGAACCTAAAACACACACACACACACACACACACACGGAGATACACCACAGGATCTCTTGGGTTTGAGTGTGTGTGTGTGTATGTGTGTGTGTGTGTGTGTGTGTGTGTGTGTGTGTGTGTGCGTGCGTGTGTGTGTGTGCACACTGACCTGTAAGAGTGTCCAGTGATCTCGTTGCGTACCATCACACAGTCCACAAGCCACTTGGCGTAGAGACCAGAGTTATCATGACCCATCTGGACGGTGGTGAGACGGCCTAGGTTCTGACACTGCACACACACACACACACACACACACACACACACACACACACATACACACGTGCACACACACATACTTAATTTAGAAAAGTTTGAGGGATTGCACATACATATATACACAGACACACACACTCACAGACAAACACACACTCACAGACACACTCGCACCCTCACACACACTCTGAGCAGTCGTACCTCAAAGGTGATCTCCAGTGTGTTCTTGGGCAGCTGCAGGACTCCGGTCTCAGCGAGTTCCCCCGACACACACACCCACGGGTTAGCAGTGAACATGGAGCCGCCCAGCTTCTTACTAGGAATCACCCACACGTGATAGGGGATCACTGCACACACACACACACACACACACAC
>JAODXP020000030.1:25654089-25659089 GCA_027497455.2 Sardinella longiceps | reverse complement strand
CAGGAATTACTGGGAAAAGCGTAAATGGAATGCACAGTTACTAAAGTGTTGTAGATATTTGGCAATAGCATGGCAGTGAATATTATCTCTCTCCACATTTGGATAGGGTGGCTTGTCTGGAATACAAGAGCGGTCCTGTTGGGCATTAGGCTGCAGACTCATGAGGCGTGTGTGTGTGTGTGTGTGTGTGTGTGTGTGTGTGTGTGTGTGTGTGTGTGTGTGTGTGTGTGTGTGTGTGTGTGTGTGTGTATGTGTGTGTGTGTGTGTGTGTGTGTGTGTGTGTGTGTGTGTGTGTGTGTGTGTGTGTGTGTGTGTGTGTGTATGCGTGTGTGTGTGTGTGTGTGTGTGTGTGTGTGTTACCTCCTGTGGGAGCTCTAGTTTGGAGCGGTCCTGTTGTCCGTTAGAGTGTAGGCCCATAAGGTACGGCATGTGTGTGTGTGTGTGTGTGTGTGTGTGTGTGTGTGTGTGTGTGTGTGTTACCTCCTGAGGGAGCTCTGGTTTGGAGCGGTCCTGTTGTCCGTTGGAGTGTAGGCCCATAAGATACGGCGTGTGTGTGTGTGTGTGTGTGTGTGTGTGTGTGTACCTCCTGAGGGAGCTCTAGTTTGGAGCGGTCCTGTTGTCCGTTGGAGTGTAGACCCATAAGATACGGCGTGTGTGTGTGTGTGTGTGTGTGTGTGTGAGTGTGTGTGTGTGTTACCTCCTGAGGGAGCTCTAGTTTGGAGCGGTCCTGTTGTCCGTTGGAGTGTAGGCCCATAAGATACGGCGTGTGTGTGTGTGTGTGTGTGTGTGTGTGTGTGTGTGTGTGGTGTGTGTGTTCCCCTGAGGGAGCTCTAGTTTGGAGCGGTCCTGTTGTCTGTTAGAGTGTAGGCCCATGAGATACGGCGTGTGTGTGTGTGTGTGTGTGTGTGTGTGTTTACCTCCTGAGGAGCTCTAGTTTGGAGCGGTCCTGTTGTCCGTTGGAGTGTAGACCCATGAGATATGGGATACGGCGTGTGTGTGTGTGTGTGTGTGTGTGTGTGTGTGTGTGTGTGTGTGTGTGTGTTACCTCCCTGAGGAGCTCTAGTTTGGAGCGGTCCTGTTGTCCCGTTGGAGTGTGGACCCATGAGATACGGGCGTGTGTGTGTGTGTGTGTGTGTGTGTGTGTGTGTGTGTGTGTGTGTGTGTGTGTGTGTGTGTGTGTGTGTGTGTGTGTGTGTTACCTCCTGAGGGAGCTCTAGTTTGGAGCGGTCCTGTTGTCCGTTGGAGTGTAGACCCATGAGATACGGCGCGTGTGTGTGTGTGTGTGTGTGTGTGTGTGTGTGTGTGTGTGTGTGTGTGTGTGTGTGTGTGTGTGTGTGTGTGTGTGTGTTACCTCCTGAGGGAGCTCTAGTTTGGAGCGGTCCTTGTTGTCCGTTGGAGTGTAGACCCATGAGGTGCGGCGTGTGTGTGTGTGTGTGTGTGTGTGTGAGTGTGTGTGTGTGTTACCTCCTGAGGGAGCTCTAGTTTGGAGCGGTCCTGTTGTCCGTTGGAGTGTAGACCCATGAGATATGAGATACGGCGTGTGTGTGTGTGTGTGTGTGTGTGTGTGTGTGTGTGTGTGTGTGTGTGTGTGTGTGTGTGTGTTACCTCCTGAGGGAGCTCTAGTTTGGAGCGGTCCTGTTGTCCGTTGGAGTGTAGACCCATGAGATATGAGATACGGCGTGTGTGTGTGTGTGTGTGTGTGTGTGTGTGTGTGTGTGTTACCTCCTGAGGGAGCTCTAGTTTGGAGCGGTCCTGTTGTCCGTTGGAGTGTAGGCCCATGAGATACGGCGTGTGTGTGTGTGTGTGTGTGTGTGTGTGTGTGTGTGTGTGTGTGTGTGTGTGTGTGTGTGTGTGTGTTACCTCCTGAGGGAGCTCTAGTTTGGAGCGGTCCTGTTGTCCGTTGGAGTGTAGACCCATGAGATACGGCGCGTGTGTGTGTGTGTGTGTGTGTGTGTGTGTGTGTGTGTGTGTGTGTGTGTGTGTGTGTGTGTGTGTGTGTGTGTGTGTGTTACCTCCTGAGGGAGCTCTAGTTTGGAGCGGTCCTGTTGTCCGTTGGAGTGTAGACCCATGAGGTACGGCGTGTGTGTGTGTGTGTGTGTGTGTGTGTGTGTGTGTGTTACCTCCTGAGGGAGCTCTAGTTTGGAGCGGTCCTGTTGTCCGTTGGAGTGTAGACCCATGAGATATGAGATACGGCGTGTGTGTGTGTGTGTGTGTGTGTGTGTGTGTGTGTGTGTGTGTGTGTGTGTGTGTGTGTGTGTGTGTGTTACCTCCTGAGGGAGCTCTAGTTTGGAGCGGTCCTGTTGTCCGTTGGAGTGTAGACCCATGAGATATGAGATACGGCGTGTGTGTGTGTGTGTGTGTGTGTGTGTGTGTGTGTGTGTGTGTGTGTGTAGTGTGTGTGTGTGTTACCTCCTGAGGAGCTCTAGTTTGGAGCGGTCTGTTGTCCGTTGGAGTGTAGACCCATGAGATAGCTGTGGCGTGTGTGTGTGTGTGTGTGTGTGTGTGTGTGTGTGTGTGTGTGTGTGTGTGTGTGTGTGTGTGTGTGTGTGTGTGTGTGTTACCTCCTGAGGGAGCTCTAGTTTGGAGCGGTCCTGTTGTCCGTTGGAGTGTAGACCCATGAGATACGGCGCTGTGTGTGTGTGTGTGTGTGTGTGTGTGTGTGTGTGTGTGTGTGTGTGTGTGTGTGTGTGTGTGTGTGTGTGTGTGTTACCTCCTGAGGGAGCTCTGGTTGGAGCGGTCCTGTTGTCCGTTGGAGTGTAGACCCATGAGGTACGGCGTGTGTGTGTGTGTGTGTGTGTGTGAGTGTGTGTGTGTGTGTTACCTCCTGGGGGAGCTCTAGTTTGGAGCGGTCCTGTTGTCCGTTGGAGTGTAGACCCATGAGATATGAGATACGGCGTGTGTGTGTGTGTGTGTGTGTGTGTGTGTGTGTGTGTGTGTGTGTGTGTGTGAGTGTGTGTGTGTGTTACCTCCTGAGGAGCTCTAGTTTGGAGCGGTCCTGTTGTCCGTTGGAGTGTAGACCCATGAGATATGAGATACGGCGTGTGTGTGTGTGTGTGTGTGTGTGTGTGTGTGTGTGTGTGTGTGTGAGTGTGTGTGTGTGTTACCTCCTGTGGGAGCTCTAGTTTGGAGCGGTCCTGTTGTCCGTTGGAGTGTAGGCCCATGAGATACGGCGTGTGTGTGTGTGTGTGTGTGTGTGTGTGTGTGTGTGTGTGTGTGTGTGTGTGTGTGTGTGTGTGTGTGTGTGTGTGTACCTCCTGAGGGAGCTCTAGTTTGGGAGCGGTCTGTTGTCCGTTGGAGTGTAGACCCATGAGATACGGCGCGTGTGTGTGTGTGTGTGTGTGTGTGTGTGTGTGTGTGTGTGTGTGTGTGTGTGTGTGTGTGTGTGTGTGTGTGTGTGTGTGTGTGTGTTCACCTCTGAGGGAGCTCTAGTTTGGGCGGTCCTGTTGTCCGTTGGAGTGTAGACCCATGAGGTACGGCGTGTGTGTGTGTGTGTGTGTGTGAGTGTGTGTGTGTGTTACCTCCTGAGGGAGCTCTAGTTTGGAGCGGTCCTGTTGTCCGTTGGAGTGTAGGCCCATGAGATGAGATACGGCGTGTGTGTGTGTGTGTGTGTGTGTGTGTGTGTGTGTGTGTGTGTGTGTGTGTGTGAGTGTGTGTGTGTGTTACCTCCTGAGGGAGCTCTAGTTTGGAGCGGTCCTGTTGTCCGTTGGAGTGTAGACCCATGAGATATGGGATGCGGCGTGTGTGTGTGTGTGTGTGTGTGTGTGTGTGTGTGTGTGTGTGTGTGTGTGTGAGTGTGTGTGTGTGTGTGTGAGTGTGTGTGTGTGTACCTCCTGAGGGAGCTCTAGTTTGGAGCGGTCCTGTTGTCCGTTGGAGTGTAGACCCATGAGATACGGCACGGGCGCGTCTAGGAAGTGCATGAGTGAGGCGGGGAGAATGGGGACGTAGACGTGCTGCCACTGGAACGGGAACATCAGAGCCGTGATGCTCTCCGCCACCGTCATCAGACGCTGGTAATCTATAACACACACACACACACACACACTAGACCCAAACAGTATAAGAAAGTTAGACTAGTGCAAATGAACACACACACACACACACACACACACACACGCTGTGAGTAGAGCAGTATCTGTATCTCGAGGAGGCGCAGGTGAACACACACACACACACATACACACTACGCTGGGCAGAGCAGTATCTGTATCTCGAGCAGTGCGCAGGTGAACACACACACACACACACACACACACTTACGCTGTGAGTAGAGGAGTATTTGTATCTCGAGGAGGGCGCAGGTGAACACACACACACACACACACACACACACACTTACGTGTGAGTAGAGGAGTATCTGTCTCGAGAGGGGCAGGTGAACACACACACACACACACACACACACACACACTTACGCTGTGAGTAGAGGAGTATCTGTATCTCGAGCAGTGCGCAGGTGAACACACACACACACACACACACACACAGCTGTGAGTAGAGGAGTATCTGTACTCGAGGAGGCGCGGTGACACACACACACACACACACACACACACTTACGCTGTGAGTAGAGGAGTATCTGTATCTCGAGCAGTGCGCAGGTGAAGAGCTGCAGCAGGTTGTCGGTGCCGAGCAGGAGGAAGACGTTGGCGAGGGGGAAATCGAAGAGCGGGGAGTTCGGCGGGACTCGGGCGCTGGCAGACGATGGGGGCGTAGACGCCGCTGAAGCGTAGCGATCGGCCCGCGGGGGGCAGCGGAACCTCGTACAGCACGTTGTAGACGTAGCTCTCCAGCGGCAGGGGCGGGGGCTGTGCGGAGGTCGCCGCTCGGTGGAGCTGTTCCAGAACCTTCCGTGAGGCGTCCTGGAACGCGAGCGGCGCTAGGAGACAGATGCACTTGGACACGTACAGCGTGTCACGTGTGATGTCATAGGAGTTGAAGCGCTGCAAGCGCGAGGGGGAGGGGCCCAGGACGAGGGGTGGGGCCAGTGATGACGTCAGACA
>JAODXP020000030.1:25639089-25649089 GCA_027497455.2 Sardinella longiceps | reverse complement strand
TGCTTGTTGTTGTTTTGCATCACCAAAAGGTCGCCTACACAAGCAGCATCACTCCGCTTATGACACACCTATCATTAGATATATATATATTTTTAGAATGACTGTCAAAATCTATTCCCAATTTATGCTCGAATAGTAAATGTTTAAGAAGTCAGTCATACCGGACAGCTCGTCTGGTTCCAGTCCGCTTTCGGTGTCGAGTCCGCAAATCACGAAGTAATCGGCGAAGCGGACCGAGCTGGAGCTGAAGCCGGTGGTCATGCTGAAACCGGGCCTCAAACGGGCCCCCGTAGGACCGGTTCTGTCCTTATCCGGGCCGCCCTACTCAAACGCATCGTCGGAGGCTAGGAGTCTTTTCAGCGTAGCCATTGCGGACATCTTCCGTTCCGAGACAGGCTTGGAAATCAGAACGAGCTTAACCCGTGGAGGCCAGCGCATTGCATGATGGGCCTTCTCCTCCAGCTGTTTTCATCTGCTTTAGTACTGCGCTTGCGCATGGTGGGGTATATGTAATTACGTCACTACTTAAACTCTCGGCCAGTTTCGTCCACTTGCCTGCCACTAGATGGCGGTGTTGGCTGTGTGGTTGCAGAGAGCCATGCGGCGGGCTCTGTGTGGTTGATACGGCCATACTGGATGGAGATCCAGAGACACTGATCCCATTCAGCCATGAAGCATAAACATTTTAAGTAAAAAAAAAAAAAATCAACCAACAGAGTTAATATAAATAAAATACATTGAAAATTAAAATCAAAGTAATAACATGGAGATGAGTCTACTCACTTGCAACGAATGGGGCTGTTGACAAGGTGCAAATGGCAGTTTTCATCTGTGGCCCGCCCACACACACACACACACATACACACACACTTCTGAGGGCCTGGCACTGACAGGGGGGCCCAGAGAAAGTAGGCATTTGAACATTTCTAAATTATTTTCTATAGGATGCATTCATGGTGTCTGTGGCACAAAGGCAAATTATAATATGCACTATATGTGCTGTGACGTCATTCTGCCAGCCAGGCCTCTGAGTGGAGAGTGGAGGTGACCCTGTCTGGAGTGGACATCAGATCTCCAGTGCTGCAGTCCAGTCGGGCCTCTGCTGTGCCAGTAGGTAGACCACTCGTCATTCGCGCAGACAGAGCTCTCAAAGTTTAACAAGAGTTTGAAACTAGCCTACTGTGGGCCTAATGTAAATATGTAAGCTAAGCTACCTACCTCACAACAGTGAGATTCTAAGCATGGGAATGATAGAGATTCTGTTCAGGCTTCAAAATCAGCAGGCTTGTTGGGTTCAGGATATTATACCTGTGTGTTTGACTGTAGTGTATTACACCTGTGTGTCTGACTGTAGTATATTACACCTGTGTGACTGTAGTATATTACACCTGTGTGTCTGACTGTAGTGTATTACACCTGTGTGTCTGACTTACACCTGTGTGTCTGACTGTAGTATATTTACACCTGTGTGACTGTAGAATATTACACCTGTGTGACTGTAGAATATTACACCTCGTGTGACTGTAGAATAGTCACACCTGTGTGACCTGTGTGTCTGACTGTAGTGGATATTACACCTGTGTGTCTGTACAATATTACACCTGTGTGCCTCTGACTGTAGTATATTACACCTGTGTGTAGTGACTGTCAGTATATTACAGCGCTGTGTAGTCTGACTGTCGAGTATATTACACCTGCGTGTCTGACTGTAGTATATTACACCTGTAGTGTCTGTACTATATTACACCTGTGTGTCTGACTGTAGTGTATTACACCTGTGTGTCTGACTGTAGTGTATTACACCTGTGTGACTAGAATATTACACCTGTGTGACCTGTGTGTCTGACTGTAGTATATTACACCTGTGTGTCTGACTGTAGTGTATTACACCTGTGTTTCTGACTAGCTAGAATATTACACCTGTGTGTGTGACTGTAGTATATTACACCTGTGTGTCTGACTGTAGCATATTACACCTGTGTGTCTGACTGTAGTATATTACACCTGTGTGACTCTGTAGCTATTACACCTGTGTGACTGACTGTAGCATATTACACCTGTGTGTGTGACTGTAGTATATTACACCTGTGTGTCTGACTGTAGTATATTACACCTGTGTGTCTGACTGTAGTGTATTACACCTGTGTGTGTGACTGTAGTATATTACACCTGTGTGTCTGTAGTGTATTACACCTGTGTGACTGACTGTAATATTACACCTGTGTGTCTGACTGTAGTATATTACACCTGTGTGTCTGACTGTAGTATATTACACCTGTGTGACTGTAGTATATTACACCTGTGTGTCTGACTGTAGTATATTACACCTGTGTGACTGTAGTATATTACACCTGTGTGACTGTAGTATATTACACCTGTGTGACTGTAGTATATTACACCTGTGTGTCTGACTGTAGTGTATTACACCTGTGTGTCTGACTGTAGTATATTACACCTGTGTGTCTGACTGTAGTATATTACACCTGTGTGTCTGACTGTAGAATATTACACCCGTGTGTGTGACTGTAGTATATTAAACCTGTGTGTCTGACTGTAGTTTATTACACCTGTGTGACTTCAAAACACTTTTGTGACGGCCACATACAGGTTAAGACCTGTGACAGTAAGATATTCCACCTGTTTGAGTGCAACATATTTAATGTGTATTTAAAACCTGACTGGCTATAGCTTATTCCACCTGTACTAGTCTGAAATATGACACCTGTGTGGCGAACATACTCCACCTGTGAGAGGCAAACACACACCTGTGTGTGTGTGTGCTAATCAAACATGAACTACTTTGTAAATCAACACTAGCTTTGAGCTAATCAAATACGAGCTAAATCAGAGGAGCAGGCAAATCACTTCAGAAGTCCTTCCATTGAAATGCATCAGCGCCGTTCGTAACACAAAGATGGCGGAGTAGAGAAACTGGAAGTCCTGCCTTACGGTGAAACTGGCCAATCGCATTGCTGAACGCTATATGACTGACGGTTAGCTCTTTTGTTTACTACCTCCGTCACTATGGTGATTGTCAGTGCAGGCGCAGTAAGCAAATTGATAAATAACGTCTTTTAAGCTTTATTTTAGCATTTCACCGGTAGATGTGACTTTGTTCAACTCAGGATTCACACCACATACTTTATAAATCCATACGACGAGCCAATCTGGATTTAGGATATCTCCCCATTCATTTTGGAGGGTCTGGTCTTGTTAAGCCCAAATAGCTGCCCGAAGGCGTATCCAATATGGCGGCCGAGAGATGTGACTTGTCTTAGAAGGACTTTGGCTAAATAAACACTAGCTTTGAGCTAATGCTAATCAGTCATGAGCTTCATCAATAATAGCTTTGTGCTAGGTGCGTTTCCCAAAATGGTTAGCTACTATGCTTTTGGGAAACAGACGCCACAGTGGTGAGCTAGAATGTAACAGGTTGAAAGGTCCCCCTTTCTATGAATATATAATTGCACAAGATCTGGTCTAAATAGTTTCTATGGTACCCTGATACAGTTAGGGGTTCCTGGTAGCCCCTCCTTTCTCCCCCCTTGTCTTATGTTTCCCTATCTCCTCTTCCTCCTTCCTGTTGCGTTTTGGTTTGGATTGAGGTAGGTTTGGAGATTTAGGCTAATCCTAATCTATGTAAATATTGACATATAAAAGTGCCATCTGTAGCTTTAATTGTAATTATTTTATTTGTATATGGGCAATTCCAGCGTTATGGACGTGACATTTTCGTGCATTATTGATGAACAAAAGGCCACATAACCTCTGCAAACCTAGCGGTATTTCACAATTTTTTTTCATATTCTTCTGCAAACTCCATGGCTGAATACAGGCAAATAGAAAAAAATAATATCATGATTTGCATCATAAGAATATGAGCCTTTCAATTTGCGTTATGGACGTGACGAAAAACGGACAAACTTTTGAGAGAGTGTAGTTTTTGCTGTGAAGTGTGTGAAATTTCTAGAGAAATGTAAATATTACTACATTCATACCAAACAGGACACCTCAGTAAAGACAGAGAAAGACTTAATTTCAAATGTAAATGTAAAAAAAGTTGGTTTTCATTGGGAGACATGGCGTTATGGATGTGACGTTATGGACGTGACGTCTGGAAAAACCCTCCAAAACGATACAAAACAATTGTGAACGGTGGATTTTAACCTGTAACAAGAGAAATAGTAATATAACAATGAAAAATAACTGATAGTATTGCAGCTTTGTGTGTGTTATCACCCACTTATGCCCATTATAAGCCCCTCCATAGACTTACATTATAGCTGAATAGGGTAAAAATTTTAACAAACAGATATCCTTTCGAAACTTGCTCAGTTGAATATTTACATCGAGACAATACTTTTTTGTATTGGAAGTTTTCTGAAAGAATTTGTATGTCCATGTAGGTGAGACTTAAAGTTTTAAGGTGAGGTTTACTTTTTCGTGGAATTGCCCATATATTTTATGTGCATTATTTTTGAGTTATTTTTGCATGATGGCCTTTCTGTAAGATATGTTTATGATTTTGAGACACGCCACATGTGGGGATTAGCCCCACTGTGGATTCCAGTGTAGTTATGCTGTAGTTGCTAACTCACTGTGATATTTCTTTTTGTTTCTACTGTATTTAATCATTTTAGGAGTGGAGGGAGCCAGCTAACAGGGACAACGTTTGTATGTGTGCCTTTCTGTGTACAGGTGTGCCATGTTTTTCTTATATCTTTGATTACATTAATGTATAGTATTTGCGTTACGTTATGTACGCAGCCTGTTGCGTTTTGGTTTGGATTGAGGAGTGGAGGGAGCCAGCTAACAGGGACAACGTTTGTATGTGTGCCTTTCTGTGTACAGGCAATAAAACATCTTTGCAGCGGTAATTCTGGGTCGTCAACTTAATTCAACACAACGCAGAAGTTATCACCCGTTACATAAATCAAGTCTAGCATTGTGCTAACCAGGGGTGCGTTTCCCAAATCACTATGAGCTATTTACGAGCTAACTGGTTCCTCCGATCTTGGTAGGCACCAGTTAGCTTGTAAGTAGCTTGTAGTGATTTGGGAAACGCACTCCTGAGTGGTGAGCTAAATCAACACTAGCTTTGTGCTAACCAGAGTGGTGAGCTAAATCAACACTAGCTTTGAGCTAACCAGAGTGGTGAGCTAAATCAAAGGGCCAGAGCAGTGCAGTGTTGGGGGTTGAACAGAGGATTTAATCATCTCATAATAATAAATAGATTAGCAATAAAACCATTTTAATGACATCACAGGAGGAGGCAAAGCAACGCAAAGGCCCAGTGCATTGTGGGAGAGTGTAATACTGCAGGACCGACAGCAGGGGGAACCAGACCTCATGAGGGAGGAGGCAGGAGAAACACACACACACACACACACAGTTGTCCTGACCCAAATAAGACTTACAGTATATGTGTGTGTGTGTGTGTGTGTGTGTGTGTAAAATGCCATGGAGTGTGCAATGCCTCAGTAAAAATTATTTACACACCCTTTACATGCACACTAAGCTTGGCGTATACCCCAGCCCCCCCTCCCCTCTCACTCCCATTCCACACACACACACACACACACACACACACACACACACACACACACACACACACTCTCCTGTGGGGTGCTGGGCCAGTACAGTGTGCCTTTTAGCCTTTGTCTCCAGCAGCACCCTGAGGTCTGTGTTGGTCTCCCATCCAACAGGGGGGCATACTGATGCACAGTCTGGAGCTGTCTGTCTGAGTCTGGAGCTGTGTGTGTGAGTCTGTCTGAGTCTGGAGCTGTCTGTCTGTCTGAGTCTGGAGCTGTCTGTCTGTCTGAGTCTGGAGCTGTGTGTGTGAGTCTGGAGCTGTCTGTCTGAGTCTGGAGCTGTCTGTCTGAGTCTGTCTGAGTCTGGAGCTGTCTGTCTGAGTCTGGAGCTGTCTGTCTGAGTCTGGAGCTGTCTGTCTGAGTCTGTCTGAGTCTGGAGCTGTCTGTCTGAGTCTGGAGCTGTCTGTCTGAGTCTGGAGCTGTGTGTGTGTGAGTCTGGAGCTGTGTGTGTGTGAGTCTGGAGCTGTGTGTGTGTGAGTCTGGAGCTGTGTGTGTGTGAGTCTGGAGCTGTGTGTGTGTGAGTCTGGAGCTGTGTGTGTGAGTCTGGAGCTGTGTGTGTGAGTCTGGTGTAGACAGGGGTCTGTTTCCCAAAAGCATAGTTGCTAACTAAGTTCAAATCTATGTTGGTTGCAAAGCAATTTCCCATTGCCAACTCACTGGTTAGCAACTACGCTGGTTAGCAACTACGCTGGTTAGCAGCTACGCTGGTTAGCAGCTATGCTTTCACTGGTTAGCAACTACGCTGGTTAGCAGCTATGCTTCTGGGAAACGGCCGCCTGAATGAGTCTGGAGATGCTGGAATGAGTGAGTTAGTCTGGAGCAGTCTGGTTGGGTCTGAGCAAGGGTGGAACTGTCTGTGACTGAACAGAAAACATTTTAAGGCCCAAATCAATCACCTAAAACTAGAGCTTTAAAACACTACACTGACACACACACACACACACACTTCCATAGAGCACGCGTAGCTGACAGGGACACGCCCTATCTGTAACCAATGGGAAGACAGGAGCTGAGAGAGAGCCAATGGGAATCTGTACATCTGGTGGAGCAGCCAATGAGGAGTCCAGCTGAGAGAGGGGGAGGGGCAGAGCCTGTCCAGTCTTCAGGAGAGTTAGTGCTGCTCTGTGTGTGTGTGTGTGTGTGTGTGTGTGTGTGTGTGTGTGTGTGTGTGTGTGTGTGTGTGTGTGTGTGTGTGTGTGTGTGTGCTAGGGCACGTCCTCTTGTTGAAAGGCTTGGCCACGCCCAGAGATCACAGGGTTGCAGCTGACGACCAATCAGGAGATCAGAGTCCACCGTCAGAGAACAGAGGGGCGGAGCCAATCCAGCTGCAGGTCAGAGGTCAGGAGCTGGACATCAGAGTGGCCATCAGTCCTGAGCTGGTGTGTGTGTGTGTGTGTGTGTGTGTGTGTGTGTGTGTGTGTGTGTGTGTGTGTGTTTAGTTTGTGTAGTGTGTGTATATACTGTATGAGTGTGTGTGTGTGTGTATGCTGTATGTGTGTGTTGTGTGAGTCTACTGCAGCTTGTCCTTGAGTCGTGTCTGGAAGGCGACGGGCAGCAGTGAGAGCACGGCCAGAACCCCCAGTATGGCCAGAGAGCTCCAGCTCACCGCCTCCCCCGCTGTGGTCAGAGCGTACAGCGTCGTCCCCGCCTTTATCGCCACGAACGACGGGGGGCCACACCTGAAGCGCACACACACACACAGGGATAAATGTCAATAAACACACACACACACACACGTATATATGGACAAGTATGTCAACACACACACACACACACAGGCATAAAGAGATAAATAGGTCAAACACACACACACACACACACACACACACACACACACAGTACATACCTAAGAAGGTGCCGAGGAAGAAGACTCCTAGAGGGACGTTGATGACGGGGGAGGTGATGTTGATGAACCAGTTGGGCAGAAAGGGGGTGATGCGCAGGAAGATGATGTAGTTGATCAGGTGCTCCCTGTGCTTGTCCACCTGAGACACACCACACACACACACACACGCACGCACACACACGCGCACACACACACACAAAAGAGTTACTAACCCGTTGTCACCCCTAACCCCTCAAACACACGGCTGAATACTAATGTCACCTCTACGCTTCTGGGTGGCTGGGTTTTGTCACTCACCACCTTAATTAGTCATTTAATCGCTGATGTTTACATTCACCATCTCACCAATCAGAGAGCAGCGTTCACTAGCCCACCAATCAGAGAGCAGCGTTCACAAGCCCACCAATCAGACAGCAGCGTCCGCTACCCACCAATGAGAGAGCAGCGTTCACTAGCCCACCAATCAGACAGCAGCGTTCACTAGCCCACCAATCAGACAGTAGCGTTCACAAGCCCACCAATGAGACAGCAGCGTCCACTACCTACCTGCTGAGACCACTTCTGCACGCGCTCAGTCAGGTATCTGTGCACCACCGGCCGTCCCACCAGGTAAGACAACAAGTAGCAGAATGAGGCACCCAGACCTGAACACTGAGACACGGGGGAGAGAGAGAGAAAGAGAGAGAGTTGGAGGAAGAGAGAGGGGGGGAGGGGGGAGGTTGAGGGAAAAAGAGAGGGGGTGGAGGGGGGGAGGGTGAGAGGAAGAGAGAGGAGAGCCAATTAGTGAATCTGTTCTAAAGCCCTATTGGCACAGGATTAGTATTACCTTCAGTATGAACCTCTGCTAATTCTGTCTGTAAAAGTAAAAATTCACAAATTACAGAGCATATTTCACCAAACACAGACGTCCAGTGATGATACTAGTCCAGTGATAATACTAGTCCTTAGAATCTGCATCTAAGTGACTGGACTGTGTTTGTTGATTTTATTGCTTTAGTGTAAGTTTGTCCAGGTTGAGTAACGTACAGTAGGCTGTGGTTGAAATTATGAATGCCAGTTTTAACAGCATTTTAAATTATATGGAAACAAATGATATGGATACCTAACCTCAGAAAGAGATCCACCCATAGGGACACATTTTGAAGGACATCAACATGAATGACATGTGTAGCAGCACGCGGTAAGGAAATGATAGATGGATAACATTTGATTTGAAGTTATTAATTAGGTATAATTAGGTATAAGTTACTTTGCTATACCTTCCTGGAAATGTGAGCACCAATGACAGCTATCTGCTTTCTAGAAGCCTAATTAAAAAAATGTGGTCCATGACATCATCATGACATCATGTCCGTCATCATGACATCATATCTGGGCCTTAAAGTCAGTAAATTTGAGTAAATGCAGACTTTGGTTATCCTGTGCGAATCTGTCATAAGAAACAGAATTGGGGGCGTAATTTACAATTTACCTGAAATGATGTCCTCAGGTTATAGGCTACTAATCCCATGCAAACAGGACTTAAAGCGGTGCTCCGCAGTGATTTTAAGCATAGCGCTGTTGAACGAGCCTGCTAAATGCACTAGTTAGCGAATGTAACGAAATGATTTGGAACAGAACAGACCGAACGCCAACACAGAAGCGAACAAGCAATTTACACTGAATCAATGGAAACTCATTATTCGAAACTGAAAGGAAGATCTGAGGTACCTTTGACTCGTAAAGTGCTTCGCGTTCGGTCTATGCTGTTCCAAATTCTTTCATTCCATGCAAAATCTGTTGGTGTTAGAAGGCTCGTGCAACAGGGACTATGCTTACACTTACTCCAGAGCTATCCTTAAGGGTTTGGGTCCTGAGTGGAGATGTTCTGAGTGCCACACACTGGGTGAACGGCCACATTGGAAGGGGTACAGGTAGCCCTATACTCTCTGTGTGTGTGTGTGTGTGTGTCTTACCAGGCAGACGAGGAAGAGGGCGAGGGGGAAGGGGTACAGGTAGCCTGAGAGGATGCTGAGGAAGATGGATCCGGGGATGGCAAACGTCTGGAGACTGAGGACCAGCAGTCAAGGACATACACCACAGACACGACTCCTACTGTATACACTTCTCTCTCTCTCTCTCTGTGTGTGTGTGTGTGTGTGTGTGTGTGTGTGTGTGTGTGTGTGTGTGTGTGTGTGTGAGAATGTGTGTGTGTTGTGGCCATGTGTGTGTGTGTATGTGATAGAAGGATACAAGACGTAGGTGGTGAAGTAGGCCAGCAGCACCTGGGAGTAGTAGGTGTCTTTGTATTTGGACAGGACCGTCCCCAGGGCCTTAGCGTCCTCCATGTCTCTGGGGATACGCATCTTCTCCCGCTCATCTCTGAAACACACACACACTACCGTCAGGAACACACACACACACACACACACACACACACACACACACACACACCTGTCTGTGCTAACACACACACACACACACACACACACACACACACTCCTCCTGTGCTAAAACATTGTGCTTGGCTTAAGCAAAGCTATCTGTGGATATTGGACAATCCAGACATCACTGTCGGACCGCC
>JAODXP020000030.1:25611411-25618911 GCA_027497455.2 Sardinella longiceps | reverse complement strand
TTGTGATGTTTATAAAGACTTATAACCACACAAGGTGATATTATCATGTTATAAGCTGCCTAACAAGAGATATTTACAGTGGCTTAATAA
Source organism: Sardinella longiceps (assembly GCA_027497455.2). Taxonomy (NCBI): domain Eukaryota; kingdom Metazoa; phylum Chordata; class Actinopteri; order Clupeiformes; family Clupeidae; genus Sardinella; species Sardinella longiceps. The sequence goes on along the minus strand of JAODXP020000030.1, from coordinate 25,618,821 downwards.
CAAGAGATATTTACACTACATAAGGCTTAATACGGAGCTCTTGTTGAAAATGACTGAAGTTGCCCTTTAATACGGAGGTGAAGTTCAATCCCTCACCTGACCAGATAGTACAGACCCTGAGTTAGACTTCACACTGCACTGTGTGTGTGTGTGTGTGTGTGTGTGTGTGTGTGTGTGTGTATTTGTATAGTACTATGAAAATATGAAAGGCAGCTCCATATGTGGCAAAGGTTTTGGCCGTCATCGTATTCCACATTAATTGGCAAGAGCCAATATCCTAATAAATAAAATATCCGATCACTGCTGTGATAAGCTGACTCAACTGTCAATTAACCAGCATTCCAATTTATTTCATTTCATTTTAACTTGAATGAGCTCTTTTGTGACGTGTCAATGTTGTGTACAATGTTGGAGGCTTTGGTACAGGAAGTAGCCTTTAAGTCAAAGCTTGCCATGTGATTTGATCATGTGAAACAAATACAACATTGTATGTATGACCATTGCCCACTGTGAATAACGTTACTATAACATCGTAGGTATGACCATTCCCCACTGTGAGTGATGCTAATGTGAATGCAACTGCTGCTGCTCCAACTGTTCCCAGTCTAGATTAATGACACTAGTGTAGCTTTATGAATGCTACTGGGTTTGGGAGGGAATACCCTGTACAACACCACTGTAAACAGCCTCATGAGGAAACGAAGACCATAAACACAGACCCCTTATGCTAACAGACATAGCAAGAAGACACAAGACAACACTTATAACGGTCAGATTCACATAATTCCACCAGGTGCTGCTCTGCCATCACGCACGACAAACAGGCAAATCTCTGTTTTTCGTTCCGGACACGCAGCATCTCAGCTGTAGCCTAGCTAGCCTACATCCATGCAGGTGGGCGGGATTCGGCCTGCTGGTTAGCAGCGCATCGCCCGCCCCCAGTTAAAACGGAGATACTGAACGATGGGGGGAAGGGGGGGCGGGGGTCGACAAATGTCATCCAACAACAACTTATCGTGTAGCCTAGCCTAAATCTTCTTCGACACCAGGAGAACTGGCTCCTGAGTGCGAGGTCCAGATTTTAGGACGATCAATGATTTGGCGATTAAACCCCAACGGTGCTGATGGTGAATGCTGAAAGGTTCAAACTTGACGTGCTGTTCTTCCCATCATAGGAAACGAACGTACACTTTATCATCGTCAGAAGCAAACCTATGTCTGTGATCATTACCAGATTGTTTTTTTAAAAACTAAACGATGTGTTAAATTAAGATTTGAAACGTTATTGTAGCGTTGAAATGAAACGGAATGCTCGTTTAGATCGCAGAGCCAAACCCTTGACGCGCAGGAAGGCAGGCAGGCGACTTGGCTAACGGTAGTTGTGATGAGAGGAGCCAGGCAGGCAGCCTGATGCTTGTTGTTGTTTTGCATCACCAAAAGGTCGCCTACACAAGCAGCATCACTCCGCTTATGACACACCTATCATTAGATATATATATTTTTAGAATGACTGTCAAAATCTATTCCCAATTTATGCTCGAATAGTAAATGTTTAAGAAGTCAGTCATACCGGACAGCTCGTCTGGTTCCAGTCCGCTTTCGGTGTCGAGTCCGCAAATCACGAAGTAATCGGCGAAGCGGACCGAGCTGGAGCTGAAGCCGGTGGTCATGCTGAAACCGGGCCTCAAACGGGCCCCCGTAGGACCGGTTCTGTCCTTATCCGGGCCGCCCTACTCAAACGCATCGTCGGAGGCTAGGAGTCTTTTCAGCGTAGCCATTGCGGACATCTTCCGTTCCGAGACAGGCTTGGAAATCAGAACGAGCTTAACCCGTGGAGGCCAGCGCATTGCATGATGGGCCTTCTCCTCCAGCTGTTTTCATCTGCTTTAGTACTGCGCTTGCGCATGGTGGGGTATATGTAATTACGTCACTACTTAAACTCTCGGCCAGTTTCGTCCACTTGCCTGCCACTAGATGGCGGTCTTGGCTGTGTAGTTGCAGAGATCTCTATACGGCGGGCTCTGTGTGGTTGATACGGCCATACTGGATGGAGATCCAGAGACACTGATCCCATTCAGCCATGAAGCATAAACATTTTAAGTAAAAAAAAAAATAATCAACCAACAGAGTTAATATAAATAAAATACATTGAAAATTAAAATCAAAGTAATAACATGGAGATGAGTCTACTCACTTGCAACGAATGGGGCTGTTGACAAGGTGCAAATGGCAGTTTTCATCTGTGGCCCGCCCACACACACACACACACACACACACACACACACACACACACACACACACACACACACACACACACACACACACACACACACACTTCTGAGGGCCTGGCACTGACAGGGGGGCCCAGAGAAAGTAGGCATTTGAACATTTCTAAATTATTTTCTATAGGATGCATTCATGGTGTCTTTGGCACAAAGGCACTCTTGGATGATACATAAATTATAATATGCACTATGTGCTGTGACGTCATTCTGCCAGTCAGGCCTCTGAGTGGAGGTGACCCTGTCTGGAGTGGACATCAGATCTCCAGTGCTATAGTAGTCCAGCAGGCAAATCACTTCAGAAGTCCTCCCATTGAAATGCATCTGCGCCGTTCATAACACAAAGATGGCGGAGTAGAGAAACTGGAAGTCCTGCCTTACGGTGAAACTGGCCAATCGCATTGCTGAACGCTATATGACTGACGGTTAGCTCTTTTGTTTACTACCTCCGTCACTACGGTGATTGTCAGTGCAGGCGCAGTAAGCAAATTGATAAATAACGTCTTTTAAGCTTTATTTTAGCATTTCACCGGTAGATGTGACTTTGTTCAACTCAGGATTCACACCACATACTTTATAAATCCATACAAGCAGCCAATCTGGATTTAGGATATCTCCCCATTCATTTTGGAGGGTCTGGTCTTGTTAAGCCCAAATAGCTGCCCGAAGGCGTATCCAATATGGCGGCCGAGAGATGTGACTTGCCTTAGAAGGACTTTGGCTAAATAAACACTAGCTTTGAGCTAATGCTAATCAGTCATGAGCTTCATCAACAATAGCTTTGTGCTAATCAAAGATGAGCTAAATCAACACTAGCTTTGTGCTAACCAGAGTGGAGAGCTAAAACAACACTAGCTTTGTGCTAACCAGAGTGGTGAGCTAAATCAACACTAGCTTTGTGCTAACCAGAGTGGAGAGCTAAAACAACACTAGCTTTGTGCTAACCAGAGTGGTGAGCTAAATCAACACTAGCTTTGTGCTTATCAAACATGAGCTAAATCAACACTAGCTTTGTGCTAACCAGAGTGGTGAGCTAAATCAACACTAGCTTTGTGCTTATCAAACATGAGCTAAATCAACACTAACGTTGAGCTAACCAGAGTGGTGAGCTAAATCAACACTAGCTTTGTGCTAATCAAAGATGAGCTTCATCAACACTAGCTTTGTGCTAACCAGAGGTGCGTTTCCCAAAAGTTTAGTTGCTAACTAAGTTGGCTACTATGTTGGTTGCTATGCAATCTTCCATTGACAACCAACTAAGTTGCTATATGATTAGCTACTATGCTTTTGGGAAACAGACGCCACAGTGGTGAGCTAAATCAAGTCTAGCATTGTGCTAACCAGAGCGGTGAGCTAAATCAAAGGGCCAGAGCAGTGCAGTGTTGGGGGTTGAACAGAGGATTTAATCATCTCATAATAATAAATAGATTAGCAATAAAACCATTTTAATGACATCACAGGAGGAGGCAAAGCAACGCAAAGGCCCAGTGCATTGTGGGAGAGTGTAATACTGCAGGACCGACAGAAGGGGGAACCAGACCTCATGAGGGAGGAGGCAGGAGACACACACAGTTGTCCTGACCCAAATAAGACTTACAGTATATGTGTGTGTGTGTGTGTGTGTGTGTGTGTGTGTGTGTGTGTGTGTGTAAAATGCCATGGAGTGTGCAATGCCTCAGTAAAAATTATTTACACACCCTTTACATGCACACTAAGCTTGGCGTATACCCCAGCCCCCCCTCTCACTCCCATTCTCACACACACACACACACACACACACACACTCTCCTGTGGGGTGCCGGGCCAGTACAGTGTGGCTTTTAGCCTTTGTCTCCAGCAGCACCCTGAGGTCTGTGTTGGTCTCCCATCCAACAGGGGGGCATACTGATGCACAGTCTGGGTTAGTCTGGAGCTGTGTGTCTGAGTCTGGAGCTGTGTGTGTGTGTGTGAGTCTGGAGCGGTCTGTCTGAGTTTGGAGCTGTGTGTCTGAGTGAGTCTGGAGCGGTGTGTGTGAGTGAGTCTGGAGCTGTGTGTCTGAGTGAGTCTGGAGCTGTCTGTCTGAGTCTGTCTGAAGCTGGCAACAGACCTACCGATTATTAACCCCGATTTTGATACGATGGAACGTCCGGGCCAGTCATGGGTAGTCACGGGTAATCATGAGTAGTCGCAAGTTTCAGTCGTGGCTAGAATCGTTATGTGTGTTTGGGTGACAGATTTGTAACGATGCGATTCTTCCCATTGTTGACGCAATTACGACTGTTGAATCAAACATGTTTGATATGATCTTAACCGGTCCGTTCTGAGGTCGCTATGATACCAATTATGACATTAAAATGCCGACAACTCGATCGTTAGGTTTGTGCTCATGAACGACTGTCAATCGTCCCAGATTGAGTCTGTAGGTTTGGCTCACTAATCGTAAAAGACTGACGTTCCAATCGTAAAAGACTGAGAAAGTCGGTAGGTCTGTTCCCAGCATGAGTCTGGAGCTGTGCGTCTGAGTCTGGAGCTGTCTGTCTGTCTGAGTCTGGAGCTGTCTGTCTGAGTCTGGAGCTGTCTGTCTGAGTCTGGAGCTGTCTGTCTGAGTCTGTCTGAGTCTGGAGCTGTCTGTCTGAGTCTGTCTGAGTCTGGAGCTGTGTGTCTGAGTGAGTCTGGAGCGGTGTGTGTGAGTCTGGAGCTGTGTGTGTGAGTCTGTGTGTGTCTGAGTCTGGAGCTGTCTGTCTGAGTCTGGTGTAGACAGGGGTCTGTTTCCCAAAAGCATAGTTAGTTGCTAACTAAGTTCAAATCTATGTTGGTTGCAAAGCAATTTCCCAATGCCAACTCACTGGTTAGCAGCTACGCTGGTTAGCAACTACGCTGGTTAGCAGCTACGCTGGTTAGCAGCTATGCTTTCACTGGTTAGCAACTACGCTGGTTAGCAACTACGCTGGTTAGCAACTACGCTGGTTAGCAGCTATGCTTCTGGGAAACGGCCGCCTGAATGAGTCTGGAGATGCTGGAATGAGTGAGTTAGTCTGGAGCAGTCTGGTTGGGTCTGAGCAAGGGTGGAACTGTCTGTGACTGAACAGAAAACATTTTAAGGCCCAAATCAATCACCTAAAACTAGAGCTTTAAAACACTACACTGACACACACACACACACACACACACACACACACTTCCATAGAGCACGCATAGCTGACAGGGACACGCCCTATCTGTAACCAATGGGAAGACAGGAGCTGAGAGAGAGCCAATGGGAATCTGTACATCTGGTGGAGCAGCCAATGAGGAGTCCAGCTGAGAGAGGGGAGGGGCAGAGCCTGTCCAGTCTTCAGGAGAGTTAGTGCTGCTCTGTGTGTGTGTGTGTGTGTGTGTGTGTGTGTGTGTGTGTGTGTGTGTGTGCTAGGGCACGTCCTCTTGTTGAAAGGCTTGGCCACGCCCAGAGATCACAGGGTTGCAGCTGACGACCAATCAGGAGATCAGAGTCCACCGTCAGAGAACAGAGGGGCGGAGCCAATCCAGCTGCAGGTCAGAGGTCAGGAGCTGGACATCAGAGTGGCCATCAGTCCTGAGCTGGTGTGTGTGTGTGTGTGTGTGTGTGTGTGTGTGTGTGTGTTTAGTTTGTGTAGTGTGTGTATATACTGTATGAGTGTGTGTGTGTGTGTATGCTGTATGTGTGTGTTGTGTGAGTCTACTGCAGCTTGTCCTTGAGTCGTGTCTGGAAGGCGACGGGCAGCAGTGAGAGCACGGCCAGAACCCCCAGTATGGCCAGAGAGCTCCAGCTCACCGCCTCCCCCGCTGTGGTCAGAGCGTACAGCGTCGTCCCCGCCTTTATCGCCACGAACGACGGGGGGCCACACCTGAAGCACACACACACACAGGGATAAATGTCAATAAACACACACACACACACACACACATATATATGGACAAGTATGTCAACACACACACACACACACACACAACAGGCATAAAGAGATAAATAGGTCAAACACACACACACACACACACACACACACACACACACACAGTACATACCTAAGAAGGTGCCGAGGAAGAAGACTCCTAGAGGGACGTTGATGACGGGGGAGGTGATGTTGATGAACCAGTTGGGCAGAAAGGGGGTGATGCGCAGGAAGATGATGTAGTTGATCAGGTGCTCCCTGTGCTTGTCCACCTGAGACACACCACACACACACACACACACACGCACGCACACACACGCGCACACACACACACACAAAAGAGTTACTAACCCCTTGTCACCCCTAACCCCTCAAACACACGGCTGAATACTAATGTCACCTCTACGCTTCTGGGTGGCTGGGTTTTGTCACTCACCACCTTAATTAGTCATTTAATCGCTGATGTTTACATTCACCATCTCACCAATCAGAGAGCAGCGTTCACTAGCCCACCAATCAGAGAGCAGCGTTCACAAGCCCACCAATCAGACAGCAGCGTCCGCTACCCCACCAATGAGAGAGCAGCATTCACTAGCCCACCAATCAGACAGCAGCGTTCACTAGCCCACCAATCAGAGAGTAGCGTTCACAAGCCCACCAATGAGACAGCAGCGTCCACTACCTACCTGCTGAGACCACTTCTGCACGCGCTCAGTCAGGTATCTGTGCACCACCGGCCGTCCCACCAGGTAAGACAACAAGTAGCAGAATGAGGCACCCAGACCTGAACACTGAGACACGGGGGAGAGAGAGAGAAAGAGAGAGAGGGGGAGGGGGGAGGGTGAGGGAAAGAGAGAGGGGGGGGGGGGGGGTGGAGGGGGAGGTTGAGGGAAAAAGAGAGGGGGTGGAGGGGGGGGGGGTGGAGGGGAGAGGAAGAGAGAGGAGAGCCAATTAGTGAATCTGTTCTAAAGCCCTATTGGCACAGGATTAGTATTACCTTCAGTATGAACCTCTGCTAATTCTGTCTGTAAAAGTAAAAATTCACAAATTACAGAGCATATTTCACCAAACACAGACGTCCAGTGATGATACTAGTCCAGTGATAATAGTAGTCCTTAGAATCTGCATCTAAGTGACTGGACTGTGTTTGTTGATTTTATTGCTTTAGTGTAAGTTTGTCCAGGTTGAGTAACGTACAGTAGGCTGTGGTTGAAATTATGAATGCCAGTTTTAACAGCATT
>JAODXP020000030.1:25577294-25611311 GCA_027497455.2 Sardinella longiceps | reverse complement strand
TCTGAGTCTGGAGCTGTCTGTCTGAGTCTGGAGCTGTCTGTCTGAGTCTGGAGCTGTCTGTCTGAGTCTGTCTGAGTCTGGAGCTGTCTGTCTGAGTCTGGAGCTGTCTGTCTGAGTCTGGAGCTGTGTGTGTCTGAGTCTGGAGCTGTCTGTCTGAGTCTGGAGCTGTGTGTGTCTGAGTCTGGAGCTGTGTGTCTGTGAGTCTGGAGCTGTGTGTCTGAGTCTGGTGTAGACAGGGGTCTGTTTCCCAAAAGCATAGTTAGTTGCTAACTAAGTTCAAATCTATGTTGGTTGCAAAGCAATTTCCCATTGCCAACTCACTGGTTAGCAACTCACTGGTTAGCAGCTACGCTGGTTAGCAGCTCGCTGGTTAGCAACTCACTGGTTAGCAGCTACGCTGGTGTAGCAGCTATGCTTTTGGGAAACGGCTGCCTGAATGAGTCTGGAGATGCTGGACTGAGTGAGTTAGTCTGGAGCAGTCTGGTTGGGTCTGAGCAAGGGTGGAACTGTCTGTGACTGAACAGAAAACATTTTAAGGCCCAAATCAATCACCTAAAACTAGAGCTTTAAAACACTACACTGACACACACACACACACACACACACACACACACACACACACACACACACACTTCCATAGAGCACGCATAGCTGACAGGGACACGCCCTATCTGTAACCAATGGGAAGACAGGAGCTGAGAGAGAGCCAATGGGAATCTGTACATCTGGTGGAGCAGCCAATGAGGAGTCCAGCTGAGAGAGGGGGAGGGGCAGAGCCTGTCCAGTCTTCAGGAGAGTTAGTGCTGCTCTGTGTGTGTGTGTGTGTGTGTGTGTGTGTGTGTGTGTGTGTGTGTGTGTGTGTGTGCTAGGGCACGTCCTCTTGTTGAAAGGCTTGGCCACGCCCAGAGATCACAGGGTTGCAGCTGACGACCAATCAGGAGATCAGAGTCCACCGTCAGAGAACAGAGGGGCGGAGCCAATCCAGCTGCAGGTCAGAGGTCAGGAGCTGGACATCAGAGTGGCCATCAGTCCTGAGCTGGTGTGTGTGTGTGTGTGTGTGTGTGTGTGTGTGTGTGTGTGTGTTTAGTTTGTGTAGTGTGTGTATATACTGTATGAGTGTGTGTGTGTGTGTATGCTGTATGTGTGTGTTGTGTGAGTCTACTGCAGCTTGTCCTTGAGTCGTGTCTGGAAGGCGACGGGCAGCAGTGAGAGCACGGCCAGAACCCCCAGTATGGCCAGAGAGCTCCAGCTCACCGCCTCCCCCGCTGTGGTCAGAGCGTACAGCGTCGTCCCCGCCTTTATCGCCACGAACGACGGGGGGGCCACACCTGAAGCACACACACACACAGGGATAAATGTCAATAAACACACACACACACACACACGTATATATGGACAAGTATGTCAACACACACACACACACACAGGCATAAAGAGATAAATAGGTCAAACACACACACACACACACACACACACACACACACACACACACACACACACGTACATACCTAAGAAGGTGCCGAGGAAGAAGACTCCTAGAGGGACGTTGATGACGGGGGAGGTGATGTTGATGAACCAGTTGGGCAGAAAGGGGGTGATGCGCAGGAAGATGATGTAGTTGATCAGGTGCTCCCTGTGCTTGTCCACCTGAGACACACCACACACACACACACACACGCACGCACACACACGCGCACACACACACACAAAAGAGTTACTAACCCGTTGTCACCCCTAACCCCTCAAACACACGGCTGAATACTAATGTCACCTCTACGCTTCTGGGTGGCTGGGTTTTGTCACTCACCACCTTAATTAGTCATTTAATCGCTGATGTTTACATTCACCATCTCACCAATCAGAGAGCAGCGTTCACTAGCCCACCAATCAGAGAGCAGCGTTCACAAGCCCACCAATCAGACAGCAGCGTCCGCTACCCCACCAATGAGAGAGCAGCGTTCACTAGCCCACCAATCAGACAGCAGCGTTCACTAGCCCACCAATCAGAGAGTAGCGTTCACAAGCCCACCAATGAGACAGCAGCGTCCACTACCTACCTGCTGAGACCACTTCTGCACGCGCTCAGTCAGGTATCTGTGCACCACCGGCCGTCCCACCAGGTAAGACAACAAGTAGCAGAATGAGGCACCCAGACCTGAACACTGAGACACGGGGGAGAGAGAGAGAGAGAGAGAGAGAGTTGGAGGAAGAGAGAGAGGGGGGGGGGAGGGGGAGGTTGAGGGAAAAAGAGAGGGGGTGGAGGGGAGGGGGAGGAAGGGAGAGGAAGGGAGAGGAGAGCCAATTAGTGAATCTGTTCTAAAGCCCTATTGGCACAGGATTAGTATTACCTTCAGTATGAACCTCTGCTAATTCTGTCTGTAAAAGTAAAAATTCACAAATTACAGAGCATATTTCACCAAACACAGACGTCCAGTGATGATACTAGTCCAGTGATAATAGTAGTCCTTAGAATCTGCATCTAAGTGACTGGACTGTGTTTGTTGATTTTATTGCTTTAGTGTAAGTTTGTCCAGGTTGAGTAACGTACAGTAGGCTGTGGTTGAAATTATGAATGCCAGTTTTAACAGCATTTTAAATTATATGGAAACAAATGATATGGAGACCTAACCTCAGAAAGAGATCCACCCATAGGGACACATTTTGAAGGACGTCAACATGAATGACATGTGTAGCAGCACGCGGTAAGGAACATGATAGATGGATAACATTTGATTTGAAGTTATTAATTAGGTATAATTAGGTATAATTAGGTATAAGTTACTTTGCTATACCTTCCTGGAAATGTGAGCACCAATGACAGCTATCTGCTTTCTAGAAGCCTAATTAAAAAAATGTGGTCCATGACATCATCATGACATCATGTCCGTCATCATGACATCATATCTGGGCCTTAAAGTCAGTAAATTTGAGTAAATGCAGCCTTGGGTTATCCTGTGCGAATCTGTCATAAGAAACAGAATTGGGGGCGTAATTTACAATTTACCTGAAATGATGTCCTCAGGTTATAGGCTACTAATCCCATGCAAACAGGACTTAAAGCGGTGCTCCGCAGTGATTGCAAGCATAGCGCTGTTGAACGAGCCTGCTAAATGCACTAGTTAGCGAATGTAACGAAATGATTTGGAACAGAACAGACCGAACGCCAACACAGAAGCGAACAAGCAATTTACACTGAATCAATGGAAACTCATTATTCGAAACTGAAAGGAAGATCTGAGGTACCTTTGACTCGATGTAAAGTGCTTCGCGTTCGGTCTATGCTGTTCCAAATTCTTTCATTCCATGCAAAATCTGTTGGTGTTAGAAGGCTCGTGCAACAGGGCTATGTTTACACTTACTCCAGAGCTATCCTTAAGGGTTTGGGTCCTGAGTGGAGATGTTCTGAGTGCCACACACTGGGTGAACGGCCACATTGGAAGGGGTACAGGTAGCCCTATATTCTGTGTGTGTGTGTGTGTGTGTGTGCACTCTTACCAGGCAGACGAGAAAGAGGGCGAGGGGGAAGGGGTAAAGGTAGCCCTATAGTCTGTGTGTGTGTGTGTGTGTGTGTGTGTGTGTACCTCCAGGCAGCGGGAGGGCCAGGGGGAAGGGGTAGAGGTAGCCCTATATTCGGTGTGTGTGTGTGTGTGTGTGTGTGTGTGTGTGTGTGTGTGTGTGTGTACTCTTACCAGGCAGACGAGGAAGAGGGCGAGGGGGAAGGGGTACAGGTAGCCTGAGAGGATGCTGAGGAAGATGGATCCGGGGATGGCAAACGTCTGGAGACTGAGGACCAGCAGTCAAGGACATACACCACAGACAGGACTCCTACTGTATACACACTTCTCTCTCTCTCTCTCTCTCTCTCTCTCTCTCTCTCTCTGTGTGTGTATGAATGTGTGTGTGTTGTGGCCATTGTGTGTGTGTGTGTGTGTGTGTGTGTGTGTATGTGATAGAAGGATACAAGACGTAGGTGGTGAAGTAGGCCAGCAGCACCTGGGAGTAGTAGGTGTCTTTGTATTTGGACAGGACCGTCCCCAGGGCCTTAGCGTCCTCCATGTCTCTGGGGATACGCATCTTCTCCCGCTCATCTCTGAAACACACACACTACCGTCAGGAACACACACACACACACACACACACACACACACCCTGTCTGTGCTAACACACACACACACACACACACACACACACACACACCCTGTCTGTGCTAACACACACACACACACACAAACAAACACAAACACTCCTCCTGTGCTAAAACATTGGGCTTGTCTGAAGTGACTAGCTGTCTGAGTGCTTGGCTTAAGCAAATGTTTCTGTGGATATTGGACAATCCAGACATCACTGTCGGACCGCCATATGGGAGTAAAACAGTGGGCTACTACGGGGGCCAGACCGTCATAGACATCACATCCTAATGTCAGCTGTTCCACATCATGCCAGTCAGTCAGACAGTATTACTATACCAGCCAGCCAGGCCTCACACGCCCTGTACATTAAAGAACTCCACACACAGGAAGATCACCATATCACTTCCTGGTTTCCATTCATTTCCTGGTGACATTTCATTTCCTGTAGAGCCCACAGCTGCTTAGCCTGACATAGCCCGACCATAATACTGCTGTTCATCCGTATTCATGGTCTGGGGGTTCTTTAAAGGAATAGTCCACCTATTTATAAAAATTGGTTATTCACCTCCTTACTCTGAGTTACATATGTGGGTTAAAGCATTTTGGTCTCGGTGCTTGTGTTTTCCCAATATGGCATCACCAATTTTGCCCATTTTTTAGCTTTAGCTTAGCATAGGTGCTGGAATGCAGAGTTGCCAGATAGCAACTCTCTGGCAACTTTACTTTCCAGTGCCTATGCTAAGCTAAAGGTAAAATTGGGGTTGCCAGACTAGGACAACACATGCTCTGAGACCAAAATGCTCTTACCCACATATGTAACTCCAGGTAAGGGGGTGAATAACCAATTTTCATACAGAGGTGGACTATTCCTTTAACCTGACGCGATTATACTGCGGAGGGGAGGGCATTCACTTCTGGTTTGAAACGATTGGACAGCTCGTCTAATCAGCTTCGCTTATTGGCCGGTAGACTCTCTACCGATGTAAACACGCCCCAGAGGACCGTTCCCAGACCATGGATACGGATGAACATTCGTATTATGGGCAGGCTATGTCAGGCTAACAGCTGCTCAGATAGTTGGGAAAACACACACACACACTGAGCTGTGGAATGGTGGGGAAATACTCTCACACTCAGTTCTGTAATCATAGAGAAATACTCACACACTGAGTTGTGGAATGGTTTGAGAAATACTCACACACTGAGTTCTGGAAAGTTCCGGTAGACCAGGTACATGACGGAGGCAGAGCAGGCGAAGATTCCCACGAGGATGAGTAGCGACACTCGAGCAGAGCCTGTAGTCCCTGAATATGAAGACTCTAGGGGTACACACACACACACACACACACACACACACACACACACACACACACACACACACACAGATTTCCAGTGCAACTGTGAAACAATGACTTCTGCTGTGGGAATCTGCACTCCTGTTAGTGAGCTAATCATAAACTAGCAGTTGCGTCATTTGTTATTGCGCGATAACCCAGAGTAACGTTCTGTGTCATCTTAGGGCACTCAGTAACTCAGCCAACTAACTACACATCAACACACATCAACACTGAAACAGTGGGCGAGATTCGCTCAACAAGTCAGTGTAGAGCCACACTACACAAGCATGGATAAATAATATGTAGGGTGTGATCTATATTGATGGAGAAAATGTACAGGATTTGGTTAACAGTGACCTATAATGTCACCTAAAATGAACTTTACTCGGGGTGGAAGAAACACTACTCATAGCTCGCCTTGGTGAGTAACGTTAATTCTATGGCTGAGTTAGCGCTCATGACGACGAAGTAACCCTAGCTAACATTGTAACATGTCGTTATCAGTCATTCATTCAGCAGAGGAGCAGTTCGCAGCCAAATTGCGAGTTACGACTGTTTTGACAGCATCGGTGGAGATTTAACGTTAAACAAGGCAGATCATTTGACTGTTCATAAGAGGCTAAGCTACTGTATCTAACGTTAACCAAGTCCAGCTAAATAATCCTGACCATCCTGACTGCTGTGTCTGTCAATCAAGTGGTTATTAGACGTTATCCAAAGGCCGACGTGTCCCTCGGGGACATAGGGTTTCAGCGGAAGAAGAGGCAACCAAATACTGCTGGGGCATCGTCCCGAAATGATCTCTAGACACCGGAGAAACAACCGACCAAGCTAACGATAAGATATCACATGTAGCAGTTAGCGCTAGCTGTCAGGATGCCAAGATTAAGCTCTCTATCTTTACCTTTAACTGTCAACGTTTCCGTAGGCTTCGGTTCGTCTTGAACCAACGGTGTGGCTTCTGCCTCCCGCGCGGCGCCTCTTTTCTTGGTCATTCTGTCGGGATATCTGTCGGTAATCTCTCGGTTAACGGCGAAGCAGATGCAGCCTACAGGCAGGGGAGCAGTGAAGCCCCGGTGTGGTCCCTTCCTGATTGGTAGCGCGGAGTTGCGTGATCTTTTGACTGTTTCCTCGACTCACCAGCTCACCCCATGTCCCTTGTGTGATAAACTCTCTAGCGCCCTGGAGTACAGGCGGTGTGATCCCGTCCTGCAGAAAAACAACAAGTACATGAAGTTCATCTTTAGTTATTTGATCCCAGTGGCATGTCAGAAAAAAAAAACATCATTGCCCTCTACGCCTCAAGAAATAAAAGAAATCCGAGGAATTTTAGTTGCCTAGGGCTGAATAAATGTTATGATTTAGCAGGATTTCAAGGTGGCCAACAAAACCACAACACAACACAACTGAGGAAGATGTTTCAAAGCCTACTTATATCTGGCTTTAGCTAGTGTGGGGTCTTGTGGAATAATTGTGTCAGAAATAAGCCAGAAATAAGTTATGTATATTCCACTGCTGCATTCGCCTCTTTATCCAGTCTGAGTGACTATGCATTGTGGCCTACACGCCTATTATAAAATTATAAAGTCAAATATAGAGCTAAGTACAGACTACATTTCGGTAAACACCCTCATGGGTCATCATCATTTTCACAAGATGGACGGACCAGTATTTATCTTTCCTCTGTTAGTAACCGGAGGGACGGTCCATCCCTGCTCTAGATCAGCTGGAAGCAAATAGGACTCTTTGGGTGTGTGTGCACTTTTACTATAAGCAAATATCCGTGAGTCACAACAGAGCAATTCATGAGTTGTATCTTGAGAAATAACATTTTTCAAGATCTTTTAAGAAGTTGATGTTGTATGCTCTTGCATGACATGTGGGCACTGTCTACAGGCCTACCAAACATTTAGAAGAGGTGACTTGGGTATGTAGAGGTCACTGTAAATTACAACTGATAATTTAACTTTTTTTAAATCAACTTTTAATCATCCATTACATACTACTACACGTACTACATTTCGCTCGATCCCCTGATGAAGAAAACTACAACTCCAAGAGCGGTAGTAATCGAAAGCGGAAGTTGAGAGAAGAAAACTACAACTCCAAGAGCGCTCGTCACTGAAAGCGGAAGTTGAGAGCGCGCGCTTGGCGCTGAACTATCCGGGCATCTTATTCCTTCTTCCTTTCGCGCCGGTAGCAGGAGACCCAACCGCGCTCCATGTGCGCATTGCCTGGGATTTCATAGATCGTAACTTATAGCCTACCGAATCCGATCCACAGCACAGCCCTTGATATGGACCCCAACTCCTTGATCGAGGCCCTTCGGGGCACTATGGACCCGAACCTCCGTGAGGCCGCGGAGAGGCAGCTGAATGAGGTAAAAACACCGCGAGATGGTGGCCTTTGCTAGAAGCAGGCCTTCGGTAGCACCACAGCAGCGGGGCAGCATGGAGCCTGTCTGTGTTCGCGTTATTGGCGCAGCTCACACCAAGTGTCAAGCGTTGAGTTCAACATATAATTGACAATAATCAACATAAACATATACATTCATTTGTATTTTATGCGGTAACGTTTAACTTTAAAATGAAAACTATCACACCATAGATACCACGAATCCACTCTCCTTGCAACCCACCGTTATGTGCGCTAGTTTGCTAACGTTACTGTTTTTAAACGCGAGGTTAGCATTGGTTACGTAGTTAGCTTGATACGTAGCAGGAAAACTGACATCCACCGTACAGAAGTCACTCATCCGGTGGAATGCCGTGATGGGTCTCATCATGTTTCACATCAGATCACAACACTGTGCTACTGGTTAAGTGTTTTCACGATGTGTTGGTGATTGTGTTTGGAAAGCAAATGTCTAGTTCGTTGCCAACATTCTCCCCCGCTAGCATAGCCTAGCTGGCTAAATGGCTAATGTTAGCCAGAGGTTTTGCATGCTGCAAACGCCAACAAGTTAGCTGACCGCTGTCTTCACGTGTCATGTGCTTAATGCGGTAACGGTAATGTTTGTCACACATCGCCGGCCTGGAATGTGGCTACTATCATATTAGATGGCTTATTTTCGCTGAGTATGTACTTGACGATGAAGTTGATGATTATTACTGCCTTTGCCTCCGTTAAATCCTTTCTTTTAGCAAGTCTTCATCTTGTTTATATGTAGTCGACCGAATCCTCAGCACGTAAAGTGATGATGCTTAATGTGCGGTCTGATGGAGTAGCGTCTCCATAATTTTAGCAGCGCGGATCAAACTGGACCTCTCCGGTGGACTCGGGGCCGTTAGTAGTGATGCCTGTATGCCTGTAACGGGGACCGGAACGAACTGGTGCTCCCGTGCTGTGTATGTGGCCTTGGGTCCGGGAGGGAATGATGCGGAGAATTAGTCAGCATGTGCAGGCATCCATCATGCGCGTGTCAAGTTCACATGGAATTCGGTGACACCGGGGGGGACTCCGCGCGCTCCGGTTGCCCTCTGACCTTTGCAACGGAGGTCAGGGGATGCGGAGTGCGCGCGTTTCTAAAAGTGCCACCGGTGTGAAATAATTTATTGTTCCATCCGAACACCGGGGCTGGATTGGAATGCGGAGAGAGAGAGCGCGAGAGCGGCCAAATGCAGACAGTGGGCATTTAAACTGCGCTGCTCTCGCCTGGGAAGCAGATCACTACTCGCTGTGACATCTGTGCTGAATACAATGTGTATTGATCTCTATCGGTATTTAGTTAAGTAGAAACTGAAGATACTTGTCGCTCCCAGGCCATATTAAAAAAAAAAAAAGGATAAAAATGATACCTGCCTGATGTAAGGTTTTGGGAATGTGTGGCAGACTTTTCTCTACCGATGACCTCTTTGACTGTAGAATAAGGGTTCATATGGAATCTTGGCTCTCATGGGACTATGTGTGTTTTGAGCAAATATGACAATGGTCAATTGTGACTGGAGATAAAAGGGGTGTGTGTCCATGTGTGTAGCTCATCTGTAGGGGTCGGTGTGTGTGAGGTTGAGTGAGTTGATTCAGCTGTGAGTGAGTGTGTGTGTGTGACTGAGAGGTGACTCATGTCATGTCATGTGCTGTGTGTGTGTGTGTGTATACCGGAAAGCTTATTTATTGTGACTCACTGAATGTGTGATGTATGATTGTAAAGCAGTGTAACTGTGTTCAGGTTGGTTGTTTGATGGCCAGTAGAATAGAATGCCACCTCTGTTGGGTGTTTAAGCGTAGGAGAGGATGAAGGACTTGGCCACATCCAAAACACCTCCTAAAGACCTTAAACCAGTGGTTCTCAAACTTTTTCTGTCATTCCCCACCTTGGAAGGCAGAGAATTTTCACGCCCCACCTGAAAGGCTCAATTTGCGCACAATACATGCATCTCCCTGAGGAATACTTTACAAGTATAAGATTTTTGTCAATGTTAAAATTTTCATGTTACTAATTTAAACTTCTCTCAAACCCCTCATCACAGCAACTAGTAAAAAACAACACCATTGGAAAGCTCAATTTACTGTCATAAGCTCATATCTGACAAATGGCTGTGAATTCAGGGGGCATGGTCGATCGTATAGATGTATCGCGCCCCACCCGTCATGTGTCTGCAGTCACATACCGTATACCTTACCGTACGCATATACTGTTTACAGTCACATACCGTATACCTTGACCGTACGCATATACTGTTTACAGTCACATACCGTATACCTTACCGTACGCATATACTGTTTACAGTCACATACCGTATACCTTACCGTACGCATATACTGTTTACAGTCACATACCGTATACCTTACCGTACGCATATACTGTTTACAGTCACATACCGTATACCTTACCGTACGCATATACTGTTTACAGTCACATACCGTATACCTTACCGTACGCATATACTGTTTAGTCACATACCGTATACCTTACCGTACGCATATACTGTTTACAGTCACATCTACCGTATCATTTTGCCTTTGGCGCATACTTCATCATTTCATTTAGTCCTGTCACAGAGATGCTATAAGCTAATATCTCAACTTCGTTATTGTAGAAAACGGTCTGAATGAACTCTAATATCTCAACTTCGTTATTGTAGAAAACGGTCTGAATGAACTCTAATATCTCAACCTCGTTATTGTAGAAAACAGTCTGAACTATGAGGTTTCTGGGCATCCAGTTTCTCCTCTGTTAGCAAGTGAGCTCGTCATCACCCTCTACTCATCACCCTCTACATGTATTCTGCTGACAAAGCGCTCATCTGACACCGTAGAGGGATGGGGACAGAACAGTCTCTGATTTTAAAACACTACAGTACAATCTCTGATTTTAAAACATTATTGAAAAATAGGGACAGTACAATCAGATTTTAAAACATTACATTCTCTGATTTTAAAACATTATTGAAAGATGTGGACAGTACAATCTCTGATTTTAAAACATTATTGAGAGATGGGGACAGTACAAACAGGAAATCCTGCCACTGAATCCGGCGCTATGTTTGACATAAATCACACACCCTATAGATTGAAGCGGCATGTTGCTAAGGCCGCATTCCATTGCAAGTTGGTAGTCGATAACTACGAGTCTGATTCCCCTGACTACCACTCTAAATGCGTCCCAGTGGATAACCCCCCCCCCCCAATAATGTCTGGCTAGCCAGTGTACACAAGCTGTGAATGAGGACCTACGAGAGCTTATCCATCACCATCAGTTAAGAGCATGATGCTGGTCCCAGATCAGTCAGTGATGGTGTGACTGGTCTGAGTGAGGCAGCTTGGTGCCTTTACCTGCTACCACCTGAGACAGTGTCTAGTCTAGACACACCCTTCAAGTGTCGTCAGTGCGCACACACATACACACACACGTGACATGAGTCATAAACTAGTCCTACCTGTTGAGCAACATGAAAACAAAAATAAAAAGCTCACATAACATGTAGGGGGCTTGCATTGACACACACACACACACACACACACACACACATTGGTCAACACTGAAGTAAACAGGCAAGGCAAGACTACAGGCCTGTGGTGATGACTGATAGAACCATAGATGTCTGATGTTACACACCAGGGTCAAAATTAACTTTTTAAAAATAAATGAATCTACTAGCCACACACAAATTGGTGAAATTGTCCCTCATTCAGTTGGAAATAAATAAGAAAGGATGTTTTTTTTTTTCTTTATGACATCTGCCTGGTTGGGAATGTTTGTGCCTGTGACTCCTGCTAGTTTTGGGCCCAGCTGATGGTTCTAGTTCTGACTTGGTTCTGGAGAATCCCAGTGATGCGTAGCAATGGCACTCGTCAAGAACACAAACCTGTAATTAGTGGGAGATTCCTAAAGACCTCTGCTTCTAGAGATCTCTCTCTCTCTCTCTCTCTCTCTCTCTCTCTCTCTCTCTCTCTGGACTTGACAAAGTGAAGCTGCGCTCAGTGGATAATGAGGTTCTAGCTTACTCTACTGATATGAGTATTTCCCCCCTGTGGAGGTTACAGAGAAGGAAGGAAATTACACACAAGTAACACACATCCATTCTACAGGTAGAATTACACACAAGTAACACACATCCATTCTACAGGTAGAATTACACACAAGGAGTGTGAGGAGTTGCCGCACACACTGCATACTATAGAACTTCACCTGCACCTTCTGCTAAATTGTGTGTGTGTGTGTGTGTGTGTGTGTGTGTGTTAATTAATTAATTTGTGTTTGTTTTTTGTTTGTCTCTCCCCAGGGTCACACGCAGGTGAACTTTGTGTCCACTCTACTCCAGGTCACAATGTCTGACCAGCTGGACCTCCCCGTCAGACAAGCAGGTGTGTTTGGCACACACACATTCACACACATGTAAACACACGCGCACACACACACATACTCACACACACACACACACACACACACCCATATGGTTAAACAGAAGCAGAAAGAAGGGATGATTAATTGTGATCACTCCCTCCATTGATAATGAAAATGGCACCATTGAAACTTTATTTTCTGGGATGGTGGAGGATCTTTCTGCAGGTTTAAGTCCAGAAGTCTGAAGTAGTGTCTTCTGATATTAGGACTCGGCCATACGGCCAAAAAAAATCACAATAATATAATTTCAATATAATTTCCCTTAATGAGCAACATCAATTAGCCATCACAATATTCATTACCGTGTCATTGGAGTGTGTTCTCCACATAGCTGACAGCAGCCACAGACCTCTTAAGTGTGTGTGTGTGTGTGTGTGTGTGTGTGTGTGTGTGTGCGCTTCGTCAGCGTCAGAGTGGACACATTGTCATTGTCAGTCACTGGCTGAGGAGATTCCCTAAACGTGTGTGTGTGTGTAGGTGTGATCTACCTGAAGAACATGGTGACGCAGTACTGGAGTGAGGGGGAGAACACGGAGAACCCAACCCCAGTGCAGAACACCATTCCAGAGGAGGACCGACAGTTCATCCGAGACAACATCATAGAGGCCATCATCCACTCGCCAGAGAGAATACGGTACACACACACACACACACACACACACACACACACACACACACACCACATCATAGAGGCCATCATCCACTCGCCAGAGAGAATACGGTATACACACACACACACACACACACACACACCACATCATAGAGGCCATCATCCACTCGCCAGAGAGAATACGGTACACACACACACACACACACCACATCATAGAGGCCATCATCCACTCGCCAGAGAGAATACGGTACACACACACACACACACACCATAAGCTCTGTCTTCAGAATAAGGCTCTTTTGATCTCTGCATGTAACCCATCTGTGCAACACAAACAGCAAATGTGAACAATGCCTCTGACTTGTTTGACTATGTTGTAGTTTGACTTGATTTTGTGTCTGTCTGTCTGTCTGCAGGGTTCAGCTGACCACCTGCATCCACCATATGATCAAGCAGGACTACCCTGGCAAGTGGACGGCCATCGTGGACAAAATCGCCTTTTACCTTCAGTCAGACAACAGCAGCGCTTGGCTGGGCATCCTGCTGTGTCTCTACCAGCTAGTCAAGAACTATGAGTGAGTATAACACACACACACACACACACACACACACACACACACACACACACACACACACACACACACACACACACACACACACACACACACAGGGCAGCGCTTGGCTGGGCATCCTGCTGTGTCTCTACCAGCTAGTCAAGAACTATGAGTGAGTATAACACACACACACACACACAGAGAGAGAGAGAGAGAGAGCGAGCGCTTGGCTAGTCAAGAACTATGAGTGAATATAACACACATACACACAGGCAGAACGACACCTACACACTGACAGTGAAGGAAAGAAGTGTGTGTGTGTGTGTAATATGAAGGACATGTGGTCATGTGTCTGTGTGTGTTTGAAGAGGAGTCTAATTGTGTGTGTGTGTGTGTGTGTGTGTGTGTAGATATAAGAAGCCTGAGGAGCGTACGCCCCTGGTGGCGGCGATGCAGATCTTCATGCCGATGCTGAAGGAGCGTTTCATCCAGCTGCTGCCCGACGCCTCATCAGACTCCGTACTCATCCAGAAACAGATCTTCAAGATCCTCTACGCACTCTTCCAGGTACACACACACACACACACACACACTCCTCAGACACAGTGTTCATTCAGAAACAAATCTTCAAGATCCTCTACACACTCTTCCAGGTACACACACACACACACACACACACACACACTCCTCAGACTCTGTGTTCATTCAGAAACAAATCTTCAAGACCCTCAATGCACTTTTCCAGGTACACACACACTCTAACTCGTGCTGTGTTGCTCTGTTGATGACACGGAGATCTGCCAATGCTAGGAAACATCTTCTGCAGGGATGAGTGGCATTGCATATGGTGCATTTCATTTATCTTGGTTGTCATCTATGTAATGTGGCGTTAGCTAGTTTGTTAGTGTTAGCTAATTAGCTTGCTAACTGCTAACCATAATGGTTGCTGCCTGACCTGAAATGATTAAAGTACATTTTCTCCAAAAACAACCTGCAAGGACATACACTACTAGGTAATAAATTATTATTTATTGTATTGTAATTATTATTGCACTTGTAGATTATTAGCCTCCTCAGATTTGAGACACGTGAAGTAGGCTACCAAACCATACATAACAGCAGACTGTTATCCCTCTGATGCTGCACATTTACATCACTTCCTGCTGAGCTCGGGAATTACTCGCAGAAACGAGTTCCGACACTATATGAAATGCATAATTAATCTCTCTCTCTCTCTCTCTCTCTCTCTCTCTCTCTCTCTCTCTCTCTCTCTCTCTCTCTCTCTCTCTCTCTCTCTCTCTCTCTCTCTCTCTCTCTCTCTCTCTCTCTCTCTCTCTCTCTCTCTCTCTCTCCCCCCCCCCAGTATAACCTGCCACTGGAGCTCATTAACAGACAGACTCTAACGGATTGGATGGAGATTCTGAAGACTGTGGTGGACAGAGACGTGCCTCCGGTAAGAGACCTCTCACCATCCCTCTCTCGCTCTCGCTCTCTCTCTCTCTCTCTCTTTCTCTCTCTCTCCCTCCCCATCTCCTCCTCTCACATCTCTCTCCCCCATCTAACTCTCTCTCACTCACACTCTCTTACACACACACACACACTAAATCTCCTGATGTGTGTGTGTGTGTCTGTAGGAGACGCTGCAGGTGGATGAGGAGGAGAGACAGGAGCTGCCCTGGTGGAAGTGTAAGAAGTGGGCTCTGCACATCCTGGCCCGCCTCTTTGAGAGGTACACACACACACACACACACACACACACACACACACACACACACCTCTGAGAAGTATGTACACCCAAACAAACACAGCCACAGACTTCTAGGAGACACACTCGCACACACCCTTCCCCACCTCTGAGCAGTACGTATACAACACACACACACACACACACACACCTGTTGTGCAGGTTGTCTGTCCTCTCCTGTGTGGGTGTGTCTGATAGTGTTTGTGTTGCCATAGGTACGGTAGCCCTGGAAACACCACCAAAGAGTACGCCGAGTTTGCCGACCTCTTCTTGAAGGGCTACGCTGTTGCCGCCCAACAGGTAAGGCTGTGTGTGTGTGTGTGTGTGTGTGTGTGTCATGTTGAAGATGTTTTATCAGTATAAGGAGCAGCAGTATGTACTCTAATATGTGTGTGTGTGTCTCTCATGTTGAAGATGTTGTATCAGTATAAGGAACAGCAGTATGTACTCTAATGTGTGTGTGTGTAGGTGATGTTGAAGGTGCTGTACCAGTATAAGGAACAGCAGTATATACTCATATGTGTATGTGTGTGTGTGTGTGTGTAGGTGATGTTGAAGGTGCTGTACCAGTATAAGGAACAGCAGTATATACTCATGTGTGTGTGTGTGTGTGTGTGTGTGTGTGTGTAGGTGATGTTGAAGGTGCTGTACCAGTATAAGGAACAACAGTATGTGGCTCCACGGGTTCTTCAGCAGACGCTCAACTACATCAACCAGGGCATCGCTCACGCAGTCACCTGGAAGAACCTCAAACAGCACATCCAGGTACGTACACACACACACACACACACACACACACCCTCCCTATCACCTGGAAGAACCTCAAGTACGTCCAGGTACTCGCATACATACATACACGCTTGCGCCCACATGCACACACACACAAACAAACACACACACACACATCCAACCTGACGGAACCAGAAGATGAACCAACACACTGACCTACAAGTCACACATGGTGTGTGTGTGTTTTAGGGCATCATCCAGGACGTGGTGTTCCCCCTCATGTGTTACACAGACAGTGATGAGGAGCTGTGGCAGGAGGATCCTTATGAGTACATCCGCATGAAGTTTGGTAAGGGCACACACACACACACACACACACACACACCGTGTTTTATCTTTGATTGTTTACCTGTGTGTGTTTACCTGTGTGTGTTTGTTTGCTCTCAGACGTCTTTGAGGATTTCATCTCCCCAACCACAGCAGCTCAGACTCTACTCTTCACCGCCTGCAACAAGAGAAAAGAAGTAAGTGTGTGTGTGTGTGTGTGTGTGTGTGTGTGTGTGTGTGGGAGACGAGGGCTGTGTGAAGATCAAAGCACAGATTGTTGGTTGAACACAGGTTGGGCTCCTTGCAATGGTGATTATATGCTAGAAGATTAATAAAACTGTTGGTGTGTGTGTGTGTGTGTGTGTGCGTGCACGTGTGTGTGCGCACGCTGCAGAAGGCATGGTGTTCACACACTACTGTAGATATGATACTGCTTTTATACAGAAATGATGAATCAGGAGGAGGCAAAGGACTCTGAGTACTTACTGTATAATAGCCCACCTGATGGCCGTACGCAAAGACAACATGTCAATTTAAAACATGTATGAAGCGTGCAGTTCGTTAAAGAAATCTGTGGTGTGCTGCAGTGCTTTCCTACAGCGGTGGTTAGCTCAATCAAATGTTGCTGACCAGCTCAACTGCTGTTTAATATAGTTCATTCAAAGGGAATCTATATAATCTATCTAAGATCTATTTTATAGGTGTGTGTGTGTGTGTGTGTGTGTGTGTGTGTACAGAAATAACACACCCCCTCTCAGCCAATCAGAAATTAGTATTCCATTACACTGGGTGATCAGATTAATGGTGAATGTAGGCTTAAGTGTGTGTTTAACCTGTGATTAATGTGTGTGTGTGTGTGTGTGTGTAGGTCCTGCAGAAGACTATGGGTTTCTGTTATCAGATCCTGACGGATCCAAACTCAGACCCTCGCAAGAAGGACGGAGCTCTTCACATGATTGGCTCTCTGGCCGAGATCCTCCTCAAGGTACTCACTCACTCACTCAATACAGAGTTTCACCACATCATACGCCTCATCACCTGTGCTCTACACACACACACACACACTAGTCTATAGGTACACACACTGACTCTCATTTTCTCTCTCCCCTTCAGAAAAAGATCTATAAGGACCAGATGGAGTTCATGTTGCAGAACCACGTCTTCCCCTTGTTCCGCAGTGAGCTTGGCTACATGAGGGCTAGGGTAAGACGTGTGTGTGTGTTTGTGTTTGTGTTTGTGTGTTTTGTCTTCCCCTTGTTCCGGAGTGAGCTGAACTGTATGCTAAATATCCATGTTGGCATAGATCTTGGCAGTGCAGTGTGAGACGTCAGGGTGCTGTATGGTGCGGAAAGAAGAATGAAGTCTGATTGTTTTGTGTGTGTGTAGAATGAAGTCTGATTGTTTTGTGTGTGTGTGTGTGTGTGTAGAATGAAGTCTGATTGTTTTGTTTCTTCCATCTATGGCAAAGTTTCACATGTTCCAGACAGCATTTTTGTCTGTGTGTCGTATTTGTTTTGTTTTTCTAAAGAAACATTTAATGTCAATTCATATTGCCTTTGTAAGGAAATATTTCTCAATAAACATATTTGAAAACACATGTTCCAGACAACATTTAAACACTGGAGAGTTGGTGTATAGTCTCTGAATCATAGCTCATATTGTGGACTTTTGTGTTTGTGTGTGTGTGTGTGTAGGCGTGCTGGGTCCTGCACTACTTCTGCGAGGTGAAGTTCAAGAGCGATCAGAACCTGCAGACGGCGCTGGAGCTCACGCGGCTCTGCCTCATCAACGACAACCAGATGCCCGTCAAAGTGGAGGCCGCCATCGCTCTACAAGTCCTCATCAGCAACCAAGAGAAAGGTAGGCACACACACACACACACACACACACACACACACACTTTTATTTTATTTTATTTGGACCCAGAAGACAAGCAAATGATGCAAGATCCAAACACTGTGGGAAAAGTCAATGACATGGTGACAGATCTACTAGGCTTACACACTTCTACCAGTCCTCTTATTAATGTAGCGCGCACACACACACTTCTACCAGTCCTCTTATTAATGTAGAACACACACACACTTCTACCAGTCCTCTTATTAATGTAACACACACACACACACACACACACACACACACACACTTATATACCAGTCCTCTTATTAATGTAGCACACACACACACACACACTCTTCTACCAGTCCT
This sequence comes from Sardinella longiceps, assembly GCA_027497455.2. Taxonomy (NCBI): domain Eukaryota; kingdom Metazoa; phylum Chordata; class Actinopteri; order Clupeiformes; family Clupeidae; genus Sardinella; species Sardinella longiceps. The sequence continues at coordinate 25,592,825 of JAODXP020000030.1, read as the reverse complement.
CTTATTAATGTAGAACACACACACACTTCTACCTGTCCTCTTATTAATAGAGCATTCAAGATTCAAGGATAAACAAAGCATCTTCGTCTCCATATTTGCAAACTACCAATGATAGCTGAGACAGAACAGAATTTTGCAAGTCTTTTTGCCACCTTTTTCTGCACAAACAACTTTGCATTCTGACAACAGTGTGTGTGTGTGTGTGTGTGTGTGTGTGTGTAGCTAAGGAGTACATCACGCCGTTCATCCGGCCCGTGATGCAGGCGCTGCTGCACATCGTCAGGGAAACGGAGACTGATGACCTCACCAGCGTCATCCAGAAGATGATCTGTGAGTACAGCGAGGAGGTGACCCCCATCGCCGTGGAGATGACCCAGCACCTGGCCCTGACCTTTAACCAGGTCATCCAGACCGGCCCAGACGAGGAGGGAGGCGACGACAAGGCCGTCACCGCCATGGGCATCCTCAACACCATCGACACACTCCTCAGCGTAGTGGAGGACCACAAGGAGGTACACACACACACACACACACACACACACACACACACACACACACACACACACACACACACACACACACACACCGCCATGGGCATCCTCAACACCATCGACACACTCCTCAGCGTAGTGGAGGACCACAAGGAGGTACACACACACACACACACACACACACACACACACACACACGCCATGGGCATCCTCAACACCATCGACACACTCCTCAGCGTAGTGGAGGACCACAAGGAGGTCACACACACACACACACACACACACACACACACACACACACACACACACACACACACACACACACCCCGCCATGGGCATCCTCAACACCATCGACACACTCCTCAGCGTAGTGGAGGACCACAAGGAGGTACACACACACACACACACACACACACACACACACACACACACACACACACACACACACACACACACACACCGCCATGGGCATCCTCAACACCATCGACACACTCTTCAGTGTAGTGGAGGACCACAAGGAGGCACACACACACAGTTCATTGTCTTGGCTCACATTTGTTTGTGTGTGTGTTGTAGATCACCCAGCAGCTGGAAGGCATCTGTCTTCAGGTGATTGGAACAGTCCTGCAGCAGCACGTCCTAGGTAAGACACAATTACACACACACACCCCCCAAACACTGCAGGCTTTCAGTCGCATTTGATATGTTGCTATTGCTGGATTTATTTCAAAGGAAACTGATGGTATTTTGTGTGTGTGTGTGTGTGTGTGTGTGTGTGTGTGTGTGTGTGTGTGTGTGTGTGTATAGAGTTCTACGAGGAGATCCTGTCGCTGGCCCACTCTCTCACCTGTCAGCAGGTGTCTCCACAGATGTGGCAGCTCCTCCCCCTCGTCTTTGAGGTCTTCCAGCAGGACGGCTTTGACTATTTCACAGGTACACACACACACACATGTGCACTCACACTCTACTCTACTCTCTACTCTACTCTCTTCTCTCTCTCTCTCTCTCTCTCTCTCTCTCCTAAGCCACACCCCTCATTCCACTCTGTTGTGATTGTAGACATGATGCCCCTCCTCCACAACTACGTTACCGTGGATACAGACACCCTGCTATCAGACACCAAATACCTGGAGATCATCTACAGCATGTGCAAGAAGGTACACACACTCACACACACACACTCACACACACACACTCTCTCTCTCTCTCTCTCACTCTCCCTCACTCTCCCTCACTCTCTCGACAGTTTGCATGATGGCACATTTCTGTCCCACATTAAAATGGTGTGTGTGTGTGTGTGTGTGTGTGTAGATCCTTACAGGTGAGGCAGGGGAGGACCCAGAGTGTCATGCAGTGAAGCTGCTGGAGGTCATCATTCTGCAGTGCAAAGGCCGCGGAATCGACCAGGTAACCACACCAGCCCATACACACCGACTGGCCTCAAGTGTGTGTGTTTGAGGTCAAGTGTTACTTAAGCTCGATTTATAGTCCTATGTATTGCAACTTGCGTCGCAACGCAAAGCCCTCTACAACGATGTAGAGCCTGTTGTAGACCCTCTCCGTGTCTCGACGTGCACCTCCAAACTTTTCTATCTATCCATCAATGCGTGCACGTGAACGGAGAGGGCATTGGGCCAGGCAAGGGCTGTGATTGGTCAATCTCCCAGTTTCTTCTCACAACAACACCAGGGAGAACTCCGGTGGATTCAGTTTAAAAGATCTGTGACAACAGTGCACATTAACTTTCTCTCTTAATAAGCAGTCACATAATTCAAATATAGTTTTGAGTATTCTATTGGTTTATTGTCATTGCTTGTATGTGACACCTATAACTCTCATTTTAAATAAGGGATAGATTTTAGTCTGTAAACCCAGCTAGCTAGCTTGCTAATGCTATCGCTAGCCTTTTAGTTAGCTAGCAAGCTAGTTAGCAGACAGCAGGACACTCCTGGCTGCAATAAAGTTAGTTTTCTTCCATTCAGTCAACTTACTTATGCCTACTGATCACTATAACCTGCTCCTTGTGACAAGAGATATCAAAAGCTCAACCCCACACACCAAATAGGATAGGCTACTGTGTACATGAAGTGGCCAGCAGAGTTCTGCTTCAGTTGTTAATGAATAGGCGGACTTTGGCACTGCTCATGCCGTCGGTCATTCCCTACGGCAGTATTTTTCTCTCCTGGCTGGGGGACAAGCGACGTAGAAGTATGATATGACTGGACACGCAAGCGGAGACTCTGAGACGGACATGCAATAGGTACATGCAGAAGCATACTTAAGCCTTAAGTGTGTGTGTGTGTGTGTGTTGTAGGTGGTGCCGTTGTTCGTGGCATCGGCTCTGGAGCGTCTGACGCGGGAGGTGAAGACGAGCGAGCTGCGGACCATGTGTCTCCAGGTTGCCATAGCAGCACTCTACTATTCCCCGCCCCTCCTGCTCAACACACTGGAGAATCTCCGCCTCCCAAACACCACTCTACCAATCACAAACCACTTCATCTCACAGTGGCTCAAAGACGTCGACTGCTTCCTCGGGTTAGTGTGTGTGTGTGTGTGGGCCTGTGTGGGCTGATGTAAATATCTTGTGTGTGTGTGTAGGCTCTGTGACCGTAAGGTGTGTGTGTGTGTGTGTGTGTGTGTGCAGGCTCCATGACTGTAAGATGTGTGTCTTGGCGCTGTGTGCGCTGATGTAAATATCTTATGTGTGTGTGTGTGTGTAGGCTCCATGACTGTAAGGGGTGTGTGTGTGTGTGTGTGTGTGTGTGTGTGTAGGCTCCATGACCGTAAGATGTGTGTGTTGGGGCTGTGTGCGCTGATGTAAATATCTTATATATATGGGCAATTCCACGAAAAAGTAAACCTCACCTTAAAACTTCAAGTCTCATCTACATGGATATACAAATTCTTTCAGAAAACTTCCAATACAAAAAAGTTTTGCCTTGATGTAAATAATCATCTGAGCAAGTTTCGAAAGGATATCTATTTGTTAAATTTTTTACCCTATTCAGCCATAATGTAAGTCTATGGAGGGGCTTATAATGGGCATAAGTGGGTGATAACACACACAAAGCTGCAATGCTATCAGTTATTTTTTATTGTTTTATTACTATTTCTGTCGTTATAGGTTAAAAACTACCATTCACAATTGTTTTGTATCGTTTTGGAAGGTTTTTCCAGGCGTCACGTCCATAACGTCACATCCATAACGCCATTTCTCCCAATGAAAACCAACTTTTTTACATTTAAATTTGAAATTAAGTCTTTCTCTGTCTATACTGAGGTGTCCTCTTTGGTGTGAATGTAGTAATATTTACATTTTTGTAGAAATTTCACACACTACACAGCAAAAACTACTCTCTCTCAAAAGTTTGTCCGTTTTTCGTCACGTCCATAACGCAAATTGAAAGGCTCATATTCTTACAATGTAAATCATAATATTAATTTTTTTTGTTTGCCTATATTCAGCCATGGAGTTTGCATAAGAATATGAACAAAATTGTGAAATACTGCTAGGTTTGCGGAGGTTATGTGGCATTTTGTTCATCAATAATGCATGAAAATGTCACGTCCATAACGCTGGAATTGCCCTATATATATATATATATATATATATATATATATATATATATATATATATATATATATATATATATATGTATATATGTATATATGTATATATATATATATATGTATATATATATATATATATATATATGTATGTGTGTGTGTGTGTGTGTAGGCTCCATGACCGTAAGATGTGTGTGTTGGGGCTGTGTGCGCTGATGTAAATATCTTATATATATGTGTGTGTGTGTGTGTAGGCTCCATGACCGTAAGATGTGTGTGCTGGGGCTGTGTGCGCTGATGGATCTGGAGCAGAGGCCCCAGGCGGTCAGTCAGGCGGTCAGTCAGCTGTTGCCGGCGGCGATCCTGCTGTTTAACGGACTTAAGAGGGCCTACGCCTGCCGGGCCGAACACGAGAACCAGGACGACGACGACGATGAGGATGGAGAGGAAGATGAGGACAATGGTACAGACACACACACACACCATCACTCACTCACTCACTCACTCACTCACACACACACACACACACACACACCATCACTCACTCACTCACACACACACTCACTGAATCCCCTCAAAGACTGGATCAGCAGGAGTGTGTCCTGGTTAGACTGGATCAGCACGAGTGTGTCCTGGTTAGACTGGATCAGCAGGAGTGTGTCCTGGTTAGACTGGATTAGCAGGAGTGTGTCCTGGTTGATGGCACTGAGGGCTCAAGGGTTAGGAAGGACATTGGGATTCCGTCTCACACACTCTCACACACACACACACACTTCATCACTCACTTTGTGCGTTGTAGCGGAGCTTAGTAGCCATGAGGACAGTATATAGACGAAGAAGGCCAGGAGTATCTGTGTGTGTGTGTGTGTGTGTGTGTGTTGTAGCAGAGCTGGGTAGTGATGAGGACGATATCGATGAGGAGGGTCAGGAGTATCTGTGTATTTACTGTGTGTGTGTGTGTGTGTGTGTGTAGCGGAGCTGGGGAGCGATGAGGACGATATCGACGAGGAGGGTCAGGAGTATCTGGAGATGTTGGCGAAGCAGGCGGGCGAAGACGGAGACGATGAAGATTGGGAGGAAGACGACGCTGAGGAGACTGCACTGGAGGGATACACCACCGCCGTGGACGACGAGGACAACAACGTAGACGAGTACCAGATCTTCAAAGCCATCTTACAGAGTACGTGTACACACACACACACACACACACACACACCAAACGTAGATGAGTACCAGATCTTCAAAGCCATCTTACAGAGTACAGAACACACACACACACACACACACACACACACACACACACACACACACACTCCCAATGTACTCTGTAGCCTGAGAAACTGCTAAAGTTTGAATTGTGTGTGAATTGTTTGGGCACTGGAGAAAAGTGATGCTGCACAGCTGAGGGTGACACCTGCCTCTATTTTATGAGGCTATTTTTAGAATATTTCTTCATGAAACAAACTTGATCCGCATCAGATTCTCATTACGAGTTTCTGTCACTAGACTTAGTCTAGTGATAGAACTGGAGAAGGACTAATCCCAATCCCAACCCCTCGCTACCTGAGATAGGGAGGGTTTGGGATTGGGATTAGTCCTTCTCCAGTTCTATCACTAGACTGAGGTAGTGAGGGGTTGGGATTGGGATTAGAACTAGACTGAGGTAGTGAGGGGTTGGGATTGGGATTAGAACTAGACTGAGGTAGTGAGGGGTTGGGATTAGAACTAGACTGAGGTAGTGAGGGGTTGGGACTTTTCCAGTATCTTGATTAACATGAGATGTCAGAGTTCATTTGAAGTGTAGTACAGCAAAGTACAGCAAAGACATATTGAGTGGAGGACCTACTTTAAAATATATAGAGAGTGGGTCGACACTGGTGATGTAACTCACACACACACACACACACCTTACACTGGTGATGTAACTCCGACAGCATCCGCCTGATTGGTGGACAATCCTCTAACTCAGAGGGCCAATCATCTGATACTGTGTGTGTGTGTGTGTGTGTGTGTGTGTGTGTAGACCTGCAGACGCGTGACCCTGCGTGGTACCAGGCCCTGACTCAGACGCTGGACGAGGAACAAACTAAAACCCTACAGGACGTCATCACACTGGCCGACCAGAGACGCGCCGCTCACGGTGAGACACACACACACACACACACACACACCCTATAGTAGTCCTTCTAGTATTTCGCAAGAATAAAAATAATAAAAAAAAACATTTCTATTAAAATGACTTGATTTTATGCCATTTCCTTAAAATTTGCAAGGAATTTTGCTAAGATAAAAAGTCCCCTCTTGGTAAACGCCATCAAAGGTGTGAATGGGCTTAAAAGGCTTGAATAAGAACCAAAGCAGGCAGGCAGACATTTCCTCATAACTGGTCCACACATAAACACATAAACACATAAGGACTTAAGCACCCATTTTACCAAATATACTTAGTCCACATGTGTGTGACTGTGACCGTGAAGAGGTGTGTGTGTGTGTGTGTGTGTGTGTGCGTTTGGAAACACACCAGCAGGTTGTGTAATAAAGCATTTACATAAAGGAGGTGTTACTTTTTTTATTTTTTTTTTTTTTTTTTTTAAATTGATATACGCAACATGCTGTGATATATGCAACATTGCTGATTTTACGTGATTTGTTGCAATCGCAAAATTCTGTGCCTATAGTGCTAGAGGCAGAGTCAGTGATCCCATTGTTTAATCTCTCTCTCTCTCTCTCTCTCTCTCTCTCTCTCTCTCTCTCTCTCTCTCTCTCTCTCTCTCACAGAGTCGAGGATGATCGAGAAGCACGGCGGCTACAAGTTCACCGTTCCTGACGTTCCCTCCAACTTCAACTTTGGTGGGACGGCCCCCGGGATGAACTGATCCCGCCCCTTTCCCTTTGCCCCGCCCCTCTCTAACTCTGACTGATTGTAGTGAAGTGTAAGCTTGTGCTGTTCTGATCCAATCCGGTTTGGCTCTTCAATCCACTCACTGACCCGGCCCGGACCGACCCGACCCGAGCGTCTGGCTGCCACATTGGCCCAACAGCACCAGAACACATGGGCAGGACCACCAAACCAAACCAATCCAATCCAAACACACCCCCAACCCAACGCAACACCAACCAACCAGCCAACGGCTTGGACTGCGGACCGTACACACATGTACAAACACACACACACAGACACACACACACACACACACCGAGACGCAATGCTCTGGACAACGCTTCCCTTGTGGGAACCAGTCTCCTGGTGACCATGGCAACAGCGAGTGACAGCTCTTAAAGGTCTTCCCACTCCCACATGGTGGACCCGCCCAAATATGATGATGGATCACCCTTGACCACACCCCCTCTGAAACCCCACCCACCCCAAGACCCCTCCCCCCGCTGCAGTGGCTGCTGGGATACCCCTCCCCCGCTCCCACTTCCTCCCCTCAGCGGCGCTTGAGCAGCGCTTTAGTTTTTCTACACGGAGCCCCGCCCCCCCATATCAGGTGTACATAGCAGGGCGGGGTCGTCATGGCAACTTGTGTGCTAGCGCGGCGTCACGTCACCGTGGGCGTCGCCATCCCTGAGAGACTGACGAGACGATACGAGACGAGACAAGAAGAGCACTTTCATACTGATCAGGCAAACAGTCTCCTCTGGTTTTTAACTCATCACTTTGATTGGTTGATTGGAGCCTTTGATTGATTAATTGGTTAATTGATGACGGGCACATGAGCTTAGTGCCGCTGGGTTCCGGCTGACGTCTGGTGGGTGCAGGATTCCAAACCCAAGGCTGGGGTTCTACGTTCTATGTTCTCCGTTCTCTGTTGTGGTGCGGAGAGCCGGTGGCGGCGGCCCGTGGGTTCCTTATTGAAGCATGTACTGTGGGACTGATAATGTGGAAGAGAAGCACTCAAGCTTTGGGTTGTGTATGGATGAACCATCTATATATACAACATATTAAAACAATACGCTGGACTAGACGGCCTGGGCCTCGCTTTAATACACACACACACACACACACACACACACACACACACACACACACACACACTAAAACATTATGCTGAACCACACGGCCTGGTCTTCACACATTTGTACACACTCATGCACTTGTGCTTTCTCACACCACAAACTTAAAGCGGTGCTACGGAGTGATTCCAAGTGGAACAAGGCGAGTGTAACAAAATAATTTGGAACCGCACAGACCAAACGCAGAAACGAACAAGCACTTTACACTGAATTAATGGAAACTCAGATTATTCAAAACCGAAAGTATAGTAAGATCTGGTACTGGTGACTCAATGTAAAGTGCTTGTTCGCCACTGCGTTCTTTTAATGCCGTTCGAAATTCTTTCACTCAATGCGAATTCTAGTGCTTTTAGAAGGCTCACATAACAGGACTGCTTAAACTTACTCCGGAGCTACGCTTTAATAGATGGGTCAATATGGGGTTCAACGTCAAAAAAAAAGAAATACCGTAGGTTTTTTTTTTTTTTTATGATATGCTAAATGACATACTAAAAATCTAATAAATTCTGATCATGGTAAGATGGTTTTTGGTCACTAGGGCTGAAATAACAGGTTTTCTTTGAATTAATTAAGTGAGGTACAGTATGTATCGGTGACCTAAATCCGATTAAACGGCAACATGTTGCTAAGCGAAATAGTGTTCAAGATACAGCCAACATTAGCTTTTTGTGACCGTCTTCAGCGCCATCTTGAAAATGGTCCCTTTCCTTAAAGGGCAACTTCAGTCATTTTCAACAAGAGCTCTATTGCTAAAGCCATTTGAGATTAGCCAATACTGAAGACGCAAGACATTTTGGTCCAACCATATACATGTACATATACACACATATATATATATATACACACATATACATATGTAGGTTTCCTTGAACACAGTTTAAAAATCTGCCCCATTGTGATTATTCTGTGTTTTCAGCATCTAAACATGCTCCAAATATCACCCCAAAAGCTACAGTATGTAACATCATCAGACACATTACAACACACCACTGTAGTGTTTATGACTATTTTAACCACTTTGTCAGACATTTATTGTGTTTTTATGCAGTGTTTACAAAACCGTTTTGTAAACAATGTTTAGCTGCTTGCACAAACATAGTTTTAGCACTTTTTCAGCCATTTGTGGTCATACACAATACAGTTCTGTCTTGTGAGGTGTCTGTTGATACTTCATAGTTTTTGTATAGAGTATGTTAAGATGTTAAAAATACAGTTCAAAATTCTGCCCCATTGGGCTAGTTGTAAGTGATTATTCTCTGCTCAAGGAAACCTATATGGTTGGACCGAATGATTTTCCATAATTATGTAGACCCGTCCATAAGACCATGTACAGTAGGCAACCTCTATGCAGCATGGACTGAGCCAGTCATGGTTCTGTTGGGTAGTTCTGGGTCACAGAACACTACAATCACCACATGGACTGAGCCAGTCATGGTTCTGTTGGGTAGTTCTGGGTCACAGAACACTACAATCACCACATGGACTGAGCCAGTCATGGTTCTGTTGGGTAGTTCTGGGTCACAGAACACTACAATCACCACATGGACTGAGCCAGTCATGGTTCTGTTGGGTAGTTCTGGGTCACGGAACACTACAATCACCACATGGACTGAGCCAGTCATGGTTCTGTTGGGTAGTTCTGGGTCACGGAACACTACAATCACCACATGGAATGAGCCGGGCAAGGTTCTGTTGGGTAGTTCTGGGTCATAGAACACTACAATCACCACATGGAATGAGCCAGGCATGGTTCTGTTGGGTAGTTCTGGGTCACAGAACACTACAATCACCACATGGACTGAGCCAGTCATGGTTCTGTTGGGTAGTTCTGGGTCACAGAACACTACAATCACCACATGGAATGAGCTGGGCAAGGTTCTGTTGGGTAGTTCTGGGTCATAGAACACTACAATCACCACATGGAATGAGCTGGGCATGGTTCTGTTGGGTAGTTTGGTTCACAGAACATTCAACAAACAGCACAGACATCTTAAATCGCTCAGATCTTTTTGCCATCTCGTTGGGTGAGCGCCATAAGCTTGTCTAGTTTCCAAGTGGAGAAACATGGGTCTACAGCAGGGAATGGAAACGACAAACACTTTATACCTTTCACTCAAGGTACTGGTTTGAAAATTAAATTGAATTGAATATTGAAAATCACCAAATATTGGTATGAACCAAAGCAGTCTTAGCCAAAGTGGCCTTTGCCTTTCTGTGTGTGAGATAACTGTCAGTCAGTCAAGCTGTTGCACAAAACCACCTCATTTTAGCTTCTCTCAATTTAAACCGTTTTAAGGTGCGTAACACGAATAGAACGATTATACATGTAGCGAATCCATCGCAATAGCACATGAGCCAACACAACTCCGCACTCTTAAGGCATCATTGGGGCCGTGTAGCACATACTGTAAACTAACACAACTTGCTGATCTGCTATTCTGCTTTCCCAAAAGCATAGTTGCTAACTAAATTAGTAATTAGCAATTAATTAGCAATTAATGGACGGGCAATGAGTTCCCCAGAAGAGGGCCATACTGTGTGTGTGTGTGTGTGTGTGTGTGTGTGTGTGTGTGTGTGTGTGGATGGGCAGGGATGAGTTCCCCAAAATAGGGCCATACCACCAAACATAAATTACTGAATTCATGGTTCCTAATCTTGACTATAGTGAACCTGGCAAAGATTTTTTTGGCCCCCAAAATGGCTAATCGGATGTTTTTATGCATTTATGGGAAACGGGATTAATTTCTTTTGACCAGTAGAGGGAGCTGAGTGACTGTGCTTGTTCACACAGAGCCTCTGGAGCTGAAGTAGCTGCATTTTTTTTTTTTTTTTTTTTTTTTTACATTTTTAATAAAAGTTTAGGCCATTAAACGATACATGCATATACACTGAAATATTAAGCGTATTTACAACATTCAACCGGCTGTTGAAATATTCCCACTGCAAGTGATTGAGGTATCGGCTATGGCTGCACCATGACGGCCATCTCCACAGTGACACAGGCACTCATTCTACAGGCGCCCTGTCCTCTAGTGGCCATATGTGGTATTGCATCTACAGACCAAGGCAGCTCATTTATTACCCACAGATCTGTGCAGGAATGATCGCACCTGTTACAGCAAAGTGTGGGATTTATGAACTTGTGCTTGATCTTAGAAATGTGCTTAAATGGACCTCCTGCCACATGTGATCTTCAGAAATATGTTTCATACACACTTCTGAGTGGGTTGCTACACACACACACACACACACATCTCTGAGTGGGTTGCTACTACTCTCACACACACCTTTCTGAGTGGGTTGCTGCTGCTGCTACTACTACTACTACTACACACACACACACTCACACACACATTTCTGAGTGGGTTGCTGCTGCTACTACTACACACTACTCACACACACACACACACACACACACATTTCTGAGTGGGTTGCTGCTACTACTACTACACAGACACACACTCACATTTCTGAGTGGCTTGCTACCAGGGCCGGACTGGGACCAAAAAAGGGCCTGGGCATTGTTGGCCATAGCGGCCCTCCATGATTTTATTCAACAATACAGAAGTGTTTGAAACATAAAAGAAACATGCGGCTCTGTTTTGAAAGAAGTTAACCTGTTCGGTTGGGGTAGTATTTTCATTTGAAAGAAGATCCACAAGGCTGCATTCTAAAGAGCATTGAAATTGAAAGCTGGTGAAACCTTTTTACCTGACAAACGTCAAACAGGTGTCCTGTTATCAAGAATTAACAGACACTTTCTACCTATACACAACAATTACCCAGATTGCCAGCTTTTCCTCTTTCACTCACCACCTAATCAATCTCTCTCTCTCTCACACACACACACACTCTTAGTCCTTCTCAGTCTTTGAACCCATATCCTCTAAGGCAGCACACATACTCACACTGCAGACCAGCACTCTTCCACTGAGCCACCTGGTTGTTGGTGATGTTATCTGTATCAAGTCTAGTTGACAAGGCTAGCTGTATCAAGTCTAGTTGGGGAGACCGTCAATATCAAGTCTAGTTGGGGAGGACATCAATATCAAATCTAGTTGAGGAGGCTGGCTATATCAGGTCTAGTTGAGGAGGTTGGCTTTATCAGGTCTGGTTGAAGAGACTAGCTGTATCAAGTGTAGTTGGGGAGGCTACAACACTGGTCAACCCTGTTAGGAGAAGTGTTCCCAGATCTCAGAGGTTAGGGCCTTTTCTGTTCTAAGTTAGGACACATCACTAAGGTATCATTAGTGGTACAATTTACAGGGCTTAACTTGTTCAACCCGTTAGTCTATCATGTCATAGGATGAATCTTACAGGGCTTAACTGTTAGTCTATCATGTCATAGGATGAATCTTTCTAAGTTAGCGATGAGACACAATACTTTCTCCCAACAAAACACAACCTTTTCCCTCCGCTTCAGCATGTCTGAGGTGATAAGTGAACTTCCAACCTTGTGATTTGTAGCTCTGCTCTCTTCCACTGGACCAACTAATCCCAATAGTGTTTCATTGTAACTCCAAGAATTTCTTGTCTGGTTTCTCTTTACAGTCAGTATTCGTCTGTGTATTACCATAATCAGGGTGAAACACCCCTCCTATCAAGTTTCCATTCTAAGTCCATGCAATACAACTTTGAGCTTGCCTAAGTTTTAGGGCAACAGTTGGAGAGGTTTTAATGATATTTTGAACCTCCTACAGTACTTCCAGGCCACTTTGGTTAGGTTCCTTAACCGCTACACTGCCACCAGCCCCAGCAAACCTCGTCCTGTTCATTCCATGTGTTCATTAATATGTCACAGAAATTCCAATTAATGTTTTACAAAAAAGGACACAAAAAATGACGTTCAAAAACACTCTTCTGACAATTATTGTCATTATTAATGTACTTTTAAAGTATATTGATAAGATTATTACTGTATGCATGGACCCAACCTCCATCAGAAGTGCTGCTATCTCATACCAGTTGATTGAGTTTGTTTGTGTGTGCAACCACTAGATCCATCCATCTTCCCTGCATCTCTAAAAGGTACAGTATTTGTTACTGTGAGGTACATGAATCTCTCACACAGACTACAAATTTGACTCACTTTCACTATGATCCCTTAAACTTTCAGATGATGCAGTCAACGATAATATGAAAGTCAAATCCAGCCCGCTCCATGTGTGAACTACCGGGTGGGTGGTGCCCATCTCCATTGCCCTAACCAGAGGCCACATGCTGCAAGTTGGGCACATTGCATGAACATTAGAGATTTCATTGGACTAGCCCAATATACTTCAAGAAAATTATGACTGCACGCACACACACACACACACACACACACACACACACACACACACACTCATTGCCCTGTATGCCCTTTGGTCAATCCATGTGCCTGGTTGCTACACACACACACACTCTCACACACACTTCTGAGTGGGTTGCTACACACACACACACACACACACGCACACACACTTCTGAGTGAGTCGAGCACTGACCCCCACTGGAGCCAACCGAGCCTGACTGTGCCCCTCTGCAGTTACACACACACACACACACACACACACACACACACACACACACACACACACACACACACAGATAGTCAGACACAGACTCCCAAGAGCACCAAATGCAACTATAAATATGCTCGCTCGCTCACACACACACACACACACACACACACACACACACACACATACATACATACACACACACACACACACACACACACACACACACACTCCCTGAGAAGCTGCAGCTGGATGAGGTATAAATAGATGCGAGAACAGATTCCTGAGATGATGCTGCTGGATCCAGGAACTATACTGTCCTGAAGAGATTCTCCTCACTCACACACACACACACACACACACACACACACACACACACACACACACACACACACACACACACACACACGGCCAATGCTCTGGAGGGTTGAGTGTACCAGCAGAGCTGATCTCCGAAGTCTAATCACAACATTCCACCTAAAGACCAACATTCCAAAAAGGTCAAAAATATCCCTGACCATCTGTCTGCACACACACACACACACACACACACACACACACACACACACACACACACACACACACACACACACACACACAATGCCAACAATGCGTGAATCATTACGCCATCCCACATTTCTCACATACACTCATTGCACTCAAATATTGCGCCACACAAAACACACACTCACTTTCCCGCCATCAGCACCATGTCTCACACACACACACACACTCTCTCTCTCTCTCACACACACACACACAAACTCTCTCACACACACACACACCAGCTGCTTTCTCTTTTCTTGGTGTTTTTAGTAATTGTCTCACACACACACACACACACACACACACACACACACACACACACACACACACACACACACACACACACGCACACACACACACACACACACACACACACACACACCTGCTTGTCCTCTGACTGTGTCCGGCAGTCCCAGAGTTTAATTGAGGAATGTCCGCATCTCCTCCATCTGCCAGTGATCCCATGGTGATGGTTACCACGACAACACGGAAAGAATGAACATTCCAGAAGATTGACCAACAACAGAACAACAGAGATGGACAGAGCCACAAGGGCTCCAACAACCAGGAGGTGTGTGTGTGTGTGTGTGCGTGAGACAATTACTCTGTCCAAGAGGCCGTTTCCCTAATTTCCCATCGTCAACTAACAACTAACTGCTTAGCAAGCTAACTGGTTAGCAACTGTGCTTGTGGGAAACGGACCCCAGAACTACATCTAAAGCAACAAATGCATGAGCAGAACTAGCCTGGGAGTTCCCATGCTCCTTTGCACGCTTATTTCATTGCACTCTGCAGAGCAGCATGGTGACCATGGCCGTTTTTCTCGCCTGCTTTCGGTATCCATTCGCAGAACAAAAAGGGATTTGTACGGCCCTCGATTGCATTTTACGTCACGTGGTGGCTCTGGTATTGGCTCCGAGGTATGTACAGACGCTATGATAGACATTCGTAGCGCCCAATAAACGGCTATGGACAATTGTAAACGATGCTTCCGCTACGAGAAATGCAATAGGTAGGTCCCCAGACTAAATATCACTTGTGATTTTAGTTTGGCATTCGCCAGGCTAGAGCAGAACTACAACAGCACATAAATATTGTTGTCATTAATGTTGTTCTCATTAATATGAGACGTCCACAACACAAACTAAACAAACAAACAAACTGCAGGGCAGTATAGAGGCTAGGTAGCCTAGCGTTAGCTCATCATTCATGCATTTAGTAGACGAGTTTATCCAAAGCGGCAAAAAGAGGATTCCACATTAAGCTACAACAGAAGTAAATAATCTACCTTTCACTAGGCCTACCTCACTTGAAGCGTGATTTATTACTAATAAATGGACAGGAGTTGAACAAGTGCAAGAGTGTGGTCTTGTAGGTGTTAGTGCGTTCCAGGTGGTTGGAGGTTCTAG
>JAODXP020000030.1:25562294-25564794 GCA_027497455.2 Sardinella longiceps | reverse complement strand
CACACTGTACCTGTAGTGTTCTGTGACTTGAAGAGGCCCATACACACACACACACACACACACACACACACACACACACACACACACACGTACCTGTAGTGTTCTGTGACTTGAAGAGGCCCACTACACTCTTGCTGTGGAATCCTCCGGAGCGCAGGAGGAGGGCTTTAGTGCGGGGGTGGCGCCACGTAACCACGGGCAACCGGTTGTGACGGTAACAGCGAGCCACCTTATGGAGACTGCTGTCCTGGACAGACTGGGGGACCACCAGCAGCCCTGGGTAACTACACACACACACACACACACACACACACACAAGAAAGAGTATGTTTTAGACACCTGTGAGTAGAGACTGAGTGTGTGTATGTGTGTGTGTGTGTGTAGGTGCATGTGTGTGTGGGGGGTGGCCAATCAGTGCTGCAGTTCCTGCACTATTTAGGCACTGGTGGTGCTGAGGTGTGCTGACACACCCAGGTGGCCCAGGTGTAATGAGACTACTGGCTGATTTATAGTCAGGAACAAACGTAACTGCGCGATAATGCAGTGAGCCTCGCAGCTATTTTACCCCCCTCCGCAGTGACTGCGTGTGCACCCCT
Source organism: Sardinella longiceps (assembly GCA_027497455.2). NCBI lineage: Eukaryota > Metazoa > Chordata > Actinopteri > Clupeiformes > Clupeidae > Sardinella > Sardinella longiceps. Next base: position 25,564,198 of record JAODXP020000030.1, on the reverse strand, counting down.
GAAAATGTGACTGGCCGCAGACAGCGACGCAGTAAACGGCAGCAGGAGCCGCTGTGATTGGTCCTCTCGAGCCGCCTGCTCTGTGCTCTCGTCGCTCGAGAACGAAAAGCTACTTCCTTGTTTAGTCGGGTAGTATAAACCAAAACTCACTGCGCCGGCCTGTCGGCGATAGGCTGAAAAAGAGGTATAACCCAGCCTTAATGCATATTAAACCAGGCTGCAGCACATCAAGTAGAGTCCACGGACTGTGGTGTGTGTGTGTGTGTGTGTGTGTGTGTGTGTGTGTGTGTGTGTGTGTGTGTGTGTGTGTGTGTGTGTGTGTACAGTAAGTGCGGCACATTGAGTATAGTCTGTTGTCAGCCGTGATGTGGAGTCTGTGTGTGTGTGTGTGTGTGTGTGTGTGTGTGTGTGTGTGTGTTACCTGTGGCAGAGAGAGTAGAGTCTGTTGACAACGGTGATGCGGAGTGTGTATGTGTGTGTGTGTATGTCATACACACCTGCGGCAGAGCGAGTAGAGCCGGTTGACGGCGGTGATGCGGAGTGTTTCACCTCCTTTAGAGCGGGAGCTGCTGGTTGCCATGGTCCCCAGCCCCAAACGCTGGTAGTCACGGAAACAGGCGCGCTCCACCAGCTGCTCCATAGTGGACTTTTCACTTCCTGCCTTCAGCGTGGAACAGGGAGGCTCACCCTCGTCTGAGACTACACACACACACACACACACACACATATATATATATATATACACACACACACACTTTTCACTGGCCTTCAATCAAACAATCAACATGCTGCATAATCTGGCTCAGTCACACACACACACACACACACACACACACACACACACGTACACACACCTGAAATGTCGTCGTCCTCGTGAAAAGTCATGCGACTCCTGCGGAGTGTCTGGCGACCCATGGTGATCTTCCCCGCACGCCGAGCACCTTTCACCAACGTCTTAGACAGGGTACTGCACGCACACACACACACACACACACACACACACACACACACACAGATTAGTTTGTGAGTTTAGTGTGTGTGTGTGTGTGTGTGTGTGTGTGTGTGTGTGTGTGTGTGTGTGTACTAACCGGAGGCCTGTATTCCTTTCCTTCTGTTTGGGTGTGTGTGTGTGTGTGTGTGTGTGTGTGTGTGTGTGTGTGTGTGTGTGTGTGTGTGTGTGTGTGTGTGTGTGTGTGTGTGTGTACTAACCGGAGGCCTGTATTCCTTTCCTTCTGTTTGTGTGTGTGTGTGTGTGTGTGTGTGTGTGTGTGTGTGTGTGTGTGTGTGTGTGTGTGTGTGTGTGTGTGTGTACTAACCGGAGGCCTGTATTCCTCTCCTTCTGTTTGGGCGTGAGTGCTGGAATGCTCTGTCCGGCTGCGAAGGCAAAAGTGCTGAAGATGGATTGTGGGTAACGTAGTCTCTGGATATGTTTCCGGAACGTCTCCACTTCCTCTGATGTCACTTCCTCATCAAATGCTACCTTGACCAGCTGACAGAAACATCATACACACCTCATCATACACAGTGTGTATGACAGTGTGTGTGTGTATGAGTGTGTGTGTATGAGTGTGTGTGTGTGTGTGTGTGTGTGTGTGTGTGTGTGTGTGTGTGTGTGTGCAGGTGTGTGTGTGTGTGTGTACCTGACATGTAGCAGAGCGTAACTGTAGTCCCTCCTGTAGGCTTTGTGTGTGTGTGTGTGTGTGTGTGTGTGTGTGTGTGTGTGTGTGTGTGTGTGTGTACCTGACATGTAGCGGAGCGTAACTGTAGTCCCTCCTGTAGGCTTTGTGTGTGTGTGTGTGTGTGTGAATGAGTGTGTGTGTGTGTGTGTGTGTGTGTGTGTATCTGACATGTAGCGGAGCGTAACTGTAGTCCCTCCTGTAGGCTTTGTGTGTGTGTGTGTGTGT
>JAODXP020000030.1:25553671-25562194 GCA_027497455.2 Sardinella longiceps | reverse complement strand
AATAATGCTAGGAGGGCCTACTGTTGCTTTTTTTGTGGTTACACCATTTGACAATTTAAGGTGTCTTCTGTTTTTGGTGAAAAGATATATAAATGTCACAGGAAAGCATATGGAAACCTATAACAACACAAAATGTACATTTGAACAGATGTCAGGCATGTTTTTCATTAAAGGTTTATGCTAAACATATAGTTGAAAAGCTCATCTTGGACACCTTATTTAGTGTGTGTGAAAAGACAAACACTTTGTGAGGAGAGGCATGTGTGTGTGTGATATTGTGTGATGCCAGTTGTAGGAGATGTGTGTGTGGTGCAGTCAGTGTGTACTTGAGAGATGTGTGTGTGTGTGTGTGTGTGTGTGTGTGTGTGTGTGTGTGTGTGTGTGTGTGTGTGTGTGTGTGTGGCGCAGTCAGTGTGTACTTGAGAGATGTGTGTGTGTGTGTGTGTGTGTGTGTGTGTGTGTGTGTGTGTGTGTGTGTGGTGCAGTCAGTGTGTACTTGAGAGATGTGTGTGTGTGTGTGTGTGTGTGTGTGTGTGTGTGTGTGTGTGTGTGTGTGTGTGTGTGGCGCAGTCAGTGTGTGTCTGGGAGGCCTGAACGATTTGGGTTGTTTTTGTCCATCATTCCAACCTGGCAATTGTAGACCTGATGTTTGCCTTTGCTGATAGTGGGCGGGAAAAAATGCCTTTCGGAGGAGAAACCGCTGCGTGTGTGTGTGTGTGTGTGTGTGTGTGTGTGTGTGTGTGTGTGTGTGTGTGTGTGTGTGTCGCATGCTGGTGTGGTCGGTAAGGAGGAGCTCGCGCTGAAAGCCCCTCTGTGTCCCCGCTGGCCTCGTGCCACAGCAGCGCGAGACGTGTCACTTCAGGTGTAGCCTCATCTGACACACACGCGCACAGCCGTTATAGTGTCCATAGTGCATTCTAGAGGTCACGGTGTTTCTTCCGGTTTCTGCCGATCTCACCGGTCTCAGAGAGAATAATAAAGTTTCTCTTAACGGACCTTTGGACCCGTTGGCCAGCGCATAGGCTATATTAACCCCGCGCGCGGAGGAGCTGTAGTATCTCGCACTCTAACGGCATCATGGCGGGCTGGGTTGGCGGTCTCGCGCTCCTCCTCACGGTGCACGCGGGTGAGTAGACATTAACGGGGTGCTTACCGGTAAAACAGGACTTTTCCACTTTGACAGTATGGAAGATTGCGTTGAATAGACTAGTCTATTTTAAACAATATCACATAAAACCGAACACACAGCACTTTAGGCCTTTATATCCTCGTCTCCTTTACTATCAGCTACCTGCAAATCTAAGTCATGTAGAAAACATGAATAGGCTGGCCTACGTGTCAGATTTGATGAACTGAGATTAGACATGAGTGGTAAACTAGACCTAAAAGACCAGACGGTCTTTACTGAAATTAATTGGGTTCACTGAAAGTAACATTTTAAATGGTTTACCAAAAGTAACATTATAAATGGTTTACTGAAAGTTATAAATGGTTTCCAGTGTCCTCTCAGGACATTCGGTGGTGCACGATCTCCGCACAGGAAACGGCGAAGTGCAAAGCCATGTCGGAGGCGTTTAACCGGGCAGCTATCAGGCCGCGTCTCGTCTGCGTGTCTGACGCGTCAGTGGAGGGTTGTGCGAAGCGCCTCACGGTAAGTGAGTCACACACACACACACACACACACACACACACACACACACACACACACACACACACACTGCCTCATGGTTTAGGCTATAACAACACACACTGCCTCAGTCAGCAGTTTGGCAAATTGGGTTTCAAATACCTGTTGTGTAGCCTATGGATTAGTGTGCATAACAGCAGCTGATTAGCCTGACACGTCAGACTATATCATAAGAATGTATAGTCTGAAGACCACTGATAGACTGTACCTCAACGGAGGGGCGGGTGATTGCGTTGTCTTTCAAACTGCCTCTCCACGTAATAGGCTAGCGTTCCGGCCAGTGGTACCAGCTGGTAGGCTATATCAAACTTTTCCCGTAGCCCGTCGGTAACACGGCAAAGACATCTTTTTCCAGAACGAAAAACTTCCAGTGCACTTTCTTGTTTCACTTTCAAAGAAAATGACAAGTGCAATTCGTCCAAAACTAAAGCCAAAGACGATTCCGCTCTGGTTTGAGCAGGGCTGTCGTCATCGTACAAAGCCCGCCTTACGATTTCCTGTACACATACCGCGCTGTGATTGGTTATCCGCCTCCAGAGGAAGGCTAAAACGGGTTTCTATCAGTGGCCTCTAGACGTACCTCTGTGCAAATTCAAATTTGCTACCACTAGGGAGTACGTCTAGAGTCTAGGCTAGCAGCTGATGGGGGTAAGAGTTGAAGTCTTTTAATCAAGATGCCCCATATTAGGAGCATGTAATATCTTCCCCATGTCCTATCTTCCCCACCAGGGGCAACACTAGAGATGAAGCTTTACTGGGGCACACCCCCCACCCCCCAAAAATAAATAAATAAAATAATAATAATAATAATAATAATAATAATAAAATAAAAAAAATAGTAATAGGTATGGACGAATGGTGTACTGTCAATTTAAGCCAAATCTGGTCTGGGACAGCATTGGATAAGATAGTTAAAGGTAAACATTACTTTTGCTTCTAATTTTGTTCATTTAGAGAGTTGCGTCTTTGTTGAATAGCCTAGTTATAATGTGTGGTGATTTTGGCCAAGTGTACCCTATAACACCAGATAAAGAGATTTCTGTTGATCTTTATATAGAAATTGAACCACCTTATTCTCAAGCAAGTACGTTATCAATGATACCAATGGATATATCTGGTTGTCTAGTTTAATTTAATACCAAATACCTCCATTGTAACTAAGGGCCAATAAACCAATATGCTTCCGAAAGACTATGAAGCAAAAACAATTCACCCGCGATATGTATAGCGTGCGCAATAAGATTAATGAGTGTTCAACAATCTTATTTTTTGGCTTGAAAAACATACCAAGGTCTGGACCTCAGTGTCCTCTATTGTAGCTACTGCCATGAGTTTGACCTGTCAACGTTGACGGAGGCGAATAAGAGGCCAGTGTTGTGCCTTGGTGCGCGTAAATGTAACAGAGATGAATGCAAGAGTATACAACATATAAGATGTTTCCCTCTGTAAATGTTATTTAAGTATCAGAGGCCGACTGCATTGGACTGAGCTACAGTTTGTGAGTAAAGTTTGCTATGCGTGAGGAGGTGCGCTGTAGCTGTAGCTCTTGATTTCGGGCATTTCAGTTAATGAATAAAAATGATAAAAGACCACCGCAGCTTTCCATTGGAGGTCAGACGCCTCCGTTCCACTCATTCAACGCATTGCAAGCAGCCTTAAAGTAGCCTACAAGTTCCTGCCTCTGTGTGGGACTTCACCTTAAAGTAGCCTACATCACCGTTTGGCACACCAAGCCAGGTGCGCATGTGTGACTGTGGACAGAGTATCTCAGGCCAGAGATCAGATATTCATTTAAGACATACGTGTAACACTTGGAATTACAAACCCATTCTCTTTCACTCCATCTCAATTTGTGTATGCACTGCGCACGCAGAAAACAGGTTGTCCTTTTTTCTATCTTTTTTTTTTACTTGGGCACAGCTGATTTTTACTTGGGCACGTGCCCTAGTAAAAAAGGCCTAGTGACGCACCTGTTCCCCATGTCTTATGTTCCCCATGTCTTGTGCTCCCCATGTCTTATCTTCCCCATGTCCTATGTTCCCCATTTCTTATGTTTCCCTTGTCTTATCTTCCCCATGTCTTATGTTCCCCATGTCTTATGCTATCTGCTTAGTATGGGGACCACTGAGGGAGCATAGGACCCTTTTTTTAAGGGTTGAGGTGAAGCCTTACCTCCTAGCTATGAGAGCACTTCTAACCGCTGGGCTCTTAGCTAAGAGGTTGTATTAGCGCTGGGCTCTTAGCTAAGAGGTTATATTAGCGCTGGGCTCTTCTTAGCTAAGAGGTTATATTAGCGCTGGGCTCTTAGCTAAGAGGTTATATTAGCGCTGGGCTCTTAGCTAGGAGGTTATATATTAGCGCTGGGCTCTTGAGCTTATATTAGCGCTGGGCTCTTAGCTAAGAGGTTGTATTAGCGCTGGGTTCTTCTTAGCTAAGAGGTTATATTAGAGCTGAGCTCTTAGCTAAGAGGTTATATATTAGCCCTGGGCTCTTAGCTAAGAGGTTATATATTAGCACTGGGCTCTTGAGGTTATATTAGCACTGGGCTCTTAGCTAAAAGGTTATATTAGCGCTGGGCTCTTAGCTAAGAGGTTATATTAGCGCTGGGCTCTTGGCTAAGAGGTCATATTAGCGCTGGGCTCTTGGCTAAGAGGTCATATTAGCACTGGGCTCTTCGCTAAGAGGTTATATTAGCGCTGGGCTCTTGGCTAAGAGGTTATATTAGCGCTGGGCTCTTAGCTAAGAGGTTGTATTAGCGCTGGGCTCTTGGCTAAGAGGTTATATTAGCGCTGGGCTCTTAGCTAAGAGGTTGTATTAGCGCTGGGCTCTTCTTAGCTAAGAGGTTATATTAGCGCTGGGCTCTTAGCTAAGAGGTTATATATTAGCCCTGGGCTCTTAGCTAAGAGGTTATATATTAGAGTTTGTATTAGTGTGTCTGTCTCCCATGCTGGGCGTGTGCTGGAGTTCATGGAGTGGAACAGGGGAACATACAGTAGGATCTGGGGAACACAGGACCCTGGGGAACTTAGGGACTGGGGAACATAGGGGAACATAGGAATGGGGGAACATAAGACCTGAGGAATACAGGGACTGGGGAACATAGGGACTGACTCTAGTCTGTGTGGTGAGTGGTGTAGAGGGCAGTCTGTTATCCAGGGGTCTTGTGTGGTGAGTGCTGTAGAGGGCAGTCTGTGACTCTTCTCTCCAGGCTTGGCTGAGTTTGTCCTCCTGCTGTTTGCTTCCCAGAATGCGGAAGCCGATGCCTTCTCCGCCGGGCCCACAGACATCTATGACCTCACTAAACGCCACAGCTTCAAGATCGCTGCAGGAGAGTCCGCCTCTGACGGTAGGCACCACCCAATACACACACACACACACACACACACACACCAGCTCGCTGATATCTGTTACCAGTACTGCTCTCTGAACCCTACAACAGAGAGTCAAAGTCAAAGCAAACTTTATTGTCAATCAAACTCTGCAACAGTACATAAACAAACACAAACTGACATTGTGTTTCTTCAAACTCCAAATGTACAACAAAGTTCAAAATTTGACATATAACTAAGATATACAGCTATTTAAAGGAAAATACCGGAGTGAATTCAAGCATAGCCCTGTTGAAAGAGCTTGCTAAATGCGCTAGTTAGCGAGTGGAACAAAACAATTTGGTACAGCACAGTGAATCAATGGGGCCTGACTGTTGGAAACCGAAAGTAAGATCTGAGGTTACATTGACTCAATGTTAAGAGTTTCGCGTTCGCGTTAGAATTTCGAACAGCATAGACCTTTCATTTCATGCGAAATATATTGCTTTTAGAAGGCTCATGCAGTAGGACTATGCTTAAACTTACTCTGGTATATTCCTTTAAGATCACTGACACACACACACACACACACACACACACACACACAAGGCTCATGCAGTAGGACTATGCTTAAACTTACTTCGGTATATTCCTTTAAGATCACTGACACACACACACACACACACACACACACACACACACACACACACACACACAAGGCTCATGCAGCAGTGCTATGCTTAAACTTACTCCGGTATATTCCTTTAAGATCACTGACACACACACACACACACACACACACACACACACACACACAAGGCTCATGCAGCAGGGCTATACTTAAACTTACTCCGGTATATTCCTTTAAGATCACTGACACACACACAAACACACACACACACACACACACACACACAAGGCTCATGCAGCAGGGCTATGCTTAAACTTACTCCAGTATATTCCTTTAAGATCACTCACACACACACACACACACACACACACACACACACACACACACACACAAGGCTCATGCAGCAGGGCTATGCTTAAACTTACTCCAGTATATTCCTTTAAGATCACTGACACACACACACACACACACACACACACACACACACACACAAGGCTCATGCAGCAGGGCTATGCTTAAACGTACTCCAGTATATTCCTTTAAGATCACTGACACACACACACACACACACACACACACACACACACACACACACACACACACAAGGCTCATGCAGCAGGGCTATGCTTAAACTTACTCCAGTATATTCCTTTAAGACTTCACAACTCACTAGGACATAAAGTGCCTATAGCAGGATAGCGAGCATGATAAGACTAGAGTAGACACACACACACACACACACACACACACACACACACGCATGATAAGAGATAAGACTAAGAGTAGACACTAATAGAGCTGCTGGAGTGCAATACTGTCATACTGAGTTACACAAGGTGTTCCTTGTGTGTGTGTGTGTGTGTGTGTGTGTGTGTGTGTGTGTGTGTGTGCGTGTGTATGTTGCTGGAGTGCAATACTGTAATACTGAGTTACACAAGGTGTTCTTATGTGTGTGTGTGTGTGTGTGTGTGTGTGTGTGTGTGTATGTGCGTGTGTATGTTGCTGGAGTGTAATACTGAGTTACACAAGGTGTTCTTTATGTGTGTGTGTGTGTGTGTGTGTGTGTGTGTGTGTGTGTGTGTGTGCGTGTGTGTGTGTGCGTGTGTATGTTGCTGGAGTGCAATACTGTCATACTAGAGTTACACAAGGTGTTCTTGTGTGTGTGTGTGTGTGTGTGTGTGTGTGTGTGTGTGTGTGTGTGTGTTGTTTTTGCCTTGTGTAAGACCCATTCAAGTAACACTGTAAACATTTAGAAAAAGTAAAGGAATTTGTGTGTGTGTGTGTTTTGTCCTTGTGTAAGACCCATTAAAGTAACACTGTAACATTTAGAAAAAGTAAAGGACTTTATGTGTGTGTGTGTGTGTGTGTGTGTGTGTGTGTGTGTGTGTGTGTGTGCTGTCCTTGTGTGAGAAACTTTAAAGTAACACTGTGACGTTAAGGAATAATTGAAGGTTGGAGTGCGTGTTTGAGTGTGTGTACTGTATGTGTGTGTTTGTGTGTGTGTGTGTGTGTGTGTGTTGTGTGTGTGTGTGTGTGTGTGTTCTCCGTTTGTGAGAGACTCGTTAAAGGTATATTCTGGTATTTAGCACCTTTAACCCTTTTCTGTGGTGTTTAGGACGGAATAGAATGTTGACACCAAAATGTATTAAATTAAGAATTTAATAATGACTTCATGCATTTAATGCATAATTAAACTTACTACAAGCAATCTCAATCCTGTCCTTAAAATAACCTTAAACATTTATTTAAAACATGTGCAACTCACTGATTGGTTAGTGGTGTTTGTTGAGGAACCAAAACAAAAATAAAAAGAGGGACACTAGGCAGGTTAAAGGGACACTAGACAGGACTGCAGTTTAAAGGAACACTAGGCAGTTTAAAGGGACACTAGACAGATTGAAGGGACACTAGACAGGTTAAAGGGACACTAGACAGATTGAAGGGACACTAGACAGGTTAAAGGGACACTAGACAGATTGAAGGGACACTAGACAGGTTAAAGGGACACTAGGCAGTTTAAAGGGACACTAGACGGGACAGGGGGTTAGAGGGACACTAGACAGTTTAAACACGACTGTCAGGTATCTGAGATAATAGTTCCAAAACTTCCTGAATACCAAGTAAAAAGTGACAGAAATGGAATTTTGCTATAAAACTTTGTTTTGGAACATCAAGGAACAGGAACATCACTAAACACGTGGTTGCACAATGTTGGTGTGTTTATGTTTGTGTGTGAGTGTTTGTGTGTGTGTGTGTTCTCCTTATTTGAGAGAACCATTTAAGTAACACTTTGAAGATTAGGAAAAGTAAACAGTTGGAGTGTGTGTGTGTGTGTGTGTGTTGATGTCGTTATGGTGACTGTCCCAGGTGAGGGCGTGACCTACTATGCGGTTGCCGTGGTAAAGAAGAGCTCCATGGTGACGGTGGATAACCTGAAGGGTCGAAGGTCGTGCCACACGGGCAAAGGTCGCACAGCTGGATGGAACATGCCCCTCGGTTACCTCATCGACAGCGGCAGAATGTCTGTTATGGGGTGTAACATTCCTAAAGGTACACACACACACACACACACACACACACACACTACCTGACACGACAGCGGCAGTGTCATTCATCACACACACACACACACACACACACACATATGCCCCTCGGTTACCTCATCGACAGCGGCAGAATGTCTGTTATGGGGTGTAACATTCCTAAAGGTACACACACACACACACACACACACACACACACACACACATATGCCCCTCGGTTACCTCATCGACAGCGGCAGAATGTCTGTTATGGGGTGTAACATTCCTAAAGGTACACACACACACACACACACACACACACACACACACACACACATGCCTCTCGGTTACCTCATCGACAGCGGCAGAATGTCT
>JAODXP020000030.1:25538671-25543671 GCA_027497455.2 Sardinella longiceps | reverse complement strand
CACACACACACACACACACACACACACACTACGCCCTTAGAGCCATGGACTGCTCCGCAGGTAACACACACACACACACACACACACACACACACACACACACACACACACTACGCCCTTAGAGCCATGGACTGCTCCGCAGGTAACACACACACACACACACACACACACACACACACACACACACACACACACACTACGCTCTCAGAGCCATGGACTGTTCTGCAGGTCAACAACACACCACACACACAACACACACACACACACACACACACACTACGCTCTCAGAGACATGGACTGCTCCGCAGGTAACACACACACACACACACACACACACACACACACACACACACACACTACGCTCTCAGAGACATGGACTGCTCCGCAGGTAACACACACAGTTTAGTTCTTTTATTTGGACCTGAACACAGGGTAAGCCATCGAAGATCCAAACATTGGTCAGAAGTGTGTCATAGGAGTGAATAGGTCAGATCAAACATAAGGTGTCAAGTGCAGCTCATCATTAACAGTTCATGGATAAACATGGCACCTTCGTCTCCAGATGGATAGACTACCAACACTAGCAGAGATGGAGCAACACTTTGCCAGTCCTTTTGCGTTTGTCTTACTTAGTCCACACAATTATAGTCCTCTCAAAACAAGTCTGTGCACATGGCACACACACACACGCACACACACAATTATAGTCCTCTCAAACAAGTCTGTGCACATGACCAAGGCTCCAAACAAGTTTTATTACTTTGCACTGAAAACCTAAGTTTGTTATGCTATCAGCAAGTGGTTGGTACTTAGTGTTAAAAGTGCCATTTAGTGTTAAAACTTGTCCATATGTAAATCAAAACAACATCCTATTTCTATCACAGTCACTGTTTGAGCATTACATCAATGATAGGGGTGATATCAGGGGTATCATCCATCCTATTTCTATCACAGTCACTGTTTGAGCATTACATCAATGATAGGGGTGATATCAGGGGTGTTTGGAATGTTGTGAAAAGAGTCTTTGTTTGCAGTGTTGTTATTAAACCAGTTTATTTGGACCATGTGTGTGTGTGTGTGTGTGTGTGTGTGTGTGTGTGTGTGTGTGTGTGTTGCAGTGTTGTTATTAAACGAGTTTATTTGGACCATAGAATGTTACATAGTGTATTTGTGTTGTTCTTTCTAAGATGTCTGTAATGGATTTGTGTGTGTGTGTGTGTGTGTGTGTGTGTGTGTGTGTGTGTGTGTGTGTGTGTGTGTGTTGTGTGTGTGTTGAAGGAGAAATCCCGGAGTACCTGCGCTGGTGTGTGTTATCTGATGCAGAGCAGCAGAAGTGTGTTGCCATGGCAGCAGCGTTGGACTCTAAAGGACTCACACCCAGAACACAGTGTGTGCGCGGAGATACGATAGACCACTGTCTACAGAAGATACAGGTATAATACACACACACACACACACACACACCCAGAACACAGTGTGTGCGCGGAGACTCCATAGACCACTGTCTACAGAAGATACAGGTATAACTCACACACACACACACACACACACACACACACACACACACCCAGAACACAGTGTGTGCGCGGAGATACGATAGACCACTGTCTACAGAAGATACAGGTACAGTATAATACACACACACACACACACACACACACACACACACACACACACACACACAGAACACAGTGTGTGCGCGGAGATACGATAGACCACTGTCTACAGAAGATACAGGTATAATACACACACACACACACACACACACACACACACACACACACACACACACACACACACCCAGAACACAGTGTGTGCGTGGAGACTCCATAGACCACTGTCTACAGAAGATACAGGTATAACTCACACACACACACACACACACACACACACACACACACACACAGAACACAGTGTGTACGCGGAGACTCCATAGACCACTGTCTACAGAAGATACAGGTATAATACACACACACGAACACACACACACACACACACACACACACACACACACACACACACACACACACACACACACACCCAGAACACAGTGTGTACGCGGAGACTCCATAGACCACTGTCTACAGAAGATACAGGTACAGTATAATACACACACACACACACAAACACACACACACACACACACACACACACACCACACCCAGAACACAGTGTGTGCACGGAGATACGATAGACCACTGTCTACAGAAGATACAGGTACAGTATAATACACACACACACACACACACACACACACACACACACACACCCAGAACACAGTGTGTGCACGGAGATACGATAGACCACTGTCTACAGAAGATACAGGTATAATACACACACACACACAAACACACACACACACACACACACACACCAGAACACAGTGTGTGCGCGGAGACTCCATAGACCACCGTCTACAGAAGATACAGGTATAACTCACACACACACACACAAGCACACACACACACACACACACACACACACACACACACACACACACACACACACTCACGTTACTGAAAATACTCTCCAATACTGACTTACAACACAGTCAGCACGTTACTGAATATACTGATCAATACTGACCCACAACACAGTCAGGTACTGAATATACTGATCAATACTGACCCACAACACAGTCAGGTACTGAATATACTGTCATACTGACTACAACACAGTGGTACTATATACTGTTACGACCCACAACACAGTCAGGTACTGAATATACTGTCCAATACTGACCCACAACACAGTCAGGTACTGAAATATGCCAACTGACTGAAATACTGTCCAATACTGACCCACAACACAGTCAGGTACTGAATATACTGTCCAATACTGACCCACAACACAGTCAGGTACTGAATATACTCTCCAATACTGACCCACAACACAGTCAGGTACTGAATATACTGCTCCAATACTGACCCACAACACAGTCAGCACGTTACTGAATATACTGATCTCCAATACTGACCCACAACACAGTCAGGTACTGAATATACTGTCCAATACTGACCTACAACACAGTCAGTGAATAAAAACTGACACAACACAGTCAGGTACTGAATATACTGATCAATACTGACCCACAACACAGTCAGGTACTGAATATACTGTTCAATACTGACTTACAACACAGTCAGCACGTTACTGAATATACTGATCAATACTGACCCACAACACAGTCAGGTACTGAATATACTGATCAATACTGACCCACAACACAGTCAGGTACTGAATATACTGATCAATACTGACCCACAACACAGTCAGGTACTGAATATACTGTTCAATACTGACTTACAACACAGTCAGCACGTTACTGAATATACTGATCAATACTGACCCACAACACAGTCAGGTACTGAATATACTGTCCAATACTGACCCACAACACAGTCAGCACGTTACTGAATATACTGATCAATACTGACCCACAACACAGTCAGGTACTGAATATACTGTTCAATACTGACCCACAACACAGTCAGGTACTGAATATACTGTCCAATACTGACCCACAACACAGTCAGGTACTGAATATACTGTCCAATACTGACCCACAACACAGTCAGGTACTGAATATACTGTCCAATACTGACCCACAACACAGTCAGGTACTGAATATACTGTCCAATACTGACCCACAACACAGTCAGGTACTGAATATACTGTCCAATACTGACTTACAACACAGTCAGGTACTGAAAATACTCTCCAATACTGACTTACAACACAGTCAGGTACTGAATATACTGATCAATACTGACCCACAACACAGTCAGGTACTGAATATACTGATCAATACTGACCCACAACACAGTCAGGTACTGAATATACTGTCCAATACTGACCCACAACACAGTCAGGTACTGAATATACTGTCCAATACTGACCCACAACACAGTCAGGTACTGAATATACTGATCAATACTGACCCACAACACAGTCAGGTACTGAATATACTGTTCAATACTGACCCACAACACAGTCAGGTACTGAATATACTGATCAATACTGACCCACAACACAGTCAGGTACTGAATATACTGATCAATACTGACCCACAACACAGTCAGGTACTGAATATACTGATCAATACTGACCCACAACACAGTCAGGTACTGAATATACTGATCAATACTGACTTACAACACAGTCAGGTACTGAATATACTGTCCAATACTGACCCACAACACAGTCAGGTACTGAATATACTGTCCAATACTGACCCACAACACAGTCAGCACGCTACTGAAAATAATGAGTCCTGACATCATTGATGGAACTGTGTGGTATTTTGATTAAAAATGCAACAGAATAAGCTTCACTGAATTGCATTGTATGAGTGAAAAAAAGCCGAACATTCAATTCATGAGCAGCACTGACATACTGATATGCACTTTATCTTCCGTGCTCTCCTGATCGACACTAGGCTGTGTGTGTGTGTGTGTGTGTGTGTGTGTGTGAGTGACCTCTGTGCTTATGTGCAGGCGAACAAAACTGACTGTGTGTGTATGGGTGTGTTGTGTGTGTGTGTGTGTGTGTGAGACCGCTGTGCTTTTGTACAGGAGAATAAAGCTGACTGATTGTGTGTGTGTGTGTGTGTGTGTGTGTGTGTGTGTGTGTGTGTGTGCTTGTGTGCAGGCAAACGAAGCAGACGCCATCACTCTAGACGGGGGCTACATTTACACCGCTGGGAAGAGTTACGGACTTGTTCCTGCCGCAGCAGAGAGTTACACAGGTACACACACACACACACACACACACACACACACACACACACACACACACACACATTTACACCGCTGGGAAGAGTTACGGACTTGTTCCTGCCGCAGCAGAGAGTTACACAGGTACACACACACACACACACACACACACACACACACACATTTACACCGCTGGGAAGAGTTACGGACTTGTTCCTGCTGCAGCAGAGAGTTACACAAGTACACACACACACACGCACACACAGACACACACACACACACACA
>JAODXP020000030.1:25527320-25538571 GCA_027497455.2 Sardinella longiceps | reverse complement strand
CCCCCCCCCCCCCCCCCCCCCCAGCGTTGGGTTGC
The DNA here is from genome assembly GCA_027497455.2 of Sardinella longiceps. Classification (NCBI taxonomy): domain Eukaryota; kingdom Metazoa; phylum Chordata; class Actinopteri; order Clupeiformes; family Clupeidae; genus Sardinella; species Sardinella longiceps. The sequence continues at coordinate 25,538,536 of JAODXP020000030.1, read as the reverse complement.
CAGCGCCGCCGCTGCTGCTGCTGCCGGCATCACACATACACACACATCCACCACTACTACCGCCTACCGGCCAGCCCGCTACCGCCCCGCCGCTCGCCGCCGCCTGCTCGTCATCCCACGTCATTACCGTCACCGCCGTCACTACCGCCGCTCGCCGCCGCCCCGTCATCACCGTCATCATCATCGCTCATCGCCACCGTCACCGTCATCGCCACGCCATCATCAACAACATCATCATCATCATCAACAACACACAACAATACCGTCAGCTGCCACTACCGTCATCACGGTCACCGTCATCGTCACCGTTTGCCTACCACATACCATACCAGCTGCTCGCTCACCACACACATACCGTCATCAGCGTCATCACCGTCAGGTCACGGCTACCGCGCTTCATCATCAGGTTGCTCGTCGCTACCGCCGCCGCCGCCGCCGCCAGGTCATCACCAACAGGGCCAGGGTGCGTGCGTGCGTGCGTGCGCTTTATAAATCAATTCAAATGAGTTTTGTAATAAGATATAAAAGCATTTATAGTGAACTTTAACTGAACTAAAATTAAATGCACATAAAGTTGAAATCACGAGTGTATTGTAGAAGGTCATAGTCAGTATGCTTGAAGTGTATTTCAGTGTAGTGTATTTGTGGGTCAAAATAGCACAATGGAGTGTACTAAAACGTACTCTAAAACATTTTAATATGTATAAAAAGTACTACTTAAATATAAAAAGTACTACTTAAGTATTTTGAAAATAGAGCACTTAAAGTTCGTTTTGAAAGTGTGCTAATTTCACATTAAATAAGTGTACTTCAGTGTATTCATTTTTGTCTTTATTCCATTTAAAATGCTTTATTAACGTATTCAAATGGGTTTTGTAACCTATTATAAAGGTTTTTCAAGTAAACTTTGATTTGCTTAAAAATTTATTTTAAATGTACATGAAGTGGAAATCATGAGTGTGTTATAGAAAGTCAAAGTCAGTATGCTTAAAGTGTATTTCAGTGTAGTGTATTTGTGGGTCAAAATAGCACAATGAAGTGTACTAAAACGTACTTTAAAACATTTCAATATGTATAAAAAGTACTACTTAAATACAAAAAGTGCAACTTAAGTATTTTGAAAATAGAGCACTTAAAGACCTTTTTGAAAGTATACTAAGTCTACTTCAAATAAGTATACTTTAGTGTATTCTTTTTTTTCCTGGGGTTAGGACCTACACACACACACACACACACACACACACACACACACACACATATGGTCTTCTGTGAGCCAGGATTCACCCCCCTCTTCTACACTCAGCGGGTTAGTTAGCACGTACAAAACACACACACACACACACACACACACACACACACACACACACACACACACATGGTCCTCGGCCAGGACTCACCACCTTCCTCTACACGCAGAGGGTTAGTTAGGACCTACAACACACACACACACACACACACACACACACACACACACACACACACACACACGGTCCTCTCTGAGCCAGGATTTACCTCCCTCCTCTACACGCAGGGGGTTAGTTAGCATCTATACACACACACACACACACACACACACACACACACACACACACACACACATGGTCATCTGTGAGCCAGGATTCACCCCCCTCTTCTACACGCAGCGGGTTAGTCACACACACACACACACACACAGACACACACACACACACACACATGGTCATCTGTGAGCCAGGATTCACCACCTTCCTCTACACGCACGGGGTTAGTCACAACCTACAACACACACACACACACACATACACACACACACACACACACACACACACACACACACACACACACACACACACACACAACACACACACATACACACATGTCCTCAGATGGTCCTCACCTAACCAAAACTCACCTGTGTCTCTCTGGTTATATGTATTCAGGTGTGTTACCTGAGGTCAGGTGTGTTATTTGTGGAGGCTGGTTGTATGTATTCAGGTGTGTTAACTGTATTCAGGTGTGTTACCTGGCAGCACAGCGAAAGGCAGCACAGTGATGTTGAAGCAGATGCCGGTGATGGTGACAACACACACACATAAACACACACACACACACACACACACACACACACACACACACACACACACACACACACACCTGTGGTGGCTGGTTGTCGTCGGGCAGTACGGTGACGTTAGAACAGATGCCAGTGACGGTGACTACACACACACACACACACCTGTGGCGGCTGGTTGTCTACGGGCAGTACAGTGACGTTAAAACAGATGCCGGTGACGGTGACGCCCTGCTGGTTGGTGATGGAGAGGACGAACTGGACCACACTCTCTCACACACACACACACACACACACACACACACACACACACACACATACACCTGTGGAGGCTGATTGTCGACAGGCAGTATGGTGACGTTAAAACAGATGCCAGTAACAGTGATGCCCTGCTGGTTGGTGATGGAGAAGACAAACTGGACCAGACACACACACACACACACACACACCTGAGGTGGCTGGTTGTCTACGGTCTGTATAGTGACATTGAAACAGATGCCAGTAACGGTGACGCCCTGCTGGTTGGTGACGGAGAGGACAAACTGGACCATACACACACACACACACACACACACACACACACACACACACACACACACACACACACACACACACACACACCTGTGGTGGCTGGTTGTCTACGGTCTGTATGACATTGAAACAAATGCCAGTAACCAGGGATGCAAACAGAGGTATGGTCAAAAAGGAGTGAGATTGACCAGGGGGGAGGGGGCGTCGCCCGGGTGATCAACGCCAGGGCGGGTAGATGACCAAGGCGTCGCCCAATGGGGGGCCAAAATCATCACAGCCTTATTTTATTTACTGAACCAATAAATGAAGTAGGCTAGTTAATGCCATCATATATTTTTGGAATCGAGAAGCCTATTCTGTCGATTATTTCAACATATAATCAGGTAGTGGGATAAAACTTAATTTTGAGGTTTAAAACAGCAATATCAATAATATAAAAAAGAAACCTTTGCCCCAAAGCTATTGGCTTCTAAAGTCATTAAGTAGCCCAATTTGTCATCTGACATTGTACCAATTAGGCTACTTGCAAGCAGCCATACTTATGGCACTATCATAACTTGTTACTGAATTAAATTCAACTTGATGAATAAATGCTATTTGTCACTTGTTTCTAATAATCTAGACTTTCAAATCTCAAAATTTAGACTTTATTTCCCAAAATTTAGACTTTTAATCTCAAAATTGTGACTTTTTATCTCATAATTTGGATTTTTTTCTGACCATTTTTTTTTTACTAGCGGAAATGGGCTTCCATATATGGGTGAGGCCAATGCGTTAAAAAAAAAAAAAAAATGTCCGGGGATCTTAAGCAAGGCGCCTTTGGCAAGGTAGCCGCCTAAATGCACTGGCAGCTTTTGACAAGGTAGCCGCCTAAATGCACTGCGGGAAAACCGAGTGCGCGCATGCATCGAGAAGAAATTGAACTATTAATGAATGGAACAATATGCAGAGAGATATATGTGAGAGATGTCTAAGAGATATGTGAATGCCCGAATGCCCGAACTATCGGATCAGCTGATTGCGTAACTTAAACGATGTTTGACTGTTGCGAACTCCTGCCGTGGGAAAGGTTTAAAGCCAGTCGGGTGCATTACGTATGTAGCCTATAATTGGGCTGTGTTTAACAGCGGATGAGACGGCCCAACTGTTTTTATGGATAAAAACAAGGTCTGCAAACGTTGGCATTGCGATACACTACAGGCATATGCATCTGAAAGACGTTGAATTGCAGCAAGATTATTGCATGCGTGTCAGAACAGATTTAGTAGCGGTTTTCACCGACTCTGTTGCAATTATGTCTGTCAAGCCGAACTTGACTAGGGCTTCAGCCTCGAATCGAATGGCCAGGTCAAATGACGCGTCTGCACTACTACACAATCACACACCTCAGACCCACCCCCCCCCCCCAAAAAAAACTCCTCGGATCTGCATGATTCACAAAAGTCCCCCAGACAGCTGTGAAAAAGGCGGCATCCGCCAAAAGGCGCGCTGTTTGCATCCCTGAGTAACGGTGACGCCCTGCTGGTTGATGACGGAGAGGACAAACTGGACCAGACACACACAAACACACCTGAGGTGGCTGGTTGTCTACGGTCTGTATAGTGACATTGAAACAGATGCCAGTAACGGTGACGCCCTGCTGGTTGGTGACGGAGAGGACAAACTGGACCAGACACACACACACACACACACACACAAACACACCTGAGGTGGCTGGTTGTCTACGGGCAGTACGGTGACGTTAAAACAGATGCCGGTGACGGTGACGCCCTGCTGGTTGGTGACGGAGAGGACAAACTGGACCTGCTGCGGATGAAGGCCGATGGAAGGCATGTAGGCCACCTTCAGGAAGGTCACTGCATGCTGTACACACACACACACACACACACACACACACACACAACAATGTTAGCATAATCACACACACAACCAAGAATATCTGAAAAAAACACACACTCTCTCTCTCTCTCTCTCTATTTCTCTCTCTCTCTCTATTTCTCTCTCTTTCTCTCTCAGCTAATGCTGATGGGGTGTGTGTGTGTGTGTGTGTTTGTGTATGTGTGTGTGCACATGCGTGTGAGTGTAATGGAGGACAGCTAGCTCGGCTAGCTTGGCGGCAGTATGTGTAACTGCAAACACACCTACGACTCACAATACCTCAGCAGAGGGAGAATGGAACTAGTTACATTAACACACACACACACACACACACACACACAAACACACACACACACACACACACACACCTACGACTCCCAATACCTTAGCAGAGGGAGAATGGAACTAGTTACATTAACACACACACACACACACACACACACACCTACGACTCACAATACCTTAGCAGAGGGAGAATGGAACTAGTTACATTAACACACACACACACACACACACACACACACACACACACACACACACACACACACACACACACACCTACGACTCCCAATACCTTAGCAGAGGGAGAATGGAACTAGTTACATTACACACACACACACACACACACACACACACACACACCTACGACTCACAATACCTTAGCAGAGGGAGAATGGAACTAGTTACATTAACACACACACACACACACACACACACACACACACACACACCTACGACTCACAATACCTTAGCAGAGGGAGAATGGAACTAGTTACATTAACACACACACACACACACACACACACACACACACACACACACACACACACACACACACCTACGACTCACAATACCTTAGCAGAGGAAGAATGGAACTAGTTCAATTAACTAACTAACAGCTACCAGAGGATTGGACTAGTTAAACTAACAGATGGAGGGTGTACCTATATTAGTTAAAGTAGACAGACAGAAAGACAGACACACACACACACACACACACACACACACACACACACACACACACACACACACACACACAGGCACATACACACACACACAGGCACATACACACACACAGACCTGGGTGAAGAGTCTGAGCATGGGTGCATCTGGGTTCTTGGTGAACTTGGGAATGCTATCAACCAGAAACAACCTGCCTGCATCCTGGCTCCTGTGAAAAGAGAAACAGGACCTGTCAATCACTGAGTCTTCTCCTGGTTGAGCATCTACACTCGATCTCTAAGTATTCTCCAGGTTAGATATAACACAGTCGATCTCTAAGTCTTCAACTAGTTACTGTTAGGTATAACAGAGTCGATCTCCAACTCTCCTCCTGGTTGAGCATCTTGAGTCAATGTCCACACACACACACACACACACATTTGTCATTAGCAACAACACACACACACACTTCTTTGCAAATACACCTAATATGTCACAGAATACATTAGTGGAGGGAGAATGGAGCTCGTTAAATTAACTAGCTAACAACACAAACATAGACAGAGAAACCAACCAACAATCCAACACACACACAGAGCAACAATCTAACACAGACCAGTGACAAACATCTAACACTGACTGGCAAGCGGGCGAACACATCACAGAAAGCATCCAACAGACACAGCCCAACACCGAGGGAGGAAGGGAGACAGACAGAACATGGAGAGAGACACAAACATGGAGGGAGGGAGAGAGACAGGACACAGACGAACATGGAGGGAGACACGGACAGACAGACAGACGAACATGAAACACACGGTGAGAGAAACATATTGCAGTAAAGACACCTGTGGTGGGTACTAGGGAGGAAGAGCCCTACTGAGTAGGGAATAGTAGAAAACTCCTACTGTCTCACCTGTGTCATTACCAGCCACCAGTCATTGCTCTTCCCCTGTGGTCTCCCATCCAGCTCATGACAGGGCTGGACTGGGACCCAAGAATGGCCCAGGCATTGTTGGCCATAGCGGCCCACCATCAAAACAGCAAAAAGAGAATATAGGCACAAGATTGAGGAACAGCTGGAAGGGAATGACTCAAGAAATATGTGGCAGGGACTGCACATGATTTCAGATCTGAAGGGGAAGAAATCCAACATCCAAGTCTCTCACCCCTCACTTGTAGACGAGCTGAACCAGTTCTATACACGTTTTGAGGTCAACACCATACCTCCAGTAAGAAGATCCCCCTCCATTTCTCACCTCTCTGACCCAGGCCTAATGCTCACAGTGGCTGATGTGCAGAAGTCTTTCAAGCAAGTCAACATTCGGAAAGCAGCAGGACCTGATGGGATTCCAGGCCGTGTATTCAAAATGTGTTCAGAGCAACTGGCTGGTGTGTTTACAGACATCTTCAACTTCTCCCTGTCCATGAGTGTTGTGCCAAGCAGCTTTAAGTCATCTGTTATTGTTCCAGTGCCTAAGAAAAAACAAATCACCAGCTTGAACGACTGGCGACCTGTGGCCCTCACCCCCATCGTGAGTAAATGTTTTGAAAGGCTTGTGAAGAACATCATCTGTAAAATGATTCCACCTGCGCTTGACTGTCACCAGTTTGCCTACAGACAGAACAGATCAACTGATGATGCCATCACCAGCGCACTGCATACCTCCCTAACTCACCTGGAGAAAAAAGACACTTACGTAAGGATGCTGTTTGTGGACTACAGCTCGGCCTTTAACACCATTGTCCCCAGTATACTCGACGGCAAGCTCAAGAGTCTAGGCATGCACAGCGGCCTTTGCAGCTGGATACTGGACTTCCTCTCTGCACGAAAACAGGTGGTGAGAATGGGCTCCATCACATCGTCCTCTTTGACCATCAGCACAGGAGCTCCACAAGGTTGTGTTCTGAGCCCTCTCCTCTACTCTCTGTATACGCATGACTGTGTGGCTATACACAACACCAACACCATCATCAAGTTTGCAGATGATACCACTGTTATCGGTCTAATCACAAACGATGATGAAACAGCCTACAGAAATGAAATCGACAGCCTTATGCATTGGTGCAAAGAAAACAACCTGTCTCTGAATGTGTCCAAGACAAAGGAAATAATTATTAACTTTAGGCGGAAAGAACACCAGTTTGAAGCCATTAACATCAATGGTGAGACAGTGGAGAGAGTGAGAGACTTCAAGTTCCTTGGCGTTACCATCTCAGAAGACCTCACCTGGGACAGTCACACTCACAACATTGTTAGAAAAGGCCAGCAACGTCTTTACCACCTTAGACGATTGAGAAAGTTTGGTATGCGACCCAAGATCCTGAAGTCTTTTTACAGAGGCACCATTGAGAGCATCCTGACAGGGACCATAATTGCATGGTATGGGAACTGCTCCCAATACAACAGGAAAGCACTTCAGAGAGTTGTGCGTACAGCACAGACCATATGCGGCTGTGACTTACCCTCCATACTGGAGCTATTTGAGGGAAGATGCATCAGGAAGGCAAAAAAAATCTTGAAAGATCCTAGTCATCCCAACCATGAACTATTTGAGCTATTACCGTCTGGCAAACGGTATAGAAGTTTGAAAGCTCGCACTACCAGACTCCAAAGTAGCTTTTTTCACCAAGCTAATAGACTGCTCAACTCATGCTGAAGACAATAAGGCACTTTTTTTTTGCACTACACACACACACACACACACACACACACACCTTTCATTTATTTATCTTTTTTGAGGAGACAAAACACAAGAATTTTTACTCTTTTTATAGGCTTCAAACCTATGATGAGAAGTAATAAAGATATCTTGAATCTTGAATCTTGAATCTTGAATCACCATGATTTTATTTAATGATAAAGAAGTGTTTATGTATCGGATGCTAACTAGCTTGGCCAGCTGTCGGTAGTACGTGTAAATCCTCCCAACTCAATTCCTTGGCCGTTTCTAACTGCTGAGTTACAAGCTCTGGCTTTTAGCTCACTTGCTGTTACACTGGATCAGTTTGTACTGTACTACTTCTACCAGTTTGTACATTTCCTCATTCACTCATCACCTGCATGTACTCATTCACTCATCACCTACATGTACTCATTCACTCATCACCTACATGTACTCATTCACTCATCACCTTCATGTACTCATTCACTCATCACCTTCATGTACTCATTCACTCATCACCTACATGTACTCATTCACTCATCACCTTCATGTACTCATTCACTCATCACCTACATGTACTCATTCACTCATCACCTACATGTACTCATTCACTCATCACCTACATGTACTCATTCACTCATCACCTTCATGTACTCATTCACTCATCACCTTCATGTACTCATTCACTCATCACCTTCATGTACTCATTCACTCATCACCTACATGTACTCATTCACTCATCACCTTCATGTACTCATTCACTCATCACCTTCATGTACTCAATCTCTCTCTCTCTCTCATCACCTACATGTACTCATTCACTCATCACCTACATGTACTCATTCACTCATCACCTTCATGTACTCAATCTCTCATCACCTTCATGTACTCATTCACTCATCACCTACATGTACTCATTCACTCATCACCTACATGTACTCATTCACTCATCACCTACATGTACTCATTCACTCATCACCTACATGTACTCATTCACTCATCACCTACATGTACTCATTCACTCATCACCTTCATGTACTCATTCACTCATCACCTACATGTACTCATTCACTCATCACCTTCATGTATTCAATCTCTCTCTCTCTCTCTCTCTCATCACCCCCTTCCACTGTAAAGCGCTTCGGATCAACTGAGTTGTGTTAAATGCGCTATATAAATACACTTGACTTGACTTGACTACATGTACTCAATCTCTCTCTCTCTCTCTCTCTCTCTCTCTCACACACACACACACTTAGTCCTTCTCAGGCACACATACGCACACTGCAGTCCTGCACTCTTCCACTGAGCCACCTGGTAGTTGGGGAGATTGTCAATATCAGGTCTACTTGGGGAGGATGGCTGTATCAAGTCTAGTTGGGGAGACTGTCCATATCAAGTCTAGTTGGGGAGGATATGAATGTCTCGTTGAGGAGGCTGGCTATATCAGGTCTGGTTGAAGAGGCTACAACACTGGTCAACCCTGTTCTAGGAGAAGTGTTCCCAGATCACAGAGGTAAGGGCCTTTTCTGTTCTGGGTTAGGACACATCAATTAGGTATCATTAGTGATACAACTTACAGGTTCGGGCTTAACTTGTTCAAACCTGTTCTATCATATCATAGGATCTCTCTAAGTTATCACACATTACTTTGTCCCAACAAAACACAACCTCTTCCTTCCACTTCAGCATGTCTGTGAATATTGTGATTTGCAGCTCTGCTCTCTCCCACTGGACCAACTAATCCCAATGATGATTAGTTGTAACTCTAAGAATTTTTTATCTGGTTTTCAGTCAGTATCGGCCTCTGTGTTACCATAATCAGTGTGAATCACCCCTCCTATCAAGTTTCCATTCAAAGTCCATGCAATACAACTTTGAGCTTGCCAAACTTCTTGGACAACAGTTGTACTGGTTTTAGTGATATTTTAACTGGCCAAGATGTGAACCTCCTATTTCCAGGCCACTTTGGTCAGGTTCCTTAACCGCTACACTGCCACCAGCCTTTTCAAGTGATATTCTAGTTTTCAAAACATTTATGATCTTGTGTGCTGCCATCGTCTGGTCAGTGTAAGACTGTGTGTGTGTGTGTGTGTGTGTGTGTGTGTGTGTGTGTGTGTGTGTGTGTATTTCTGCTAAGATGAACACGTTTCCTCTAATAAACACAAACACGTCCATTTAGGAAAGTAGCTTTTATTTTAACAGGACAATTTCATAACAGTAGCAATATTGCATGACATTGACATAACAATAATTATATTAAACAATTGTGATATTATGTGACATTGACATAACAATAATATTAAACATTTGAAACGTATAAAATATGAATAATAATAATATCAAACATTTGAAACGTATAAAATATGGAAACACAAGTTTGTCATTGCCACAGTCCCAAGGTCATAGTTTCCATAGTTACAACCATCACAGTACAGTCCAGGGCACAGTCCGAGCTGAGTGTGTGTGTGTGTGTGTGTGTGTGTGTGTGTCTGTGTGTGGGAGAGAGAGAGAGAGAGAGAGAGAGAGAGAGAGATAGAGAGAGAGGGCGAGTGTGTATGTGTGTGAGAGAGAGAGATGGGGAGAAAGCCTTCGCCGTTGAGAATATATTGAAAGTGGTTGTTTGTTATCGTCTCATTTTCATGACATGGAAATTAACGTCTGAAAGAGGGGTTGTTGTCACAAGCTCTTTCCCCTCTACACTACTGATGGAAGGAAATCATGTCTGTGGCGACGTGAAGCCGTGTGAAGTGTGTGTGTGTTACGTTGAGCATTTCATACAGGATTCCAAAAGGAGAGCAGGTAGTGTGGCCTCACTTAATGTGGGCGTGTCTACTTAGCATGCTAGGCTACTTGAGGCCAGATTGCTGAGCGCTAGAGCAGTGTTTCTCAAACTTAGCATGCTAGGCTAATTGAGGCCAGATTGCTGAGCTCTTTAGCAGTGTTTCTCAAACTTAGCATGCTAGGCTAATTGAGGCCAGATTGCTGAGCTCTAGAGCAGTGTTTCTCAAACTTAGCATGCTAGGCTAATTGAGGCCAGATTGCTGAGCGCTAGAGCAGTGTTTCTCAAACTTAGCATGCTAAGCTAATTGAGGCCAGATTGCTGAGCTCTATAGCAGTGTTTGTCAAACTTAGCATGTTAGGCTAAT
>JAODXP020000030.1:25516383-25522220 GCA_027497455.2 Sardinella longiceps | reverse complement strand
AACACTTTATACCTTTCACTCAAGGTACTGGTTTGAAAATTAAATTGAATTGAATATTGAAAATCATCAAATATTGGTATGAACCAAAGCAGTCTTGGCCTAAGTGGCCTCTGCCTTTCTGTGTGAGATTACTGTCAGTCAGTCAAGGTGTTGCACAAAACCACCTCATTTTAGCTTCTCTCAATTTAAACCGTTTTAGGAGGTGGAACACGAATAGGACGTATTATACATGTAGCGAATCCATCGCAATAGCACATGAGCCAACACAACTCCGCACTCTTAAGGCATCATTGGGGCCGTGTAGCACATACTGTAAACTAACACAACTTGCTGATCTGCTATTCTGCTTTCCCAAAAGCATAGTTGCTAACTAAATTAGTAATTAGCAATTAATTAGCCATTAATGGACGGGCAATGAGTTCCCCAGAAGAGGGCCATACTGTGTGTGTGTGTGTGTGTGTGTGGATGGGCAGGGATGAGTTCCCCAAAATAGGGCCATACCACCAAACATAAATTACTGAATTCATGGTTCCTAATCTTGACTATAGTGAACCTGGCAAAGATTTTTTTTGGCCCCCAAAATGGCTAATCGGATGTTTTTATGCATTTATGGGAAACGGGATTAATTTCTTTTGACCAGTAGAGGGAGCTGAGTGACTGTGCTTGTTCATACAGAGCCTCTGGAGCTGAAGTAGCTGCATTCTGTTTTTTTTTTTTAATTGTTACATTTTTAATAAAAGTTTAGGCCATTAAACGATACATGCATATACACTGAAATATTAAGCGTATTTACAACATTCAACCGGCTGTTGAAATATTCCCACTGCAAGTGATTGAGGTATCGGCTATGGCTGCACCATGACGGCCATCTCCACAGTGACACAGGCACTCATTCTACAGGCGCCCTGTCCTCTAGTGGCCATATGTGGTATTGCATCTACAGACCAAGGCGGCTCATTTATTACCCACAGATCTGTGCAGGAATGATCGCACCTGTTACAGCAAAGTGTGGGATTTATGAACTTGTGCTTGATCTTAGAAATGTGCTTAAATGTACCTCCTGCCACATGTGATCTTCAGAAATATGTTTCATACACACTTCTGAGTGGGTTGCTACACACACACACACACACACACACACACACACATCTCTGAGTGGGTTGCTACTACTCACACACACACATTTCTGAGTGGGTTGCTGCTGCTACTACTACACACTCACACACACACACACACACACATCTCTGAGTGGGTTGCTACTACTACTACTACACACACACTCACACATACATTTCTGAGTGGGTTGCTACTACACAGACACACACTCACATTTCTGAGTGGGTTGCTACCAGGGCCGGACTGGGACCAAAAAAGGGCCTGGGCATTGTTGGCCATATAGCGGCCCTCCATGATTTTATTCAACAATACAGAAGTGTTTGAAACATAAAAGAAACATGCGGCTCTGTTTTGAAAGAAGTTAACCTGTTCGGTTGGGGTAGTATTTTCATTTGAAAGAAGATCCACAAGGCTGCATTCTAAAGAGCATTGAAATTGAAAGCTGGTGAAACCTTTTTACCTGACAAACGTCAAACAGGTGTCCTGTTATCAAGAATTAACAGACACCCTAACAACCAATTCTAAAACAGTACTCCATACCACCGGGTGATAATGGTCAGTGTCACACTTGTCTTTTACTATTTCATTCATCACCCAACATGACCTTGACCACTGAAACTAGGACCTTCAGTTGGCCAATCAGTGCAGAAGACAGTACACAGTTTCTGTCCCAGCCATACTGGTCCTGAGGTGGTTTAGTGGTGAAGGAACATGGCTACCATGTTAATACCCTGTTAATTGTGGATTCGAAACCCAGTTGCCACTGTTATTCTTGTGAGTGACAGGTCCTCATGTCATGTAGCACAATGTGGGTTGATTTGGATGAAAACATAAATGTGGACTGAAGACATTGTTTAAGGGTTATACTATACTATACTGGTACCTGAGGACTTGTCTGAACAGGGAACATTCCACTACCCTGGAGGAGCCAGTGGTGCAGCGGTAGCATCAGAGATCCCCATCCTCAAGGTTGCTGGTTCAATCCCAGCTCTGCCTGCTGACAAAGGACCTGTGGAGGACCAAGCCAATGATGAATCCCAGGGGGAGAGGAGCAGAAGATGGAGCTTGAAAGAGAAAGAAATGGGGGGGCTTACTTGGCCCCCTGATGAAATACAGGATAGTTGCAGGGGATTAAGAAGTTTTTTAGGTGGTCAAACTCTGCAACTTTGTTGCCTGCCACAATCGGCACTGAGGAAACCACAATGACTTGGTTTAAAACTGGACTCTTTCTACCTATACACAACAATTGCCAACTTTTCCTCTTTCACTCACCACCTAATCAATCTCTCTCTCACACACACTCTCACACACTCTTAGTGCTTCTCAGGCTTTGAACCCATATCCTCTAAGGCAGCACACATACTCACACTGCAGACCAGCACTCTTCCACTGAGCCACCTGGTTGTTGGTGATGTTATCTGTATCAAGTCTAGTTGGGGAGACCGTCAATATCAAGTCTAGTTGGGGAGGATATCAATATCAAATCTTGTTGAGGAGGCTGGCTAGGTTGGCTTTATCAGGTCTGGTTGAAGAGACTAACTGTATCAAGTGTAGTTGGGGAGGCTACAACACTGGTCAACCCTGTTAGGAGAAGTATTCCCAGATCTCAGAGGTTAGGGCCTTTTGTGTTCTAGATTAGGACACATCACTAAAGTATAATTAGTGGTACAACTTACAGGGCTTAACTTGTTCAACCCTGTTAGTCTATCATGTCATAGGGCTTAACTGTTAGTCTAAGAATTCCAAGAATTTCTTGTCTGGTTTCTCTTTACAGTCAGTATTCGTCTGTGTATTACCATAATCAGGGTGAAACACCCCTCCTATCAAGTTTCCATTCTAAGTCCATGCAATACAACTTTGAGCTTGCCTAACTTTTTGGGCAACAGTTGGAGAGGTTTTAGTGATATTTTGAACCTCCTACAGTACTTCCAGGCCACTTTGGTTAGGTTCCTTAACCGCTACACTGCCACCAGCCCCAGCAAACCTCGTCCTGTTCATTCCATGTGTTCATTAATATGTCACAGAAATTCCAATTAATGTTTTACAAAAAAGGACACAAAAAATGACGTTCAAAAACACTCTTCTGACAATTATTGTCATTATTAATGTACTTTTAAAGTATATTGATAAGATTATTACTGTATGCATGGACCAAACCTCCATCAGAAGTGCTGCTATCTCATACCAGTTGATTGAGTTTGTTTGTGTGTGCAACCACTAGATCCATCCACCTTCCCTGCATCTCTAAAAGGTACAGTATTTGTTACTGTGAGGTACATGAATCTCTCACACAGACTACAAATTTGACTCACTTTCACTATGATCCCTTAAACTTTCAGATGATGCAGTCAACGATAATATGAAAGTCAAATCCAGCCCGCTCCATGTGTGAACTACCGGGTGGGTGGTGCCCATCTCCATTGCCCTAACCAGAGGCCACATGCTGCAAGTTGGGCACATTGCATGAACATTAGAGATTTCATTGGACTAGCCCAATATACTTCAAGAAAATTATGACTGCACGCACACACACACACACACACACACACACACACACACACACACACACACACACACACTCATTGCCCTGTATGCCCTTTGGTCAATCCATGTGCCTGGTTGCTACACACACACACACTCTCACACACACTTCTGAGTGGGTTGCTACACACACACACACACACACACACACACACACACACACACACGCACACACACTTCTGAGTGAGTCGAGCACTGACCCCCACTGGAGCCAACCGAGCCTGACTGTGCCCCTCTGCAGTTACACACACACACACACACACACACACACACACACACACACACACACACACAGATAGTCAGACACAGACTCCCAAGAGCACCAAATGCAACTATAAATATGCTCGCTCGCTCACACACACACACACACACACACACACACACACACACCTACATACATACACACACACACACAAACACACACACACACACACTCCCTGAGAAGCTGCAGCTGGATGAGGTATAAATAGATGCGAGAACAGATTCCTGAGATGATGCTGCTGGATCCAGGAACTATACTGTCCTGAAGAGATTCTCCTCACTCACACACACACACACACACACACACACACACACACACACACACACACACACACACACACACACACACACACACACACACACACACACACACAGGCCAATGCTCTGGAGGGTTGAGTGTACCAGCAGAGCTGATCTCCGAAGTCTAATCACAACATTCCACCTAAAGACCAACATTCCAAAAAGGGCAAAAATATCCCTGACCATCTGTCTGCACACACACACACACACACACACACACACACACACACACACACACACACACACACACACACACACACACACACAAATGCCAACAATGCGTGAATCATTACGCCATCCCACATTTCTCACATACACTCATTGCACTCAAATATTGCGCCACACAAAACACACACTCACTTTCCCGCCATCAGCACCATGTCTCACACACACACACACACACACTCTCTCTCTCTCTCTCACACACACACACACACAAACTCTCTCACACACACACACACCAGCTGCTTTCTCTTTTCTTGGTGTTTTTAGTAATTGTCTCACACACACACACACACACACACACACGCACACACACACACACGCACACACACACACACACACACACACACACCTGCTTGTCCTCTGACTGTGTCCGGCAGTCCCAGAGTTTAATTGAGGAATGTCCGCATCTCCTCCATCTGCCAGTGATCCCATGGTGATGGTTACCACGACAACACGGAAAGAATGAACATTCCAGAAGATTGACCAACAACAGAACAACAGAGATGGACAGAGCCACAAGAGAGCTCCAACAGACCAGGAGGTGTGTGTGTGTGTGTGTGTGACGTGAGACAATTACTCGAATTGTCCAAGAGGCCGTTTCCCTAATTTCACCATCGTCAACTAACAACTAACTGCTTAGCAAGCTAACTGGTTAGCAACTGTGCTTGTGGGAAACGGACCCCAGAACTACATCTAAAGCAACAAATGCATGAGCAGAACTAGCCTGGGAGTTCCCATGCTCCTTTGCACGCTTATTTCATTGCACTCTGCAGAGCAGCATGGTGACCATGGCCGTTTTTCTCGCCTGCTTTCGGTATCCATTCGCAGAACAAAAGGGATTTGTACGGCCCTCGATTGCATTTTACGTCACGTGGTGGCTCTGGTATTGGCTCCGAGGTATGTACAGACGCTATGATAGACATTCGTAGCGCCCAATAAACGGCTATGGACAATTGTAAACGATGCTTCCGCTACGAGAAATGCAATAGGTAGGTCCCCAGACTAAATATCACTTGTGATTTTAGTTTGGCATTCGCCAGGCTAGAGCAGAACTACAACAGCACATAAATATTGTTGTCATTAATGTTGTTCTCATTAATATGAGACGTCCACAACACAAACTAAACAAACAAACAAACTGCAGGGCAGTATAGAGGCTAGGTAGCCTAGCGTTAGCTCATCATTCATGCATTTAGTAGACGAGTTTATCCAAAGCGGCAAAAAGAGGATTCCACATTAAGCTACAACAGAAGTAAATAATCTACCTTTCACTAGGCCTACCTCACTTGAAGCGTGATTTATTACTAATAAATGGACAGGAGTTGAACAAGTGCAAGAGTGTGGTCTTGTAGGTGTTAGTGCGTTCCAGGTGGTTGGAGGTTCTAGGACAGGTA
>JAODXP020000030.1:25481383-25486383 GCA_027497455.2 Sardinella longiceps | reverse complement strand
AATAAACGCACGTAACGGACATAATAAATGCACGTAATGGATAACGTACGCAATATACGCACGTAACGGACATAATAAATGCACGTAATGGATAACGGACGCAATATACGCACGTAACGGACATAATATATGCATGTAACTGATAACGGACGTAATATACGCACGTAACGGACATAATATATGCATGTAACGGATAACGGACATAATATATGCAATTATTGGATAACGGATTTAATGCACGTAACGGACATAATATATGCACGTAATGGATAACGGACGTAACATATGCATAAAACGGATAACGGAGGTGACCGGCCTGATGGAAATAATATCTCGTCGGACAATACCTGAGTTCTAGACTTCCACCTCATCATTATTTCCATCCAACCGCTCACCTGAATGCCTTGGCGGAGGTCTGCACTCTGTGCCTTTCTAGTTAAGCAAGTTTTGAAAAAATAAAAGAAACATGCGATTTAACCGAAGTTAACCTGTTTGGTTGGGGTACTAGTTTCATGTAAAAGGTAAAAAGTTTCATGTGGGGTACTAGTTTCATGTAAAAGGTAAAAAAAAAAAAAAGGTTGATCACTGTTGTTATAGTTACCATTCTAGAAATCATTGATACTTTTCAGAATGGGAACTATATGGTACAGAACAATGGAGAAACTTTTAAACGGAAAAATGTCTCAGGGTGGCCACCCCATCAGCCAATCAGAGAAGAGAATGGCCACCCCATCAGCCAATCAGAGAAGAGAATGGCATTCTGAAGGGAGATAAAGCAGTAAATAAACTGTGCACTGATGGACCTGATCAGTGTGAATGGATCAATACCATTGGCCAGCAAACTACGGAGATGATGGAGAACATGAAGAACGACAGCTGTGAAGTTTATAACCACAGAGTGGCGCTGTTTGTCCTTTTGCTTGGATGCTGAGATGTTGAAAATTACACTTATACCTTCTGTAATACTGAAATCTCTACGCTTATGCCTTCTGCATATGACTGAAATCTCTACGCTCATGCCTTCTGTAATACTATTACTACCTTATCATGCCTACTGTGTATGACTTAAATATCTATGCATACTGTATGCCTGCTGTGTGCTGAAGGACTGATCTTGGCTGGTTTGTAGCCTATGCCAGTCTGGAGCATGTATGTATATGAGTGGCGTGCTGGTAATGGGTGGGAATCCCAATAAAGCCAGAGCTTGTAGTGTTGTTTTGGAATGAATTCAAGCACAGCCTTGTTGAACGAGCCTGCTAAATGCACTAGTTAGGAGTGTGTGTGTGTGTGTGTGTGTTTGTGGTGCTCCGGAGTGAATTCAAGCACAGCCCTGTTGAACGAGCCTGCTAAATGCACTAGTTAGCGAGTGGAGCAAAAGAATTTGGAACAGCACAGACAGAACACAGAAGCGAACAAGCACTGCACACTCAGTCTATGGAAACTGTTATTTGAAATGGAAAGTAAGGTCGAGGTTCTGGTGACTGAATGTACAGTGCTTCTTCACCATTGTATGAATGTATAGTGCTTCTTCACGTTCAGTCTATGCTGTTCCAAAGTCTTTCATTCATGAGCTATAGAAGGCTCGTGCAAAAGGGCTATGCTTAAAACTCTTAAAGGAATAGTTTACCTCTTTCTGAAAATGTGTTATTCACCCCCTTACCTGGAGTTACATATGTGGGTAAGAGCATGTTGGTCTCAGTGCATGCGTTGTCCTAGTCTGGCAACCCCAATTATACCTTTAGCTTAGCATAGGCACTGGAAAGTAAAGTTGCCAAAGAGATGCTATCTGGCAATATTATATTCCAGTGCCTATGCTAAGCTAAAACTAAAAAAAAATTGGGGATGCCATACAAGGAAAACGCAAGCACTGAGACCAAAATGCAAAATGCAAACAGCTTTGTTTCTTATATGTCCTATTATCTAGCTCATTTGGTGTAGCCTGATTTTTGTTGAACTCAGAAATCCTTTCAGATCAGCAGTTGGCCAGACTAGCGACAGCAACACCGAAGGTGTTACGTCACTGGGAGGGCGTGCTAGGCTACATTTGGTGGCCTACATGTACAACGCTACGGTTCCACCCGTAGCCATATCTGACTCATTCATCAGCAAAGCCTAGCATAGCCTGTGCTAGCTCAAGCAGCAGTGAAGCTCTCAACAGCGCTAATAAAAGCACAGAGCAGAACACTGACATACATGAACACACCTCCTCAACAGAGGCTGTTTGGAAATGGTAGAAGATATGGTGTGTGTGTGTGTGTGTGTGTGTGTGTGTGTGTGTGTCTCCACTCACCTAGCTGCTGGAAGAGCAGTGCTACACTCTTGCTGGTGATGGGTAGAATGTCATTCAGTGGCACCTGGATCAGCTGCCTGTCCCCTGCACCCAACGACAGCAGCTTCTGTAGACACACACACACACACACACACACACACACACACACACACACACAATGTGAGTGGCACAGGAGGCAACAGGAGGGGGCTAACTTGTCAGCTTTCCCAGGACACACACGCACACACGCACACACACACACACACACACACATATATATACACACACACACACACACACACTGGCCCCATGAACATAATACTCTTCCTGCTAAACTTCACACCAAAATACATGAACATTAACTATTTGACAACAACAATAATGGGGGGGGGGGGAAATGTGCGAGATACTGTATATATATATATATATATATGTATATATTATACAGCTCTTTATAATGCTGTAGAATGCTCCTTTCACTTCAATGGGACTTCCCAACACTCTACGGTCTGATCATTTTTAATAACTGACCATTATAACAAACAGCAAAAGTGAGGCAATCAGCTGATCTGTAAGTTAATGGAATACTTCTTTTCCGCAGACGGTATTATTAATCTTAATCTGTAAAGTTAGCGTTAATGCAGTGATAATTACTGTGAGCAATGCTAATAACATGTACAGTATCGATAGCTGTGTCATAAGAGGGATAAGGGCCTTCAGAGTGATGTCACAGAGTGATGTCACAGAGTGATGTCACAGAGTGATGTCACAGTCCTCCACTGCGCTGCATCACTCTGTCGGGAGATCATCCACAGTAATGGCTGCCGCCTCACAGCACAGAATCTCTTACATTATTCTAATAGTTCACAATTCTTTCAGGTTTACTGAATCGGGCTGCATGAAGTGATGTGAAGTGTGTCTGCACACACACACACACACACACACACACACACACACACACACACACTCATGCACGTACACACACACACACACTCTCACTCATGCACGCACACACACACACACACACACACACACACACACACACACACGTACCTGAGCTCCTCCAGTTGCTGGTACTTGGCAGGACAGTAGGGTGGCCACTAGTCCCTCGAGCGGAGCAGTGAGGCTATCCACATACACCGTGTATATGAGACCCAAACATCCCTATAACACACACACACACACACACACACACACACACACACACACACACACACACACACACACACACGCACACACACACATACACACACATTAGATATCCACATATAAAACATGCTATATAAATCGTGCTATATAAATAAACTTGAACTTGAACTTGAACTTGAACATACACTGTGTATATGAGACCCAGACATCCCTATAACACACACACACACACACACACACACACACACACACACACACACACACACACTGCTCAGCTTTACATCTTATATGTATGGCTTTTGAAAAATGGATAGGCCAAGAAAAACACAGAATATTTTAAACACATTATTGACATTTTTACAGACTCATCTCCACTCTTAATCACCAATGTTATTCCTGTAATGTAAATGTGCAGGCTGGGATGGAGCCATGGGGTGTCAAACTCATTTTTGTCGAGGGCCACATGAGAAATAAGATCGACCTGCCAAATGTACATGTGCGACCACAAACGTGTGTGAAAAAAATGCACATTTCCTCATGCTTCTGACCATATATAACACAGTCCTAATGCGCCACCATTTCATTTATTTCCTGTTGGTAAGCAAGTCTGAGATGCACCTCATATAGCCTGGCGAGTGCCAAACTAAAAATCACCAGTGATATTTAGTCTGGAGACCTACCTATTGCATCTCTCGTAGCGGAAGCATCTTTAACGATTGTCCAGAGCCGTTTATTGGGCACTGCGAATGTCTATCATAGCCACCACGTGATGTAAAATGCAATAGAAGGCCATACTAGTCCCTTTTTGTTCTGTGATTGGATACCGAAAGTAAGCGAGAAAAACGGCCATGGTCACCATGCTGCTTTGCAGAGTGAAATGAAATAAGCTTGCAAAGGAGCATGGGAACTCCCAGGCTACACCTCATAGGGAGATGCATAAATTGTGTTGCAGTTGCAGTGCATCACTAGAACTATGTGCTAGAACTATGTGCTAGAATCACATCACTAACGTCACATTAGAAGTGCAATATCTCCCTTCATTACTGTAGAATTCATGTCAATAATCCCATATTTATTCAGAGCCATGAAAAAAGGCCCAATTGTGTTCTCAAGTTCTATTGGATGTGCAAATCTCACGTTCTGAAAGGATTGCAGACATGTGCTCTACTAGAACGTGTAGACAACAAGGAAATGTTCTAACTGTGAAGACCTAAAGGGGTCCGCACACCGGCTCCGCACAGTGCGGAGCGCCTCCAACCTCTATTCCATTGTTCTAATATTCTATTCCATTGTTCTAATATTCTATTCCATTGTTCTAATATTCTATTCCATTGTTTTCAATAGATGATTTCAAACATCCGGGAACTTTGCCATTATGACATGTGTGACGTCCCGTTTGGGGGGTAAACGAAAGATCGGAAGACCATTCAAATGAATGGAGATGAGGAGTAGCAAGTACACCTAACACCCTCTTATAATTTCTCAGGCCATCAAACAATATGATGAATATAGCGGTTTTTAAGACTTACTTTCACCCAAATGATTAGTGGTCAGAATATATTTATTGACAGTCAAATTCGTC
>JAODXP020000030.1:25454709-25457209 GCA_027497455.2 Sardinella longiceps | reverse complement strand
ATCTCGTCGGACAATACCTGAGTTCTAGACTTCCACCTCATCATTATTTCCATCCAACCGCTCACCTGAATGCCTTGGCGGAGGTCTGCACTCTGTGCCTTTCTAGTTAAGCAAGTTTTGAAAAAATAAAAGAAACATGCGATTTAACCGAAGTTAACCTGTTTGGTTGGGGTACTAGTTTCATGTAAAAGGTAAAAAGTTTCATGTGGGGTACTAGTTTCATGTAAAAGGTAAAAAAAAAAAAAAGGTTGATCACTGTTGTTATAGTTACCATTCTAGAAATCATTGATATTTTTCAGAATGGGAACTATATGGTACAGAACAATGGAGAAACTTTTAAACGGAAAAATGTCTCAGGGTGGCCACCCCATCAGCCAATCAGAGAAGAGAATGGCCACCCCATCAGCCAATCAGAGAAGAGAATGGCATTCTGAAGGGAGATAAAGCAGTAAATAAACTGTGCACTGATGGACCTGATCAGTGTGAATGGATCAATACCATTGGCCAGCAAACTACGGAGATGATGGAGAACATGAAGAACGACAGCTGTGAAGTTTATAACCACAGAGTGGCGCTGTTTGTCCTTTTGCTTGGATGCTGAGATGTTGAAAATTACACTTATACCTTCTGTAATACTGAAATCTCTACGCTTATGCCTTCTGTAATACTATTACTACCTTATCATGCCTACTGTGTATGACTTAAATATCTATGCATACTGTATGCCTGCTGTGTGCTGAAGGACTGATCTTGGCTGGTTTGTAGCCTATGCCAGTCTGGAGCATGTATGTATATGAGTGGCGTGCTGCTAATGGGTGGGAATCCCAATAAAGCCAGAGCTTGTAGTGTTGTTTTGGAATGAATTCAAGCACAGCCTTGTTGAACGAGCCTGCTAAATGCACTAGTTAGGAGTGTGTGTGTGTGTGTGTGTGTTTGTGGTGCTCCGGAGTGAATTCAAGCACAGCCCTGTTGAACGAGCCTGCTAAATGCACTAGTTAGCGAGTGGAGCAAAAGAATTTGGAACAGCACAGACAGAACACAGAAGCGAACAAGCACTGTACACTCAGTCTATGGAAACTGTTATTTGAAATGGAAAGTAAGGTCGAGGTTCTGGTGACTGAATGTACAGTGCTTCTTCACCATTGTATGAATGTATAGTGCTTCTTCACGTTCAGTCTATGCTGTTCCAAAGTCTTTCATTCATGAGCTATAGAAGGCTCATGCAAAAGGGCTATGCTTAAAACTCTTAAAGGAATATTCCACCTCTTTCTGAAAATTTGTTATTCACCCCCTTACCTGGAGTTACATATGTGGGTAAGAGCATGTTGGTCTCAGTGCATGCGTTGTCCTAGTCTGGCAACCCCAATTATACCTTTAGCTTAGCATAGGCACTGGAAAGTAAAGTTGCCAAAGAGATGCTATCTGGCAATATTATATTCCAGTGCCTATGCTAAGCTAAAACTAAAAAAAAATTGGGGATGCCATACAAGGGAAAGCATAAGCACTGAGACCAAAATGCAAAATGCAAACAGCTTTGTTTCTTATATGTCCTATTATCTAGCTCATTTGGTGTAGCCTGATTTTTGGTGTAGTCTGAAATTTGGTGTTGCCTGATTTTTGTTGAACTCAGAAATCCTTTCAGATCAGCAGTTGGCCAGACCAGCGACAGCAACACCGAAGGGCTAGGCTACATTTGGTGGCCTACATGTACAACGCTATGGTTCCACCCGTAGCCATATCTGACTCATTCATCAGCAAAGCCTAGCATAGCCTGTGCTAGCCCAAGCAAACACACACACACACAAACACACACACACATACACATAAAAACACACACACACACACACACACACACACACACACACACACACACACACACACACACAGCCAGTGCTGGCTCAAGCAGCTGGAATAGCACTAATGAACCCACACACACACATAAAAACACACACACACACACACACAGCCTGTGCTAGCTCAAGCAGCAGTGAAGCTCTCAACAGCGCTAATAAAAGCACAGAGCAGAACACTGACATACATGAACACACCTCCTCAACAGAGGCTGTTTGGAAATGGTAGAAGATATGGTGTGTGTGTGTGTGTGTGTGTGTGTGTGTCTCCACTCACCTAGCTGCTGGAAGAGCAGTGCTACACTCTTGCTGGTGATGGGTAGAATGTCATTCAGTGGCACCTGGATCAGCTGCCTGTCCCCTGCACCCAACGACAGCAGCTTCTGTAGACACACACACACACACACACACACACACACACACACACAATGTGAGTGGCACAGGAGGCAACAGGAGGGGGCTAACTTGTCAGCTTTCCCAGGACACACACGCACACACGCACAACACACACACACACACATATATACACACACACACACTGGCCCCATGAACATAATAGTCTTCCTGCTAAACTTCACACCGAAATACATGAACATTAACTATTTGACAACAACAATAATGGGGGGGGGGAAATGTGCGAGATACTGTAC
>JAODXP020000030.1:25434474-25436974 GCA_027497455.2 Sardinella longiceps | reverse complement strand
TCTATTGGGGGATTGATGTATGAGGTCACACACTACCTAGGGTAGGGTTAGGTCCCTCCTGAGCTCTCTCACTGACTCTCATGTAAAAGCAAAAGCTTCTTTTAAAGGATTCATTTATATGAGGGAGGTGTGTGTGTGTGTGTATGTGTGTGTGAGAGAGACAAAGACAGAGAGAGAGAGAGAGAGAATATTTGTGTTTTATCAGTAGATATTTTTTACATTTCAAACAACCGTGCGTCAGTACCCCCCACCCCTCCTAACCCTAACCACCAGTCCCCCATCTAGAACATTCTACAGCATCAACACAGATAAGAAGTGTGTGTGTGTGTGTGTGTCTGTGTGTGTGTGTGTTTCTGAGTGTGTGTGTGTGTTAGTGTGTGTGTGAGAGAGAGAGAGAGAGAGAGAGAGAGAGAGAGAGAGAGAGAGTGTGTGTGTGTGTGTGTGTGTGTGTGTGTGTGTGTGTGTGTGCAAAACTGTAGTGGGGATCATGAATGAAATCTACAAGCCTGGAGTGAATCACACACACATACACACACCGCCAAACATAGCAACTTAATCTCACACACAGCCTTACATTACACACACACGCACACACACACACACACACGCACACACACACACACACACGCGCACACACACACACACACACACGCACGTAAACACGCACAACAATACATACCAAATTATCCTCACACACAGCATCACATAACACACACAAAAGAAAAGACACAACTTAACCCTTAACTCCCCCACATCCACACAAACACAAACACAGTGGCCTGTGGCCTGTGTAAATACACAAACACATGGGCCTGTGTAAACACACAAACACAAACACATGGGCCTGTGTAAACACACAAACACAAACAAACACACAGTGGCCTGTGTAAACACATAAACACAAACACATGGGCCTGTGTAAACACACAAACAACTAAATTACAAACATAGTGGCCTGATGTAAACAACATAAAGCACAGTAATCAAACAGTACAGTGGAATCTGTGTAAACTACAAGAAATATTCAAACACAGTTGGGCCTGATGTCAATATCATCTACAGAGACATAAGCTAAGTGTGCTTCATGTAGATACAACATCCTCTATTACAACTAAATGTCACTACTAGTAAAATACACTATGCTAATATTTAATTGTTTCTACTGTCATGTTGGCAACAGTACACACTTGTAATCTAATCTACAGTTACTTTGAGCAAAGATGACTGTCAGACTGAAACTATAACAGGCCTGTAGCCCATTGCGAATAGAAATGAGTTCTATGTAATCAGTACACATTTATAGTTACATGATCCCCTAATGATCATCTGCAGCAAACATATGGCTAAGTGTCACTAATCATATAAATACAACTACTCCTCTAGTTGTAACAAAAGCTAAACGTCACTACTACAGCTAAAATGACTCTGTAGCTAATATTCTAAACTCATGTTTCTACTGTCATGTTGGCAACACATAATGACACAAGTTACCTGATCTACAGCGGTCTATAGTTTCAATAGCACTACCAATGACAGGTAGCTATGGCCTGTGTTATTAGCCAAATCAAAAAGCTACTATTGGCCATGGCGGGTGATTTTAAACCCACACATACTTTATGAGCAATCTCAGACAAACACCTGCTCATTCAGTGATGTTCGCCAAGTATTTTAACTATTAGCTCGTAGTGAATTCTGGCACTTCTGTGGGAGTTGAAAAGAATGTTTGCAATGTCAATGGTGAATAATAAGACTATGTGACAGGTAACATTGCCAGGATTCAAAACCTCAAAATTGCTTGACGATTGAAAAAAAAAAAAAAAAAAAAAAAAAGGTTCAAAAATGTCGAAATGTAATCAAATGTAATTAGCTACATAAAGTAATCAAAATAGTTACACTACAATGACTATTTCAAAGGGGTAACTTGTAACTGTAACGCATTACATTTCTAAAGTAACTTACCCAACACTGAGCACAACTGTAAACACACAAACACAAACACAGTGGCCTGTGTAAACACACAAACACAAACACAGTGTAAACACACAAACACAGTCTGTGTAAACACACAAACACAAACACAGGGTACTGATGAGAAATATAGGCCACTGTAAAGATCGGATAGTTTATTGGACTCTCAGTCATTACTTCCATCAGCAAGGTTAGCGCTCAGAGCTACTGATCAAGAGACATTTTTAAACACCCACCAACAACGATGAGGTGAGCAAAAACGCTATCTTTTCAACTAGCTCAGTGTATGAAGCTGACCTCACCCATCAGACATGTCTGACAACGCTGGTGGTGTTTGCTAATGCACACACACACACACACACACACACACACACACTCACATGCATTAGCCTATAAGCTACTAGATTAGCTTCCCTGTTACAACATAGAATTGTTTCATTCACTCCTTCATTCATTTGTCCATAAGGTGGTGGAATTCAGTATGTGTTGGCCTACTGTACGCAAGTATTCAGTATGTGTTAGCCTAAGTATG
>JAODXP020000030.1:25359474-25411974 GCA_027497455.2 Sardinella longiceps | reverse complement strand
AATATTGGGCTGCTTCCATAAGCTCACAGTTTTAACCACTTTTCCAGCCATTTGTTGCCATATACAATACAGTTCTGTGTTGTAATATGTCTGATGATGTTGCATAACTTTTGGGGTGATATTTGGAGCATGTTTAAATGCTGTAAACACAGTTTTGAAAACTTGCCCCATTGGGTTAACGGTCAGGGCTTATTCTCTGTTCAAGGAAACCTATATGGTTGGACCAAAATGTCTTGCGTCTTCAGTATTGGCTAATCTCAAGTAGCTTGAGCAATAGAGCTCTTGTTGAAAATTGACAGGATTTCCCCTTTAAGTAAAAGTAAAAGTTGACAGGTTTTTAACAACTCAATTAAAGTATTAGCCTGATATGATCATCCACTTTCACAGTTTCACTTTGTGCAGATGTCTGAAACATCTCCATTGGCAATCGTTTCCTCTCTAGAGGGCACTATGTGCTATGCAATGTGTAGTGTTTTAGAGTAAGGAATGACGGCGAAACCGGAGTAAATCAACTGAGCTTTATCAGTCAGTTTGCAGAACTCACTACACACATGTAACATCCTACAGCGCCACCTGCATAGTGTATTCTGTATACGTATTTCCTGTATTCAAATAAAAGCACAGGACACAACACAATGTTTTGGAACATTTTGCTACAGTTCCTTTAAAACACATATAGAAATGTTTTGTTATCTTAACTCGAGGTTAGTGATGTCCGGGCACAATATTATGGCTTCAGTTTGTCACTCTGTTCGCTGAATTTGGCCCACATAGATCTGTGTCAACAACAAATTGAATAAGATGCTCTCCAATGTCAGTGATAATTAGAACTAGTATGTTGTGGATAGTCATGATGGCTTGTGCCTTCATCAATAGAAATATGAAGCAAGTGACACAAGGGCATTCTGGGAAATGCAATGGTCAATCAATAAATATAATTAATTACTACCTTTTACAGTGCACTGTATCTCTGCTTGCAATGGAATGCTGTATTTTTAAGTTGCACTAATGCATAATCCTCCAAGTGAGACTCTACGTAATAAGAGAGGGTCAGAAGGTGTTGCAAACTTGGGGAAAGTGTGTGTGTGGGTGTGTATTTGTATATATCAGAAAGCAATGAGCAAAAATAATTGATTATTTTCTTTGTTTACATGTTTATTTAAACATTACTTATTGTTTTATCACAGATCTCACGTCAGACATGCTGCCCTGATATGTACTAATAAAAGTACAAATTCATAGACTAAATGTGATTGGTCCTGCATGCCTGTGTGTTGTTCCATCCAAGAGATTAAGAGTATTTTTAGGGCATATCTGGCCAAACTAAGGCCCGGGAGCCACATGTGGCCCGTGGAGCTACGTTATCCAGCACGTGGAGCATTCCAAAAATAGAATAATTTCTCATTTATTCATGGTGACTTAGATTATGGGCCTTATTTATCAAATGTGTTGTATTCATGAAATACAAATCCACCCTTTTAACCCTGCATATTAACATCTCCTCTGAAGAAAGTGGGTCTACTGGTTTGAGACTTGCCAATTTACCGGCATCAATTGGTTAACTGTTAACACCCGTTAGTCAAAATCTAAAAGCCCCTTGGCCAAAATAATTGCCCACCCCTCTCTTTGGGCCTGGCACTAGCATGGAGCCCCAGAGGACATTTTAATACTGCAGGATAATCAATGATTCAAGGCACAAAATAATTTGTCTGAGATGGGGCACAACATTTCTAACAGCACCCCTGGTAGTGTGTGAGACATACTGTACATCCCTACATCATTGACTGTCTGAGCTTCCCTGATGAATTCTCTGGGACTAAAAACAGAGAAATAGAATTAATTCTCAGATTATTTTAGCGATCACAAAAACTTCACTGAATCTATTTCTCTGCTAGGCAAAGAGATCAAATAAAACCCTGGGTAGAGCGGTTGAGTGAATGTGGTCTTGACTCTGTGCAGGAGGGTCATTGTGTCAGAGATGCTGTAGAAGTTCCTGCCCTGTGATCCACATGCACTCCTATTCTGGAGCTGGCCACTAGAGGGAGTTTAGTCTCTTTATTATTGTGCTTGAAATAGGAGCTGGAGCTGTGCAGGCATATCCTGACATAGCCCGACCATAATACTGCTGTTCATCCGTATTCATGGTCTAGAGGTTTTTTAACCTGACGCGATTATACTGCCGAGGGGAGGGCATTCACCTCTAGTTTGAAACGATTGGACAGCTCGTCTAATCAGCTTCGCTTATTGGCCGGTAGACTCTCTACCGATGTAAACACGCCCCAGAGGACCGTTCCCAGACCATGGATACGGATGAACATTCGTATTATGGGCGGGCTATGTCAGGCTAGTGCAGGCACAGACTCCAGGACTGATCATTATATCCAAACAAACACTCAACACCTCCTTTCCTGCTGATGCTTTTATATGAGACTGATATATCAACTAGCCCACTCCACTCCACCTCCCAGTAGCAGCGTTCAGACACACCCTCTTTACACAACACCTGAGAATACCCATCAAATCTCTCTGGATGATCAGGATAAGACTGGGCATAATATTCTAACTCCACCCTCCACCCCAGACAGATGGAGGTAACTGTGTGCTGTGTTTGGATCCAGTGTGAAGTGACAGGAATCTAATGCAGAGAGGAGAGGACAAACTTAGATCAGTCGTGTGTGTGTGTGTGTGTGTGTGTGTGTGTGTGTGTGTGTGTGTGTGTGTGTGTGTGAGAGAGAGAGAGAGAGAGAGAGAGAGAGAGAGAGACCATCAGATACTGTTGCTGATAATGACACCAGTAGTGAGTGTCCATGACAACACTACCAGCCAGCTCCTCATCCTGATATTCAGCAGGTGTTTTACTTACTTGTGTGTGTGTGTGTGTGTGCGCGTGTGTGTGTGTATGTGTGTGTGTGTGTGTGTGTGTGTGCGTATGTATGTGTGTGCGCCTATGTGTGTGTGCGTGTGTGTGTGTGTGTGCGCGCGCATATGTGTGTGTGTGTGTGTGTGTGTGCTCTATGAATACTGGGTTCATAGAAAGTGTTACCAATTTTTATTTAATATTTTGAGAACAGGCTTCTCAGTTATCCTTATTTAATTAGAAAGTCAACCCAGGACCTATGCAGTAGCCCACATTTGCTATATATTTTCAATCTTGCCTTTATCTTGAAAAATCACACTGAACAGTAAAACAAAATATAATAGTAAAGGTGGAGTTTAAAATTGATGCTTACCAATAATACTTGGAGGCAACAATGCAATGTAGTTATTCCTACCCAGCTTGTTGGGTTGAATATACCGAAATAAAACCCACTAATGGGTCATTATAACTCTGCTGTATAGTTATTTTTACCCAGCTGTTGATCCAACCCAATGTTGGGAGAGTCCATATATGACCCACCTGTTGGGTTATAATAACTTATTTTCAACCCAACAGTTTTTAGAGTGTATTATCACTGTAGTGTGTTTCATTGTTCTACAGATGAATTGCAGACACCTTCTTTGTCAATACAGATAGGCCTATCTTTATATATCAGTGGAAGAGGCAAATCAGCATATTGGGATTCTGAAGTTAGAAAAATGTACTTTGTAATGACTCTAATCTATTTTTATAATATTCGTACCGTTTTAAATTAGCTAATGTAGCCTACCACCTGCACTTTCTGCTCAAAGAAAGAGGTAGCTTAGCCATGGACCATAGAAGACTAAAGTTCAAATTTATTTACTTGAATGGTTGTTTGGGCAAAAGTAATGTAACAAGGTGTAGGCTTTATTGAACACCAGAACTAGAAAGATTCAATACATTTATTTGTCACATCATGCGTTAAGGTACAAAGAGCAGTGAAATGGAGAAAATATATCTGTCAAAAATAGCTAACTTACATAGATGTCATTATACTAAACTGAATGACAATCACCAAGATAACATTACGGACATTAGTTTTACGTGTACAGGGCATTGTATCGGTGTGTTATTCGATATATTAAGGTATACTGAAGTCCAAAAACGATCAGCAGTTAGCAAAACAGTTAGCAATAGCTCTAGCTGTGCTCTATCGGTGTGGGCATTATGTTGAATAAATTTGTTCGTTCACGCTAGGTCGGTTAACGGAGATTCTTAATTATTAACACTATACTATCAAAATAGTAATTTGTTGGTAACATACATGATGACACACATTATAGTGCAAATTCTGTGATATCCAGCTCGCTTGTCAACTTCTCCTTGTCGAGTCGTCTTCCTGACTTTCTCAAACAATTCGCACTCTGTCTTTCTCGAGTCTTCATTGGCGTTTCTCAAGCCACATGACGCAAATATGATTTTTTGATTGGTATGCAGTATGTGTGGTCCTGCTTACACTTGCCTGCTAAAGTTAAGAAACATAAAGTTGTTTTTTCTCAAATATATGATCGAGCTGAGGCTGCCAACAAGCGGAAATGAGTTTAGAAAAAAATGTGTATTGCACATATGAAAAATCAACTACTCTTCTCCAGTTTTGCCCAAAAGTCAAAAAGTAAAGCAGATAGCAGCCTTCGGCCCACCGTCTATTTGAACTTCCTTCAATTAACGCACTTTCCCACTATTCGCACTTCCGCAATTTCTCCGCAAAGGATACACCTGTGCTTCCTCGCTTATCAGAGCTTGCACATAGAGTAAAAAACTTGACTTGAGTGTGCAGATTTTTCTTTACTTTTTATTGAGTTACTTGTTAATCCAGCACCTCAACAGATGAGCTGTGATTTTTTTACTTTTTTGTCATGACTACTTGACATTGTTTGGGTTGTCTTGATTATGACATCTTAACAATAACCAAAATAAAAAATGAGAAGAAGTCTTCTCAGATTATATTAGTGATCACAATAACTCCACTGACATAATGCGTAAATGTAGAGGGTGGAAACCAAACCCTGGGTAGAGCGGTTGAGTGAATGTGGTCTCGACTCTGTGCAGGAGGGTCATTGTGTCAGTGATGCTGTAGAAGGCCAGAGTTCCTGCCCTGTGATCCACATACACTCCTATTCTCGAGCTGGCCACTAGGGGGAGTTCAGTCTGTTTACTATTGTGCCTGAAATAGGAGCTGGAGTTGCACAGGCCCAGACCCCAGGACTGATCATTATGTCCAAACTCACACTTACTAAAATTTCCTTTCCTGCTGATGCTTTTATATGAGACTGATATACAAGACATCTCCCCACTCCACTCCACCTCCCAGTAACAGCGTCCAGACACACCCTCTTTACTCAACACCTGAAAAGACCACTCAAATCTCTCTGGATGATCAGGATAAGACTGGGCATCATATCTCCACTCCACCCTCCTGTTCCCCTCAAACAGATAGATGTCTTTGTGTGCTGTGTTTGGATCCAGTGTGAAGTTACAGGAATCTAATGCACAGAAGACAGGACAAATTAACATCAGTCGTGTGTGTGTGTGTGTGTGTGTGTGTGTGTGTGTGTGTGAGAGAGAGAGAGAGAGAGAGAGAGAGAGAGAGAGAGAGAGAGAGAGAGAGAGAGACACGGGCACTGGACACACACACATACACACACAGGCTGATGTACTGTACACACACACACACACACACACACAAACAGACAATGATGCACTGGACATACACACCCAGCTACTGTTGCTGATAGATACAGACGGCAAGTACGGTTAACGCCCCCAAAGTGCGAAGGTGGAGTCAGCGTGGGGGATAACAGAGGCCAATTTAACATTATGGTGAATGGACAAGGTAGAGAAAGTTGCTTAACAATAAAAGATCGCTAAGTAAAATTGAACAAAGTCCATATTAGATGTTTTGTCTAATCATGACCTGTTTGCCTACTTGTGTTTAGACTAAAATAATTTTTCCATCATTTGTTTATTGCAGTTACACTAACAGAAATGTCATGAGCCGTCTCTGCTCCTGTCAAAAGTAAAGCAACTTTCAATCACAAGTCTGATTAGCTTAGTTAAGCAAGCTAAAGTTAGCTACATTTACTGTGGTGATCAATGAAGTTGGCTAGTTAGCAAGCTAATGAAGCTAACAAACATCATCTAAATTGTCATCAGTATCGCGTTTGGAGGGGTGTCAAGTTCAGAATTCACATTCACCATCTGACCATCATTACTACCTTCAGGCATTGCCCTCAAAAATGTGTCTGGCTCCTTGTAGATGGTGCTCAGTGTAACTTGTAGCTTAGCATGCCATTGACTCCTTCACTAATTTAGGGTTTGTTTTCCCCCACATGGGGGACACGAGGAGCTGATTTTATGGGCGTGCCCAGACTTGCCGTCTGTATCTATAATGACACCAGTAGTGAGTGTCCATGACGATTCTACCAGCCAGCAGTGCCAATCACAGCTCCTCATCCTGATTCAGCAGGTGTCTGACTAACAGGTGTGATAACGATGTTCAGCAGGTGTGATAACGTTGTTAAGCAGGTGTTTTTCTTACAGGTGTGATAACAATGTTCAGCAGGTGTTTGACGTACAGTCTAAAGCTAATGTAACCTCACTCACATCAGATGGTTCGTAGCTGCAGACAGGCAACTCCATCTGAATTTGCTCCGTAAGAGATTTGTTTCAGAAGACTGGATGTCATCAAAACTATATTATTTAATTGTATTTAATTGCACAAACCACTTGTCTGTCATCTTATTTCAACCACTGACATCGAATTCTAACGCAATTTCTAGTTTCTTTCTGTTCCAAACAGACATAAAGGCAGGTATCTGCTACATAACTGCTACAATAATCGATTTAACTCACATAATATAGATATCTCTTTCATATGTAACTGTTAGTTGTGCTTTGTAAGTGTGCAACAGATGAGCTACGTCAAAAATCCCGCCCGGCAGTTCCTACAGTCTCCTGGTTGGTCCGTTCATTCAATTTTGATCCTGAAATCCCTTTCAATGAACGCGCCATCAGAAACTTGTGCCCAAGGGGGCGCTGCATCTGATGTGAGTAAAGTTAAGGCTAATGTGCAGTGCCAGTGCAGAATGAAACTAATCTGTCCCTGATCTGGAATGACTGTGTGTGTGTGTGTGTGTGTGTGTGTGTGTGTGTGTTACACCAGACAAACTTACACTTTAAAAAGTCTTCTCTGGTTACTGGATCAGCAGGAAGAACCCGGACATCAGACACTGAGACAAAAACAAATTAAAGTCTCAGCAGGAAGCGAATACTGCAGGAACAGGAAGTGCATACTGCAGGAACAGGAAGTGAGTTGAATAGCATCAAAAACCAAAAATGCTAATTAACATGCTAACTACCATGCTAACAATGCAAACATGATGACCACAAGACTTAGCTAAGTTTAATAGCATCAAAAACAAAAAATATTAATTAGCATGCTAACTATACTATCTGCCCCTGGAGAAGTGATCCTGGCCCCTGCTGTGGCCCCTGTGCTGACCAGATAATAAAATTATTAATTTCTTATAAGCGCTGTAAGAAAGACTGCAAGGTCTGACTGACTACCAAATACAACACTCAGCAAGAATTAATTGCTATGGGAAGTTATCTAACAACTTGTTAAAATGCACCAGATTACAGGAAATGGCAACTTATTTTTTCAAAAATTTCTTGGGGGAGGACCCCCAAACCCTCCTACTAAACTATAGGCTACACAATAAATATGTGTATTCAATTATTCCATATTCTTGATTGATATGATTGACAGTATTTTGAAGGTCATCATTTAACGCTGAAGTTTACTTCAGTGGTAGCCTACGTTTTGTATCCAATATGCCCCCTTTAAAAAAAACTTTGGCCCTACATCGGCCCCCCTTGTAAATTTGGTCTAGACCCGCCACTGAAGGCAACAACGACCATATGTCAAGGTTTTGGGTTTTGGTTTTGTTGTGGTCTTTGCTTGTGTTTAGTTTCTAGTTTTCTAGTTTCCTCATGTCTGTAGTTCATGCTATTCATGGTCTGGAGACGGTCTTCCTGGGAGGGTTTGGTCTGTTAACAGACAACCGGCCAATCAGCAAGGCTGATTGGATGAGCTGTCCAATCGTTTCAAACCAGAGCTGAGTGAGTGAGATGGTTATCTTTCATCCATGTAGACATGTCAGAAAGACAGTCAGAGATCCCTGTAAACACAGAGGAATTGCCAAGAGGAAAGGATGGATATAGCTAGGTATCATTTGCATAGCAGTGGAAGAAGAATCCATGTGAGTGGATGACTGTGCCTAATGATGTTGCATACAAGGCAAAGAGCAGGGGCCCCAGTACCAAGCCTTGGGGTTCTCTTGTGTTGAGATGGCGCTTCACCAATGTTTGCCCTATCTATGACATGTTAAATGATTGTCCAGTTTGACAGGATTCAAATCAGTGGTGTGCCTTGCCATCAATGCCCATGCAGATGGTGGCCATCTTGGTTTTGGGGGTCATGTGGTAATATCAAAATCATAATCCTTATGCTAAATTTGCCTCAAAAAGTGTCTTCATTTGGCATTCATTATCTATTTTTATTGTTATTTTTTAATGCACTTTTTTGTCTTAAATTATTATTGAGATAAAATGCAATCCAGAATGTTTTGTTTGTAATGTTTTCTTTGTTGTTTTGTTTTGTTTGTTTCTGTGTCTTTTGAGTTTTGTTTTTTTATTATGAATATATGGAGATACAAAAAATAAAGTATTAAAAAAAAAAAAAAAACATATTAGCCAGAAGATGGTCACGGAAGTGAGGTTTATGACCCTACTATCATGATAGGTTATTTGATGGTATTTTTACTATATCTTACTTACTTCTCTATATTGGCTAATAGCCAACTCCATGGTCATGACTATTGTGCATTAAACCCACTCACACAAATAATTTTGATGTCCATAACCATAGCCTATAGGTTGCCACTATCCCACAAAGTGATCCATGTAAAATGAATTTCAACATATCTTGACATTTATAATTTAATTGAAATGATTTCTGATACCCTATTCTCAAGATAATGCCAAGATAGAATTGTACAATCTATAGCCTATACCCAAAAAAGATTCTCTGCTTGGACTGTATTCTCCCTAAAGTCGTCTACAGTACCCTAGGTTTAATTTATTTTATCTTCGAAAATATCTTTCTTTGACAAACTAGTGCTCATGGTGCTCATGATGCTACGTTGCGTGGTCATGTTGTTAACCGGATTTTTATTGCCAATTTGCAAGCATTGCGTGTGGAGGAGGGTCCACATTGTTGGAGACGAAGAGAATTACAAAGATTGCGAGAAGGGTAAGAAATAGTAGGCCTACCTCAATTGATTTTCACTTATTAGTGGAATAGGAATTTATCTACCGCTAAAGTGAAACTACTCTAAGGCAGAAAACTCCTCATGAGGTAGCCGCAGTTTCAGAACTCTCCTTACCTCTCCCCACCCTTGTGTGCGTGCGCAGCGGTGCTGCTGCGAAGCCCTCTCTAGATTAGATCAGTACAGATCCAAATATTAGGCTGTCAAGTAATGTTGGTTTGTTTGCTAATTTTGGTAGAAGCCAAAACAAACTACCGGTATGTCTTTAATGTTAATAGTATAGTTTAGTGAGCGAATCATTACTCCATCTCACCTATGCAAACAAAACTCCAGATCACTGCTGTGAGTTCGCATTCGCGCACGCTCGCTCTCTTGTGTAGCGCTTGCGCTGATATTACGCAGCATGGCTCCACAGGCCGATCAAAAATCGGCATATTATATGGTAGATCGGCCGATCGCCGAGCATGGCAAAAACATCAAAATTGTCCGTCAGTCAATCGGTGCATCTCTAATTGCTTGGTTTTCTAACAAGTTTGTTGTCTATATATGAATTTTTCGACCATTTAGAGTAAAAATAATAGGCCAACCGCATAAAGTAATTAATGCGATAGGCTACCGATGACCTAGCTCATGTTTGGCTTATTAAAACGGCAATTAAACCGCACAGCGACGTTCACACAGCTACTGTCTATCATAATAGCATCAAAACAATGTGTTTCCGTCTTTGTTTCTCTCTTAAAATAGCGCTAAATTGTGTCATTTTGCTACGTTTTGATGGAAGCACTGAGAATGGGAATAGGCACACCGTTGTTACCAGTGCCCCTGTCTGCCTTCAGACTGGACCAATGCGTTGGGGGAAAAAACACACGCACTGTGTTATCTTGATTATGATGGTGGCCGTGTTCCTCACTCATACAAGGTGTTTGCTGAGCCTGGGGAATAAATAAGTTTGTAATACCTCCACAATCGAGGGACAATAAATAATAGTTAAAAAGAGTCCAGGTGTTAAAAGAGAGAGAAAACGGTTCAAGAAGGGGGTTCAGCCATTCAAAAGTCTAATGGATGCTGGGACAAAGCTTGACAGGGTTCTATTCATCCTTAGTGTAGGTGCTCTATCTGTGGCCTGAGGGTAGGAGGCAATACTGACTGTGTAGTGTGTGTGATGTTCAAAGTGATTTGTTTTGCTTTTTTCTTAGTCCTTTTGTTGTACATGCTGATGAGTGATTCCTGCCGTTGCTCAATTATTTTGATGCTCAGTTTGATGATTCTGTTTAGTAGGTTTCTATGGATGTTTCTACGTTAAGCGGTTGGAGCTGAATTAAGCACAGAAGAAAAGATGAAGAAAGATAAGAAGAAGAAGAAGCCTTCAAAGAACAGTAGAGTGCATTTTCATGCACTCTAAAAAAAAAGGTACCTTTACTGACTCGGCAGTCATCAGCTGGCAGACGCAGGGAAGTCCAGTCAACGGTTTCAGTCCGCTCTCCGGCACCACTGCTGGGCTCCGTCGATGTCCTTGCATGCTTATGCACTCTCCGTCTTCTCACAGTTCCAATGGGGCTCACTGGTTGAGCTGGCAGGTTGCTAGCTTCTAGAAAAGTCCATTAAAAAGTTACCGAGCAGGCAACTCACGTGCGACACAATGTTCCACTCTGCCTAGCATTAAATAGTCCACTTAACCGACAAAATTTATTTTCTTGTAACCTTTAGTCTTTAAATAGATGTTATAGCATGAAATAATGAACAGATTAACAGTTATATAGACCTATGTATGTGGTGACCAGGAGATCTCATAAAGATGCTGGTAATTATTGGCTAGTAGACTAAAAGCCAACATACAGATCTATTTCTAAACTGTAAAATTATATTAGGCCTTTTAAAAATCTATTGTGTGTAGGCCTATAAAATAGGCTATATAATTACTTTTTAAAGTAGCATACCATATTTTTTTGTTAGGGCTTGGTACGACTAAATATCTATCTATATCTGTCAGTGTTTGTTCTAAGACTGCTGACCTGAATGTGTAGTGCACAATCGAGGGACAATAAATAATAGTTAAAAAGAGTCCAGGTGTTAAAAGAGAGAGAAAACGGTTCAAGAAGGGGGTTCAGCCATTCAAAAGTCTAATGGATGCTGGGACAAAGCTTGACAGGGTTCTATTCATCCTTAGTGTAGGTGCTCTATCTGTGGCCTGAGGGTAGGAGGCAATACTGACTGTGTAGTGTGTGTGATGTTCAAAGTGATTTGTTTTGCTTTTTTCTTAGTCCTTTTGTTGTACATGCTGATGAGTGATTCCTGCCGTTGCTCAATTATTTTGATGCTCAGTTTGATGATTCTGTTTAGTAGGTTTCTATGGATGTTTCTACGTTAAGCGGTTGGAGCTGAATTAAGCACAGAAGAAAAGATGAAGAAAGATAAGAAGAAGAAGAAGCCTTCAAAGAACAGTAGAGTGCATTTTCATGCACTCTAAAAAAAAAGGTACCTTTACTGACTCGGCAGTCATCAGCTGGCAGACGCAGGGAAGTCCAGTCAACGGTTTCAGTCCGCTCTCCGGCACCACTGCTGGGCTCCGTCGATGTCCTTGCATGCTTATGCACTCTCCGTCTTCTCACAGTTCCAATGGGGCTCACTGGTTGAGCTGGCAGGTTGCTAGCTTCTAGAAAAGTCCATTAAAAAGTTACCGAGCAGGCAACTCACGTGCGACACAATGTTCCACTCTGCCTAGCATTAAATAGTCCACTTAACCGACAAAATTTATTTTCTTGTAACCTTTAGTCTTTAAATAGATGTTATAGCATGAAATAATGAACAGATTAACAGTTATATAGACCTATGTATGTGGTGACCAGGAGATCTCATAAAGATGCTGGTAATTATTGGCTAGTAGACTAAAAGCCAACATACAGATCTATTTCTAAACTGTAAAATTATATTAGGCCTTTTAAAAATCTATTGTGTGTAGGCCTATAAAATAGGCTATATAATTACTTTTTAAAGTAGCATACCATATTTTTTTGTTAGGGCTTGGTACGACTAAATATCTATCTATATCTGTCAGTGTTTGTTCTAAGACTGCTGACCTGAATGTGTAGTGCACTGTGTTGCTGTGTTTTGTTTTTGTGGCCATGTGTCTTTTGTTTTGCCATGTGTCTTTTGTCTCCTCCCACGCTAGTCATGTGCCCCTCCTTCTGATTTTCCCGCCAACCTTAGTTTACACCTGTCCTGAATTTATCAACTCATTACCTTGTTTGCTCTCATCCAATAGTCTTCCCTGTACCCTGTATTTAAGTCCAAGATGCTTTATGCCTGGAGGCTATTCAAAACTGCCGTAACGGAGCATAACGTTGAACCCAACGCAAACGACGTCGGGCTTAACATACTGTTGTGTCACGTCAGTGCAGCAACAATGGAAGCCTGGAGGGCCATTCTGCACGTGGTGGCAGACAAGGAAATAGCTGAACTTGACAACAACCTCAGTAGTTTAAATGTATCATTGTTAGGAATTCTACAAAATGATAATATTACCACTGCTTTTGCTGTCACCAGAGGACAATTCAACACAACATGAATTTGTGTTATATTTAGCACTAGCGCTTTAAATCTCAGAGCTTCCGATACACCTAGATGCTCATTGGTGAACACCTCTGACACACCCATCAAACGAGAGTGAACTACCTCAGAAGCATGTTGCGCACCGGTGTGGAGCGTAACGGGCAAACTTATCATTCAATTAGGCTAACGCAACACACCGGTGCGTAACAATGTGCCGTTGAACGAACCCCTGGTGTCAGATTGTGCATCTACCACAGTGAGTGTGACTGTTACGAGCCTGTTCTCTTGTAACGTTTTTGGATTACTCTGCCTGTTTTGCCTTGGATTATTTCTGATTTTTGCTGTTGGATTTTTGTTGTTTACGACCTGCCTCAGTTAGTTTGGACCATCTTCTGTGCTTTGTCGAACTATTATCTCCTGTGCTTTGTCCAACTATCTTCTGTGTTTTTGAACTGACTTTTTGGCCTTAAAGGAGAACTTTTGAACTTTCTTGCTCCTTAAAGGAGAACTCTGGAAAATAAACAGTTTGATGCTTCAGCACTTCTCGTCTGCTCTTGGGTCTTGCCTGCTAACCTAACAGTACAATCTGAC
Source organism: Sardinella longiceps (assembly GCA_027497455.2). Classification (NCBI taxonomy): domain Eukaryota; kingdom Metazoa; phylum Chordata; class Actinopteri; order Clupeiformes; family Clupeidae; genus Sardinella; species Sardinella longiceps. The sequence continues at coordinate 25,398,606 of JAODXP020000030.1, read as the reverse complement.
CACAATGGACCCAGCGGACCCAAACCAGGTGAAGACTGCCCTTGAACAACATGGTATTGTTATCGGGAGACATCAGGCCCAGCTGGACTCGGTCACAGCGAGCATCAGAGACCTAACTGCTCAAATTCAACCTCTCCAGCTAGCCAGCTCTGCCGCAGCCTCCTCATCTCCACTCCATGAACCCGTCCGTGAACCCCGGCTGCCCCCTCCTGAAAAATACTCCGGTGAGCCCGGCACATGCCGTTCTTTTCTCTCACAGTGTTCACTGATTTTCCAACTCCAGCCCACAACCTTCCCCTCTGATCGAGCTAAGGTGGCCTATGTAATCACACAGCTTGCTGGCCGAGCTATGGAGTGGGGTACAGCCCTCTGGGATGCTGAGTCACGGTCATGTGATGATTTTGAAGATTTTTCATCCGAAATGAAAAGGGTCTTTGACCGCTCTAAACATGGCCATGAGGCGGCTCGTGAGCTACTGCGCATGCGTCAGGGGCGCAGATGCATGTCAGACTTTGCCATTGATTTCCAAACGCTGGCTACCTCAACAAGTTGGAATGCTGATGCCCTGTTTGATACGTTCTTGAATGGCCTGTCTGATGAAATTAAGGATGAACTGGTGTCTCACGAATTGCCAGCAACCTGTGAGGGCCTGATCAATCTTGCCATCCGCATTGATGTGAGACTACATGATCGTCGTCGGGGAAGAGCTCCTGCTCCTGGTTGGAGAGTCACCTCCAACTCTCCTGCCTCCAACTCTCCTGCCTCCAACACTTCAGCCCATCCTCCAGCTCCCAGCACCCCTGATCCAGAGCCTATGCAAATTGATCGCACTCGTCTGACTCCAGAGGAACGTCAGCGACGCCTTTACTCATGATCCTGTCTGTATTGCGGACAGCCTGGCCATTTCCTTACCCGTTGCCCAGTAAAAAACAACGCTCGCCAGTAGCCAGGGGGGTACTGGTGAGCGTAACGCACGTAAAGCCCTCCACGAACCAACGAACTCTCCTACCAGCTACGTTGAAATGGGACAAGCATCAACAACAGGTGATGTCTCCTCTTGACTCTGGGGCAGAGGAGAACTTTATAGATTCATCATTCCTGTCTCAATGTGGAGGACTTTTGAACTTTCTTGCTCCTTAAAGGAGAACTCTGGAAAATAAACAGTTTGATGCTTCAGCACTTCTCGTCTGCTCTTGGGTCTTGCCTGCTAACCTAACAGTACAATCTGACCACAATGGACCCAGCGGACCCAAACCAGGTGAAGACTGCCCTTGAAGTGGCGATGGGGTGGCAAGTTCTCCTCCTTGCCACCCCATCGCCCCTATGACTGTGCAATTGACCTCCTTCCTGGCATGTCTCCACCTAGGGGTCGCCTCTATTCTCTCTCCCGGCCGGAGACAGAAGCCATGAACAAGTATGTCCAGGAGTCCTTAGCTGCTGGTATCATCCGCCCTTCCTCTTCCCCTGCTGGTGCTGGATTCTTTTTTGTGGGGAAGAAAGATGGCTCCTTACGTCCTTGTATTGACTACAGAGGTTTGAATGATGTAACCATTAAAAATCGCTACCCTCTTCCTTTGATGTCATCTGCCTTCGAGTTGTTACAGGGGGCCACAGTGTTCACCAAACTTGATCTTCGGAACGCCTACCATCTAATCCGTATCCGGGAGGGAGATGAGTGGAAAACAGCCTTCAACACCACCTCTGGGCACTATGAGTACCTCGTCCTCCCATTTGGCCTTACCAATGCCCCGGCGGTTTTTCAATGTCTGGTAAATGATGTACTCAGGGATATGATTAACTAGATGTACCGCATGGCAGTACAAAATATGACCGCCGCTCAGTTCTGCACATTCTCGCATATATATGATGCTTGTCAACTTGTTTGGATCTCTCTCATGTTATAAATGTGTGTCCGCATGAGTGAGTTTGCTTTTGTGTACAAGTATAAGAGTGTGTGTGTGTGTGTGTGTGTGTGTGTGTGTGTACCCGTGCGCATGTGTGCTTGTGTGTACAGTATGTAGTGTGTGTGTGTGTGTGTGTGTGTGTGTGTGTGTACCCGTGCGCATGTGTGCTTGTGTTTATGTAGTTATATATGAGCACTATGGCAAGCCATTCAGGAAAAAAACCTTGAATATATTGAATGAAGTCCTGAATATATTGAATGAAACTCCGAATATATTGAATGAAAGAAAACCTTGAATATATTGAATGAAGTCCCGAATATATTGAATGAAACTCCGAATATATTGAATAAAAGAAAACCTTGAATATATTGAATGAAACTCCGAATATATTGAATGAAGTCCCGAATATATTGAATGAAACTCCAAATATATTGAATAAAGTCCCGAATACATTGAATGAAGTCCCGAATATATTGAATGAAACCCCAAATATATTGAATGAAGTCCCGAATTATTGAATGAAACTTGCCTCATCCGAGGTCAGTGCCGGTGGCCATGTGTGTCACAAGTATGGAAATGCCTGTGACCAATCAGTACCGCTTGGGTGGAGTGGTTGGCAATGAATGAGTAAATGAAGCAAAATTATTAAATAAATTACAGTTTTATTAATAATTTCATTGATTGCAGCTGCAAGGTAAAGTAGTTTAGTTAAGTCACAGTCAGTTATTTTGGCCGAGTAGTAATTAATCCAGCCGCGTCACCACCACCAGTGAACAGCACAGGAAGCGGCGACGATCCCACTGAAGCTAGCTGCTACGCCAACCTTCAGTGGGATCATCGCCGCTAGCTAGCTGCTACGCTAACCTTCAGTGGGATCGTCGCTGTTTCAGTGGGATCGTCGCCGCTAGCTAGCTGCTACGCCAACCTTCAGTGGGATCGTCGCCGCTTCCTGTGCTGTACAGGTGGTAACGCAGCTGGATTACTACTCGGCCAAAATAACTGACTGTGACTTAACTAAACTATTTTACCTTGCAGCTGCAATCAATGAAATTATTAATAAAACTATAATTTATGTAATATTTTTGCCTCATTTACTCATTCACTCCACCCAAGCAGTAGGCCTACTGCCTGTTCATGGGCATTTCCATACTGGTGACACACATAAGATGGCCACCGGCACTGACCTCAAATGAGGCAAGTTTCATTCAATATATTCAGAATTTCATTCAATATATTCGGGACTTCATTCAATATATTCGGGGTTTCATTCAATATATTCAAGGTTTTCTTTCATTCAATATATTCAGAATTTCATTCAATATATTCGGGACTTCATTCAATAAATTCGGAGTTTCATTCAATATATTCGGGACTTCATTCAATATATTCAAGGTTTTCTTTCATTCAATATATTCGGAGTTTCTTCAATATATTCAAGGTTTTTTTCCTGAACGGCTTGCCATAGAGCACATATGATGTAGGCTAAATGATCGTTTGAATTTTGTAACCCAGTTACCATTCACTTAATAGCACCATCTACAGGTCAATAGTTGTACTGTCATTAAATGTACATATAAATTCATTTATTTTATAGCCCCCAATGGATGAAATTCCACAAAACTTGACATATTCCCACAAGATGTCAGGTTCATCATACACATTAAATTTGGTGCAGTTTAGAACATCTGATATATAATATTGCATTTTAATTTTTTACCATGGGGGTGCAAATCACAAATGACTGGTTATAAGCTAAGTTGATGTGGGCTCTTGAGACCAACATTCCATAAAAATTTCATCATCCTCAATCTCACGGGTCAGGTAGTTTTTTAGAAAAAAACTGCATTTTCGGGGTTTCACGGGGGGGTCACGCAAAGATGGAGTGGCCCCCGGGAACCAAACAAAATTTTTCCGTAAAAGTCTACAGGGGCTACATGCCCACCAAGTTTCATGTGCCCCGGTGTTACGGTGTCCCGGGAATCATTGACCAAAAATTCAGGAAGTAGATGACGGGAGAAAAAAAAAAAATAATAAACTTTGACAATCATTATATGCATTATTATGATTATGATAAACTTTGACAATCATTATATGCATTATATGATTTGCAGCTAGTGTTGCATTGCAATTTGACTGCATTTCCCCAAAACTGGGTCTGGGGGCGCGGCTCTGCTGCTGACCCTGTGTCTCACCTGTCTGTATGTCCTCGGCGTTTTTATTGTGTTTTAGTGCGTTTTGAGTGTGTACAAGTGTACGTCCCGAAGTAACCCTCTTACATACACTTCTAATCGCATGTACTTCTCCGCCCTGTATATCGCCTTATTAACTCTCCTGACATCTCTACCTGACGCAAACGCTGCCAACAATGGGCCCATCCACGAGATTGCTCTCCCTCGCATCGTTTATACCAGGGATTTCCTTCTATCCTGTCGGCCGATTGCAAGACATTTGAATGCTGGATATACTTCATATGGATTACAATCACTGAGGATCACCAAACTAAAAAAGAAACGTGGATCCAGAGGAGGTGTTCGGAATCGTTTGAGGAGACGCGGAAGTCGGCACCCCTTGCCAGTGATAACTCTTTCTAATGTAAGATCGATCAACAACAAGTTGGATGAGGTAACACTTCGCATTAAATACGAGGAGGACTTTCGATGTAGTAACCTCATTTGTTTTACGGAAACATGGCTAAAGCAGGACTGTCATTTTAGCATTGATGGATACACTATAATAAGATCCGACAGAGATAAGGCAACGTCTCAAAAATCTATTGGAGGCGGTCTCTGTATTCTTGTGGATAACAAATGGGCGACACAGTTCACTATTCTAGACAAGATTTGCACAAGAGACTATGAGATCTTAATGGTCTCATTCAGACCATTTTACCTGCCCAGAGAATTTGGGCAGCTGACTGTCATCCTGGTCTACGTGCCTGGCCCTAATAACAAAGAAGCAGCAGAGCACATATTAAACTGCTTCAACTGCGCACTCTCTCGCTCAGCTGATCAGCCCGTTTTTATTTTAGGGGATTTCAACACGTTGTCCCTCTCAACATATCTCCCAACACTACAACAATATGTAGACTGTCCAACTCACGCATCTAACATCCTAGACCACTGTTACGGCAACATAGAACATGCTTACAAGGTGAGGTGCCGCCCACCCATCGGGAGGTCAGACCACAACGTCATTCACCTGCTGCCAAAATACAGACAGTTAGTGAAGCGCGAAAAGCCTACTATAAAATTCGTCAACGTTTGGAATGGGGAGACAATTGATAAATTAAAATACTGTTTTGAAACAACATGCTGGGACACATTCTTTGACTCCTGTGAAAACCCTCATGAGCTAACAGACTGCATCACGTCATACATACAGTTCTGTGAGGAAGCCGCAACAGAGACCAAAAGAATCGTCACATTCCCCAATAATAAGCCCTGGCTGTCAAAAGACTTAAAAGCCTGCCTTAATGAGAAAAAGACAGCTTTCAGAAGGGGCGATGTAGAGAAAATGAGAGAAATAAGGAGGGAGTTTAGAGGAAAGATGCAAAAAGCAAAAGTTGATTTTAAAAATAAAGTGGAAGAACAATTTTGCACAAATAATCCTAAACAAGCATGGGAAGGGCTTAACAAAATGATGGGCAGAGACTGCAAGGAACCAATGGACACTTGCATGGACCTACCCTTTGTAAATAACCTTAATAGTTTTTATGGAAGGTTTGATTCACCTGACAACAAAGCCAAATGCAATGCTGTTCTAACCAACACTCCTCAAACCACCACAATCCACCTATCAGTGGAGGAAGTCAGACATTGCCTCTCAAAAACAAACCCACATAAAGCGCCTGGACCTGATGGCCTCCGTGGAAGGGCACTGAAGGCATGCGCAAATGAACTAGCACCTGTTTTGACTTATTTATTTCAACTGTTACTGTCCACCTGTACAGTGCCAAATATGTGGAAATCTTCAGTCATCAAACCGCTCCCAAAGAAACCTGGGTCAAAAGAACTGAATGACTTTCGTCCGGTTGCCTTGACCCCCATCCTGGCTAAATGCATGGAGAGGGTTGCAATTAGACATCTTACTGCATCCCTGAACCAACTCCTGGATCCCATGCAGTTTGCCTACAAGTCCCATAGAGGGACTGAGGATGCCACCCTCACTCTGACTAACATGGTCACCAAGCACCTGCAAAATGCCAACACCTATGCACGGATTTTATTTATTGACTTTACTGGTGCATTCAATACAATGCAAATCCACATACTACTCCAACGGCTCTTAGACCTAGGGGTAGATGGAGGATTGGTGCATTGGATAAAGAACTTTTAACTGACCGTCCACAGCGAGTATGCACCAGAGACTTAGTCTCAGAGGAACTAGTCCTTAACACAGGGGCCCCACAAGGATGCTGTCTGTCCCCTGTGTTGTTCTCTGTGTACACTAATGAAATGTCACTCCACCATAATGATTTTAAGCTTGTGAAATATGCTGATGATATGGCTTTAGTGGGACTCTTCTATCAAAATGCCAGCATTTCTGACTATTTAAATCATGTTTTTAAGCTAGAGCAGTGGTGTAAGAATAGTTCACTTTTACTCAATGTATGTAAAACCAAGGAGCTAATTCTTAACTATACTGGTATTCCATCACCACTCTCACTTTCTTACCAAAATGTCGAAATTGTCAACTGTTTCAAGTATTTAGGCACATATATTGACTGCAAACTTAACTTCACTGAGAATGTTGATTCCATGTGTAAAAAGGCCAATCAAAGGTTGTTTTTAATCAGGAAACTGAAAGGTTTTGGAGTAAGTTGCAATATCTTGGAGAGAACATATGTAAGCCTAATAGAGAGTGTCCTAACCTATAATATTTCTGTCTGGTATGGTCACCTCACCCTATCCAACAAGAACAGGTTGTCCAGAGTAGTGAAAATGGCAGGAAAGATCATAGGACGACCCCAAAAACCACTGGACAATTTATATAGGACTGCAGTTGACAGAAAAACCATGAACATTTTAGATGATAATACCCATCCCCTTCACTCTGAATTTTAATTACTCCCCTCAGGGAGGCGCTACAGATCACACATGGCAAGAAGAAACATATACAAACACTCATTTATACCAAACGCAATCTCCATGGTCAACAAACAATGGAAAGGCTATAAGGTGTAGTGAGAACCAAGGGTCTGGAATTGGTGCCTGACTTGTATATGAAGTGTATGCTGGGAGGGGATGGATGCAATGATTTGTGTATGTGTTTTTGTTTTGAGCATTGGAATGAATGAGTATTTGTGTTTTTATTGTACAGTGAGACCAAAGGCAATTTTCATGCTGGCATGACAATAAAGTCTATTCTATTCTTCTATTCTATTCTATTCTATTATATGACCGCTACGCTTGCTACGCAGCGGCGGTCATAATAAGTTTGTTTTTGTTTATTTGGACGACATTCTGATTTTCTCAAGGTCCCTGGCCGAACACACCTCCCATGTCAGAAAAGTACTCCAACATCTCCTTGAAAACCAACTCTACGTGAAGGCAGAGAAGTGTGAATTCCACAGAGACTCTGTTGCATTCCTGGGGTATGTGATCTCAGCTGGCAGTATCCAGATGGACCCACAGAAGGTCAAGGCAGTGGTGGACTGGTTGACGCCCTCTTCCAGACGGGAACTTCAACGCTTTCTGGGGTTTAGAACACTGCTAAATTACATCAAAACGATGTGTTTCCGTCTTTGTTTCTCTCTTAAAATAGCGCTAAATTGTGTCATTTTGCTACGTTTTGATGGAAGCACTGAGAATGGGAATAGGCACACCGTTGTTACCAGTGCCCCTGTCTGCCTTCAGACTGGACCAATGCGTTGGGGGAAAAAACACACGCACTGTGTTATCTTGATTACGATGGTGGCCGTGTTCCTCACTCATACAAGGTGTTTGGACGAATGTTGGACGAATGAAGTTGGAAAGATGAAGAAAGATAAGAAGAAGAAGAAGCCTTCAAAGAACAGTAGAGTGCATTTTCATGCACTCTAAAAAAAAAAGGTACCTTTACTGACTCGGCAGTCATCAGCTGGCAGACGCAGGGAAGTCCAGTCAACGGTTTCAGTCCGCTCTCCGGCACCACTGCTGGGCTCCGTCGATGTCCTTGCATGCTTATGCACTCTCCGTCTTCTCACAGTTCCAATGGGGCTCACTGGTTGAGCTGGCAGGTTGCTAGCTTCTAGAAAAGTCCATTAAAAAGTTACCGAGCAGGCAACTCACGTGCGACACGAAGTTCCACTCTGCCTAGCATTAAATAGTCCACTTAACTGACAAACACTATCACCATTTAAGCTACTATAAGTCTTCATACCGAATACTTTCATTTAACTTACAATAGTCAAATTCATCTTTTATGAATCACAATAGCTACTAAACACTTAGCAAACTGCATGCGTGACTTGTTCCAACATGCATCTCTCATCTGCTCACGTTAATTACTCGTGAACTCTAGCAATTCACTTCCTTTTCCTTTGACCTTGCAAGTGATTGGCTTATCAGTAAAAGATACAGAAAATAAATAAATTGAAAACATTAATACAGGCTTCTTAACCTACATTTGTCAGGTATAATTAAAGCATTGTAGCAAATATTCACTACAGTAAATTATCACTTTATAACTTTTTAAAGTTAAATGACATGTTACCCAAAATGCATTTTCCACATAGACAGGAAATATAACCAAAATGACCTCATTCCTGGCCAATGAATTTTAACCCTTTTGTAACTTCTCATACTATTTATTCTCATGAACTTAATTACATTTTAAGCTATTTATACTATGAAACTATTTATTCAGACAGACTTTTAAATTCTTAATTATTTATTTCAACTGGGTTACATGTATTTATGGAAATATTCCTGCCATAGCCAGTCCCTCCAGGATTTATTGCAGCAAAATCAGCAAAATCAGCAATATGTTGCAAAATTTTGCTATGCTGCATGTTTTCTGTTATGTCGCATAATTTTGGCAAAAAGCACAAAATCCTTCATGAAAGCCAGCTCTATACACATCCTGCTAGTGTGTTTCCATATGTATGCACTTCTGGACTAGCTGGCAATTGCTGGACTAGTTTTGGCAATGGCCAATAACCCCATTCATCTTGTTCCATCTTCGCAAAGGAAAATACTGTTCTTAATGAAAGTGGGGGTAAATTGTTTTGCACTCCCTGTAACAAGATTCTTGAACATCAAAGGATATCCACCATAAATTATCATTTACCGTAAAACTTCAAATAATAGCCCGGGCTTTTATTTTCCGTAATTGCCAAAATGCACCAGCTTGTATTTGAGACAGGTGTCGATAAGAGACAGGCCTTTAATTTAGTGTTGAGTGTGGGACTAGAAATAACGACCCAATAGCATATGCAGACGGAAAGCATGACAGCAGGAGGTTACCACATTATATTACTTTAATTCGAATGTGTTTCACAAATCAGATCATGTTAGAATAAGCCTAGGCCTATTATAATATCTTAGATTACTGGTATCTTAAAATAACGAAACCGATGTGACAATACACGTTACCATCGAGCCTATGAACTTATTGCTCAAAACACATCAACAAGAAAGAAAGGACAACATCCCGAAGTTAATGACACAGCTATTATCTCTCCTCACCTCTCCTCTTACAAAACAATAAGCAATAGGCCTTCTCTAGGCTACAGGAATTCATAGCCTTATGAAAAACTAATGATAAAAAACGAAGTTGTAGACTATGGAATAATCCCTCAAGAAAGGTTTCAAACCTGCTGAGCAGACAGCGTTCATGGACCCCAGTCGTGGGCACTACCGCGTGCGCAAATAACATGACTTTCGCAAATAACATCACTTTCGCAAATAATGCAAATAACATGACTTTCGCACAGTGGCAATTTTAGCCCATTTTTAGGGGGGCTCCAGCCCTCCTGAAGTTTAGCTCAGCCCCCCTAAAAATCGCGGACACTTTATTTTTTTTGCGCACGCGAGCGCCAAAAAATTAAATTGCGGGGTGACAAGGTTTTGCTTCATTGTCTTTCGGAAGCTTTGGTATGGGTATATCTGATCCTACAATGGGAGTATTTGGTATCAAATTAAACTAGACAACGAGGCGAATTCACTGGCACCACTTGTGATGTACGAAATAGGGTTCGATTTCATTTTAAGAATTGCCCACATTTTGACAAGGAAATATCTTTATCTGGTGGATTAATTGGCTGCTGGACTTCCATCTAGTAACTCAGGAAGAGCTCAAGAAATAAAACAAAAAACCCCAAATACTGGATATTATGATAGACCTACAATTTGAACAGATGAATTTTCTATTACCCAAATATTGTATTACCAAGGGAGCACCCATAATCACTTCACCTCTTGTTCTATAGGCCATGCCTGTGCAATGGGGGACAGATAAGGTGCCTGCTCACCTAGGACATCAGAGTTTAGGACTACCCCTGATAGAAAGGAATATGATGCAGCCTTATTGCACCTCTTGCATTCCTCTTTGTGCAATAAACTAGGAAAAAAATATTAAAATATTAAAATACATGCTTTCAACTTTTTATTTTTTTTTTAATTCTAAAGCAAATGGAAGTCATATAACACAGGTAATAACTGAAATTAGAGCTTAAAAGTATGATAATTACCCTGAAATACAAAGGGCCTACCTTGGTCAAGATATTGGCATGGATAGTGAACTGATACACTGGAAAGAATCTAGATGGATTTTCTATAATTCCATTTCAAGAATGAAGCATATGTTTGATTTCACCAGAGCATTAATGCTCCAAAATAGACAATCTCTTCTCATACAGTAGGCCTTGTATTATCCTTACTTATATTACCTTGGAGCTGACCATTACCATCATTCAAGCAGGGCTGCCATCCTCAGTATTGCCAGTATTGCCCCGGCAATACTACTTTTCAATCTATTATTGCCTGGCAGTACTACTTTTTAGTGCAACATCAAACTTCAAATCTCACATGAAGTGCTAAAAGGATAATTAAAAAAAAAAATATATATATATATTAGGGCTGGGCAACGATTACAATTAATCACGATTAATCACACATGTTCCCTGATTAATCGCGATTAATCGCATTGTCTTACGCAATAACCATCTATGAATTCAAAAGTAGTGTAGGCTAAAAATTTATTTTAAAGGAATATTCCACCTTGAGTTAAAAGCATTTTTGGTCTCAGTGCATGTGTTTTCCTGGCCTAGCAAACCAATTTTACCTTAAGTTTAGGCACTGGAAAGTAAGTTGCTAACCGGCAATCCAGTGCCTAGGCCTATGCTAAGCTACAGCTAAAATAAAGCTTAAATTGGGATTGCCTGACAGGGAAAATGAGAACAAAATGTTTTTATCCACACATGTAACTCTAGGTAAGAGGATGAGTACCCTAACTCAATTTTAATTAAGAAGTGTAATATTCCTTTAAATTTGTTCTTGCCTAACTTTTCAGAATTTTCTCTAGCATAGGCCTTACAGTTGAATAAAATATTTAGCGTAAATCTCAACTAAAACAAGGTAATCAGCCTACAAAATGATAGTTTAGGCAATTGTCACTTAGGAAATTTGATGTTATCCTGTTTATAGCCTATGTGTCTTGCTTGGTGGTATGAGAACGAGTAGCCTAAGCTACTGTTTATAAGCAAGCACACTCCAGCAGTTTCTCTGAGGAAATGCAATCTAGTTCTATTTAACCTAGACGACCAAATCAGCCATGGAAAGCCGTCACAAACAGGTCAAACGGAGATCTGACCGACTTCAAACTGTCACATCACTGTGCTACAACTCCATGTGACGTGAGTTTCCAAAATCTCAACTTTGCCAGGAGATGAGTGACTGAAAGACGCAGTGACTGGTGCGACGGCAATAAATGCGTCTGAATCTATGCGTCTGATTCTTAGATTCTGTGTAGGTTTACTGAGTCTGACGTCTTTCAGAACACTGCAGCCCATCTAAATAGGCTATCAACTTTGAAACAGACTTCCATAAGGTTCTCCTCTTCCATTAAATAATGTTATTTAGGTCAAACGGTGATCTGAAACCCGATTTTGTTTACCTATAGCCCGAATGAAATGTATATGTATATATGTATGTATGTATATATATATATGGGCAATTCCAGCGTTATGGACGTGACATTTTCGTGCATTATTGATGAACAAAAGGCCAGATAACCTCCGCAAACCTAGCAGTATTTCACAATTTTTTTTCATATTCTTCTGCAAACTCCATGGCTGAATACAGGCAAACAGAAAAAATTAATATCATGATTTGCATCATAAGAATATGAGCCTTTCAATTTGCGTTATGGACGTGACGAAAAACGGACAAACTTTTGAGAGAGCGTAGTTTTTGCTGTGACGTGTGTGAAATTTCTAGAGAAATGTAAATATTACTACATTCATACCAAACAGGACACCTCAGTAAAGACAGAGAAAGACTTAATTTCAAAAGTAAATGTAAAAAAAGTTGGTTTTCATTGGGAGACATGGCGTTATGGATGTGACGTTATGGACGTGACGTCTGGAAAAACCCTCCGAAACGATACAAAACAATTGTGAACGGTGGATTTTAACCTGTAACAAGAGAAATAGTAATATAACAATGAAAAATAACTGATAGCATTGCAGCTTTGTGTGTGTTATCACCCACTTATGCCCATTATAAGCCCCTCCATAGACTTACATTATAGCTGAATAGGGTAAAAATTTTAACAAACAGATATCCTTTCGAAACTTGCTCAGTGGAATATTTACATCGAGACAATACTTTTTTGTATTGGAAGTTTTCTGAAAGAATTTGTATGTCCATGTAGGTGAGACTTAAAGTTTTAAGGTGAGGTTTACTTTTTCGTGGAATTGCCCATATATATATATATGGGCAATTCCAACGTTATGGACGTGACATTTTCATGCATTATTGATGAACAAAAGGCCACATAACCTCTGCAAACCTAGCAGTATTTCGCAATTTTTTTTCATATTCTTCTGCAAACTCCATGGCTGAATACAGGCAAACAGAAAAAACTAATATCATGATTTGCATCATAAGAATATGAGCCTTTCAATTTGCGTTATGGACGTGACGAAAAACGGACAAACTTTTGAGAGAGCGTAGTTTTTGCTGTGAAGTGTGTGAAATTTCTAGAGAAATGTAAATATTACTACATTCACACCAAAGAGGACATCTCAGTAAAGGCAGAGAAAGACTTAATTTCAAATGTAAATGTAAAAAAGTTGGTTTTCATTGGGAGAAATGGCGTTATGGATGTGACGTTATGGACGTGACGTTATGGACGTGACGCCTGGAAAAGCCTTCCAAAACGATTCAAAACAATTGTGAATGGTGGATTTTAACCTGTAACGACAGAAATAGTAATATAACAATAAAAAATAACTGATAGCATTGCAGCTTTGTGTGTGTTATCACCCACTTATGCCCATTATAAGCCCCTCCATAGACTTACATTATAGCTGAATAGGGTAAAATTTTTAACAAACAGATATCCTTTCGAAACTTGCTCAGTTGAATATTTACATCGCGACAATACTTTTTTGTATTGGAAGTTTTCTGAAATAATTTGTATGTCCATGTAAATGAGACTTGAATTTTTAAGGTGAGGTTTACTTTTTCGTGGAATTGCCCATATATATATAAACATGTTAAAATGCACCAGAATGCAGGAAAAAACATTGAACTATTCCAAAAAAAGCCAGGCTTAGTCTACCTTACTTTATCAAATAGTATACCATCTTCAATTCACAACTGCTGGGTAGACCTATTCTGTGACATTAACAATATGATGAAAAGCCCAACTACTCCTCCACCAGTATGACCAGCATTTACAGTATAATGAACCTACTGTACTTGCGTTGGAAAGCATGATGTTCAAACCAGCTCTGGGGGCTGAGCCCCCCTAAAGTTCAGAACCTAGAATCGCCCCTGCTTTCGCATATTTCCTTTCCTTGAGGAGATGCAATCTTTGTTCACGATTGAACCAGGCATATCACTTGAACTAGGCTTATGCATTGTTTCACAAGTGTCAGAAGGCCTATTCCCTACATTGCATTGCCTTATATGCAAAGAGATCGCTAAAATGTTTACCGTTAATGCACTGAAAGCTATTCATAGGCCTACTGAAAAACTTCATACTTTTTGTAATCATTTTGTAGTAATAATTATTTCAATTACTATCTGAGGAAGAGAGATATGTGTCATTTGTCATTATTCTGCCATTCAGACTAAGCTATTTTGTTACATGTACAGCAATCGATCCCAATGATAAATCCACCTATGGAAATTGGTCATGTCTTTTGTAAAAGTGTAGTAAGGTCTCAGGGTATATATAGGAATCCTGGTGCTGAATTTACTACCATTTACTACCTTTTTTCCTACCTTTTACAATATTTTTACTACCTCCACAACATCTAGCAGCGCACTTTTTTTTCTTTGGGGGAGGGGTGGCATCCTACATATTCCAACAATTTTGGTACGATCAGTGATCCAGAACACAATCTGGAATTCATATTGTGTCTTTGTCCACATTGCCCTGGCGGAGGTCTGCGCTCTCTCAGTACTTTTCTAGTTTTGGCTATGCCGCCAAAATGTGAAAACCCAAGATGATTCTTTCTGGTTACAGTACATACTGACTGTACAGTAGAAGTAGATACCCTAAATTACAGGAGCCTGGATAGGATCCTTCTCTCTCTTTCTTTATGCAACCTACTGTACATGTTCGGGGACACTTCATGACAAAAACTGAAGTAAAATCTGAAATATCTATTTTTGCTTTAGTCCAGTGGTTCTCAAACTTTTTGAGCTCAAGGCACCCCATTTTTTGCATTCCCAGCACCCCTAAGTTACTGTAAATTCTTGTTTATGATACAGCTTACTTGTGTCAGGACACCATATTAGGCCAATACTCCCATCATCATTAACACTTTAACATTCAGGATCATATATATCATTGTTTTGAATATGTTTATTATTTACCTTTATATTTATCACTCATGGACATATAAGGTTACACGGGACTCATCATAAGAGAACAGGATTGGGTAAGAGCCGTCTGGCCTTTCCCCATTCAATTTCTCATGAGTCCTATGCGCAATTAAGTGCACAGGCAGGCACATGCTGAGAATAGCTGTGCAGTGATCTTTCCACATATCTTTGAAATACTCAAAATCACTGTATGTTTGAAACACTTAAAAAAAATCATTACTGACGTGCTCTTTGGCTATATTTTCTTAAATCTAGCCTCATTCATTGCACTGGTGATTTGCAAAGTCAAGCTCGCTAGCAAAAATGACGGTTCATTTGAAATCGTTTTGATCCTTACGGGGCTTTGACGGATAATGTAGCCAAAATGTATGGCATTACGAGGCAAAGACTAGTGACCGGATATGAAAACATGAAGTAGCCTAGGCTATGCCCTCAAAAGACAGAGTGGAAGTACTTTAGACATCTAAATGGGAACTTTTTAACAGATGACAGACAAATTCAACATCAAAATTTTAAATGTTTTGCGGCTCCCCTCTTGCGCTTTGGCAGAACGGTTTGACAATAAATAGGCTGTAGGGGTTTAGCGAAAGCGATAGATAGTCTCGATGGATATTCTCATCCGCAATGACCTGCTTCACCCACTGTCTCTGGTGCATTTATCCTCATGGGTGTTTTAAGTACTTAATGACGTGACAGCAGGGTATAAAATTAACTTTATGACCCTTCTGCCAATGGCAGGTAAGGCCTGATCTTTTACCGGCCAAAAAATATTTCTACCGGCCATTGAAAAAAAATTAGGGTGCTAGAACTTTACTTTTCTCTCAGGTGTCTCTGTAACAAAAGCCATAACACATACAAGTTCAAGATGTATTTTGTAGCAGATGGTTATCTAAATTCAACTACTACAACGTCTACTGGATTTGCTCATTTCATTTCACATTAATGACAAAAGTCATAGGCCTATATGAAGCTTTCATATTTCAATAGTCTGCCAATGGCAGGTAGCTTGGTTTTTGCTACTAGCCAAACCAAATTTTTACCCGCATTTGGCCGGTGGCAGGTGCTAATTTTAAACCCTGCGTGACAGACAACAAAAGGCGACAGTTTCAGCTTTCAGTTTTAGTTTTCAGCCTTTTACCTCAAGTCGTCTAATCTTCATAGCCTTTGTTACTGTTCCTTTATTTGAAATGAACTAATAGCAAACTTGCGAAGAGATCTGGCAGGTAGCCTACCCAGATTGATTGAGCGCGCGTGAGGTAGGCAGGCGTGACATCATCTGTAGCTTATCACTCAGATTCCACTCGCAACGCAAAATCCACAGAAGTTTAGTAATTTAAGGAGTTAGGATGAATGTAAGTGAAACAAATTGAAAAATTTATAGCGTCATTTGGATGGGGGTTTAAAAATTTACTACCTCGTCAGATGATGCTTCTTACTTTTTACTACTTTTTACTGGCCTTAATTTGACCTGATTTCATTTACTACCTTTTACAACTTTTTACAAACCCGCGGACACCCTGGGTCTAGTCTGCTTTTGAATAAAATTGATTAAATATTGATTGAATTGAATAAAATTTAGCAACACAAAAAGTAGTCTTAAATGTTGAATTACCAGTTAGGCCATCATCCTGCTGCAAGTCTCTCATTCTTGTTCCCTTCACATGCCATTGTGCTCGTGTGTGCGCAAGTTATGGACTAGTTCAGCTGTGAGGGAGAATGGTGCCTTCAACTCCAGTAAAGTAAATAGGGGGTTAGGGGGTAAAACCAGGGGAATACTGCATAAGAAAGTAGGCCTAACACTGTCAAGCTAGTTCCAGTTGTGTTCAATATTGTGGCTTCAGTTTCTCACTCTGCTCGCTGAATTTGACCTGCACAGATCTGTGTCGGTGAAAACTAAAACTGTAGCCTTCTCTCCCTGACTGTCTGGAGGAACAAAATGAAATGAGTGGAGCCAGCAGGCGGCATTCACCTGGCTACAAAAACACCTGAAGGCGTTTTGAAAGCCAATTATCGGTGTGAGAATATCTAAAGCTGGGCATACACTGTGCGATATTTTCAATCGTTAGACGCAGCACCAGCTCAAACTGTACGATTAATTTGCAGGGGTTAAAAGTTCATAGCTCATCGTTGATGTTCTCACACTGTGCGATCTCATATTTGGCCACGACACAACTGCTCACACTGCGCGAGCGAATACTGAACACAAAACTCAAAATTATGGGAAGTCTTCTTGCCTGTTTGCGTTCTTCCACTGTACAAAAAGAAATGCATGGGCATATGGGACTTTGAAGACATGGGTTTTGTTTCATGTAGCACTGAAAGTGAATTCTGCATTATGTCTACAGCTTTCTGAATTCTGCACCAACTTTCATTGATGCAAATAAATAGGTTCTTTTTGGTTTAGTCCACTTGTCGCCATGGCTTCAGTAGACTTTCACTTTACCAATCGTATCCGAGGAGGCTCAGAGAGCAAAAAGCATTAGGTTAATAGGGAAATCGTGTCGTGGCTGTGCTTAAACTGTGCGAACACCCTCACGAGGGACGACAGAATATCAAACCAGTTTGATTTTCAGCCAACCCTACGATTGTCGATCGGGAGGTAGTCGTGGGAGGTTAATCGCTTCTCGTTACCCTGTGTATACTACACGATATGAGATGCATATCATATCTAGTGAGCTAAAAATCGCCCCGATCAAGAAATTCTCGCACGAGTGAAAAATCGTGGCAAAAAGGGGCAAAAATCGCACAGTGTATGCCCAGCTTAAGACAGTGTTTCTCAACCGGTGGAGCCCGCCCCCTGTGGAGGCGCAGAGACTCTCCCAGGGGGGCACCAGTAAGCTTCAGGATGGAAAAATCCTGGGGAAAAATGGGAAAAATTGTTTAAAAAAACATCTTATGTTGCATAGCCAACAGTCAAAATTGAAGTTTGGCTTGTTGAATACTCGCTCACTCTCGTCAAAATCGACGCTAGTAAACGAACTCATTACTGATAATCATATTGACATACTTTGCCTCACTGAAACCTGGCTAAAACCAGACGAATACCTATCGCTAAATGAAGCCACTCCCCCAGTCATTCAAACTTCCACACACCGCGCCAACGCGGGCGTGGAGGTGGGGTAGCCACTATCTACAATTCTAGCTGCAGTATGGCTCCCAAGCTCGAACATAAGTTCAATTCTTTCGAGGTACTCGTCCTCAACCTTATTCAACCTGGAGCTAAGCCATTAACTATTGTAACATTGTATAGACCTCCAGGGCCATACACTGAATTCCTAACTGAATTCTCTGACTTTATATCCACATTAGTTGTTAAATCAGATACAATAGTCATCTTGGGTGATTTTAATATTCACATGGATGTTGCACACAACAGCCTGACAGCTGCATTCCAATCTCTTATTGAGCACATTGGCTTCTGTCAAAATGTAAATGCACCTACACATAAAGACAACCACACTATCGACCTTGTACTAACTTATGGTACTCAAGTAGAACAACTTACAATTGCACCCCAACCAACATTGACTGACCACTACCTTATTACTCTAGAAATACCAGTCGACCATGTAGCGCAAAATGTAACCCACTACTACACTAGAGGCATAACGCCTAAAACCACTGACGATTTCATTGGAAAAATTCCTGACCTTACACCAACACGCTATGATAGTCCTATCCCATCACCAACACATATCG
Organism: Sardinella longiceps; assembly: GCA_027497455.2. Taxonomy (NCBI): domain Eukaryota; kingdom Metazoa; phylum Chordata; class Actinopteri; order Clupeiformes; family Clupeidae; genus Sardinella; species Sardinella longiceps. Next base: position 25,379,963 of record JAODXP020000030.1, on the reverse strand, counting down.
ACCAATTTACTGATCATGTTATGAACACATTACATTCAACACTTGACTTAATTGCTCCACTTAAAAAGAAAACAAGGAAGGTAGAAAAAACTGCCCCTTGGTACACCACACATACACGTACATTAAAACAGGCTGCTCGCAGACTAGAAAGGAAATGGCTCAACACTAAACTCGAAGTATTTCACATTGCCTGGAGAGAGAGCCTGAAAGAATACAAGACTGCACTGAACAATGCTAAAACAGCTTATTATTCCTCGCTTATACATGAACACAAAGACGATCCAAAATTCCTCTTCAACACTATATAAAATTTGACTCAGTCCATTCCAAGTCACCTCAGCAGTGACGACTTCCTGAATTTTTTCAATGAAAAAATTGAAACCATACGACTTAAAATTAGCAACATGCCTACAGCCTCTCTACTAACTACTGATAGCTGTAGCCAACCCGTAGCATACCTTGACTCCTTTATGCCCACTGATACATTAGAAATTTCTTCTCTCATTACTAAAGCGAAGGCGTCAACATGCCTACTTGATCCTATTCCTACTCACCTCCTCAAGGCAGCCTTTACACCGCTAGCTGAGACATTATTTGAAATTATCAATAGCTCACTCCTAGCGGGACATGTACCAACTACTTTCAAGACATCAGTCATTAAACCATTGATTAAAAAAACAAACCTTGACCCTGATCTTCTGGCTAATTACAGACCTATATCCAACCTTCCTTTTATATCCAAAATTCTAGAAAAAATTGTGTTCAAACAAATTTGTCGCTTCCTAGACGAAAACAAAATCCAGGAAGTCTTCCAATCAGGATTTAGAGCTAATCACAGCACTGAAACAGCCTTAGTTAAAGTCTTCAACGACCTCCTTCTTTCCATGGACAATGGTAATGTATCCATATTAATCTTACTTGATCTTAGTGCAGCTTTTGACACCATTGACCACGATATCCTACAACACAGACTCGAACATACGATAGGCATTAGAAATTCAGCACTAGCTTGGTTCAAATCCTACCTCACTGATCGATACCAATTTGTACATGCTCACAACGTCTCATCTTATCATGCTAAAGTTAAATATGGCGTTCCGCAAGGCTCAGTACTGGGCCCCCTACTATTCTCTCTATATATGCTACCTCTGGGTGAAATCATTAGGAAACATGGCATTGCATTTCACTCATACGCAGATGATACACAGCTTTATCTCTCTATGAAGCCTAGCGACTGTACTCCGACAACCAAACTTAATGCCTGTCTTGAAGACATTAAAGTCTGGATGTCAAAAAATTTCTTATGCTTGAACTCAGATAAAACTGAAGTTATGATGATTGCCTCTAAACAACTGAAGGACACCTCGCTTCACCATCATAGCTCACTTAGCAGTCCTACACTCTCATTTAGCTCACAAGTGAAAAATCTGGGGGTACTTATTGATCAAGACCTCTCCCTGAATAGCCATGTAAAGCACATTTCTAAAACATCATTTTTTCACCTTAGAAACATTGCTAAGGTTAGGAAGTTCCTGTCCTTTGAGGATGCTGAAAAACTTATACATGCATTTGTTACCTCCAGACTCGACTACTGCAATGCTCTGTTCTCAGGGTGCAGTAACACCTGCATTAAAAGTCTACAGCTAATCCAAAATGCAGCAGCTAGAACACTCACTAGAACTAAGAAATATGAACATATTTCTCCCATTCTAACATCTCTACACTGGCTTCCTGTCAAAAGTCGAATTGACTTCAAAATCCTTCTCATGACGTATAAGGCACTTAATGGCTTAGCTCCTGCATATATTACAGATTTACTTGTTCCATACCATCCAGCAAGACCTCTGAGATCTCAAAATGCTGGCCTCCTTGAAAAAGTGACCATATCTAAAACTACAATTGGGGGAAGAGCTTTTGCCTATCGAGCACCTCTTCTATGGAATTCTATTCCTCCCTACATTCGCGAAGCGGACACTCTCAATACCTTTAAGTCTAGACTTAAAACCTTCCTTTTTGACATTTCCTATAATTAGGAGTGGGCCATGGCATATCACCACTCCTCTTGGGCTTTCTTGGGAGGGCTACCTCTGCTGTTTTTCCAAGGCGGCCACTGACCACCCCCTTCTGGGTTGGTGAGATGCCATGTACCATACCTTAGTTATGCTGCGATAGCCTAGTGCTGCCACCTTCTGCACACTTGCCATCCTGTACAACCCTCTTTTTCTCTCTCTCTCTCTCTCCCTCTCCTCACTCTAGCTAGATTATATGACACATATCATGAAGTGATATCTTCCTAGATTGGCCTAATCCTCTTGTTTCTGTTTCTCTTTGTTTCTCTTGCCTCCTCTGCCCCGACGCACTGGCTGAGTGATGAACCTCCCGTACCTCCCTGCCACCAACCCTACCCCACTACGGATGCTGACCAACCTCCCCGGAGCCACACACCATGACCATCCCCCCTTTTCTCTGAGGCCCGTGATGGAACTGGCCTGATGGCCCCCTGATGACCACTACTTAGATGGCGACTGTAGTAATTATTAGATGTTCATAACTACTAATCAATGGAGCCGGCCCGACAAAATCAGCCAAAGAGTTTAATGCATTTGTACAGACACTAGCGCTGGGAGAAAGGACAGCGACACTGCCACAGGGGCAGGTCCTGGGCCAACTCCCAGATCACAGCTTGAGAGAAGCATTTATTGGGACACAAGCAACCCCCCAACATGCAGGAAAGCCATAACCATTTTGGTTACTGATTGGCACAACTGGTGTTTCTCCTTTGGGGCACAGAAGACTCTCATGCCATGTGGTGATTTATGACTAGGTCCATAAATAGAGGAACTGGTTAAAGCAATGGTGTTTAGGCAAACATTCCAAAGTCTAGTTCGCTGACTAGGCACAACTGGTAAAACATTTAAAGTTGCAACTGGTTACATACACACTCTGGAAATTTCTCTCACATTCCCTCCTTTTGAAAGTATATCTTTCAAACTCAAATGAAAAACAAAAATGCATTACAAAAGCAAACTGAGTCATTTGGTGATTTGGTATGGAAACACGCATAGCTAAAAGATGTCTTCTGTCACATTCAGTATGCGTTATATTGTCCATGAGCGCCTTTCCCGGCGCAGACTGCAAGTTGACGCAGCCTATTCTGCTGATCTTACTGAAGTCTTCAGCGGGGACACAAATGTTCATCAGGCACAATCAATGTGGCAACCGTCAACATTCTTGCTCAGTAATAAAACTGAAATAAAACTCTAGTCCCTAGTCTTCAACAGCACTTCTGTTACAGGTGTTACCCTGCTCCAGGCCACTGTCAAAAATAACAAACAGAAAATAACAAACTTGTAACGTTTTCACCTTATCTAAACTGAAGCAAGGGTTCCATAATGTGACATATGTTGCCTAGATGTCAGTCTGTAATGTGTGCTTTTGACAGATGAACCAACATCTCATTCTGCAGTTCTCACAACAGCCAGTGTTGACACGACGACTTGATAGTGCCCCCGCCAGTTTTCTTGATTCCAATGTTTCCTCCTTGAATCCACTGCGAGCACCCAAGAGCCTGGTTCGATTGGGTGTTAAACCTCTTCGTATGGTCCTCCACAAGCGCCTTCCAGCCTTGTTTGGATTTCAACGCCAGTCTGCTTCCAATGGCTCGTTTAGCCCTCCTCTGGTCCTTTTGAGAACCTGGTTCGGTGAGGTTTGGTGAATGGCAACCTCGGTGAACGCCAACATAACCTGTCAAGACAATAAAAACAGAGCAGTATCAATTTTCGAATTTAACTCACAGTCGCTTTTTTACATTCTGCAATTTGAACTGATAATGGAGAAACGCTTGTTACTGTGATGGAACACTCTCTGGGATCTAAGGCTTTGTTTGCGGACATCATTTAACGTCATTTCTTATGACTCCTTGCATATCATTAGTGCTGCATGAGTGGCTTAAGCCAGGTCACAGCCAGTTTTTGTGGTGACACTTCCTTTTAACACTTATTTTAAAATTCCATTTTATTTTTTAGATTCCATTCCTGAAAATTCCATTTTATTTTTTAGATTACATTCCTGAAATGTCTCCCCCCTTTGAAAGTATAGCTATGCTTAATACTTTCAACTTGGAAACTTTCAACAATTCAAAAGCCTTTGAAGACCATGTAGGCCTACTACGTTCATATGATAATCATTGAACCACTGCACTGTTTGAGAGTGTTCATCCAATTAGTGTTTTCTGCATCATGGTTTTATTTCATATCTTTATTACAATTTCATGTAGTCTACGGTGCACATCACCTATGTTGTAGCCTACGTTTTGCATTTCTCCATTATCAGCACTTCTAAATGCAACATTATTGACAATATTGACCCTACATATATATACTATTATAATAACACAATTATAAAACAATTTTAAAGACTATAGCTCAAGCATGAGTCAACATGAATTCTTCCAACCGGCAATCCACAATTTTAGTCGTCTTTCCGCAATGCCATCGATGGGCCCTACCGATGCCACACTGAAAGTAACAATTGGATTGCAGGCGAGCTGAAGTCATGTCGACAACTATTACTAGGCTACTTCATTTCTCAATGGCTTTATGGATTTATATACGATAACCACGGCATGCACATAGACAAAAGGTCGGCGGCAGTGAAGTTTTAGTCTGAATTGTTTGGGGTATACATGCCGTTAGAGATGACATAAGACTGGTAAAAACACATAAAGGTTTGCTGCCCCCCTTTCTCATGCGTAAGGTTAAAGTCATTAGTAGCCGATTCATTTGTCGTTAAAGACCTATCTCTTGGGTTCATAGTAATCATAACCATCTATTAATGTAGACCAATTCAGCACCCCTTTACGTGCGCAAATGCATGGGCTGATAGCAATGCATTTTCTTCACCAAACCCTTTGAATTGTCAGTCAACGTCAAGTTGTCAAGTCGGATTCTCATTTAATTTGCGCAAGCTTGTACAGACTTGGGTTTGTCTTATGAATTTACCAGGCTCTGCAGAAGCCTAATGCCACCCTTGTCTCTAGTTCAATAGTTATAAATAGTCTAAATAATCAATTTTCTCTGTACAGAGGGACCCCTATGTTCCTCTGTTGTGTTTGCGCGCACTTTGATTTACAAGCTGGCTTTCTGCTTACAGAGCCATGAAACTATGTGTTCAGCGTTATTCAGTTTAAATGTATAACATTCATTCATTTCACTCATACTTCGCACTTCACACATTCCACACCAAGGCCTTCTCACATCACATTCATTCTGTCTTTGCCCAAATCACATGCGGACACATCGGCATGGATGAATAAAAACTTCGATCGCAATTCTCAATTCACATGCGAATGACACAGCATGGGTAATCAACTTTTCAGCTCTAGAACCGGTTTTCATTCTGCATTAATTTCTTTGCTGGTAGCTACTCCAACACAATCAATTGAGTCGACTTTTAATTAATTGGTACCATTTTCTTAAAATTTTCCGGAATTAGTTTTTAATGAGTCCACAACAATACAAGCTATTCATTCAGGTGTTCTAACTCTCTGGGTCGGCACTGGTGATTTACATATTCTATCGCATCTATGTGGGCCGCACCTAATGCCAGTGCCCACGCAATCCACTAAGCCTAAATATAAGCACCGACTCAGTCTTTTAGGGGGAAAACCATTGAGTTGGATTTAGTGATTTAATGATGAAATGCACCACTTCATGCCTTGCCTTTAACGGCTCAGACATAGTTTTAAACATGGAATGATAGGCTACACCTGTTGTATGCATGGGCCTTCCATATATTGTAACCCTGGTGTTAATCTATTTTCCCTGTGCTAATATCTTACCCAATATCAAAATGCGTGAAACAAAACCAATAAAACAAATAAAATTCTCTGTTTGCAGAAAGGATAGAGAGTTTGGGCTGTGTTCTCAGATTATATGCAAGTTGACGATGCAGCACTGGTCTGTGCTGGTGTGGATTGCTCCACTGGTGTGGTCAGGATACTCGTTTCTTCAAACTCCTGATTATGCAAAATCAACACAGTCTTTATTGTCCCTTTGTTCTGCCACATCCTCTCCTCTGTGCTCCGTGCCTCCCCTTGCTCCTACCCCCTGACCTAGCCTCCCTCCCCCTCCTCCTTCTTGGTTCGTCTGCGCTCTCTCGTCATGCAAGAGTGACATGCGTTAGGTTCTGGAGCTCATCTGCTGAAGTTTTTTTTTTAGTTCTTCCCATACCTCATCAGCTCTGTGAGGCACATGTCACTTCTGATAGTCCATTCAGGTTAATATTCACTGCAGTGCTCCTAGGTTTTGCGAGTCTGAGTTGCGCATGCTGCTGGTTGATTGTACGGGGGAAGGTTGGACGGCTGGTATCGGGTTACGGGAGTGAGCTTGGTGAGGCAAAACATGACACACGGTAGTGGCTGTATTTCGTGACATCCTGGCTTCATCCTCAGTTAACCCATGTTCTCTCTCATCTGCATGGAGTTTTCTTTCTTTTTCTTTTTTTTTTTTTTTTTTTTTTTTTTTCAAAAACAAAACCAAAATGAAACAATAGCCTTAATGCTGCCCCTATTTTCTTAAAACTTCACTTTAGTTTCCCAGCTCCTATCATGACTGTGACCCTTCTACGCCCATACTTTCTTCTCGATGGAAAAATATCCCCGACCTCTATGCTCCACATGCTTTTACCCCTCATACTCATTTCTACTATACGTTGCCTTCGTACCTATTTCCCAATCATCCTATGCTGTCAATCCCCTTGGTATTTTCTGTGTTCCCACTATCCATCCCCACAATTGCTTCCCAATTATTTGCCACTGCATTCTCTATTCCCATAACTCCATGGTCCCCTAAATATTTTTATTATCAATTATCTGACGCATATTTCACCGGAAAACGAAAACAAGCATTATGGCAGACTCAGTAAAAATTCTTGACGTCTCCTACAGAATTACATGTAGATGCACACTTCTCTGTCTCTCCATACCCCTATGGTCAAGTGTGCCACTCCGTACACACATATACACACAGATACAGACAGTTCATTGCGAGGCACAGCCAGCTCAGCGTGGCTCTCTGACACACACGCGCGTCTAGGCTCAATGCTTCAGCACACACACACACGCTCACAGTTGCGACATACTCACACTTCAACCCAGCTGAAAACAGCCAGGCCGCAGCCAATAGTGCTGGCCACTATTACAAGCAACCAATATTTCAACACGAGGAAACAGATCAATCAAGTAATTCATCTCTCCTATATTACATTACGTCTTGAAACATCAGAATGCTTAAACAGCACTGATAAAGATGTTAACGTGTACACATATGTTAATATTCTCGCGCGCACACACACAAGCACAAGCACAAACACACAGTCGAGGCAGTCACACCCCGATACAGCTGACAGCTACACCTCACTCGACAACAATGGCCACAATATTCAGTACTGATACAGATGTTACAGTGTACACTTGTGTTAGACCCCCGCTATTCTCCCTGAGAATGCGTCTAACACCCCTCAGAGTCGCCACTATTCTCCCTGAGAATAGCCTGGATAATCCGCTGAATAACAGCGAAAAACCGTCACTGCGTGGATCCCCCTCACGCAGAGGTTGTCGATTATCTTTGTAATAGGTGCCTCTGCACAGTGATAATGACATGCGACTCCTCACTTGCTCCCTGAGCACGTGCCGCTCCCTGAGCTTGCGCAAAACACCCCTCTTTCAGGTACAGACGTCAAACACCCCTCTTTCAGGGCACACCTAGGCAACCGCACTGCTCCTCTAAGAGCAGTCAGCTTCAAAAGACACCAACTATCCTATTAATCACGCCTGATTTAATAGCGATAAGGCACCCTCAACCCACTCTGTTCCTCTAAGAACAGCAACCCACAGGCCTTTCTGAATTAACCACAGAAATTAAATGTGCAATTCAGCCCTCTTTACTAACCTTTGTCGGCCGCTCCAGCACGTTCGGGAATTCCGTCAGTCTGCTCCACGGATGTCGTCCCGGACTCACCAAATTAAATTCAAAGCGGTTTCTTCTCAGTGTGCGCGGTTCCGAGAAGTTGTGGCGTTGTCCTGGACTTCACCCTGTGTTGCAGAATTATGGAATCCCACTTCTGACACCAGAAATGTAGTAATTATTAGATGTTCATAACTACTAATCAATGGAGCCGGCCCGACAAAATCAGTCAAAGAGTTTAATGCATTTGTACAGACACTAGCGCTGGGAGAAAGGACAGCGACACTGCCACAGGGGCAGGTCCTGGGCCAACTCCCAGATCACAGCTTGAGAGAAGCATTTATTGGGACACAAGCAACCCCCCAACATGCAGGAAAGCCATAACCATTTTGGTTACTGATTGGCACAACTGGTGTTTCTCCTTTGGGGCACAGAAGACTCTCATGCCATGTGGTGATTTATGACTAGGTCCATAAATAGAGGAACTGGTTAAAGCAATGGTGTTTAGGCAAACATTCCAAAGTCTAGTTCGCTGACTAGGCACAACTGGTAAAACATTTAAAGTTGCAACTGGTTACATACACACTCTGGAAATTTCTCTCACACGACCAACACCCAATGAACTCTGATCCCACTCCAAATACTGACTAATCCCACACTCCAACTACTGACTCCATCCCTTGGCCCTGACTGTCGCACAAACTATGTGTATATCATCTCTGACTACATTCAGTACTCATACTGTTTTGTGTTAACCATGGTCAATCTATGCATCAGACTTTACGGATACTTTATTAGGCCCCAGGCAGGTAGGCTGAGTCCATGAGGCGTGGATCTGCCCAAGGTTTCTTCCTACATAACAAACTATTTACAAAGCGAGGAGTTTTTCCTTGCCCCTGATTCTCATGGATGCTTCCCGTACTGTCTGTAAAGCGCCGCGAGACAATGTACTGTATTTGTGCGCTCTACAAATAAAATTGAATTGAATTGAATTGAATTGAAATGTAAGTAGTTGGAATACTATAACACAGAAACAAATCAACCACACGTTTTGCGCACTACTCGCCTACTCAACGTTGCCTATCACTATTCCAAACGGAGTGTAATAGGCTGATTGAAGCTCGTTCAAAAATGCAAACTGCGTAATTTCTTAGGTAGTCTACCGATGTGGGAAAACCAAGCTTTGCATGCGTAAAGACCAGCTAGCCAGGGAACATTTCATCAAAGATAGGCTGATTTAATGTTAGGTAAAGAGGAGAACGTGTTAACTACTGGTAATATAAACAGTAGCGCTAGTTATGGTATTTGCAACTATTTTACCAGTTCTGATAATGCCCAAGTAGGCCTATGATATTTAGAAGGACAAATAGCCTTTATTTGTAAAGAGGGGCCCGTGTGCGATAAACCCACTTTAGGGGGGCCCAACTTGCAAAAGGTTGAGAACCCCTGCTCTAAGCTGTAGGCATTAATTAACTTTACTGAATTATGTACGAGTATCTGGAGAGACTGGAGTGAATGTGAAGAGACCTTGTGCAGAGATGTTCAGGCTTTCCTGCTTAAAGAGATCATCCAGCTGCCTCCTCAGTGTGGAGACTGATTTCTGCACAGCCTCAAAAGAGCCTCTGGGGTTGATGATGATGCTGGAGTCTGTAGAGTCAGGTGGAGTCGTCACTAACTGGAACTTCTACCAAGTCACAATGACAAGGAAAGAAGAAGAGAGAGAAAATTAACAAAATGTGATGTAATATGTAGGCTACAAGGGGATGCCTACAGAGCCTCAAAGTGTAATTATTTGGGTGCACATGCAATCTAGTATCTGCTCAGTTCAAATGCTAAATTATTGTCTGCGGACATGCAAGAGTATTTTTAGATTAAGTACTGATGAAAGAAAGTGAAACAATGTTAGGCATCAGTCTTGATGTATAAAGTCCTGCTCTCTTTCTCAGTCAATCTTTACTCTGTTCTTGCCCTGACTAACTTTAAAGACCTTTGAAATTGTGTAAATTTATGGCATTGGCATACATTACAATTGAAAACATATACATGTACGGTATACAGTAAAGCATCAGATTTATTGGCTATTACAATAAATTTAAACTGTTGTAAATGATAGAATACACTGCACTACCTTAAGGAAATGGATGTGATCCTCTGTGTGTGAAAGCTGCTCCAGTTCAACATCTCTCTTCTTCAGCTCAGCAATCTCCTGCCCCAGTCTCTTCAGGAGTCCTTCAGCCCGACTCACCTCAGCCTTCTCCTGAGCTCTGATCAGCTGTGTCACCTCAGAGCGTCTTCTCTCAATGGAGCGGATCATCTCAGTAAAGATCCTCTCACTGTCCACCACTGCTGTCTGTGCAGAGCTCTGAGAGGAGACACAAAGACAAACAAAACAGTCCATCTACTCTACGCTGTTTCACTCCTGATGTCCACAGTGGAACTCAGAGGGGATAGAAAGAGACTCAACAATGCAGATTGGGGCCTTGAGGTCACAGCCAGCTGTTCACATCAGGACTAAAATAAATGAATTACACTTAAGTAAGAGGGGTGTTATTCGCTAGTTGCGATGATGAGCGGTTCAAGAGAAATTTAGCTTTGACTTTACATAAAAACATTAATGTGGCTGTGTCCATCCATAGGCCTGTCCATTCATCTCAGAGAAATATCTCTCTGATCTCCTCAGTTAAATAGGACATATTGGATATCAAAATAAACAGGACAGGTGCAGGTGGGGCGTGAAAATGATCAGCCTTCCGAATTGGGGAATGACAGAACAAGTTTGAGAATGACTGGACTATGACGTAACTTGCCCCTGGCTAATAGACTGGATCCACACTGTCCATCTATCCAGTGTATTCAAATCCAATCAGTGGTTGTTTTCTTGTAGGTGTCACACAGTTCTGACCTTGAGAGTCTCCACAGCCTTCCTCAGTTCTAGAAGCTTCTTCTGTTTCTCCTGAAGTCTCTGCTGCAAACTCTTCTTGGAATCCCCCATCCGCTTCTATATAACACCACAGTTAGCGGAAACTCCACCGTTCTTCTCATAGCCAACACCACAGTTATAAGGAACTACACCATTAGTTCTTCTCATAGTATATAACCAACACCGCAGTTGGTTATATATTACCATTGGAGTCTCAAGTCATGTATACAGGTGACAAATATGGAGAAGCTTTATAGTAAGCACAGAAGAAACCACTATTGGGATGTAGAGAGAGCATGTCTTTAGACATGATCCTGATAGATAAATCATTAACCCCTATACAGGTCAACAAACTATTCAATGCTGGTATGATTTTAAACATTGCATTATATAGCATTGCATATTATCTAACATTAATCAGAATAGCGGTGGAAATGGACATCTACAGAATCAACACTTTCAGAGTAAACTATGAACCACAGAGGTGGTAGTAGGAGCTGTTTCATTACATAATCTCTCCATTGCACAACACAACCACCAGCAGGGCCTTGTGACTGATGACTCATTAGAATTATAGGTCAAAGTTCAACTGATCATGTTCAGACAGATAAGTCCATACTTACATATTTCACAATTTAGAGTTCAAACTCCAACTTCATACACTGATACATAGTCTATTTTACAGTTAATTTTTTTGGCTTTTCAATCATTTTTGAGTGTAGCATTTGCAACTTTGCACAGCATTTTAAAACTTTAAACCTGGTTTAAGCCTGAGACACATATAGATTTCTAGGCTAGTTGTCTTTATGGCATCTAATCATACCTGCGTGTGACCTACCTGTTTGTCCGCTCTCTCTGCTTCAGCTGAGACAATGTCATGGCCTTTGTGTTCATCCACCAGACACAGCACACAAACACAACTCTGATCGGTGCGGCAGAAAACCTCCAGGAGCTTCTGGTGTTGAGAGCAGACCTTCTCCTTGAGTTCATCTGTGGCATCAACCTGTGCAGGAGTAGCACCAGTGTGAACTGAGCTCTTCCTCAACTGCTCCACAAGCTCAGCAACAATGTTGTTCTTGTTTAAAACGGGTCTCGGCGTGAACGTGTGTCTGCATTGTGGGCAGCTGTAAACTCCTTTCTGATCTTCCTGATCCCAGCAGCTGTTAATGCAGACCATACAGTATGTATGTCCACAGTGAAGAGTTGCTGGATCCTTTAGGAAATGCAAACAAATGGGACATGTGAAAAGGTCCTGGTTACTCGAACTTGCCATTCTTCTTACGGACACCAACAAGCACTGACTTTCAAAAGGTCTGTTGTTGAGTAGTTACTTTCAGTTTTGTTTCTCTTGAAACCAGTCTCAACAGTTTCTGTTCTATTCTGTTCTGCCCTCTAGTGGAAATATATGGTAGTGAACAGCTCAATAGCCCCATGATGAATATTTTACAGCGAGTGTGCTACATATTACTAGCCTGACATAGCCCGACCATAATACTGCTGTTCATCCGTATTCATGGTCTGGAGGTTCTTTAACCTGACGCGATTATACTGCGGGGGGAGGGCATTCACTTCTGGTTTAAAACGATTGGACAGCTCGTCTAATCAGCTTCGCTTATTGGCCGATAGACTCTCTACCGATGTGAACACGCCCCAGAGGACCGTGCCCAGACCATGATACGTATGAACATTCGTATTATGGGCGGGCTATGTCAGGCTAACATATGTGTCCCAAAATTGACGTATTTACAACCCCCACGCCACTGTCAACATCAAGGCAACTCATGCGGCTTAACATCTAATGGCACAATGGACAGTAATACCATCTCGTCCTGTGTATTACAAATCTGAAAATCTGGATGCATCCAGTGACTGCTGAGAAAGATCAGTTTAGAACATGGGAAAGACCGTGTGACAGCCTGGAGAGACAGCTGACTGAAGGGAATAGACCCCATGGGGCTGTCATGGGCCAGCTACCCATGACGGCTGACTCCAAAACTTTTCAGTTGTTGGAGTCACCCGCCAAATGCTACAGAAAATGAAGAAGGAAATATACCCCTGGAGCCTGCGAGAGTAGGGGCGCAAGATGGCTCAATGTTTGACTACACGGCTACAAACCTAGGAATGGATATGACTATGAGCAAGAGTACGACGCATGAGGCAACAACACTCCAGGTTTGCACCTGTGGATGGACGAAAGTAACTTCTTTCCGTCTGAGAACCCACCAAGGAAAGTGGGGGTGCTTGAGAGAGAAGAGACAAGGGCCTTGCATTGACCTGTACTACTTGAGGAGTAATCAGGCAAGTCAGTCAAGTGAAGCACAGCGACCGGACATAAACCACAGTTCGCAGGGCATCAGCACCCCTGTCACTGAGGAGGATACAAGCACAGAAGTGATGGTGGAGGAGCCCATCCAACCCAGAGGCCTCCCCTGGAGAGAAAGATCAAAGGTCACAAACCGGGAGTAAAGTGGCCAAAAGCTGCGGATAAAAGAGAGTGGGAAACCGCCAACCACGGCCTGGCTAACATCTTAAAACAACAAGTGGGTGCAGCAGAGGAAAAGCTAGAGAGGATTGGTGATATCATCTACCGGGAGGAGCGCTTTGGAGAGAAGGAAAGGAGAGGCCACAAAGAAACACCTGCACCAGTGAAATCTAGAAGGCAGCAAGAGATCGATAGGCTGGTGAGAGAGAGGCGACAGCTGAGAAAGCCTCTGACATAGATAGGGAAGGTCTTTCCCTTCTCCAGGATGACATCAAGTCTCGACTGGCAGCCTTGCGAAGAGCAGAAAACTTGAGGGAAGCGCCGCAAGAAGGAACACGTAAGAACACGTTTCTATAAGAACCCCTTCAAGTTCGTTAAAGACATTTTCACCAAGGAAAAAAGTGGAACCCTGAAAACATCAAAAAACCACAATGCCAACAAGAACGATCCGCTAGTGATCCCACATGACATCCCACCTATTCAGCCTCCTGAGTTCCTGGAGAGTGGCCCTCCAAAGTGGAAGGAAGTGGAGAATATTGTACGGCGGACAAGATCAGCATCAGCCCTGGGGCCAAACGGAGTGCCGTATATTCTATAAGAATGCCCCAGACGTTCTCGGTTACCTATGGGAACTCATGAGAATAGTGTGGTAGAAAGGGATAATCCCTAAGGCTTGGCGTAGGGCTGGAGGCGTACTTATCCCCAAAGAGAAGGATGCAGCGGAGATCAACCAATTCTGTCCTATCTGTCTCCTAAACGTGGAGGGGAAAATCTTTTTCAGCGTTATTGCACATAGGCTGTCTACCTACCTGGTGAGGAACAAATATGTGGACACTACCATACAAAAGGCTGGCATTCCAGGGTCCTCTGGGTGTTTGGAACATACCAGTATGATCTGGCACCAGATCCAAGAGGCACCTTTCTTGACCTGGCCAACGCCTTTGGTTCAGTTCCCCATAATCTACTCTACATAATCTCTCTTTTCAAGTTCTTCAATGTCCCACCATCAATTACCACCTTAGTGAAAGCCTACTTTGAAGACCTACAATTGTGCTTCTCCACGGCTGACTTCATAACATCCTGGCTACGTGTAGAGATAGGCATCATGGCGGGCTGTACAGTTTAACCATTGGCTTTTACAATGGCCATGGAGATCATCATCAGGGCCTCAAGGTGGGTGGTGGGGGGAGAACCACTCTGACCACCACTGCAGCATGCACCAGGCGGCTACTTGGTAAGCTGCAGGAGAGCCCGGATGAAATTCAAGTCCCGGAGCATCTCTGTTGTCAAGGGAGAGCTAAAAAATGTGAGGTTCCGCATCGACGATGACCCAATACCAACAGTGTCTGAACAACCCATCAAGAGCCTAGGCAGATGGTATGATGCGAGCCTCAAGGACAAATACCAGGTGCAGCAGGTAAGGCAGAACATTACCAGCAGCCTAGAAAACATCAACAAGACCCTACTGCCAGGGAAACTGAAGCTCTGGTGCCTACAATTCGGACTTCTCCCCCGGATAATGTGGCCGTTAACTATCTACGATGTCCCAATAACAACTGTGGAAAAGTTGGAGCGAACTGTGACCGCACATTAGGGCTGGGCGATAAAACGATAGCGATATGAATCGCGATAGACACGTACTCGATAGCAATAGAAAATGCGCTCGATAGAACTTTCGATAGAATTTTTTTCCCCTGGGCGGATTCTAGCTCCGCTCTGTCCGCATTTTCAAGAGGCGCGCTGCTCTCATTGACTACGCTCTACCAGAAAGGGCACGCACTGACTGATTGTTTACTAGTTAGCTGCTGCAACTCAGGCTTGCTTTTCATGTAGCCTGAAACTAGTCAGAGATACTTTCAGCTGATTCATGTTCTGATTTAGTAATGCAGGGTAATCGTAATTAATAACTGTGAGTAGATTGTTTGAAAAGTCGGAAAGGCCTGATGAACAACACTGTTCACATATGAACTTGTAAAGTACGACAGCCGACAGCTAACGGTGCACATGGCGTTACTGGCTGCAGGGACAGATTTGACGATGTTAGCGCACAACTGCTACCAAGGTAAACATACAGACAAAGCTCAAACTAGCTAGTATGGTCAGCAACCTACTGAACACATTAAAGCTGAATGATTTTGTAATTTTACCTTAATCAAACTCATTGAAGTAATCCATGTTATCAAGTAGCCTTGTGTGAAGTGAAAAGCATGCCAGTGCACCAAAACAAACTTCGTTTTGAAGTCACATTATGCTAACGAGTCTGATTCAGAACAGTTGCCACATAGGCAACAATGTAAACCATACAAAGCCTCTCTCTGATTGGCCTATTTAATAGATGAATAACATAACATATTTTAGTTAAAATATTAATTTCCTTTATGTATTGGTAGGCCTATTTATTCAGCTTATATTTTAGTGTGGAGAGACATTAGACTTCTCCTCTTAAATTATTATTTTTTTGACTACTAGTTTTATTTAAGGAAGAGAATGGGCTACTTCAGGAGTTTAAAAGAACCCTAAAATAATAGGCCACTTTAAAGCAGAATTCAACCCTGCTCAAACACTATTTTTTACTATATATTTATACATGACAGTGCTGCCATTTAATGTAATGACTCTATATTAAAAATAAAATATAAACTTAAAAAAAATTTAAGGTGTTTTGCGCACCTGGGCCTATTTAAATACGTCATTAAAAAAATTCAATAATTATCAATATCGACCAATATACTGAGCGTATATCGTGATAGAGATTTCAGCCATATCGCCCAGCCCTACCGCACATGTCAAGAAATGGCTTGGACTCCCACACTGTCTGACGAACATCAGTCTCTACGGCAAAGGAGTCCTTCAGCTACCCATCACAAGCCTTGTCGAGGTGTACAAGTGCTCAAAAGTAAGGCTCCTGATGACTCTAAGGGACTCGAGGGACCAGACCATCAGCATGGCGGCACCATCACTGAAAACCGGACGGAAATGGACACCATCTGATGCGGCGCAGCAAGCAATGTCAGCCCTGAGGCATACTGACATTGTGGGGCAAGTCCAGATGGGAAGAGGAGGCTTTGGGCTTGCGCCACGTAAACCATCTTGGCGTAAGGCCTCAACGTCAGAGAGGAGGAAACTGGTGGTGGAAGAGGTGCGCCATCAGGAGGAGGCTGGGAGAAAGGCAAAGGCTGTCTCTCTTGCCAAACAGGGACAGTGGACGAGATGGGAAGGACTTGACCGGAGACAACTCACTTGGAGGCAGCTCTGGGAAATGGAGTCTAGTACCATAAGCTTCATTATCAGAGCTACATACGATGTGCTACCATCTCCAAAAAACCTCCAGGCCTGGCATGGGGAGGATCCAACTTGTGCACTCTGTCCAAGTCCAGCGACTCTCAAACACATTTGACCGGGTGTAAGACCAGCCTCACGCAGGGTCGCTACACCTGGAGGCACAACCAGGTTCTAAAAAGTTTGGCAGCGGCTCTGGAGACCAAGAGAATCACCATCAACTCCTCACCCAGGACAGCATCCAACTCCAGCAATATTCCAATTTTTGTTCGAGAGGGACAAGGTAAGCCCAAGCATCCCCCACCCAAGCCAGGCATTGGAAGGCTAGCCATGGCTCAGGATTGGAGGATGATTGCGGACATCGGCCAGCAGCTCATCTTTCCACCCGGAAATAGCATCCACGACTCTGAGGCCAGACTTGGTACTCTGGTCTCCCTCAATCAAGGCTGTCAACATCGTAGAACTCACAGTACCATGGGAGGGTTCTACAGAGGAGGCCTATGAACGCTGTTACGCCCCAAAATGAGGAATAACATAAAAGGAAGGCACGGAGCAAGATTTACCAAAATACGAATGACATTTATTTAACAAACAAGTGGACAACAACGAAACAAACAGAACGAAACGAACAGAAAAACAGTGGGTTTTAAGGCCTTTGTGAGGCAAGCAACCCAGACAGAGACACGAGATGGTGTCTGCTGCTCTCTCCCTCCGCAGTGAAGGGAAGGGACTGGTTTTAAAGGAACGGGAACCTGTGCACCGGCTCCCAATCGCCTAATCAATCCCGCAGCGCACCTGTTAAGACACAGACAAAACACCAGGAAAAGGGAAACGGGGAAGCGGCCACGCCCCCAGGCCTAGGGGCGTCACAACGCAAGAAGCTGTGCCATACAGAACTGGCTGCAGACGCATGGTAACGTGGGTGGAATGCGCAAGTCTACCCGGTGGAGGTAGGGTGCCGAGGTTTTGTGGCTGCATCTACGGTCAGACTGCTTAAAGACCTTGGTATCCAAGGACAGCCTCTGCGACAGACAATTAAATCAGTCTCTGAAGTGGCCGAAAGAAGCAGCCAGTGGATCTGGGCAAAAAGGAAAGACCCTTGCTGGGCGCATAGAACATCTGGTTCCACCCACTAGCACCCCATACCCTCCAACACCCTCTCTCCCACCCAGGTATGCGGTCAGCTCCAGGTCTGACTCAGGGGAGTGGACACCCCTGCCGTGCATAGTCTAGCGGACTTGTGATTGGGCATGGGAACAGGCTCAGGCTTGATCACCCTGTAGCTGGCCACCTTTGATACGGGTGTCTAGTGTTGAAAGGCCGAAACACCCCCTGATTCAAAGGAACACTACTGATGATGTGGCCCAAAATTGACGTATTTACACGCCACTGTCAACATCAAGGCAACTCATGCGGCTTAACATCTAATGGCACAATGGACAGTGATACCATCTCGTCCTGTGTATTACAAATCTTACCACATAAATTACAGTTTTTCTCTATTGGTTTGGCTCATTTCTTGAAACTGAGATTACATTCTCAAAATAACATGGACAAGTCTCTATCTTGAAGAGTTGTATTTATCATTGTTTTCATCAAACCTTAATTGGATTAGTACATGTCTCTATTGTCTAGTGCATTTTGGAAATTATTAAGTTTAAGTGGCCTTCAGCTTGCACAGTTTGCCTACATTTACCACATCTTCCAGTTGAATAGATCTTATTGATCTCAACTGATTAGTAAATTTTCAGTCTTAATGGCTGTTCTCTCCAAAATATGTCAGCATGATTTCATTGTATAAGTCATTGTATGCATAGTGGTCTGTTCAATTGTCAAAATTAGTCAAGACATGTAAAAGCCCTTACCGCATATAATGTTTATGTATTATGGAAGGTGTTCATGTTTGGTTTGTGCAATGGTATGCTTTATTCACTGTATGTTGTATGGTATGGACGTGGGATATCCCTTTAAGGCCTTGGCCTCCCACGATTTCAGTGGCGCACCCAAGCTTACTTAGCGTTATGGCTGTGGGACGGTCCGTGGAAAGAAGCAGCAAGTGCGTGTGTCTGTTCGAATATGTGGCGCCAGTTTTGTTTGCTGCGGCCACAACGAATGTAAAATTAAGTCTCCTCAAATATTTAACAGCAGTTAGGCTGAAGTTGTTCAGAGGCTGCTTTGATGAGGGAGACAACACGGTAACCGCACAGACTGCATTTTGTTTTGGCCGCGCGTTGCCTATCAAGAGGACGCACGGGGAGAGAAACTTTTTCAAAACAGTGGATTATACTCTACGGATTGTCTCAGATCAATCAGGTTTTTTTCTATTATTTTTTTCTAAAATGTTCTAAATTTTCTAAAATTTTTGCTATTTTTGTTCCTGTAGATTATATTTTTCGTTCGTCCTGCTGGGAGGATTATTCTCGCGGCCTTGCTACTTCCTTGTTTTGGACTTCCTTGAATTGGACTGGTGCGCAATCCTGGGATTGGACTGTCGGGGTGACTAATAATTTGTTGGTGTGGACTATGACTAATAGGGAGAATATTGTTTGCTTTGCACGGGCCATTTGAATATAATATAGCGCGCTGAGCGCGTCTTTTGAATCAACTGTGTTCTGTCTTTATGAGCTGTTCAGCGCTGTCTGAATATTTGATTGTGTTTGCCTCATGTTTATCTCTATGTAGCTCTATATTCACTTACAGGCATGCATTTAATTAATCTCTGAATGCTAGTGAAAAGTCATTGGTTATGGTTTCATTCTAAAGAACCCCTTGTGCGTTTAGTAGCTCAGTCATCTAAAAGAAAGTAAAGGGCTGATTGTTACAATCAGCTACTCTAATCTCTAAACTATGGAGACTATGCTGTAGGAGAGGCCGTCTTTCGGACGAGACGTTAAACCGAGGTCCTGACTCTCAGTGGTCATAAAAGATCCCATGGCACTTGTCGCAAAGAGTAGGGGGTTCCTCAGTGTCCTGGCTGAAGTCCCAACCTGGCTCATTCAATCTGGATCCTACTCATCTCCCCACAAATTGGCTCATTCATCCCTTATCTCCTGTCCATTCCCTCACTCTATACCTCAGGCTGGTGTGTGGTGAGCGTTCTGGCGCCGAGCGTTCTGGTGGTTAGTGAGGTCCCCCCTTACACTGTAAAGCATTTTGGATCAACTGAGTTGTGTTAAAATACACTATATATAAATACACTTGACTTGACTTGACTAATCCACTCCTTTGAGCTGCAGCAGGTCTGCAGTCTTTCAACACACAAAGCAGATAGGGAACTTGATCTCATTTTCACTGCAACCCAAATACTCTGCTCTACATCTATTCAGTTCAGAAACCCTCCACACCTGCTCCCACTGTCTCCATCCATCACAATCTCTGCAACCTACAGTAGGCTATAGTACCTCCCAATCACTTCTCATCTTCTACTTCCTCCTCCTCTTCTTCTCTCCAGGGCAATGAATGAGGCCACAGAGTCTCTCTACCCTGAGCTCCTGTTTGGATTGGCAGTGAGGCCACAGGGTCACTAAACAAGTCAAAGAATTTCTGTCAGAAACAGCACTCCTCTCAGTAACGGAGGCCCGTAAAGTAGCCAGAGCAGTTCTCAAACTTGATCTCGACCACAGCAGCGTTTGATAAAAATATGCGTTTGATAAAGATATTGATGGAAAAAACACACCAGGTTTCTGATTCCTATCTCACTTAACGATTATGACATGGCTGGGCAAACACCCCCTCACCACTGGAGTACCCCAAGGCTCAGTGTTTGGGCCCCTCCTCTTTGCCCTATATATACAACATCATTGGGCTCAGTCATCCACTCGTATCACTTCTCCTACCACTGTTA
>JAODXP020000030.1:25339474-25341974 GCA_027497455.2 Sardinella longiceps | reverse complement strand
TCACGAGTAGGCTACAGCATGTCAAATATATAAAAAAGACGACTTCGTTCCCGCCTGGATTCGAACCGGAGATTTGACAAAACACCAGGCTGCTGCCGTAGGTGTGCTTGGCCTTAACCCTCATCACCACCGTTCCTGATAATCAGAATGAGGCACAACTTGTACTTGACTATCCAAAGAAGGACGTTTTTAACTTTTTTTGTTTTGTTTTGTATGAAGACTCATTAAATAACGTGGTTATCATCAAATAGCCCATACAAATTGAAACACTGTCATGTCGGGGAATATTATCTACCACTACCACTAAGTTTATCATTGTGTAGTTTATTTATCAACACTAGCGATTTTATGAGCTTATGCTGCTAGAACTTTAGCCATGCTATTTTGACATGCTTTTTTGCAACGAGTGCTTCCGAATTCTCCCCGAACGCTGCCGAAACATCTGGGAACGATGTAGTTGGAACAATGTAAGTTGTAACCAATGTTGTCAGGACTAACATGTTACGACAGAACTTCAAGCTCGTTGGGAATTGGTCGTTGTTTGCCATCTTTATCGTTAGTAACTGCGTCAGACAACGGTGGTTAGCTAGCATCCGTCGGGAAACGGAGTCCAGGATTAGCAGACGTTGTTATGGTAACAAAAGACCCTACTGTGTTTGGGTACTAAACAGTGTGAGTGCAAACCTGGGAAGGAGGACAACTGTACTCAGGTGCACTACCTTACCAGTGAACTCTACCTAGTGCCCTTACACACTCACACACTAACATCATTACACACTCACACACCTACGCACTCACACACCTTCACATTAATATGGTTGGGATGCCATATTCACTTATACATTACTTACATTGTTATGCTGCATACTCACACAGTAATGTATACTAACCTATACAACCACCTACACATACAGACATCAATTAGCGTGCGCACACACACACACACACACACACACACACACACACACACACACACACACACACACACACACATACGCACACACACACAGACACACACTCACCAGGACTGGGAGGGCAGGGTTGGCGCCTTGTACCATAGGGACTTGTCCAGCAATCTGCACGGGGATTTGTCCAGCGATCTGCACAGGTGGCTGACCAGCGATCTGTATGGGGACTTGACCAGGTGCTTGGCCAGGTGTCTGACCCGGAATGTTGAGGAGGTTGAATTTGGGAACCACAGCCACACTCACTCTTCTGCGGGGCATCGCCTAAGGACCATAGAACACACACGTCACACTGCATACTTTACACACTATACACCACACACATACACACACACACACACACACACACACACACACACACACACACACACACACACACACACACACACATACACACACATCAAACGCCTAAGGACCATAGAACTGCGTCCTGCATGCACTGCTCTTTGGCAACATTACATTTCAGCATCTATGCTAAGCTAAAGCTAAAATTGGGGTTGCCGAGTAGGAAAATGCATCCACTGAGAGCAAATGCTTTTACCCACATGTGTAACTGCAGATAAGAGGCTGGATAACCAATTTTCCTAAAAGGGTGAAGTATTCCTTTAAAATGTTTATTACAACCTGAAAATCATTTCACTCAGAAAGTTCCATTGCAGTTACGCCTCAATGACTTGTGGGTAAAGCGTTGTTCAGCATAATTCTATGGTTGTACAGGACTCATGATCCCTATGATCCCTTCTGGTAGCAAATTGAATTAGCTATGAGTCTAGCTTTGAGCCATAGCTTGCACTCAGACATCGGTGGTGTCTATCCAATCACAATGCTCTAGGTTGTATTCAGACATTGTGGTGCTTAGCCTATCACAACATTCTGCGGGCTTAGCGCTGTTTTCAATCGGCTCGTTAGTTGCGCTGATTGGCTATAGCCGTCGTACCCAAGGGTCTATCAGTTGTGGCCAGACTATACATTTAATGTTGTAGTCTGGCTTGTCAGGCTACCAGACATCAAAATGCTGTACATGAGTTTCCAACAGTCACTCTCTAACTGTACATGAGTTTCACATGGCAATATGTCTCTACGGTTCCAACAGTCACTCTCTAACTGTACATTCACACCAAGGGCTACTAAAGCTACAAAATCGCTTTTGTCGCTCAAAAAAGGAGCTGCTAAAAATGTCTGTGTTCGCTCAAATTGCTCTATTGCTCATGACATGCCTGTTGTCATTACATTTCCAGCACGTTTCGATTTTACAGCTGAAACGCGTCATAGCTAATTTGCATAAAGTTGACCGTTTTTAGCTTTTTTTAAGTCGCTCAAATCGCCCAACTTTTACAGCTGGTAGCTTTTGTAGCTTTTGTAGCTTTTGTTGCTTTTGTCGCTCTTGCCCATAGAAAGTGAATGACTTCCGGCGATTTTACAGCTTTAGTAGCTCTTGGTGTGAACGTACAGTCATGGTCTGACTGGTCTAACTTCTAACAGTCACTTTGTTCACCCTGTTCTAACGGTCACACCAACAGTCGCTCTCAGTTCCA
>JAODXP020000030.1:25326974-25331974 GCA_027497455.2 Sardinella longiceps | reverse complement strand
TAGGTAGGTCTCCAGACTAAATATCACTTGTGATTTTAGTTTGGCATTCGCCAGGCTATTGGGAAGTACTAATCTGATCAATATTTCTACTACATTTAAAGTATAAGTCCGGAGTAAGTTTAAGCATAGCCCTACGGCACGAGCCTTCTAACAGCAAGATATTTTGCATGAAATGAAAGAATTTCGAACAGCATGGATCTAACGTGAACGCGAAACACTTTATATTGAGTCAATGTAACCTCAGATCTTACTTTTGGTTTCCAACAGTCAGGTCCCATTGATTCAGTGTAAAGTGCCTGTTCGCTTCTGCGTTCACCTTCGGTCTGTGCTGTACCAAATTATTTTGTTCCACTCGCTAACTAGCACCTTTAGCAAGCTCTTTCAACAGGGCTATGCTTGAATTCACTCCGGTACTCTCCTTTAAATCTTAACATTACAGCTTTCTGGGAGAGAGATGGAGAGAGAGGGAGAGGGAAAGAGAGAGAGAGAAAGAGAGAAAAATGAAGAGAGAGAGAAAGAGAGAGAAAGGCATAGGAGAGATGGAGAAGGAGAGATGGAGGAAGAGAGAGAGAGAGAGAGAGAGAGAGAGAGGGGGGAGGGGGGGAAGACTACTGATAGCACAGAGAGAGAGAGAGAGAGAGAGAGAGAGAGAGAGAGAGAGAGAGAAGGGGGAAGAATACTGATAGCACAGAGAGAGAGAGAGAGAGAGAGAGAGAGAGAGAGAGAGAGAGAGAGAGAGAGAGAGAGCTAGAGATGACTGACCTCTGCATCCACTTTCTCAGCCTCCTTCTGTTCCCGAACAAGAGGAACCTCTAAACGCTTCACACACACACACACACACACACACACACACACACACACAGCATGAGAACATCAGAAGTGTCTTTTGTTATGTAGCATGTGTAAACATGTGCCTGTGTGTGTGTGTGTGTGTGTTTGTGTGTGTGCGCGTGCGGGCGTGAGAGAGAGAGTTTGAGAGAGAGAGAGAGAGAAAGAGGCGTGCGGGTGTGAGAGAGAGAGAGAGAGAGAGAGAGAGAGAGAGAGAGAGAAAGTTTGTGTGTGTTTGAGACGTATGACAAATGACATACCTGGCTGCTAAGCTGAGTGGGGGGGTTGGCCTCCAGTCTTTCAGCTGGAAAGAGAGATGTGATTGGTTGAGTGGTGGATGACTGACAGGAGATAGATAAGGGCTTTGCCCAGAGGAAGACGTCACGGCATCTCATTGAGTCTGAATCTGCCCCGCCCCCTAACCTTACTGTACGTTCAGACTGCAAGCGATAAATTGGCAAGAGTCGCTGAAGACTCCCAAGAAACATCGCTTGAGCACAGCAACCAAAACGGCAAAATTGCCCATGACGTTAGCATTCAAACATTCGATCCTGCTTCTCTACTGGCATCTCACCAGTAAATCTACATTCTGATTGGTAATCGCCCAACCGCATCATAGCTCATCATATAAAATCAACCGAAGTTTAACTTGATTTTACCGCCCAAGTCGCCCAAGTTTCGTCGCCCAAGTCGCCTGCCATCTTTGTCGCCCAAATCGCCCGTCTCCATACAAAGTCAATTACTTCCGTCACCCATGTCGCCTGAATCGGTCTCGGTCTGAACGCACAGTAAAGCCCTCCCACCAGACTGACTCACACAGCAGACAGACAGGAGAAACACCACGGATGGATCAGAGACTGTTTCAGCCACTAGCACCTACACATCTGCGACATCTTATGAGGCAATGACAAACCTCTCACTTTCAGACTCTTTTTTATACGAACATACACACACACACACACACACACACACACACACACACACACACACACACACACACACACACACACACACACACACACACCTTAACAATCATTGCATTATTCATTAATTTGACACTTATACCAGTATAATGACAAGGAATCTAGAGAGCCTTGAACCCATAGGGCCCTATCTTGCAGGCGGCACACCATGCCTTCGCGACTCGCGCAAGCTGTCATTGCTATTTTGTGCGAGCGCATGGTTCGTTTTTCTGTCAAGTAATTCACGTTGTCTAACTAGCAAGTGACTTTGCGTGTGTGGCTAGGCGCGAAGCGCAAAAGATGCTATTATGCAGACGCAGAAAGGGATCCGCCAGTGACTGGAAAAAACCTGGTCATTCGTCAGTCACGCATTCCTGAAATGCTATTTTATGGACGCACAACGCAATAGGTAATGCAGTCCTTGTTCCAGCATAACAATGACGGCCACAACAATAATTATTACAATCGGAAAATCATTATGATGCTCAGGAAGATGTGGTTAACCACAATTTATTAGCCTGTAACAGAAAACGAGTGAGGATATAAGAAGGGGGACGTTAAATGGAGAATCAAGTTTACTTTCGCTTTCGAATGAATATTCCGAGATATCTATCGGGACTAAATCAGCTTCCTTCGTGTCTTGTGCAGCCTGTAGACATCAATTTAATATTATCATACCCATTACGGCTCTAACTATGACTAGACCCGACGTGTGAGCTTGCTCGGTATTCAATATTTTAATTTCTTTAAATGCCCAAGGAGGAGATCAGCTGGTGTGATAGCAATTCACCAGGCGCTTTGCGCTGTTCGTTCTTAAAGGCAATGAGAGATTGATCTGTCATTGGTTATGCCTGTGTTACACCCATAACACACCCATGATTAATTAGGCATCCTAAGTCCAACCTTTTTGGACTTTGCGCCGACGCGAAGTTCATTTTCTGCGCTGTGAAAATAGCAAAAAGCCGCCGACACGCCCCCAAAACCATATGCGCCATCCGCCAAACAACAGTTGACTTTGCGTCGTCAAAATAGGGCCCATAGAATGATATAGTTTTAGTTCTACTATATAATTCTATAGTGAACCGGAGTCACGCCCACTTCCGGTTTGGTGACGTATGGAGGCCAGTGGAGTGAATGAACAGATAAACGGTCTGGTCTGCTTTGGTACAAGCCTTGGATTTCACATATGATGTTTATAATGTTTAAACCTACATTTTCAGCTTCAAAAACGTCAAAATTGAATTGATTGTAGACAAACTTCAAAAGTTACTTTACATTATACAACAAACATAGTCTTGATTGCCATTAAAATTGAAATATAACATATGTGTGACTCAGGTTATAAATCAAAGTGGACCAGAAAGTTATGTTTATCTGTCCATTCACTCTCCGGCCAAAAGGTCCCATCGCTAAACCTGAGGTGGGCGTGACTTCTGTTCCCTGGACCTGAACCCTTGAGATACTTGCAGGGGGCGTGGTCTTACCTGTTGGGGGCGGGGCAGATGTAGAACTATTTCTAGGAGAGGAGCCAGGGGTGGGGTTTGGAGTCAGTGCTGCAATGAGATAAAACACAAGTCAATGACAACGTGTGTGTGTGTGTGTGTGTGTGTGTGTGTGTGTGTGTGTGTTTGAGTGTGTATTTAGTGTGTGTGTGTTTGTGTGTATTTTGTGTGTGTGTGTGTGTGTGTGTGTGTGTGTGTGTGTTTTAGTGTGTGTGTGTTTAGTGTGCCTGTGTGTGTGTGTGTGTGTGTGTGTGTGTGTGTGTGTGTGTGTGTGAGTGTGTGTGTGTGAGTGTGTGTGTGTGTGTGTGTGTGTGTACCTGTAGGTGAGTCAGAGAGACTGCAGGTACTGCGTCGCCCCCTCCTGGACAGAAAGCGCTCGCTCACCCTCTTAGCCTCCTCCAGCAGCTGCAGGTTTCTACCTCTCTCCTCCTCACTCAGATTCACCTCAGGCAGCTCGTCCTTTAGCAGGTCTATAACATGCCCCTCCGAGTCTACACACACACACACACACACACACACACACACACACACACACACACACACACACATATATATATATACAGATTTCTGCCTCTCTCCTCCTCACTCAGATTCACCTCAGGCAGCTCGTCCTTTAGCAGGTCTATAACATGACCCTCCGAGTCTACACACACACACACACACACACACACACACACACACACACACACACACACACACACACACACACACTCACACACACACACACACACACACAAGAGTATACGAGCAGAGCTGAGCAAGAGTATAGCATGGAGCAGAACGGGTGGAATTTTGTGGAAGCGAGGAGCAATTTTTTATGTTAAAGTCGGAGCGGTCGGAGCGCTCGCTCCAGTTAGGTTCCTTTATCGTTCACTACTCGAGTTTGGTGCACAAATCCACAGAGAATTCCAAAGTTATCAATACAGACAGGCTACACAGAAAATAATAGTTATTCATTATACCAAAAAAAAATCAGGAGAGATGCTTCTGTAAAGTAAGTGCCTTAGTGCAGTAACCAGTGTTGGGTAAGTTACTTTAGAAATGTAATGCGTTACAGTTACAAGTTACCCCTTCGAAAATGTAATTGTAGTGTAATTATTTTGATTACTTTAATAAAGTAATGTAACTAATTACATTTGATTACTTTTGATTACATTTCTACATTTTTTTTAAAAAAATCAATTGTAAAGCAGAGTTTTTCAATTCTGGCAATGTTAGGCTAACGGTCACATATTTTTCAACACTGACACTGCCAAAATCCTTTCTAACTCTCACAGCAGTGTCAGATTTCATGGCGAGCAAATAGTTAAAATACTTGGTGAACATCACTGACTAAGCAGGTGTTTGTTTGTCTGAGATTGCTCATACAGTATGTGTGCACCTGATCAATAGAGTTCATTTTTATATCCAGCAATGGGCTACAGGCCTATGTTCTAGTTTCTAGTTTCTGTCTGACAGTCAGGCCTCCTTTCTACTGGAACTTAGACCACTGTAGATCCAGTTACAATTGAGTTGCCAACATGATGGTAGAAATGATTGTATTAGAATAGATATATCTTTTAGCTGTAGTGGCATTTGCTGTAGTTGTAAATAGAGGATGTTGTATGTTCTGTACATGAAGCACACATAGCCAATATTTCTGAAGATGCTATTGGGATCATGTAACTAAAATTGTAATTCTGCATATTTCTTGAAGTAACTGTAATTC
>JAODXP020000030.1:25306974-25309474 GCA_027497455.2 Sardinella longiceps | reverse complement strand
GTGACGTTGGTAAAGTGTGTGACATGTTTGGTGTTTGTGTGCTTGTGTGTGACGTTTGTAAAGTGTGTGAGTTGTGTGGTGTTTGTGTGCCTG
This sequence comes from Sardinella longiceps, assembly GCA_027497455.2. Classification (NCBI taxonomy): domain Eukaryota; kingdom Metazoa; phylum Chordata; class Actinopteri; order Clupeiformes; family Clupeidae; genus Sardinella; species Sardinella longiceps. The sequence continues at coordinate 25,309,381 of JAODXP020000030.1, read as the reverse complement.
TGTGTGACGTTTGTAAAGTGTGTAAGTTGTGAGGTGTTTGTGTGTCTGTGTGTAAAGTGTGTGACATGTTTGGTGTTTGTGTGCCTGTGTGTAAAGTGTGTGTGTTGTGTGGTGTTTGTGTGTCTGTGTATAACGTTTGTAAAGTGTGTTGTGTTTGTGTGCCTGTGTGTGAAGTGTGTGAGCTGTTTGGTGTTTGTGTGCCTGTGTGTGAAGTGTGTGAGCTGTTTGGTGTTTGTGTGTCTGTGTGTAAAGTGTGTGTGTCTGTGCAGGCATGACAGGTGTGACAGGAGTGTGTGTGTGTGCAGGTGAGGTGTGTGTGTGTGTGGGACGTGAGCTGTGTGAGGAGCAGCTGAAGGTGGGAGATGAGGTGTGTGTCCACTGCTGTGTGTGTGGGACTACAGTGACCCCTGCTGGCCCGCACTGGACACTGCACTTCTGGAGCTCCAGAGCACTCCACCACTGGGGCAGACTCCTCACACACAACACTCTGCTGCTGCTGCTGCTGCTGCTGCATACACTGCAACCTAGCAACACACACACACACACACACACACACACACGTTATGTTATACGTATGGTCTGATTGGCAATATTAATTTCAATTCAATTAAAATATTTCTCTCAGGCAGATCATACACAGATCGTACACATTTATTGGGACAAGATTATTCACAGATAATATACTATAATATATATTTGTGTGTGTGTGTGTGTGTGTGTGTGTGTGTGTGTGTCTACAGAGAGCACCTCCTGTCCTGTCCTGTCCTGTCGTAGCACTACCACCTACAGTACTACCACCTAGAAGACCCTCTAGTCATATTTTCTTTTGAGACTCCTGTGTGGCTTGATTGTTAATCCTCTTTTGTTAGACGACGCTTTTGGATAAATGTGTCAGCTAAATGCATAAATGTGTGTGTGTGTGTGTGTGTGTGTGTGTGTGTGTGTGTGTGTGTGTGTGTGTGTGTGTGTGGTTGTTACAGACTGGTTAGGAGCTGTGTGTGTGTGTGTGTGTGTGTGTGTGTGTGTGTGTGTGTGTCTTACAGACTGGTGAGGAGCTGTTTATGGATGTTGCTGGATGTTTGCTGCAGGAAATGGAGGCTGTTCAACTCGTCAGGATCAATTATGCCATCCACCGCATCCTGTACACACACACACACACACACACACACACACACACACACACACACGCACTGTGCTGAAAAAATACAGACTAACATTCCCATGTATGACACCATCATTTAGTATGTAGTAATGTAGTAAATGTAATGTAGTAAATATCAATGTGTGTGTGTGTGTGTGTGTGTGTGTGTGTGTGTGTGTGTGTGTGTATGTGTGTGTGTGTGTGTGTGTGTGTGTGTGTGTGTGTGTGTGTATGTGTGTGTGTGTGTGTGTGTGTGTGTGTGTGTGTGTATATACCATCTCAGTGTGTTGTGTGTGGTCGTAGGTTTTGATGCTGGTGATGATGTGCTGAAGGTCTCGTCTGAGGATCAGATCTGAAACTCCGCCCACTGGAGTTGGCGTTTCGTCTTCACCTCCTTGCTGGGGGAAGAACACACACACACACAGACACACACACACACACACACACACACGCACGCACGCACGCACGCACGCACGCACACACACACACACACACAGATAAGGCTCATACAGATTTCCACATACACACACTCACACACACACACACACACACACACACACACACACACACACACACACTCACACACACACACACACACACACAGACTGATTGTGGCTACCATCTGCAGACTGTGGAGCTCCTGCTGTAGAGAGAGGTGGTTAGGACTGGCCCCGCCCCTCCTCTGTGAGCTGTGCAGGGAATGGCTCTCCAACCTGCCAATCAAGAAACAGAGCCATAGATTAGACCAGTGGCAAATTCAATGAGCGTAAAGTTTTGTAACGTAACGTAACAGTTCCCATTCATCCCTATGGGTGACGTAGTAAACGTTTTGTAACGTTACGTCGTCTTGAAAACACCACAGGTGTGTGGCTGTGAGGATTTACACATAGTGCCAGCAGCTAGCCGAAGCTAGTTAGCATCCGCTATATATGTGACGTTTCATATCAAAACCAGTCGCTTGGCGCAAGCTTCGTTTCTGAGAAAATTCTAAAAATGGAATGCTTGCACCAAAAAAGTCGAATTTCACATTTCAGCATAATTTGACAGTATAAAGCTTACATTTTCATTTTCTAATTCAATTGTGCCGAAATTCAAACCTTAAATGGGTTAAAAACTTATTGAGAAGGCATGTATTCATTTAGCATTGTACTAACTTAGCTGTCATATCAAAGATTTCTAGTGCTAGCAAAAGGGTTTAGTAAACTACCACCAGCAAGGCATAGATTAAAAGGAATAAAATAAGTAATCTGAATGTCAAGGGCCTTT
>JAODXP020000030.1:25233328-25280828 GCA_027497455.2 Sardinella longiceps | reverse complement strand
ACTGAAGACTCACACAACTGATGGGAGAATGCAAAGGGAGATGGTTTGGAGTATCTCAGACCTTTCCCTTTACTGTGGCAGCTATGCATACAATAGTGTATCTAATACAATAAGTGAGTTTAGCAAAGTCAGTATGAGCAGAAGTTCAAAGATTAGTTCAAACACTATTTCAGTAGATCTCTTATGTTGAAAATTTTTTCAATTTCGCGCATCAAGGAAAAAAACGGCCATGATTGTACATGTGATGTTGGGTTGTGTGTGTGCATATGTTTGTGTGTATGTGTACATTGTACATGTGGTGATGGGGTGTGTGTGTGTGTGTGTGTGTGTGTGTGTGTGTACATGTGATGTTGGGGTATGTGTGTGTGTGCATATGTTTGTGTGTATGTGTACATTGTACATGTGGTGATGGTGTGTGTGTGTGTGCAGGAACCCGCGTGACAGCGGCTCTGGCTCCGACGATGAGGACCGCCCCCACAGGAAGCGTCTCCAATCAGAGAGCGGCTCGGAGGCGGGGCATAGCGGTGGTGGCAGCGCTCGTGGGTCTGGCCAATCAGACGATGACTCTGGTAGTGAGGGCGTTCCCAAGCGCAGGCCACGCGCCCAATCAGATTCTGAGTCTGAAGGGAGTCGCCGTGGGAGTCCTGCTGCCTCTGGGCGTTCTGACAGCGAGTCCCCGCCCCTTCCCCAAGGCCCGCCTCTGAGGGAACTCCCCGCCAATCAGAGTCTGAGGCTGAAGCGTCCAATCGCGGCTCAGATAGCGACTGAGTGACAGGTGTGACATCACACAGCAGCGTCTGCAGACTTCAAGAATCATGTCCAGCTTTGGGGCTGCCGTCTCTGCCCTGTGTCTCTGTCTGTCTGTCTACACACACACACACACTCATGCACACACACTTTTACCAGCAGCTTGTGCATTCACACATGCACAGTTTTACCAGCAGCTTGTGCATTCACACACACACACACACTTTACCCATTTGTTTTGCAGGTCTGTTTTGGAGAAGCCTGAGATGAGAGGCTTATTTTGTTGTTGAGATGAATATCTGTGTTGGGGGGAGGGGTTGTTTTTGTTTGTCTGTTTCTTTATTTGGGATGTTTAGAATGGTAGCAGTCATATCAAATGGCCCCAAGAAAATGTGTTTGTACTTTTACTTTCTTTTAATTAAAAGATTCTACTGAAAGACAATCTTCTGCCTCCTCTCATTTCATACGCACAATTCACCTTTTTCACCTACTCTAGAATGTGCTGCTATCACTTCTCTTATCAGTAGTTCCAGTCAGTAGCTCACAGGAATAGCAGAGACAGGAAATAAGATTTATTTATAATCCAATACTCAGCAAAAAAAAAAAAAAGATTTTTATTATCAGGCCTATGGCATGGAGTCAGTTGAACTTCTCTGATTATGATCATGTCAATGAAAAAGCAGATGGTATGGACTTGTTTCACACCTGAACATTACGAGGTTCTAAAAGCCATGGTAGTAAACTGAACATTCTATCAATGAAATGCATTGGATTTATGCCTCTTTCTGACTCGAAAAAAATGAGTAATAACATTTAAAACATGTCTAAATTTACTTTCTTTCAAATAATACACATTTGAAGCACACAAATATGGAGGTCCTGAATAGATACAAATGGTTTTACATTTATGTGCATGAAGCTTCAATCTATTTGGAACCTCCAATTTTTTGAGATTTATTCAACTGTTCAACTGCTCAAATCTTCCACACGTTGCTGAGGGCCCTGACACTGAGTGTGAAGTGTAAGGCCAACATGTTTTTTTGTTCTTGTCCTCATTTCTTTGGGCGAGTGCAATCTTCAATGCTCCAAGCAACAAAGGCTATACCAACGGAACAGTATGACAGGCCATTTTGGCACATTTTTGGTTGGCACTACTCACACGTTTGGCTGTGTTGCGCATTCCATGACTGCCTGATGCTTACAAGCTATACCTCATTGTAAAGGTGACAAATCAATGATGAAAATGATGAAAAAAAAAACCATTTTAGGGATTGTTATTATGAAAGGGGAGATATAATGGGTCAAAGTCAAGTTTCCTTACTTTTTGTGAGCGGTTTACTAAATGGTTGTACTTATTACAAACCTCTCTATATAGCAGGCATGATAGGATTGTGGACATTTTACTTAAACAATTATCTTATATCCTTTTACCTACAGTGACAGTTTACACAAACCGAGAAGTTAAGCCCCAAATATTTGAGTTACATCATGATATGTCTGCATTTCCAACTGTACAAGCCAATAGACCTGATATCACAATCATTGATGAAAATCATAGAAATGTCCTTGAAGTAGGCTGTTGCTTTGACCTCTTTTAAGAAGAAACGTTCTTAGAGAAGGTGGTGAAATACCAGCCTCTAGTGCAGCAAATCAATGACCTTGGGTATAATTGTCAGTTACTTGTGTTCATATTTGGCAGCCTAGGCCATGTGCATAGGTTGGTCAAAAGGGGCCTCATGATAACTGGCCTTTCAAAAACAAAAGCAAAACAAGTGGCTAAATACTGCTCTTTATCATCTTTAATTGGTAGTTATGTTTGGAAAAGAAGATGCTGTATATCCATAATGTTTGATGAATTTGCGCTGCTGTGGTCAATGTTGGTCATATAGGTATTTCACTTCTGTGCATCTATTGCAGCTGCTAAATTTGTGTCTCTGTGCATCATTATTGTGAATTGTGGACACAAATAAAGAAGTAATATGTGTGTGTGTGTGTGTTTGTGTGTGTTTGTGTGTGCAGGGCGAGGAAGAGGGCCGCCCCCTGGCCGGACATGGCAAGCGTCTGGGCCAAGCTCCACATTCCGGAGCTTGCTGCACCTGTCATCATCACCGGGAAGAAGGCCACCTGCAAACCAATTTTTTGGCATAGGGCGGCCTTTGAGAGCGCCCTCTCAAAGGCCTCGAGGATCAAGTCCTTCCTCTACTTCGTGGCCCACTCTGACTTTTCTCTTCCGCAGACGGAGATGTCCGGGGGCCGATAGGCGCTGGAGGAGGAGGAGGATGGAGAAGAGGAGCGAGCGCCGACGCCGCCACGGACCAAGCAGCTGGTGAGTACGCACCGACGTGCAAAAACACACCGTCGCCTGAAACGCCACCGCTCGCTCCCCGCCGACACCAGTCTCTCTGTCTCTCTCTCCGTAGGTCCCCGAGGACGCCGCCCACCAGTCCAACGAGGCCGAGGAAGAGGAGGACGAGGACTGGGGTCCTGGTCATTTGTGAGGACAGCCTGGACGTCTAGTTGTATTTTTTTTTTTAGTTTAAGGAGTTCTTTCTTGTTTAGTTTTTGCTGTTCTTTTATTGATCTTGTGTGTTTTGTGGTGTTCCTGTATAATGTTTTCACGACGTTCATAAATTAAAAAACCTTAAAGGAATTTTTCGTCTACTGTTTGATCCTTTGCATGGCGGCCCCTGGCCAAGATCTGCGCCTTCTGTTCATTAGCTGGTTTGTTAGTGGGTACTTAGAGGGACCTGGTTCAACCAATGAGGACGGCCCTGCTCCCAAAGACGACTGACAGTGCTGCCCTTTTCAAGCCCGAGAACTGGACACCAGTCACCACTGGCTCCATGCTTCTCCGAGTGTATTTGAAGTTGTTGAAGGGCAGATTAGGACATGCCATCATCTACAACGTCCCAGAAAAGAAGAACATTGGCAGTAGTATTCCTAGACATTGCAAAGGCATTAGATACTGCGGCACATGGCTATCTTTATGAGGCCTTGAATGGAAAAGGGCCGGATTTGAGTCAGAGTGCTTCTGGCAGTCGTACATTGCCAAGACGAGGGGTGCACACAATGGCCACAATGAGCAAGATTTAAACGTCTATCGAATGCAATCAAACGTTTATCAATGTTTTGGGACAAAGCTGGACAGTCGTCGTAAGCTCACCTCCTTCAGCCTGTTCATTTCACATCAGGTCCCGATTTCCTCTGGGCACGAGAGTTGAGGAAACTTCCTCCTTGGTCATACTGACTTGATCGCTAAATTTCATGCAGCGGCAGGAAGCATGGGTGAGCCCTAGCCTGATTGCCATCGACTTTCGAAGCTCTGCGAGACTTTGGTCTGACCAAGAGCCCGTATAACAAAGTTTCTCAAAGCGCATGGTTGACCCGCCTCCCTCAAATGCCTCAGTTTGCTACTGGTCGATGTTAGAAAATGCTGTGCCGAAGCAAAACCAATCACACCACGTTTCCTCTGACGTATGTTTACGCGAAGGGAATTGCAGTTCCCCCGTTTTGGGGAATTCAGAAGTCCTGCCCGATCAGCAGCTGGCCAGACCAGCGACAGCCCAGGCTAGCCAAGCCCATCTACAAGCGGTCGGTGAACAAGCGAGTTTAAATTATGTCAAAAAATTTAGCCCCTTGTATCAGACATCGGCCTAAAAATATTCCCACAGCATCATTTTTAGATTAGCACCAAAAAAAGTTGTAGCTTTTTACACTTGGGCATGTTGTATTGTTGCAAAATTTGATTGACAATAAAATTGGCTCTGGCTTTGAGGTGATTTGTTTGCTGAACAATCTGTACAGCACTTCAGCAGAGTAGCGTAGATACAGAGTTCTGAACTGGACAAAAGCACACTTCAAGGAAAGTTGCATCCCCTCGGCCTCCACTGTTTACACAAATTCAACTTACAAACTCTTATGTTACGTTCACACTGTAAAGGACCGTTGACGGACGACGGGGGAGGGGTCTGACGGAGGGAGGAGTCAATTCTCTATTGGTTGGACAGATCCGTTGCCATTTTTCAACTTTTCGACGGACGCAACAGAGCTGTTGGGCCAGACAGACCCACCATGCATTTGGCAAAAGCTCCATTCAAAGTCAATGAGATCTGTTGACGGACGGATGCCGTGTGAAAGCATCGTTATGATTCACTTCTGCATTTATGGTACCCTTCCTTGTGCTGTTATGTTTGTATGCCACAGGGAATTTTATTGGATGACGCCGTTGGCGCTCTATGTGTTTAGGGCAGGCGTCGCTGATCTTGTTTGTTCCTTGGCCAGAGGCTATCCTGTTGCATCCAGAAGTTGTTTGACAGATAGCAACTTGATCAGCCTACGATTGAGTTTGGTTTATATCTCGATGCCAGACTATACTTTTCAATGATATAGGATGGCCTGTCAAGCTAGCGTCCTCACATTGAGGGCTAGTAAATATTGTTTTCACATCTGACATCGAGGAAATATTGTGCAAAACTGCATCTTTACACTGAATGCTTATCCCGCCCTCCAACATCGAGAAAAAGGCTAGCAAATATTGTTTCCCCCTCTGACATCGAGAAAATATTGTGCATTTCAAAGAGTTTTTCTATTGTATTGTGTATTTTGCTATCAATAGGTAAATCTCTGTTTATCCTCATGTAGCCAGTGGCGGTCCGCACCGCACACGGGTCTCGAACCCGCCACCCCGCACCGCACACGGGTCTCGAACCCGCCACCCCGCAAGCTACAAACTCCCAGCGTGGGAGTGGAACGCTCTAACCAACTGAGCCAAAAGCTGAGCGTGTTAGAAGGGCCCATGGAATTGGGTGATGAGGATTTACACACTACCGCCAAGCTAGCCGCGCTAGCTGGCCTCCCATCCGGGTCACGGCACCAGTGTAACAGATGTCATGCATTGTGTTGAAAGTAGACCACAGACACAGAGATTCAGTCGTGATGTTTACTGGTAAAGAAGATAGACTAACGTTACATCACTCGCAGTCCAACCTGGCAATGCTGCCACACTTGCGAGGGCAAGATAAACTGGGCCGTAAACAGAAAGCATCTTTACAATAATGTACAGTATATAAAAGAAAACAGACATGTACCTGGTAAAGAAGATAGACTAACGTTACATCACTCGCAGTCCAACCTGGCAATGCTGCCACTATAAATTTAGAGACACGTAGCCTGTGTTAGCAACAACAGAAAATATACATACTGTAATAAGCTAATGGTCTATATGTACTGGAGCGATGCAATAAACATTCAAGTGTGTTGTCTATCAACTGTCTATCAAAGTCTTGGTACATGTACACTGAAATATGTGACAAATATGCAAATAAAATAATCAAAATCTTAAGAATTATTAAGAGTATCAAACTCGTGACCTACCACTTGCGCGGGCAAGATAAACTGGAAAGAGCCGAACGCATCATTCCCCTTGTGGCTACTGGTTTCTTAAAGAAACAGAACACTATTTACATTTAACTGGCAAGTGGAAATATCAATCCTGTTACACTCACACTGAAGGCTAGCAAATATCCTGCTATCGCTTCAGGATGGTGGATGTAGATGCATCTGGGTGAAGTAGTGATGGAGGAACACTGGCTGCATCCGCTTTTAGACAAACTCTCCGCCATGGAAACGGCGTTGGACGTCTTGGGCCAATGCTCTACGTCTTCGTTGGAGATGAGCAGTAAGGCGTTTGGTGGAGTGTGCATTAGGGATCCTTGCCGCCCAGTGGAGGTTGTACCACCGTGTCCTTGGAGTGTCTCCAAAAGTGGCAGAACATGTTGTGAAAGCATCACTGTACGTTTACTAAAGTGTACGTTTACTAGCTCAAAAAAAGCAGCTGCAAAAAATGTCTTTCACCCAAATCGCTCTATCGCTGATGACATGCATGTTGTCATTCCATTAACATCACAGCGTTTAGATTTTACGTGTCATAGCCAATTTGCATAAATGTAACCGTTTTCTTTTGAAGCTTTTTTTTAGTCGCACAAATCGCCCAACTTTTACAGCTGGTAGCTTTTGAAGCTTTTGTCCATTGAAAGTGAATGGCTTTCAGTGATTTTACAGCTTTAGTAGCTCTTGGTGTGAACGTATAGTCATGGCTGAAGGGACACCTGCAGTTCAACCAATACCCAGGGCTAGCAGCATCAACGCCTCGCAGTGAGGGATAAGTTGAGGGAAAAAACAAACACACCAATGGTGTACTTGCAAAGATGAATACGCTAGCTAGTCATAGACAGCCTGCTCACTTATTAAAGGACGAGAATATTGATGTGTGTTTGCAAACTTACATTTCAATCTCATGTTATCTTCCTGAAGGGGACAAGTCGTTAGTTGCAGATCATGTAATTATTTTTGTAATTGGAATCGTCATGTCACATATAACTCACAAAAAGGGTGAATATTTATTTATAATATTTATAATCGGTTATAACCGATTTCTTGAAGACCTGGTTATGTGTAAACTAAGCAATACTGCGCTGCCATGAATAGAAGGGAATCCCTTGGCTTTGTATTAATCATTATATGAAACACCTGTTGTAGGAATCATCATTGGATGGGTTGCGGCTGAGTGATGACGACGGTAAATTATGCATAAAATGTTCACTACTATCCATTTCAATAAAAACATTTGGTCTCACACATCAATAATTTAGCTGGGTTAGCGGAACAACACCGTCCACAGCTCCTGCAATGGGCAATGGTATGCCACACCAGAAGCCCATCTGTCCGAATGCTACAGGCTGCGGACATCGAGCACCGTGGCTGTCCTGTATCCAGGCTGCGGACATCGAGCACCGTGGCTGTCCTGTATCCAGGCTGCGGACATCGAGCACCGTGGCTGTCCTGTATCCAGGGTTTTTGGGACACTTGGCTGCAGTGCATGAAAGGCGGAACGAGTCGGCCATGTGCCGTACGCCTGCGCTCCCACTGGTTGACGAGAGGCCACAACACCAACAACTTCATAGAGAGTGCCATGAAGATCATTAAGGATAAGGTGTTGTTCCGATTGAAAGCCTACAATCTTACTCAGCAGGTGGACTTCGTCACAAGTCGGATGGAGGCCTAACAACTGGGTGGTTAAGCTGCAAACACAGACCGTCGGTCACAGCGATGTGGACTGCCAGAAGATTGTTCAGGTTATCATGATTACCCCTTCAGCACTCAATCCCTGTGAGAACACACACACAGTTTAAAAATGTCTACAGTGAATAGTTTATAATTTGCATTTGTGAAGACTACTGCAGTCACAGGCCATATATATATACTGGTATATATATATATATATATATATATATATATATATTTATATTTAGTGCCCTGAATCACTGTTTGTACTTTTCTTATCCCCATCATGTCACTATGCTGTAATTTTTTAGGAGTATGAGAGGAACTTTTTTGGTGCCGAGTTCCAGGGATCTCAAAGTTTACTATTCAGTAAACACAGCACTTGGCTGCTGTACCTGTCCTGTTGGTGCGAGTGGTGCACCATGCAAGCACCAAAGTGCAGTGGCAGCCACTTACGCCTCAACTGAGACCCTGAAACTAACTCAGAGCACACCACAGATGAGGAAACTGTTCCTTGAAATTGCATCTGGTGAGTGGGCAGGCTTGGGGAGCAGTAACCACAAAATTCTGGTGTCGCAAACTAGTCTTCTGCGTATTGTTCCCTCCACTAAAAGAAGTAAAGTAATGTACAGTACATATCGTATATTATTTTTCTTTCTACAGTCATTTGTTGTTGTTTCATACTCATACAGGAGGGACTGTGCCAGAGGAATTTTTCGAGGCCTTGACAATTCAGCCGTCTGACGGTGGGTGCTGTGATGAGTCAACTATGTCTCCACACTGCAGTGGAATTAACCCTAAAGCAACTGAGTGGGGTTCTCTCCGACTCCAGACACATTTCTGTAAATTTTAAGATTTTGCCATATATGAATATGTGAAAGACAATACTGAGGAAGAGTGAAACTCTGTGGCCTTGTGGTTAGGGTTAAAAGCCTCAGCTAAGTGTAATGTGCAAACGTAACATACTAAATAATATGTATTCCAGGCACAACAAAGTTAGTTAAGTCTAAGGACCGCCTGACTGAACTGAAGAAGGAGCTGGATGACTGGGTTAACAGTCTAGAAAAGAAGCTGGATGAGGACCCAACCTATTTCAAGCCGGTCCAGTCGTTTCTCAACAGTGCATCGAAGATAAAGACTGACAGTGGGGTAAAGTCTGCACTGTACTGTTATGGCAAGAGCCATCTCACTACAAAGGCGCGTCCCAGGGGCTTTGGTGAGGACCATGGTGTGCAACCAACAGCAGTTGTCAGACGCAAGATACTGCTGGGAGGGAGGAGATGCCAAAAGACCACCAAAAAGTGCAAGGAGAGAGCACCCCTACCACCGCCAAGTGTGTGTAGATTACACTGCAGAAAAAATGATTCCTAACTGTACGTTCAGACCGCACGCAATTGGCAAGAGTCGCTGAAGACTCCCAAGAAACATCGCTTGAGCACAGCAACCAAAATTGCCCATGACGTTAGCATTCAACCGTTCGATCCTGCTTTTCTACAGGCATCTCACCAGTAAATCGCCATTCTGATTGGTATTCCAACCGCATCATAGCTCATTACATAAAGTTAACTGAAGTTTAACTTGATTTTGTCACCCAAGTCGCCTGCCACCTTTGTCGCCCAAATCGCCAGTCTCCATACAAAGTCAATTACTTCCGTTGCCCATGTCGCCTGAATCGGTCTCAGTCTGAACGCACAGTAAGCAACTATGAAATGTCTTGTTTCTTGAAAATAAGAACAGAGAATAGAAATAAAATCTATCAAGCAATTTTTACTTGAGAAATATTGTCTCTTTTTCAGAAAATGGATCTAACTTTTTCTTATTAAGATTTGGCAGCTAATATATATCAAGATGGATTTGAAAATTTACAAATTATCTCAAGAAAGCAATAAGATTTTTTTTTTTCTTATTTTAAAACTGAAACCCTTAAAAGAAAATACCGGAGTGAATTCAAGCATCAGGGTGTCCGCGGGTTTGTAAAAAGTTGTAAAAGGTAGTAAATGAAATCAGGTCAAATTAAGGCCAGTAAAAAGTAGTAAAAAGTAAGAAGCATCATCTGATGAGGTAGTAAATATTTAAGCCCCCATCCAAATGACGCTAAATTTTTCAATTTGTTTCACTTACATTCATCCTAACTCCTTAAATTACTAAACTTCTGTGGACTTATTATTTTGCGTTGCGAGTGGAACCTGAGTGATAAGCTACAGATGATGTCACTCCTGCCTACCTCACGCGCGCTCAATCAATCTGTAGGCTACCTGCCAGATCTCTTTGCAAGTTCGCTATTAGTTAATTTCAAATAAAGGAACGGAACAGTAACAAAGGCTATGAAGATTAGACGACTTGAGGTAAAAGGCTGTGAGTGAAACTGTCGCCCCTTTTTTGTTGTCTGTCACGTCATTAAGGACTTAAAACACCCATGAGGATAAAAGTTTGCACCAGAGACAGTGGGTGAAGCAGGTCATTGCGGATGAGAATATCCATCGAGACTCTATCGCTTTGCTAAACCCCTACAACCTATTTATTGTCAAACCGTTCTGCCGAAGCGCAAGAGGGAGCCGCAAAACATTTAAAATTTTGATGTTGAATTTGTCTGTCATCTGTTAAAAAGTTCCCATTTAGATGTCTAAATTACTTCCACTCTGTCTTTTGAGGGCATAGCCTACTTCATGTTTTCATATCCGGTCACTAGACTTTCCCTCGTAATGCCATACATTTCGGCTACATTATCCGTCAAAGGCCCAAGGATCAAAACGATTTCAAATGAACCGTCATTTTTGCTAGCTAGCTTGACTTTGCAAATCACCAGTGCTATGAATGAGGCTAGATTTAAGAAAATATAGCCAAATAGCACGTGAGTAATGATTTTTTTTTTTTTTTAAGTGTTTCAAACATACAGTGATTTTGAGTATTTCAAAGAAATGTGGAAAGATCACTGAAGCTATTGTCAGCATGCGCCTGCCTGTGCGCTTAATTGCGCATAGGACTCATGAGAAATTGAATGGGGAAAGGCCAGACGGCTCTCACCCAATCCTGTTCTCTTATGATGAGTCCCGTGTAACCTTATATGTCCACATGAGTGATAAATATAAAGGTAAATAATAAACATATTCAAAACAATGATGTATATGATCCTGAATGTTAAAGTGTTAATGATGATGGGAGTATTAGCCTAATACGGTGTCCTGACACAAGTAAGCTGTATCATAAGCAAGAATTTACAGTAACTTAGGGGTGCTGTCAATGCAAAAAATGTTGATGGGGTGCCTTGAGCTCAAAAAGTTTGAGAACCACTGGACTAAAGCAAAAATAGATATTTCAGATTTTAGTTAAATTTTTGTCATAAAGTGTCCCCGAACATGTACAGTAGGTTGCATAAAGAAAGAGAGAGGGGTGGGGGTGATCCTATCCAGGCTCCTGTAATTTAGGGTATCTACTTCTACTGTATGTACTGTAACCAGAAAGAATCACCTTGGGTTTTCAAATTTTGGCGGCATAGCCTAATATTGACAAACTAGAAAAGCACTGAGAGAGCGCAGATCTCCGCCAAGGCAATGTGGACAAAGACACAATATAAATTCCAGATTGTGTTCTGGATCACTGATCGTACCAAAATTGTCGGAATATGTAGGATGCCACCCCTCTCCCCAAAGAAAAAAAAGTGCGCTGCTAGATGTTGTGGAGGTAGTAAAAATATTGTAAAAGGTAGGAAAAAAGGTAGTAAATGGTAGTAAATTCAGCAACAGGATTCCTGTATATACCCTGAGCATAGCCCTGTTGAAAGAGCTTGCTAAATGCGCTAGTTAGCGAGTGGAACAAAATAATTTGGTACAGCACAGACTGAACGCGAACACAGAAGCGAACAGGCAACTTTACACTGAATCAATGGGACCTTACTGTTGGAAACCGAAAGTAAGATCTGTGCCTTGCTTTCATAAACGTAACTTCATCCCCCCCATGTCAGTGGGGCCTCATCCTGCACATTTGGAAAGACATGGATACCATACACCTGCAAAATAAAATCAGGACTGTCTTGAGGTAGAACATAATTTTTTAGAAACTTGTTTAGAAACATTTTGTTCTAAACACCTCTTGTACAATATAATCTTTTTCACAGATTCTCAGTGGGAAAGGGGGTCATCGATACAACCCGACCTCCCAGGAAATTACAGCAGCATTGAGGAGTGCCACTGGTGATTTCCAATATAGCCATTTTTCAACAAATATTTTCCTATTCAGTGTATGGGCTAGGCTATGTGAAGAGATTAGCCTACTGCTGATCACTACGGATTACTGCTTGTAGGTTATCATGTAAATAACTAACACAAACATTTACACTACTGAAACAGCATTTCACCGACGAGAGGCCCGGTGAGTCAACTGGTGTCCCAGAAGTGCCTGAGGGCCTCATGGCAGGTGACTGTGTGAAAAAAGAAGTTCTCACGTACATCGCAGGCTGGCTCCTCCACGTCCAGAGGAACACCCCGGATATCGCCATCTGCAGTCAGTGTGAGACCCTTCTGGTGTACATAGAAGATGGTGACCACAGCTACACTTCTGGACTAGAAAGTTAAGCATTTGTGAAAAGGAAGCGGTTCACATCCACTGCTGGCCTAAAACAGCCATCAGCTCTATTCCAGAAAGTGGTTCTGCAGATGGAAGCTGTTGCCACTGAGGGCCTAAAGATGTTCTGGACAAGGGCAAACATCACTAAAATGGTTGGGCAGAGTTAAAAACGCAGAGATTATTTCTGAATTTCAAGTGCTGCACCCTGAGCATGCCAATACAGTGGCAGACATAGTAACTCCAAAGCTGATAATGTGCTTGCTGGGCGCTGAATTGAAGCAAAAAAAGCACAAGACTGCAAAAACTCCTCAGCAAAGAAAATTATAATGTTTTACCTCTTAAACTTTGTGTGACAAGTCAATTGCTTCTGCCTTTTAATTATTTTATGTTCGCTTTCAAGTAATATCAAACTTTAATGTAACAATCTAACCTTAAGACAGGCCTACTCACTGTAAATGGTCATGCTGTTTATCTTCTATTTTCCAGAGGATATAACTTAGGCCCATCTGACAAGTTAACTTCACAATGCAGTGCCTTGAAGGAACCAATTAATTTGACTGAGGTATCTAGGATAACCCTATAAAGCTGAATAGCTAGTTCTGCTAACCCTTTTGTCACATGGGAGGGCAACTGGGCAATTTGAACAAGCAACTCGGTTGCCAAGGAGGCGTGACTCGTATGAAGTTCGTTGCTACCGTTCGTTGCTAAAATATGCGTCTGGTAGCGACAATGTATATCGCCTCAGATGTATTTCTGTGTTACAAAACCCATATTTTCAGTTTTATCTTACCTCATTTTACAAAATATCAAATCAGAAATCCTTAACTTCTTAGTTTGTTACAGATAAATGCGATTTTGGAGTTAGCTCCGCCATGACAGGTGTCCGATCAAAATTATTTTTGAAAGTATGCCGTCACGCATGGCTTCACTCTGATTGGCGTTTATGAAAAATCGCCTGGTTAAATCGGCCAACTTTTGCAGAAAATAGCCTGCATTTCTATTTTTTCCCCGCCCACCAGGCGATCTGTTGCTCAGTTGCATCAACTAATCGCCGTTGCCTACTGTCATTGAAAATGAATGGGAACTAGTCTCCCAACACTAGTGATATTATCGCCCGTGTGACCAAGGGGTTAGCCCATGGGACCCCCAAAGTCACATAATGGTCATTGAATTTGAATTGGGAAAAAGTATTATTTTCTGGTCCAAGTCATATGTTCTGGATTACACATATGTTGTTTGCTGAATTCAATAAGGAATTTACATCAGAAATCTTGAAATTGTTCCCTAAAAGCCTTTTGAAAAAGCGTATCGAGAAAAAACTACATGTGTGTGGCATTTATTTGACGTAATTTCAGCACTCAAATGACAAGCTAACGTGACAAGCTCAGTGTAAAATGCCGCTGTGTTTTGTTCCAGGTTGTCCTCACAAGAACACGGACAGATGCTCTTTTTATAGGTTCCCGAAAGTAAGCAAGACCAGTAATAGGTGGATCAGACTGACCAGGTAAGAGATGTGCGGAATTTAAATTGAGCAAAGTTCACATAGTTGCTACTGTTAGCAGCTAAGAGCTGGCGACAGCTAGCATCAACTTTCAACTCTTAGCTTTCCATTTTCATAACTCCAGCACATATTTATTAATAATTTTAAATCAATTGGGGAAAAGTATTTGTGCCTTCAGGAATTATTTGGATCTGTGCATGAAATGATGTTTTGTTATTTTTGACATTATTCTATTAGTGTATTACTCAAGTTATTACCCATTTGACTGATAATTTCACCAAGTCTTCCTAGACAATTACTGTACGTTCAGACCGCCAGCGATAAATTGCCAAGAGTCGCCGAAGACTCCCGAGAAACATCGCTTAAGCACAGCAACCAAAACGGCAAACGTTAGCATCCAAACGTTAATCCAGCTTCTCTATTGGCATCTCACCAGTAAATCGACATTCTGATTGGTAATCGCCCAACCGCATCATAGCTCATTACATAAAGTTAACCGAAGTTTAACTTGATTTTATCGCCCAATAATTCCAAAGGGCTTGCATAATTTCATATACTTTGTGACCTATACTTTGAATCCCACTGTGTAAGTGATACGGTTTTAGAGTAGTGATGAAGTTAGTGAGAAAAGGTATAACACAAAATGATATATAATACAGTTAATCTCAACTTTTCTGAGGTTAGTTATAACTGGTGCAATTATTGTACATTACCACATATATACTCTTGTTATCTAATGTAATTAAAATTAATACTAAAAACAACAAAAAAAAATCAAATCAAAAGCATACATACATGAGGACACCATTGCACACTCACCATTAATCTGTCAATACATTTATTTTCATGTAATTTTTCTTTGCAGACGAGCTGACAGGGTGTCCATTCCTCACAGAGCTTCCGGGGTGTATACGATAGCATGCACCCTAAACAATGACATCAGAATGGAGACCGGCCTCCCAGATTTGGCCATGTTTAGACGGGTGGTGGGACTGGTCCAGCGCTTCAAGGGCTGCATTTAGCTGGAACGGTGAGGGGGTGACAATGGAGTCCCAAATCCTCACGACATTCATGAAATTATGACAAAATTACCCCCACCTGCACCTGGGGCAGCTATTTTCTTGCAGTCAAGCCACGGTTTCCAATGTTGTGAGAACTCCGGTTCATGTTCTGCACAAACTGCTGTTCAAAACAATGACGTCAGAAATACCAAGTCTTGAAAGAAAAAAGGACAAAAAAGCATGCCTGCCTCATTCCAATCCTCTGCCAGGAACTGCAGGATAATAATAGACTGCACTGACATCAAGGTTGCCGCACCAAAGGACATGCATGTGGCAAAGCAGTTCTACTCTGCTTACAGGGGAATTCATTCCTTTAAGGTGTTTGGTAATGGAGTCATTACCTTTTGTAGTCCACGGTTTCCTGGCTCTGTGTCGGACAAAGCCATAACCAAGGAGTCAGGGCTGCTGGGTCACCTAGTGGCTGGTGATATGGTACTTGCCGACAAGGGCTCTCTCATTTCTGACATCGTGCACAAGAGAGGTGGCAAAAAAAACGTATTCATGTCAAGAGGGCCAATGCGCGGGTAAAGAAGTTCAGAATCCTCCAGATGGTTCCATCCCAGCTGAGAAGCTCAGCCAACGTGTTGGTGCAGCTGTGCTTCGCACTGGTGAACTTGCAGAAGCCACTTATTCTGATATTCCCTCCTCTTTCCCCTGTTTCTTCCCCCGACTAGCACACTCTGCAGATAAGTAATAAATAAGAAATTTGTTCTATCCACAAACTGAGTCTGACTGAATCACTCCAACTGAACATTCCTCTATAACTAAACACATAACTAACTTACAGTTTGTAATGATAAATGCCGGTAGAAGTCCTCCAGCATGGTCAGGTGTTGGCCCCATGCTGGATCTTTGGGGACAGGGATCACCCCAGCCTCCTTTGCGGTCCACACTCTGCTCAGTCAGGTACAGCTGTCCCTGGGAGCTAGTAGGGATGGATTCTTTGAGAATACGGCCCCTGGCCTCTTTGGAGTTTGTAATTGACTTGGTGCTCATGGGCCAGGATATGACACGGACACTGATGATGATGGAGTTTGTAAAGAAAACCTGGGGCCGTATTCTCAAAGATTCTTATCTTAACTTTAGGAGTACTCCTACACTGCACTAAAAGTTTTTATGTAGGAGTTATTTCTTAAAAGTAATTCACAATGTCTCTGAGACCTACTTTTAGCTAGGATAAAAAGCAACTCTTAGGCTAAAATAAAAGCGGCGTTACTATGGTTGACGTCAACTTTCATTCACAAGCCTGCTTGCATTTACAGGGATGATTGGTTGATGACAATGGTTGGTGACAGGTGGGCGTAATCTGTGCTGAGTGATACGTTAAAATCGCGCTGTGCCAGATAGACAGTGGGCCGAGGGTGTTTTTCGTGTTGTTTTGTGATATTAAGCCTAACAAAATTTGTTGGCAGCTCTGATGAGATCATATAGTATCAAAACCGATAGATTTTAATCGCTATTTTCCTCCGGCATATGAAAGGACATCTATAGGTAATAACCCAATCAAATGTCGGCATTTTGAGTCCTTAGGAAATCAACCAATCGATTAAGAGTTCAATAGGACCCGCCTCGGAATGTAAACACCAGCTAAGCAGCAATGTTAGAAAATGCAAAAACCCCTTCAGATGGCTTATTTTCGATCATAGAACTTCAGATAATAGTTGTCAATCCACTTTTTGTATAAATCTTACCTTGTTCCTGTCTGGGCATGCTGCAGAATATTGACTTTATAAATCCAACGGTGAAATTCTTAATAAGAAACATGTCATCTGCTATAGTGTAGCCGAGCTATCAGCAGCAGAGGTTGAAGCAAATCGTAGGCCGTTAGGGACTGTTCGATATTCATTTTCGGGGTCACCGGAAGACTTGAATGTGAGTCTGGAAAAAAATTGTAGGACCCTCCCCAGTCTCCTCTTAAAATTGGCATGACCCTCCCCTATATGACACAGCCGTTCATTGACTTCTACATTTAACCGTAAACGGGCTCTGATTTATCTTTTGACAAGCGTTGATCCTTCCATGAAGAATCTGTGGTCCGCAAAACGCCACCTCACACGCTGGTCGAAAAGATAGTTCTATCCCAACACTGCAAGGTATTCCTGAGTTGGTCCCGCCGTGTGAAGCAGAGAAGCTGTCGGGGATGTTAGACGTTGAGTTCGCATAGTAACTTTTTTGCCTAATTTTTCAATGTTTTTTTTATTATTAACAAATAGGCCAAAGATTTTTTGAATGACCCTCCCCTTTAGATCCGAAAAAAATGGCATTACCCTCCCCTATTTTCTTCCGGTGACCCCGAAAATAAATAACGAACAGTCCCTTACTTGTAAGCAAACGGTTGGCTTACAAACGATCGTTGTTACTAAAAAATTACAATAAAATTGACGCTGGACCCATTGTCAAAATCTCTTCAACTTTTGATTGACTGATTGATTGATTGAAGAAGACATAAAATCCAAAGGATAACATGTTAAAGTGTCAGCACTTATTTCCAACATGGTCCTTGGTGTTAGGACATACAAAAAAAAAACATTGAACACATACTAGACAGACAGATCAATCCAAAAACATTAAGCGCATCATAAAAAAACATAATAAATATCACTAGTACGTTCTTGGCCAATTTCATGGAAACTGTTGGCCTACTTTGTTCCATAAAATGTTTTTTTTTTACCTGGCTTCTAAAAGCCACAGAGGTAGGTTATTCCAAATCATGACACCAGTATAGTAAAAAATGTGTTTTGCTGCATTCTTGACTCTATGGACTATACATGAACCACTACTTGACCCAGTGTAGTGACCATGCTGTGTATGCACCATTTTTATGTGAGAGTGAAGGTATTGGGGCGCATGACCATGAATGATGTTAAACATGTAATTTAACTTCAGCTGCTCAACTCTAAGGGGTACAGGCAGCATTCCTACACTTTTAAATTCAGTGCTACCAATGTGGGTACGGGGAGATGCATTTAATAGGCACCGGATAACATTATTTTGCATACTTCAGGTCTTAGGAGAGGTTCACTTATCATTATGTAGTGCTTGCTCATGACAATGTTTCTTCACAATCCTTTTGTTGACCACTGCAAATGTGTATGATATCCTGACATGTTAGTAATGACACTTTATGCTTAACTGCAGTAACACAAAAGTTTCAGGCATTATTATCACTGTAGCCTGTTTCATTGTTGTAGAGATGAATTGCAGACACCTTCTTGTCAATAAGATATTATATCAATGGAAGAGGCAAATCAGCACATTGGGATTCAAAAAAAAATGACTCCATGACTATCTATCTGTACTATTTTCAATAGCTAATGTAGCCTACCACCTGCACTTTCTGCTCAAAGAAAGAGGTAGCTTAGCCCTTGGCCATAGAAGACTAAAGTTCAAATTTATTTACTTGAATGCTTGTTTGGGCAACGTAATGTAACAAGGTGTTGGCTTGATTGAACAGAACTGAAAAGATTCAGGACATTTATTTATCAAATCATGCGTTCAGGTACAAAGAGCAGTTAAATGGAGAAAATATATCTGTCAAAAATAGCTAACTTACATAGATGTCATTATACTAAACTGAATGACAATCACCAAGGTAACATTACGGACATTAGTTTAAAGTGTACAGGCATTGTATCGGTGTGTTGTTCGATATATTAAGTTATACTGAAGTCCAAAAATATCAGAAGTTAGCAAAACAGTTAGCAATAGCTGTGCTCTATCGTTGTGGACATTATGTTGAATAGACCTTGAATAGTTCTGTGCGTTCACGCTAGGTAGGTTAATGGAAACTCTTAATTATAAACACTACACTGTCAAAATAGTCATTTGTTGGTAACATGCATAATTACACATTATCCAGCTCGCTTGCCGACCTCTCCATGTGGAGTCGTCTTCCTAACTTCCTCAAACAGTCCCGCACTCTGTCTTTCTCGAGTCTTCATTGGCGTTGACAAGCCATGTGAGGTAAATATGATTTTTTGATGCAGTACGTGTGGCCCTGATAACGCTTGCCTGCTAAAGTTATTAACCATAAAGTTGTTTTTCTCAAATATATGATCAAGTTGAGGCTGCCAACAAGCGGAAATGAGTTTTGAAAAAAATATGTATTGCACATATGAAAAATCAACTACTCTTCTCCAGTTTTGTCCAAAAGTCAAAAAGTAAAGCAGATAAAGGCCTTCGGCCCACCGTCTAAAGCCGTTTTCAGACCGGCAAGCCCGGTGCTGGTGCCGGTTCTCGCACCAGTTACAGCGGGAACCAAAGTGCCGGCCCAAGAACCGCCTGTGTTCATACCATTTTAAGCAAGCCCATGACGCATTATCCACAAAGGGCGTTGCTTCGCCACAAATGCAAACAGTTTAGCATATTACTTTTACTAATGCTGCCATCTAACATCTGATGGAAATGTGTGAACCTCCAAAAATTAAGCAAATATTTCTCTCGTTTGCAATAACTGCACAAACTAATTTTCACTTGATTTCCCTCATTATCCCCGGCTCACGTTTCCGATTTGTTTATTTTCCGCTTTGACCCCAACTTAACCCGGTGACGTTAACTCATGTCGTCACGGTTCGCGTTGAAAAACCAAGTTTTACTTGGTGCCCGATGGGAACCAATTTTGCGGTTCCCGAACACTCTGATATTTGGTGTGAACACGACGGCCGGTTCAAGATGAGGTGCGGGAACCAGCACCAGCACGGTTCTCTGTCGGTGTGAAAGCGCTATAAGAGAGATTGCGCTGTGCTCCTGTGTGAGGCCGACTGGGAGCACATAATCACAAGCTGTAAATTAAACTGTAACGAGATTCGCGGTGGAATAAAAGTATCTTTGCATCGTTTTTACTGCACTTTTGAGAGCACATCTACAAAGAGAGGAAATACAACTTGACCGTAAAAAACTGCATATGGGCAATTCCACGAAAAAGTAAACCTCACCTTAAAACTTTAAGTCTCACCTACATGGACATACAAATTCTTTCAGAAAACTTCCAATACAAAAAAGTATTGTCTCGATGTAAATATTCAACTGAGCAAGTTTCGAAAGGATATCTGTTTGTTAAATTTTTTACCCTATTCAGCTATAATGTAAGTCTATGGAGGGGCTTATAATGGGCATAAGTGGGTGATAACACACACAAAGCTGCAATGCTATCAGTTATTTTTCATTGTTATATTACTATTTCTCTTGTTACAGGTTAAAATCCACCGTTCACAATTGTTTTGTATCGTTTTGGAGGGTTTTTCCAGATGTCACGTCCATAACGTCACATCCATAACGCCATGTCTCCCAATGAAAACCAACTTTTTTTACATTTACATTTGAAATTAAGTCTTTCTCTGTCTTTACTGAGGTGTCCTGTTTGGTATGAATGTAGCAATATTTACATTTCTCTAGAAATTTCACACACTTCACAGCAAAAACTACGCTCTCTCAAAAGTTTGTCCGTTTTTCGTCACGTCCATAACGCAAATTGAAAGGCTCATATTCTTATGATGCAAATCATGATATTAATTTTTTTCTGTTTGCCTGTATTCAGCCATGGAGTTTGCAGAGGAATATGAAAAAAAATTGTGAAATACTGCTAGGTTTGCGGAGGTTATCTGGCCTTTTGTTCATCAATAATGCACGAAAATGTCACGTCCATAACGCTGGAATTGCCCATATATATTTTAACATAGGTTTTGGTGGCGTTTTTGCATTCCTTGTATGCTGCATAATCATTCCTTAAAGGTGCTACGTGTAACGGCTGCCAAAGAAATCAATTCATACTCCACACTCCAAAGAGGATGGGGGCAATATACCTCCATAAAGTGAGTTGGCCTACCCTAGCGTTACAACCGAGAAACGGCATAATCCCTCCCCCCAGAGTGCAGCTGCAGCTAGTTCAATCAGAGACACTTGGTTCAATAGAAAGACGTGAAGATTCAAGAAACGTCAGTTGATGAAAAGGGATTTTTATCATGACGTCCTCAAGCAACTCTACTTCACTTGTAGCTGTAAATATGTCTAAATCACGTTTTTATTATTCGTTTGAATTCAATTATTTAGATGGAGAAAATGATCTAGCTAGCTAGCTAGCATTAGCAAGCTAGTGTCAACGTAATGCAGAGCCAACATTTGTGCCAATAAATCTGGCTAATCCTGGCTCCGAACGGTTTAAACAGTAATAAATATCATATAATTAATTATATGATTACATTAATATTATTTTCATTCAGTCAAATTGTGCTGATGGGGTCCGTTTTGCCCTTGTGCCAGGGAACCGCAACACTAGCACCCCTGTTAGCCAAGTTAGCCTTTTAGAACTTTTATGTATTGGGGAAATTGCTACGTGTATTGTTTAATCTACTGGTTAAATCTACTGGTAACAGCTTTTAATATTGATCTCTCGTGTACTGTATCATTAGGAAGGGAAATGAAGAGAAGAAAGGGCATTCTAGCTTTTTTTCAGCCCCAAAAAGCAAAGAGGCAGCTAAGTGAGACAGATCAGAGTGAAAGTGAGGAGCAGCATGAGGGAGAGGCACATCGAGCAAGAGTGGAGCAGTGTGAGAGAGTGGGGCGAGGGAGAGGAGCATCATGAGAGTGATGAGCATTGTATGAGAGAGGCACATTGTGAGGGAGAGTCACATCGTGTGAGAGAGGAGCATCATGAGAGTGACAGCATGGGAGAGAGCATTGTGAGGAGAGTCACATTGTAGAGTGAGGGAGAGTCACATTGTGTAGAGGGAGTCACATCGTGAGGAGAGTGAGCATCATGAGATGACGAGCACATCGTGTGAGAGAGGAGCATCATGAGAGTGATGAGCAGCCCTTTGCAGAAGCCCTATGCAGTGCACAACTCTGTGAGCAATGGTGCACCTGCCTGAACTGCCGGGACATGCCCGATGATATGCAAAGAAAGTGTTGTGGCCAGACTCCACAATTCTGCATCACTACCCTACCACGCTTTCGGGATTATTGCCTGAATCCAGGCCTTTTGCGTATTCATCGGGACTACAGGGAGGCTGTCACACTGCTCGGCCGTGCACGAGCAGAACCGAGAGCAGAGAGTTTAGGTACGCAGCCTATAGGCATTATGTGCACTGGCGGCATGGGTCCATGGGAGCTGGAACAGGGTTGGGATCCCAAGTTGTGCTGTGTGGAAAATTAGGGACACATTCCCAGACCCTCAGGGCCAATATCGAGGCTTTGTACCTGGCATTTGAGTTGCTCATCTAACAGGATCTATTTCAGAATGTTTACATTACATTGCTTTGCACAGTGTTGAGTGTTCAGTGTTGAGTTCCTTGAACCAAATTTGTATACCATATAAAACCATATTTAGTATAAGTAGACTGAGCGTGTAGCTCGAAAACGTTCACTTGGTGAAAAAAATAATAAAAAGGGAGTAGTGTGCGGACATTTGATTTGATTTTACATATTTATGCTAAAATTTCCAGGGAAACTACACAACCATGTAAACTACGAGCGAAAGACAACAGCTTAAGAAAAGTTGCCAGTTTGGCGTCGGTCCTCATTTCTTTTACGTCCATTAATTGTCTCCAGCGATGGAAAGCAACTCCAATGTTGACTCTGGTTTGGCTTCTCTTTCGGTCTGATCTTCTTTGAGCTTCTGTGCGCGGCTTTTTCCCTGCAGCGGGCGGTTGTGGTGGTGGTAGGGGTCTCTTACCATGAGCTTCAGCCATAGTTCTTTGCCTTCACCTGCTAGAAATGAGATTTTGTGGGATGTGCTCTTCACACGACTGACGTCAGGTTCAAGTACGCCCACAAGCCATGCGACTCATTTGTGGAGTTCGTTGTGTGGAGCCCACCGGCACCCTCCTAGGTAATGCACACTAAATGCTCAAGCTGGTATTACGACACCTATCGGGCCTGAGCTAATTTTTTGTATGCTAATTCAGGTTGACATCTCTGCAGCACTACATGTTGCCATGCTTTTGATGATACCATCACCCTTATGTCTTATGTCTTGATGCTTGTAGGTCATTTTTAGGATGTTTTGACCTCAATTCTTACACAATACACTTTTAATGATGGATGCTTGAATAAATGATACTTCACATGCATTTCGAAAGATTAAGGACGTACTACATGCAATTGCGATGTGTTAGGAGTTGGTCTTAGCGACTTAGAAGTCCTCTGGACTACCCTTCAGCTGTCCCAGACTTAGGTGCTAATTTTAGCGCTAAATTGTTTTGTGAATTACTCTTATCCTAAAAAGTTGGGAGTCCTAAAGTTATGACTGACTCACCCATTTTTTTTAGGAGTTTCTTCTAAATTTGCTTGTTAGGAGCTACTTTTAGCCTGAAGATTCTTTGAGAATACAGCCCCTGATTTTACCAAACATTACTTTTCAAAAAGCATCTGATTAGGGCTGCAGCTATCGAATATTTTTGGAATCGAGTATTCTGTTGATTATTTATTTCCACGATTAATCGAGTAATCGGATAAAACTTAAGTTTTGTGGTTTTAAATAGCAATACTAATAGTATGTCATGAAACATGAAAGCCCTGGTAAAATGACTAAGCCATTGTTTATTTTTCCTGCCCCCAAAAAAACGTTTTATCCCAACTCACTTGACACTTTGGCCAAAGCTATTGGTTTCTAAAGTCAGTGTATGTGTCATCTGACATAGTTGGCTAATAATTAGGCCTACATTGTCTGCAACCATACACATGGCAAAATCATTACTGAAGCATAATCTTATTGTGAAACATGTAACATGAATGAAATTGAACTTTACATTTGCCCTTTGTTTTAGGTTTTCAAGTAGTAAAGAGGATTGTAGACCTATCCACTATGACAAATCAATAAGGAATAGCGTGAATGCATAGGCCTATGCAAAGATGCGGAGTCAGAGGCAGGGAGCGTGCATGTCTTTGTGTGCGCGCCATGGAGGGAGAGAGAGAACGATTTGGCGCGTTTGCTCCCCAATTCTAAATAGCCTATGTGTAATCTATAGTCGTGTTATTAGCAACAAATGATTGCAAATGGCGTATCTAGCGCTAATGTTTTTTTGTTGTTGTTTTTTTTGCAAAGATGGGGAGTCAAAGGCAGGGAGCGTGCATATATGTGTGTGCATCATGTCCATGCGCAAATGGGAAGGAGGGACAGAGAGAGCGATCAGGAGTTGTTGACAATTGCTCCCCAATTCTAAATATGCTTAATCAGTAGATGTGTTATAAGCTACAAATTATTGCAAATACCGTAGCTAGCGCTAATGTTTACACTGGTTAACGATCGCAAATCGGCTAGTGGATTTATGCGCAACTGATGAAAGGCTACTTGGACAACTATGGTTTTCCGTGATCATTGCAGAGAAACGGGCATTTATCATTCTCCACATTCATAGCCTACAGGCTGTTGTCTTTACGAAACACTAAATCCAACACGATTTTAAAATCTTTGATTAATGTGTCCACCGCTGTAGGCCCAGACAGCGCGTTTACGCCTGCAAAGTTTCGTTTTCTGATATTGAAAAGCAAGCGTGTATCCAGTATGGCTCTGGCCAACTTGTACTAAAAATCTTCAATAATAACAGTCCGTGTGACACAACGAGGCCGAAGATGCCTGGTACCCAAAACGCGAGTGACGTATAGCTTAGAGTTTTTTTTTTTTTTTAAAAGATGAATTTATTGATAGGAATTTAGCGAAGCATCGAGGCAAAGATTTCGCCTCGAGGTATTTTTGTACTCGAGTTACGCGAGTAATTGTTGCAGCCCTACATCTGATGGGCAAATGGTGTCCAACTACACTCACTAATTACTAATCACAAAAGCAAAATAAAAAAAATTAATATCTGCGAAGCTTCAATGGCGTACTCAGCTCGAGGCATTAGAGAATAAGCATTTGAGAGCCCAAACTCACAACTATCAGCCCCCTCCGGAGATATCCATCTCAAATAAAACAAACTCTTTCAGCGTACTAAAACAAGGAGTAGACAACTATCTGCCCATCAGAGTACTCACTGAATACCTAAAGTGGCTTCTAAACCAACATTGGAGAGATTGTCCAGAGGTGCCGCCAAACATTTAGATTTGTTACATAAAATTTGTTCATCTAGGCTATTCAATTGTCTGAATTAATTTCAGGATTGGTCAAAAAGATGACCATAGTTTATATTTTGTCTTCATTAGGCTACTGCTGACAGGCCACCAGACCTTCAATAGCAAGGAAAAGATGGTCCCTGGGAGAACACAAACAGAGGAGTGAGTCATGCCCGGTCCGCGGGTTCTCTTATCAGAGCAGGCATCTAGACATCTGGGCTTTGGCCACTCTGAGCTCTCCGTCGCTGAGCGCCAACGCCACCTCAGAGACATCAAAACAAAAAAAGAGGAACCAACTCCTGGCGACACTGACTTAAGACTAACCATGTCGTTTTTTTCAGATTCATGACCACGTTGCAGTCTTTCAACAGAGCAGTCACCACCCCAAATTTCTACATCCGGAATGTCTGAGAATTCTTAAAATACTTTATAGAGACACCACACCCGAAGAGCTGCCATCTGAGCAGCAGCCAGATAGCTTCGATCCCAAGGGTGGCTGAAAAGATGGCTACCGAGCTGAGGAAAAGGATAACTCTGCTTTTGGTGGCTTTGGTGTGGTCTCACACATGTTAGTGGAGCAAGTGAAGGCCGCCCAGGGCCTCGGATTCGGCGAAGAAGGCTACATCGCCAACGCGTGTTCGGGAAGAAACCAGTGAGTCCTCGAGCACAGAGGAGCAGGTTCCCTACCAGGAATCAGGGAGCTCCTTTGTAAAGGAGGAGCTGAAGGAAGAAGCAAAGGAGGAACTGAAGGAAGAAGCAAAGGAGGAACTGAAGGGAAGAAGCAAAGGAAGAACCAGTGGAGGAACCAACCAGCCAACAGGGGCCATCTAGCGTAAAAGAGGCGCTAAAGGAGGAACCAAAGGAAGAACCAGGAGGAACCAAAGAAGCCGTAGGAAAAAGCCAAAGGGGCCAAGGAAGACCAGGAGGAACCAAAGGAAGAACCAGTGGAGGAACCAACCAGCCAACAGGGGCCATCCAGCAGCCGGCATCTTCTGACAATGAGGGGAGGAGAGCAAGGGGCAGGTCTAACTTATATCAACAATATTATAGCCTACTTTCGACAACAGTGAAATTCATTCCAAAGTTAGCCGAATCAAATGTTTCTTGTGGCCCCTCAGCATCTATACCATGGACCTCTGGACCTGGAGCTATTATAGCCTATTTTTGACAACAGTGAAATTCATTCCAAGTATCAAATGTTTCTTGTGGCCCCTCAGCATCTCGGACCTCTGGATCTGGAACCTCTTGGACAAGAGAGAGGGAATTCCAACGATAAGCCCCGAAAACTTAAGACTTGAGGCTAGTGGGTGGCTTGTTCTAATGTGTATGTGTGTGTTTGTTTGAGTGCGCGTATGCATGAACAGGTGTGAGCAGGCGTGTGTATGTGTGTGTGTGTGTGTGTGTGTGTATGAGCCTTCACGCAGGCATTGAAACTCAGCTCTTGTTCAGCCCAGGATCAGGTAATGATAATGATACACGACACACATTCTTGCCTTGGGGGTTGGGTGGTATCTACTCTGGTGCATTTTATTCATCTTGCATTTTCTCTGTACAAAGCAAAATGTGTAGTTGTTGGATGGGGTGCTACTTTGTGAGAGTGTAGAAATAGTTAATGTTGGTTGGGATGTACAAAGAAATGCAATCGTGCGTACGCAGTTTCAGGGTTACTCCATACGTACAGATTAGGGATGCAACGGTTATCGTATTTTACGGTTACCGAACAATACGCCCTCTACGGTTCAATAAACTTTCGTAAACCGCAATATTTCGGTTTATTAATAAAATGTGAATCTATGGAAGCTCCCTGAAATTTGCTTATGCAGCCAGCATTCACGAGCTCTACATGCTGAGCTCTAGAACCCTCAACCAATCAGCGTGGTTTTATGCAAATAAGGTCCGCCTGTCAAATGTGAGAAAAAACTTTTCAGTCACTCACGTTAGACGGAGATGAGCTAAAAGCTCCACTCGGAGGCAACATTATTAGCTGGAAGAATTGCTGCTGTGGTAGATTTTGTGCAAACTGATTACCGTTTACACAAACAAAGCACTTAGTAACGTAAAATGCGTCTGATACAACACAAGCTATAAACCGGTTGTCAGAAAATAGAGCTTCTCACTCGCCCAAATTCGCCTAGTGAGACTGGGCTTGGATGCCTAGCCTAATGTAAAATATTATGCAAGGATGTCTAGGCTGTAATGTCTAGTTTATCTTGCGAAGAGTTCGATCAAATGTCGAGTAAAATGGTGAGACTGGGCTTGGATGCAACAAGTGCGTTTTACAGAAAAAAACTCTGTTCCTAATTTTCTGAAGTTTGGGGTGTCATGCAATGCATTGTCACGCAGACTGTTTCCCTTAAGTGCTAGGGATAAGGCCTCTCATTCTGTTGCGTTGGCTACCAGCAGCACTTGAAATCAATGACATCTTTTCTGACAATACATTTCCTATAGTGAAACTACGTCCTAATTTGGAAATGAGCAAATGATAAAATAGACCTAGGCTACTGGAGGATATTTACTGGCTCAGGACATTTCATAACATTTCAAGAATATTAATAATGATTGCCTACAGTAGGCTAATTGTTGGTTTTATTTTATTCTGTCTACCCATCTAGTAGCCTACCTACTAGGCAGCAGAATCAAATGAAAATTGCAGATAGACTGATAGATAGGCTGATGGTTGACAAGGAATGTAGCCATTAAAAAACAATTATATAACCCCTTTTTTGTTCGAAAATACCGAAACCGTACCGTCACCGTGGCCCCAAAACCGTGATGCATACCGAACCGTGGGCACACTATACCGTTCCATCCCTAGTACAGATTTAGTATGATTCCCACGCATCCTTTAGTACATGAGGCTAATAAATATGGTGTAACGGACCACCCCCCAGTTTTCAGGATTCATACTCCTATTTGACAATGGTGATTTATATGGGAACTGTGGAGACGCCAACAATCTCAGATTATTTGAAAATGGACCAACTTTCAGGTCGAAGATTCAAGGTGATATCTAGATGACACTGCCATCGATGAGAAGATGGTCCATGTCTTCACGTCATGGCGTAAGGGACATGTCTTCATGTCATGGCATACTCCAAGGAGCTGAATTACTATTAAAAGCTATTATGAGATTCTTTTTCTGTACTTCTGTATTTGAATTCTTGGCAATTTAAAAATAAAACAAAAAAACAATTGTTTCAAAAAAAGCATCTGATGGACAAATGGTGTCCAACTACACTCACTAATTACTAATCACAAAAGCAAAATAAAAATAAATAAATATCTGCGAAGCTTCAATGGCGTACTCAGCTCGAGGCATTACAGTTGCAAAGATAGAATAAGCATTTGACAGCCCAAACTATCACTCAACTATCAGCCCCCTCCTGAGATATCCATCTCAAATAAAACAAACTCTTTCAGCGAACTAAAACAAGGAGTAGACAACCATCTGCCCATCAGAATACTCTTACTGGATGACACAACTTGCCATTCTACATTCTACAATGGGAAAGGAGAGTTATTGTGGAAAAGCACAGGCTACCATTTCATAAAGGGGCCAGAGAGTTACTAAAAACAAGAGGGGGTGACCGGCAACATTTTGTTTCGTTTAAGATTTTGTGTTCAAATCCGTGTTACATTGGGCTTTTTCTGTCATTGTTTTTAGCTAGTATGTAAAGAAGCCGAGCTTTCTATGGTTATAGAAAAGTTGTGTGTTTGCCCATCATCAAAGTTGATCTCACAGTTTTGGCCTTCAAGCCTGAATTCTGACACTGATAATGGGTGTTCTCACACTCATCCACGTCCTCCGCACAGTTTTGGCCTTTTGTCCTGTGAGCTTATCAAAGCAAAGAAAAGTGGACAGTGAGTGCCGAGTATTTAATGCAGAGTGGACAACGAAATATTTTTTTACTGAAGTCTGATCAAAGGCTGTGTGTCTGATATGCCAAGAAACAGTCACGGTTTACAAAGAGTACAATATCAGCCGCCACTTTGCTACCAAGCATGCTAACTACGCCAGCAAGCAGTCAACGCAAGAGCGAACAGGTTGGTGGCTAATTTACAGGCTCAGCAACATCTTTTTCACCGACAAACTGCGATTCACGAGTCATCCACCAAAGCAAGCTTTTTGCTATCATTCCAAGTAGCCAAAGCTAGCAAGCCTTTCTCCAAAAGCGAGTTTTTAAAAGAATGCATGGTAGAGGCGGCAGGTATTTTATGTCCTGAGAGCCAAGGCAAGTTTGAAAAGATCAGGTTATCACGCAGGTCTGTGACTCACAGTGTGGAACTGATTGAGGAAGATATAGCCAGCCAAATAAACAAAAAGGGTTTGGGAGTCCTTTAAGCTATATTCACTAGCACTGGATGAAAGTAATGATGTGAAAGACAACTCTTAATTTTTATCCGTGGGATTAATGACAATGTTGAAATAACAGAAGTTTTTGGCCATGGAGTCTCTGAAGGGAACAACGCGGTGGAGAGGATCTGTACAACCAATGTGTCTGCTGCCACTGAAAGACGTAAGCTACCTTGGAGTAAACTGGCCAATGTCACAACGGATGGATCACCAAATTTCACTGGAAGACAATTTTACCCTTTTTTGAATAAATAAGTTTAATTACTATTTTCTGCTTTTCTTCTCCTCTCGTATCTTATTTTTCATTCAAATAAGAAAAAACCCTAGGGCCTTTTTTGGTAAGTTTTAATACCCTTTCAGCCTTCTGTGATAATCAAATGTAAATAATTCAAGTAAATCAAATGTATATTGTGAATTTCTCTACTGTGTTTATTCTTAATCAAATGAATGCAAAAAAAAAAAAAAAAAAAAAACTGTACAATGAGCCTTGCTGCCTACTCATGATATGTTACATGTTTGTAGGCCAAATCCTCTCACGTAATGGCTTTTACAATTTTTATTATTTCACACAAACACACCATCTGTTCCTGGTCCGGCCCCCCTGTCAAATCTTAGAACCCCATGTGGCCCTCCTGGCAAAAGTTTGCCCACCCCTGTACTAGCAGTACTGCTACTACTAGTTGTAGTGTTAGTAGAGGTCTTCCTGTTGATCAGCTCAGAAGGCCAAATCTTTGGCCTAACCCTAGGCGTGGAAAGCAGGTGGTCTAATTTTATACTCGTGAGAGCAGCCAAAGATATCGTTAAAAAAAAAAAAAAAAAAATCTTTGGAATTTGCACCATGGGAGATGCACTTGCACAACTAGCTTCTTCAAGTGAAGAAGAGTCAGAGGTCAGTCAGATGTCCGAAGACTCGGAGGCAGAGGGGGATTTTCTCAGCGGGAGAGATCCTGATCTGGAGCGGTGAGTCACTGAATTAGCAATAGTTTGGCTTATTTTATTACTAGAAATATGTTGTGTGCAATGTTGACTGCCAATATTGCACATGTATAAATGCTGAATTAGCAATAGTTTGGTTTATTTTATTACTAGAAATATGTTGTGTGTAATGTTGACTGCCAATATTGCACATTTTTAAACGGGATACAGAGCTGAGATTTATCAAACAGCGGAGTGTGGATTGGATAGTCAGTGGCATTAAGTGCGCCTGTTTGTGCGTGAATGTGTTTGTTATTGTCTTCGAGAAAGGAACATTTTTATAAGTAGATATTGGATTATATCTTTCATTTAGTTTCCATTATCAGGGTTATAAATAAATATTATTTTATTTCTTTATTTACTACATCAACATTCCAATTTTTGTTGGAGAGGGACAAGGTAAGCCCAAACATCCCCCAACCAGGCCAGGCGTTGGAAGGTTAGCCATGGGAGAAACGGCCAGCACTGAAATAGAATCTACTACTCTCAGGCCAGACTTGGCAGAGGGAGAGGCTAGGCCAGACCAGAATCCACATGATGGGTTTCATGGCACAGACAAAGCAGACCCCACACCTGAGCAGCCTGTGTTCCGCTATCTGCGCACACCAGGGTTTCATCTGCTCCAAGGAGGGCAGTACACAGTGCTGCAACTCTTCCAGCTGTTCATCACCAACACCATGTTACAAACCATCATCAATAACTCAAATGCATGTGGCCAAAAACAATATCCTACAACATGGAGCCAAATCACCCTGCCAGGCATGTCTATTAGGCTAGTGACAATGGGCCCAAAATGTTGAGAGACCCCTACCCATGGTAGAACAAAACCCAACCATGTTTTTCATCATCTTTAAGGTCTCCCATATATGAAATGGATTCTTGGACAAAAATATTTTGCTGCAAAGATGGTTAAATTCATAGATATTGTCATACACCCCATAGCTAAAAAAAAAAGAACAAAAATTGACCCTTGCCGAATGGGACTTAAGACATATAAACTGATACAGAATCTTAATACAAGCTCTGAGACCTTTGACACTTGGCATGTATGTAGCCAAGAAGTTGCTGTACCTTTCAGAAAAACCTGTGTGTGAATATCTTGAAGTATGCCATGTTTAGAGCCCTAAGAACACAAACCTAAAATAGGCGGACATGGAAAAAATTGGACACCTTTGCAGAATGTTTTTGTTTAGTTTGTGTTTGCTTTGGCAGGGAATGTCATAGAAACACATGGTATGGCTTGTTAGAAAGGTGGGGTTGTGCTGAATCCAGCAATACCCAATATGTAAATGTACCATGTACAATCAGGGTGCTACCTTTCTCAATGTATGAGGCGTCCCAAATTAAGGAAAATGATGCATTGATATAAATAGGTCTCCAGTCCAAAGTCCATGGTCAGTGCTCACAAGGCTATGTTGTGTCTTTGTCCACATTGCCTTGGCGGAGGTCTGCGCTCTCTCAGTGCTTTTCTAGTTTGTCAATATTAGGCTATGCCGCCAAAGTTTGAAAACCCACGATGATTCTTTCTGGTTACAGTACATACAGTAGAAGTAGATACCCTAAATTACAGGAGCCTGGATAGGATCCCCCCCACCCCTCTCTCTTTCCTTATGCAACCTACTGTACATGTTCATGACAAAAATGCAACTAAAATCTGAAATATCTATTTTTGCTTTAGTCCAGTGGTTCTCAAACTTTTTGAGCTCAAGGCACCCCATCAACATTTTTTGCATTCACAGCACCCCTAAATTAGACTACTGTTATTCTTGCTTATGATACAGCTTACTTGTGTCAGGACACCGTATTAGGCTATACTCCCATCATCATTAACACTTTAACTTTCAGGATCATATATATTATTGTTCTGAATATGTTTATTATTTACCTTTATATTTATCACTCATGTGGACATATAAGGTTACACGGGGTTCATCATAAGAGAACAGGATTGGGTGAGAGCCGTCTGGCCTTTCTCCATTCAATTTCTCATGAGTCCTATGCGCAGTTCAGCGCACAGGCAGGCGCATGCTGACAATAGCTTCAGTGATCTTTCCACATTTTTTTGAAATACTCAAAATCACTAGCCTGGCGAATGCCAAACTAAAATCACAAGTGATATTTAGTCTGGGGACCTACCTATTGCATTTCTCGTAGCGGAAGCATCGTTTACAATTGTCCATAGCCGTTTATTGGGCACTACGAATGTCTATCATAGCGTCTGTACATACCTCGGAGCCAATACCAGAGCCACCACGTGACGTAAAATGCAATCGAGGGCCGTACAAATCCCTTTTTGTTCTGCGATTGGATACCGAAAGTAAGCGAGAAAAACGGCCATGGTCACCATGCTCCTCTGCAGAGTGAAATTAAATAAGCGAGCAAAGGAGCATGGGAATTCCCAGGCTACAAAATCACTGTATGTTTGAAACACTTTTTTTTAAAAAATCATTACTGACGTGCTATTTGGCTATATTTTCTTAAATCTAGCCTCATTCATAGCACTGGTGATTTGCAAAGTCAAGCTAACTAGCAAAAATGACGGTTCATTTGAAATCGTTTTGATCCTTACGGTGCTTTGACGGATAATGTAGCCGAAATGTATGGCATTACGAGGCAAAGAACAGTGAGCGGATATGAAAACATGAAGGCTATGCCTCAAAAGACAGAGTGGAAGTAATTTAGACATCTAAATGGGAACTTTTTAACACAGGGTATATACAGGAATCCTGGTGCTGAATTTACTACCATTTACTACCTTTTTTCCTACCTTTTACAATATTTTTACTACCTCCACAACATCTAGCAGCGCACTTTTTTTTTCTTTGGGGGCGGTGGCATCCTACATGTTCAGACAATTTTGGTACGATCAGTGATCCAGAACACAATTTGGAATTTATGTTGTGTCTTTGTCCACATTGCCTTGGCGGAGGTCTGCGCTCTCTCAGTGCTTTTCTAGTTTGTCAATATTAGGCTATGCCGCCAAAGTTTGAAAACCCACGATGATTCTTTCTGATTACAGTACATACAGTAGAGGTAGATACCCTAAATTACAGGAGCCTGGATAGGATCTCCCCCCCCCCCCCCCCCCACCCCTCTCTCTTTCCTTATGCAACCTACTGTACATGTTCGGGGACACTTCATGACAAAAATGCATCTAAAATCTGAAATATCTATTTTTGCTTTAGTCCAGTGGTTCTCAAACTTTTTGAGCTCAAGGCACCCCATCAACATTTTTTGCATTCGCAGCACCCCTAAATTAGCCTACTTATGAATTCTTGCTTATGATACAGCTTACTTGTGTCAGGACACCGTATTAGGCTACTCCCATCATCATTAACACTTTAACTTTCAGGATCATATATATTATTGTTCTGAATATGTTTATTATTTACCTTTATATTTATCACTCATGTGGACATAAGGTTATACGGGGCTCATCATAAGAGAACAGGATTGGGTGAGAGCCGTCTGGCCTCAATCCGCAATTCAGCGCACAGACAGGCGCATGCTGACAATAGCTTCAGTGATCTTTCCACATTTCTTTGAAATACTCAAAATCACTGCATGTTTGAAACACTTTTTTAAAAAATCATTACTGACGTGCTATTTGGCTATATTTTCTTAAATCTAGCCTCATTCATAGCACTGGTGATTTGCAAAGTCAAGCTAGCTAGCAAAAATGACGGTTCATTTGAAATCGTTTTGATCCTTACGGGGCTTTGACGGATAATGTAGTCGAAATGAATGGCATTACGAGGCAAAGACTAGTGAGCGGATATGAAAACACGAAGGCTATGCCTCAAAAGACAGAGTGGAAGTAATTTCTAAATGGGAACTTTTTAACAGATGACAGACAAATTCAACATAAAAATTTAAAATGTTTTGCGGCTCCCCTCTTGCGCTTCGACAGAACGGTTTGACAATAAATAGGCTGTAGGGGTTTAGCGACAGCGATAGATAGTCTCGATGGATATTCTCATCGGCAATGACCTGCTTCACCCACTGTCTCTGGTGCAACATTTATCCTTATGGGTGTTTAAGTCCTTAATGACGTGACAGACAACAAAAAAGTGGCGACAGTTTCACTCATAGCCTTTTACCTCAAGTCGTCTAATCTTCATAGCCTTTGTTACGGTTCCTTTATTTGAAATTAACTAATAGCGAACTTGCGAAGAGATCTGGCAGGTAGCCTACCCAGATTGATTGAGCGCGCGTGAGGTAGGCAGGCGTGACATCATCTGCAGCTTATCACTCAGATTCCACTCGCAACGCAAAATAATACAGTAGGCTAAGTCCACAGAAGTTTAGTACTTTAACGAGTTAGGATGGATGTGAGTTAAACAAATTGAAAAATTCATAGCGTCATTTGGATGGGGGCTCAAAAATTTACTACCTCGTCAGAGGACGCTTCTTACTTTTTACTACTTTTTACTGGCCTTAATTTGACCTGATTTCATTTACTACCTTTTACAACTTTTTACAAACCCGCGGACACCCTGTAACAGATGACAGACAAATTCAGCATCAAAATTTAAAATGTTTTGCGGCTCCCCTCTTGCGCTTCGGCAGAACGGTTTGACAATAAATAGGCTGTAGGGGTTTAGCGAAAGCGATAGATAGTCTCGATGGATATTCTCATCCGCAATGACCTGCTTCACCCACTGTCTCTGGTGCAACATTTATCCTTATGGGTGTTTTAAGTCCTTAATGACGTGACAGACAACAAAAAGGGGCGACAGTTTCACTCACAACCTTTTACCTCAAGTCATCTAATCTTCATAGCCTTTGTTACTGGTCCTTTATTTGAAATCAACTAATAGCGAACTTGCGAAGGGATTTGGCAGGTAGCCTACCCAGATTGATTGAGCGCGTGTGAGGTAGGCAGGCGTGACATCATCTGCAGCTTATCACTCAGGTTCCACTCGCACCGCAAAATAATACAGTAGGCTAAGTCCACAGAAGTTCAGTAATTTAAGGAGTTAGGATGGATGTAAGTTAAACAAATTGAAAAATTCATAGCGTCATTTAGATGGGGGCTCAAAAATTTACTACCTCGTCAGATGACGCTTCTTACTTTTTACTACTTTTTACTGGCCTTAATTTGACCTGATTTCATTTACTACCTTTTACAACTTTTTACAAACCCGCGGACACCCTGTAATAGAAATGAGGGCCTTGAGTTTGACATGTGTGGTCTAGTCTATAAGGAAGTAGCCCAGCCAACTTTTGTTGATAATATTCATGTTGGTTGTCACGCTACAGCTGTGGCGGCTCCGGAAATATTTTATCAGGAGGTCCGATAATGTCATAACAATGTTTCTATAGGTGCATAAAAGGTCCCTTATTACGGAAAATCTCCTTTTATGGCTTTTGAATGTGTTTCTTGGGTCTATACTGCCTCTACACAAACTTTAAGTGGGATAAAAAGCCTCAATTGTTAAAATAGACAATTTACACTGTTAATAACTGTTCAGCTGCTGTGATTAAAACAACTGCATAGAATTTTCCTTACTACGTATGTCACAGGGTAAGGTGGCTGGGGTCCCACAACATCAGCAGCTACGTAAGCAGCTGAGGGCAATGAGAATGGATGATTGTGAAAAAAAGAGAGACAAGTTGGCAGGCACTTTGCAGCTGAGAACAATGAAAGTGATCAAGTGACTAATTAGGGGTGGCCTGTCATAGGCTACAGGGGAAATACTCAATGTGTTGGCTGCAGGTGTCTAGTTACCTGGTGCACCCCCCATGAGAAACAACCTGTTTTGACATTTTTTTTCTGTCGGCACATTGTATTTTGTGTGCCACGTCTGTCCACTAGATGGCAGCACATTACAAAAATCTTTTCCCTGTAGCTACCTAAGCTATAGACTGTGGTGTAAAGTTGTAAACAACATTGACAATTGAAGAATCATTTGGGTCCACAATAACCAATGACACTGAAGCCCTATTCACATTATTTCAATATTGTATGATGTGAAATAGCCAAGAAGGAACTTTATGAAAGATATGTCCAACAACAAAATAAGAAAGGATAGATAATAAGAATTCAATTTTGTACTTCAAACTCCATGACCAGCATTTTTACAGCCTGTGCAACTTGAGGACAACAGGAAAGTGCACATAACAAAACATTGTAAGTAGAAGGCGAACATAATAGTAGTCAAATAAGTATATCAGTGGTATTACAGGTATTTAATCACACATTTAATCACATTCAAATACAAAAAAAACAAAAAAAAACAAACCTTGTGTGTGTGAGAGAGAGAGTGTGTGTGTGTGTGTGTGTGTGAGAGAGAGTGGGAGTGAGTGTGTGTATGTGTGTGTGTGAGTGAGAGAGAGAGAGTGTGTGTGTGTGTGTATGAGAGAGAAAGAGAGTGTGTGTGCGTGTGTGAGAGAGACAGAGTGTGAGTGTGTGTATGGTTGTGTGTGTGTGTGTGTGAGAGAGAGTGAGAGAAATTAAAGTGTGGTAGGCTATTCCATTACTTGTACTGGAATTTTGCTCATCTCTCTTTCAATGCAGCAAAGCGATCAGTAACTCTCATTAAAATCATGCATGCTAAGGACTAGGTCCCTCTCTGTAGACAGCATGGCTAGATAGGGCATTCAGACGTCCTGGCCCATTGAATTTGGCAGGAATGTTTTAATCCTTTTTAAGGCTGAGAAACATCTCTCAGCTTCAGCTGTGGTCATGGGAGTAGTGATGAGAATGTTCAACAGTGCTACAGTCTCAGAGAAGGTCTCCTGAAGGTTGTATCCCATGACAACCTGCTACGGGGCCAGTCCACCACAACAGTGCTGGAATTCAGGATTCTCATAAATGAGAGATAATTCCGTCTTGAGCTTTGCTTTGTTCAACATGGGGTAGGCCTTCACAGTGGTATTACGAGCTTCATCAGGGAATGAATGGTGGTACCTTTCAAACATCTCTCCTTGTAGTAAGATGGCACTCACTAGATGGTCGGTGAAGGAGAACATTTCTTTGGTGTGGTCCAGGATGGTGTCACAGCCTCTGCTTCTCCTCCGTCTTGACACCGTTTCTTCTGAGGGCAGGCAGGCAGGCCAACCAAGTGTTAGGCTATGCCTATATTACAGAACATAAACAGTTGGGGTGTAGAACAAAAATAAACAAAACTGTATTTCACATTCCATAAATACAATATTAAAGTAATTAACAATCAAACAACAGTTTATTTTTCTTTTATAAATGAGAAGCAAATCAAACCTATAGCTAGCCTATAGCTTTAGTGTCTCCTCATAACAAGGCTTTGTATTGAGATAGATTGCAAATTGTTTGATCTTACCTAATAGCCTGCACACTGGTGGAGAAGTTCTGGAGGGCACGTTTGATGAGGGCACGTTTGATGAAGACTACATCACTGTCTCTCTTCTGGAGCCGCTGGTACAGGAGGTCGATGTGAAGCATGATTTTATGAAACAGCCAGAGGAAAAAATTGAAATCTCCATCCTGCAGCATTCTCACGTAGCCAGATGCCTCTCTCACTGAGGACGTGTCAAATGATCCGGATGTCCTGATGAATTCAAAACACTCTAAGAGGTCATCTCGGTTTTCGTACACACTGTTGACAATTCTGCTGTTGAAGTTCCATCTCGTGGGTGAAGCTCTGGGCAGCCTACGTGCCACAATCTGGTCAAGGATGCTGGTCCGTTTAGGTGACCGGGAGAAAAAAAGTCACAATTCCGGTCAGATCAAGTTCAGCTGATGTGCATTGCAGCAGTGCATATAGTATGCATTATTGTAGTGTTCACGCACCTTCAGTTGCACTCCTGCTTTATGCCCCCTCATTACACTGCCTCCGTCGTAAGCTTGTGCGATGAGCTTTTGTTTATCTTCTTCGCTGGGGAGAATAGATTCTTTCCAAGAGTGCACTGGTGATGAGTTTTGTTTATCGTCGTTGCTAGGGAGAATAGAGTCTTTCCAATAGTGCACTGGCGATGGAGTCGGAAGTTGTGCTGGTGATTGGAATAAATTCCAAAAAACGCTCTTGCACGGAGTGGTTACTGTTGAGCATGTACCTCAGCACCAATACCAGCTGAGTCTGTGTAGACACAACTGTGGTCTCTTCAGCTTGAATGGCTACATACTTCGCAAACTTCACCTCCCCCAAAATACGATCCCTCACAACCGCTAGCATGCATTGCAATAGCTCGTCTTGAATGGTCTTTGATGTTCCTTTGAAGACTGTAGCATTTTTCAGATGCTCATCAAAAATCTCGTCAAGTTCTGGGACTAGGTCAACCAAGCCCAGAAAAACACCAGGGTGACTGGAGCCCTCAGTTCCGTCTTTGCCTCTTAATGCTAACTCAAAAAGTCCACAGAACTTAATGCATTGAATGAGCTGGTTTAAGATGTGTCTGATTCTTAGATGACTCGTGTTTTTTAATATTCTCAGACAAATGATGCATATCTGAGACTCCAGTGACAGTCCAAGCAGCATTATCTGTTGAGTCACCTCCAGGGTGGAAAAGTAGGCAGGGGTAGCAGAAAACTGCAGCGACGTGATTGCATTGCAGTGACAGTTATGAGAAAAGAAAAAAAAATGACATGGGTGTCTATCAGTGGACTCTTGGGCCATTTCCAACGTGATTGAACACGTTCAACGTGATTGAACACACAAACAAACCGTCCTTGCGCTACAGGGACGTGCCTAATCGAAAGTGATTGTCAACTGTGCAGTCCAGACCGCATGCAGAGCGCATGGTGCTACCACGTGATACGCGTGCAGGCCCACACAAACAAACCGTCCTTGCGCTACAGGGACGTGCCTAATCGAAAGTGATTGTCAACTGTGCAGTCCAGACCGCATGCAGAGCGCATGGTGCTACCACGTGAATCGCGTGCAGGCCCAAAACCACCTCATGGATCTGATGGAGCACTTTTAGAGAACGTCTACAGATGAATAGTCAAGTTTGCCAACATTTTGATATCAGGGCTACTTATTTTACCGCCGAAAACCATCCAGTCAAGGGAATAGCAGCCGCAGTCAACATGAAGATTGAGTCCCAAAGTGAAAGGAACTGTGAAAGATTTGGCCTTCTGCACTGAATTCTGACACTGACAATGGGAGTTCTCATATTCATCCACGTCCTCCACACAGACATCCATCAGCGCATGTTGTCAGCTGAGAGCATACTACAGTCACCTGCTTGTAAATGACATTTTGTTTGTCTTTCCTTTTACCTTGGCATTATCATTGTACTGAATCCCCTCTCCCTTTTGTTCAGCTCAGGTTGTACTAGTAGTACTGCTACTACTAGTTGCAGCGTTAGTAGAGGTCTTCCTGTTGATCAGCTCAGAAGGCCAAATCTTTGATCGCCTTGTCCTGGACGGGAATGGTCAGCCGAAGTAACAGTATTGACCAAGTCCAGCTCCTGGCTTGTAGCCAATGAACAGCAAGTTCAGACGGTAGGCTAATTGTATGACGTTGTCTACCTGTGGAAGAGGTAGGAGAAGTGTGGAAAGCAGGTGGTCTAATTTTATATTTGTGAGAGCGGCCAAAGGATGTATCGTTTTT
Source organism: Sardinella longiceps (assembly GCA_027497455.2). Taxonomy (NCBI): domain Eukaryota; kingdom Metazoa; phylum Chordata; class Actinopteri; order Clupeiformes; family Clupeidae; genus Sardinella; species Sardinella longiceps. Next base: position 25,240,985 of record JAODXP020000030.1, on the reverse strand, counting down.
CAAAAAAACAAAAAAAAACAACAAAAAAAAAAAACCTTTGAAATTTGCACCATGGCAGATGCACTTGCACAATTAGACTCTTCAGGTGAAGAAGAGTCTGAGGTCAGCCAGGTGTCTTGGAACAACTTGGAATGGGGTTGATTGTGGGAAACATTTACACAAGCCCTGCCCTGCACCCAGATTTACTGCTCAACCAGATATGGTCCTGCAGAGCCATCAGGCAACAGCATGTGGGCTATCCAAAGGACAAGCCAGGTGGCCTCACTCCAAAGTGTCCTCGTGGCACCACCAAATGGATTTGGGAGGGAACTGTTGGCATTCTAGCCTGAATTCTGACACTGATAATGGGAGTCCTCATATTCATCCAGGTCCTCCGCACAGACATCGGAGGAAGTCTCCGATATCCCCCCCGGTCTATGCATGATTTGAGTGTCTGTAAAATTGTTCCAATGTTTTCCATGGTGCTCTCTGCATTTCATTTATTCATATAGCCTCAAACATCAGGTCTCCCTTTGTACAGGTTGTCCTAATAGTACTGCTACTACTAACAAAGAGAAGTGTTCTTTCGCGCTTCCGTGGTAGGACTCTGATGAAGATGTAAGAACATCGAAACGTTAGTCATTATGTTTTTGCACCATTGAATAAAAGTATAAAAGTTTATAAGTCATCCGTGTTGCACCGACGCTCTCTCCTTCTTAACAATTCGTACTGCTACTACTAGTTGTAGTGTTAGTAGAGGTCTTCCTGTTGATCAGTTCAGAAGGCCAAATATTTGATTGCCTTGTTCTGGACGGGAATGGGCAGCCGGAGTAACAGTATTGGCCAAGTTGGCCAGTACAGCTAAGTCCAGCTCCTGGCTTGTAGCCAATGAACAGCAAGTTCAGACGGTAGGCTAATTGTATGATGTTGTCTACCGGTCTACCTCAGGGACTGCTACAATGCATGGCACAGGGCGCAGGACGTGTAAATGTTTTTGTAATTAGATCTTTTACAATAGTGGTTGTTAGTTGCCTTGACATTAACCTTAAGTGGTTTCTTAGATGTCATTATGATATATTATTGTTAATATTATTATTATTTTTGATATTATTATTATTATTATTATTATTATTATTATTATATGGATGAGGGAGGGTTGAATGGGGTGGGGCAACTATAATATTGAATGTGTTGTGGCTTATGTGACTGTAAGTTGTGCTTGCAAAAATGACAAGGACAATGGAGATGACGACGATGAGGAGGAGGGTGATTCTGATTGCATAGAAGCTGCTTATCTTTCTCTGTCTGGACCTCAAAACACTACTAGGAGGAAATGACACATTAAACTGAGGCTGAATAAATGTGTCTTGACTGTCTTTGAGGTGTACATAACGGACTGCAGACTTTGATCCGAGTTCCGGGAGATGAGACTCCTGACCTCACAACTGCCAATTTCTACCTCCAGAATGTGCACCGGTTTATGCAGTATTATTCAGAGACAAAGCCCAAGCGCTGCTTGCTGTCAAACCCCCACACTGTTTACCGATGGGCTTGAGGAGGACAATAACAAATATGACGATGAGAATGATGATCACGCACTGATGATGGCTTAGGCCGAAACGCGTCTGCCTTGGACATGGTGGTATGTCAAACAAATAATGAGATATAGCTTGTGAGTGCAGATTTTTCTTTAAGCTTATAGTTTTCTTTTTTCACGCACCCAAAGTCTTTTATTTATCTTACTTTTGAAGTTGAGCGCGCCCTCCCGACACAGATGATGAGAGAAGAAACTAATAATCTTTTCTCTGTATGGACCTCAATAAAATGATTAAGGCTGAGGTGTATGTTGCATTGATCACAGAAAACACGTGCTTTGTGCAATATACACCTCTGCTTTGTGCCACACTGAAGCGGCTTCAAGGCTGCTCAAATCAGAGAATATGAGAATTTATTATATTTATCATATTTTAGTTAGCTTCCATTTGTTAATATGAAACAGATAAAGGCCTGATTTGCATATGCAAATGAGCCATTCTTATGTTGTGATTCCACTTTTACATTTTGGAATGGATTCATAAGTCTTTTTCCCCTTTATTTATATGCTATTAAGGAGTAAAAATCAACAGAGAAATTTGTTTTTGCTCAGCGGAAAAAAAAGTCAGGTCTGAAGGGATTAAAACAGACCTCAGGAATAGACTGCACGGGAAACACCTGGCAGCCTGATTACAAATCTCCATAAATGATCCCAAAGCAATGACTTCCCTGACGTTAAGAATAAGAGGTTTGTTCAGGAGGCCACCCAGGACTAAATGTTCTGACAGGCTTTACCCCAACTAGACTTCTGCTTTTTCATGGTTGTTCATCTCCTGATGAATGTGTGTGTAAGTTGTGCTTGCAAAAATGACAATGAGAATGAAGATGAAGATGAGGACGACGATGAGGGTTCAGTGTGCTTCGATCGTCTTTCTCTGTCTGGTCCTCAAAACACATATTCAGAGGATATCAGTATCAAACTTGTGTCTTGACTGTCTTTGACAGTGACAGAGATTTAAGCTCCTGACAAAGGCCAATTTTAAGGTTCTTTGACTATTTCTGGGCCTTTTATTGGATGCCCTCAGGGAGGACAGCTACATGCTAAACTGGCAAAGATTCTACAACTATTTCTGCACTTTTGTCAGCAGCTTGTATGGTAACCTACAGGAGGTCGTAAACGATATGCAATCTGGTTGTGCTGGGAGATAGTTTATTCTCCAATCCCTAGTTGAGAGTCGTAGGGAAAAGGAGACACTAGCAGTAGTGATGATCCCTATGTACCAATGGGCTTCATGAGGACAATTACGAATATGACGACGAGGAAGAGGAACCAGAGAAGGAACTTATCATCTTTCTCTGTTTGGGCCTCAAAAAAATTAATAAGAGGACATCAGATTATGTCGACCACCTTATGTTAAAGCATTTCCTAATACTGTCTCAATGTCACAGAAATAATCTTTCAAAATGTACTGCCCCTTTCTGTCTCAACATCCTGTTTGTAAACACTGTAAATAAATCTCTTTTTCATGTCATATTCATCTCAGGCAGTAGCAGTCTCTAAATGGCACGCCCCTAAGTTATCCAGATGCAAACATCCCAGACTATCAATAACGTCATTGGGTCATTGTCTGGCAGGACTAAGTCAGAACAGTCCAATCTGACCAGTATAGACAGTATACACATGGTAACCTGCTTATACACCACAGGCTTCCAGAGGCCATTATGTAAGACAGTCCATGAAGGACAATACAACCAAGACCAGCTTGTACGGTCACCTGCAGGAGGTCGTAAATGTACAAGCAAATCTATGTTTGGAATTTTGATACGCGAGCGTTCCAGGTCTGGCACAACAATGAGGCTGCCCACCCCCTTGACACTTGACAAGGGAAAGGAAAGGTGAACACTGAACAGACTGTAATTTCAAAAAGCACCTGATGGGCAAATGGTGTCCAACTACACTCACTAATTACTAATCACGAAAGCAAAATAAAAATAAATAAATATCTGCGAAGCTTCAATGGCGTACTCAGCTCGAGGCATTACAGTTGCAAAGATAGAATGAGCATTTGGAAGCCCAAACTATCACTCACAACTATCAGCCCCCTCCTGAGATATCCATCTCAAATAAAACAAACTCTTTCAGCGAACTAAAAAGGAGTAGACAACCATCTGCCCATCAGAATACTAAACTAATATTATGGTCTAGAATGCAGACGAGTTCCAATGGTTTAAGAACTGGGTGGAGATGAGGGGGACCGCAAAGCCGCCGAAAACAAGACCCGGAAAACAGAGCACCTCTAGCCAGGAAGCAGAGGAAGAGGAAGGCGCCGACATGTGCCCCGTCTGCCCCACACTGAAGAGGGAGAACAAGTCTCTCAAGTCCGAGCTGAAGAAGCTGGCCAGAGAGCTGGAAGGCAGCCGGCGACAGTGCCGGAACCTGATCCGCCGGCTCAAGCGCGTGCAGGTAAGTGGTACAGCACTCCAACACCCTTTGCACCCATTGGATCTCTGAGAAGGTAGCCAACACGCTTTTCTTTCTAACACTCTTTTCTTTCTTTTTCAGCCAGGACAACCTATCCCAGGACAGCAGCAGGTGGAGGGAGACGTCTCCAGCGACTCCACAGAGTCCCAGCAGGAGACCCAGCAACAGGAGACCCAGCAGCCCACCACCACCCCAGCAGAAGAGCAGGCCATGCCCCCCATCGAGGAGGAAGATGACATCTTTGAAGACATGCCGGCCCTGGAGGGCCAACCTGGGGATCCCGACTACGAAGAAGGACAGCCCGAGACTCAGCTCCCCCAGCCCTCTGGCCCCGAGACTCCCTCTGGCTCCAAGGCCCCGCCCGCCCAGCCAGCCCAGCCCGCCCAGCCCGCCAAGCCCTCCAGTCCCAAGACCCCGTCAGGCCCATCTCTTTCCACCGCAGCCCCGTACGTCGCCAGGCCTCCTCCAGCCCAGCCCTCCGCCTCTCGCTCCATGCCAGCTCAGCCCTCCCAACTCTCCGGTTCAAAAGCACCCTCCGCCGCCAAGCCCCAGCCAGCCCCGCACTCCGGTCCCAAGGCCCCCTCCGGGTCCAAGAGTCAGCCTCCCCCTGCCGAGCCAGAGCCCCAGCCAGAGACCTCCACCGGCCCAGAGCCTCACGACTACGTGGAGGTTCTCGAGGGGTGGGGAAGAGCGTCCGTGCACCGCAAAATCATATTCCCGGCGAGTATGGAAGAGTACTTGCAAGAATGTCTGAGGTTCCAGGCCGGCTCTGCCACAGTCGGCCGCCAATACGAGACCGTCTTGTCGAAGGTCAGTCGGGTGCGGTCCTTCCTCTACTACCTGAGCCATGGAAAAAAGGACCTCTGGAACTAGCTCTTCCTGGATGACCCGGAGGGGATCAGAAGGTAAGTCGGATTAGCCGGTATCTAACTTTTTTCTTGCAGGAGACGGGTGCTTCTCGGTGACTAACCGTGCGATTGTTGTTGTGTTTTGCAGATGGGTGCGGAGGCTTCAGACCGGCAACAGGGCCGTCACCACGGCCAACTTCTATCTCCGAAATAGCCACCAATTCATGATCTATTTTAAGGAGACAAAGCCCAAACTGGCACGGCCGTCACAGGCCCAAATCACAGGAGTCATCCGAGTGATGACAAAGGCCCTGAAAGAGTTGAGGAAAAAGGTGACCCTCCACCAGATGAGGGTGAAGAGGGTGAAGATGGCGAGATTGGTGGAGCCGGAGGTCCTAAAGAGGTGGTGGGAGGGCAGCAGAAAGAAGATCCCGCAGATTCTCGGTAAGTGTGGGTCGGCCTTTGGGTGGAAGCTTGCCCGAGGGAGCAAAGGCTCGTCTCTAACCTTTTCCCTGTCTCTCTTTTACAGAAACTCTCAAGCAAGACAATTGCATCACCCACCGACAGCGCCTGTACGGCTACCTGGGATGCTTCGTGGCCTCCCTTTACGGCCACAGGCCAGGCATGATATGTAACATGGAGCTGAAGGAGTTCGAGGAGGCGGAGAAGCTGGGCTGCAGGGAGCAGGGGTACATTATCAACGTGAGTGCCCTTCCTTCCCACACCCACCTCCCATCTCTTCCCGACCCCCTCTCTCTGCCTCGACTCACACCTCTGCTCTCTTCTCTCTCTCCGCAGGTCGACGAACACAAGACCAACCGCGCTTTTGGAGCAGCGCAGTTGTTCCTCTGGCCAGAGGAATTCGAGTGAGTACCGCACCTGGGTCTCCCTCCGTGGCACGGCCAAGCCGCCCCCCCAAGTTCAAGCTGGTCTTTTTCACGGGGGGCAAAGGTCCGTGCAAAGACCTAAACACATTGATGAGAAACGCGTGGAGAGAGATGGGCCTCCCGGGAAGCCCCACGTTCACGGACATCCAGACCGCCGTCAGCGCCTACACCAAAACCGTCCACGCCCCCGAGGTCCGGAAGGAGATGTCGGCGTACATGTGCCATGAGACGGAGACGGCCGACAAGTTTTACACCCTGTCGCTCTCGGCGACCCAGTCGCGAGAGATGCGGCAGAGGTTCGACGAGGTGACGACGGAGAGGGGGCTCTCCAAGATCGCGGCCGAGGGGGTGGCGCACCCCAGGCAAGACGGCGGTCCGGACCAAGGCGGCGGGCAAGGGCAAGGGCAAGGGCAAGGCCCAGCAGGCCCAGCCGCAGAAGGAAACCAGCTCCAGCTCCGACTCAGAGGACCAGGACGAGGTTCCCTACCATGAATCGGGCAGCTCGGTACTGCTGGAGGAGCTGGAAGAAATGCAGGCAAGTGTTTGTACCTCTACCCACCTGTACCTCCCCTGTTGGGGGCTTTCACCCTTTGTCTCACCCTTCTTTCTTTGTTTTTCCACAGAGGCAGCTGGAAGGCGAGGGTAGCGACGACAACAATGACGAGGTCCGGGAACGGCCCAAGTCCCCCCGAGGACCGCCTGGCAGCCCGTGGCCGAGAGCACCCCCACCAGGCCCCAGCCAGAGACCCCCAAGAAGAAGGCCCCACCGTCCGACTCTGACAACTCGCCTGTCAAGACGCCGAAAAAGAAGAAGGCCAAGGTGGCCTCTGACAGCGAGCCAGAGTCACCCGTCAAGGCCAAGGGGGTCAAGAAAAGAGGGAAGCCCGTCGTTCAAGTGGAGCAACTACAGATCAGCCCCAGCAAGCGGTTGCCAATATCGCCAACGGACGTCTTGTGGAGCCCCTCCAAATCGACCGCCAGGGCCCGGCGGTTGCTGCGGAGGAAGGGGGTGTTTGTCCCCACCCCAGAAAAGCCTCAGCAGCCTGGCACCAAGCCTCCAGCCAGGCAGCCCAAGAAGAGGCCAGAGCCAGAGGGGCGTCGGGAGCCCCAGCAGCCAGAGTCCCAGCAGCCAGAGCCCCAGCAGCCAGAGACCCAGCAGCCAGAGTCACAGCAGCCAGAGTCCCAGCAGCCAGAGTCACAGCAGCCAGAGTCCCAGCCAGAGGGAGAGTCCCAGCAGCCAGAGGGAGGGTCCCAGGAGCCAGAGTCCCAGCCAGAGGGAGGGTCCCAGGAGCCAGAAACCCAGGAGCCAGAGTCCCAGCTGGTACCAGACACCCAGGAGGTGCCAGAGACCCAGCAAGACTGAATCCCCATCCCCACTTCCACCCCCACATCCCTGATTGATAATGGACAATCCCCCTCTCCCTCACATCTCCCTCCCAAGTTACACCAGCACTTTCAAGTTCACCCCACACCTACATCCCCATCCCATCACCCAAGTTCTGCACTTTATCCCTCACATCTCCCTCCCATGTTCACTTTGCACTTTTTGGACTGTTTTGTGATGTGTTATTTATCTTATTTATGTGTGTTTTGGCAATAAAAAGCCTTAAAAGTATTTTCTGTCTGCTGTTGCATTTCTGCCCAAGTGTTGCACCACACAAAGGGGAAGGGGAAAGGGCTGGGTGGGGAGAATAAAAACTTAAACTCAAAACCAAACAAACAAACAAAACCCAAAAGTTCCTGAGCTGCAAAGCAGCAGAGTCCAACCGAGGAGAAGAAGCTGGAGGCAGAGAAGGAGAGGAGGGGGGAAGGGGCCCTGCAAGGACCTCAACTTACGCCAGGGCAACGGTGTCGATCTATTCCAAGACTGTCCATGACCGCGACGTCCGTCACCAGATGACCATGATTATGTGTCATGAGACCGTCAC
>JAODXP020000030.1:25230433-25233228 GCA_027497455.2 Sardinella longiceps | reverse complement strand
CCCTCTGGGCCTTGTTCCACGTAACCCAGGAGCACTTCTGAAGCCACACTGTCACTGGTGGATGGGACGTGTGTAACTTAGTCTGCTGCTCAACAGCCTGGAGTATAGCTGGAGAGGCATGGAGCCAATGGTGACTGGTGTCCAGTTCAGTCCAGTTCCCCTGACTGGTGAGGGCGCTACAGTCCGTCATCTTGGGGAGACCCGGCCACTCTCTCCCCAAACCCCTGATCAGCCGGTCTACTGAGCCTGCGGAGACCAGTTGGCTTAATATCTGCATGCACAGCCAGATGGGACGGACACAGAGGCTCTCAGTGGCTTAGACAACACCAGCATGAGCATAGAGCAGGGGGGAGAGAGGGGAGGAGCAGGAAGAGAGAATTATAACACTTTTTACAATGCTGAAGACATGGAAAATAACAATCACTGTCCATCAGTTTGAAGAAAAAAAAAGAAGTGGACATGGCCACAGTCAGAAACAGTATCAGGGATGCCTAATAACTCCCTTGCTAAGCTACTGGCCAGTACACTTGGCCCTGGCCTTGCTGCATCCCAGATATCTGAGGACACGGTCATTCCCCCTATACCAATGCCCCTCCCCCTCCCCTCATGACGGCAATGGGCTCCAAGGCTTCAGGACCACACACAATCCAAGTCGTAACCCCAGTGTATGACTGTTGGACACACTCGATGACCAGCAGTCCACCCCTCTACTGGACAAGGCATTGTATAGGTGTACATGTGTTACAGTATTGAATGCATTTGCAATGTCGCCCAAAGCTGAGTCTTGTTCCTCGTAACCTATGAGTCCATGCTGTCACTGGTGGATGGGACTATAAGTCTGCCGCTCAATAGCCTGGAGTATACCTGAAGAAGCATGGAGCCGATGGTGACTGGTGTCCAATTCCCTGGACTAGTGAGGGTGTCCCTTAAACGTTTAACACACAAACATTGCTGAAGTTGGGGGGACATAGGCGGGGGGTAAAGTTGGGGGTGGGGGGAGATTGTGTGGGTGGGGAGGGGGACATAGGAGGGGGTAAAGTTGGGGGTGGGGGGAGATTGTGTGGGTGGGGAGGGGGACTTAGGAGGGGGTAAAGTTGGGGGGGGGGGGAGATTGTGTGGGTCTGAAGGAGAGGACTAACAGAACTGGGGGTGGAATATAGGAGGGGGATAAAGCATTCTGAGAATGCAATATGAAAAGAATGAGAGAACGAGAACGGAGAGTTCTGAGGAATAGAGGCTCATTAAACTGGGGTGTGGAGAGAGGGCTGAACTGTGGGGGACAATAAAGGGGTTAAAGTGCTCTAGGAAGGTGGGAGGGAGATAGTGAGGATGTGGGTGACTGGGATTGATGGGACTGGTGAGTGGGGAGGTGGGTGTAGGTGGAGAATAAAGTGCTCTGAGAACGTGAACAAGAGAACTAGAGAACAAAACTGTGAGGATGTGGGTGACTGGGATTGATGGAACTGGTGAGTGGGGAGGGGGATGAACTGTGAGGTGAATCAGAGGCTAAGAGAGGGAAGAGAGTAGAGCTGAGAGTTAAGGCAGAGAAGGAGGAGAGAGATGTGGTTTGGGAAGGACACTCACACTGGTGATGTAGCCCTGATTAACATTGAGAGTAAAGGAGGATAACGGCAGTGGAATCCAAACAGCTGTAAGCTGTGAGTGAGGACAGAGAGAGCGGCAGTGGGAGAGAGATGTGGTGTGGGAAGGAAGGGCACTCACACTGGTGATGTAGCCCTGATCAACACAGCCCTGCTGCTCTGCTCCACATCCTGGTACTCCTTCAGCTCCATGAAGTTTAGAGACAGGTGTGTGTGTGTGTGTGTGTGTGTGTGTGTGTGTGTGTGTGTGTGTGTGTGTGTGTGTGTGTGTGTGTGTGTGTGTGTGTGATCCCCCTGGCACAACTACACTCAAAGGTTAATCCATATGCAACCAGGAGATGCAGAATTTTCTACCTGCTGAGCTACCCGCATGTTCAGAGCACCTCAGGGTCAGGACATCTTGACTCGCTTCACCCACATGTAGTGCAGCGTGACTTTCTTTCTCAGCTCTATTCGCCAGCCTCTTCTGCAGGACCCATGATGCCAGTCATTTGGACTGCAGAGTGTCCTTAAAATACTTCATGAACTGGAGGGTGTTCCTCAGATAGCAGTTGGTGTGACCGTGGTAACCACCCAGCTCCCTGACTGCAGCCTCGTGGGGGAGATAAGGGGTTTAGAGTTCCATAAGAAAGTGGGAGAGAGATTGTACGGGTCTGAGGGACAGGGGCTTTTGGAGGTGTGGGCTGAACTGTGTGGGATAATACAGGGGTTTAAAGTGCTCTAACAAGGTGGGAGGGAGACTGTGAGGATGTGGGTGACTGTGATTGATGGGACTGGGCTGTGGGGGGGGGATGTAGGTGGAGGATAAAGTGCTCTGAGAACGTGAACAACAGAACTAGAGAAAGAGATTGTGAGGATGTGAGTGATTGGAATTGATGGAACTGGAGTGTGTGGAAGAACTCTGTGGTGAATCGGAGGACGAAGTGTCCAAGTCCTTGAAGTCTTGACTCTCAGATTCTTCGTCCTGGCTATCTGGCACCCGTTCATCCTCTGGCCCCTCAGATTGGTCCTCTGACCACGCTGCCCTTTCAGCGTCGATACCGCACCACCCTTGCTGTGACGTCTGAAACACACAGAGAGTAAAGGAGGTTAACAGACAGACGGCACACAGGCGGAATCCAAGCAGCTGTAAGCGGGCTGCCGGCTCCCTGTTGTATTTTTCTTGAAGCTCTCCCTCCGACAGGTACGGAAATC
>JAODXP020000030.1:25222933-25225433 GCA_027497455.2 Sardinella longiceps | reverse complement strand
CTGTTGATGATGGAGTGAAGTGGTCCCACACTGCACTTTTGGGCCGTGTCTTTCCTCTATCCATCTGCATTGAGAGATATTGAGACAGAGTTAAATGGTGTCACAGTGTACAGGCAATTGCAATTACAGTGACAGCTTTAGGAAAGGAATATTTGAGTTGGATGCAAAACCCTCCATTTTCAGAACTAGCAAAAATCGGTTGTTATTAATAACGTCCAGTAGCCTGATGTCTATTAAACTGCAACTTTAATGTCATTATCAATTAAAAACAAATCAAAAGTTGGACTGATAATAAAGTTTGTCAAAATGAATTAGGCCAATATATTTCTGTATTGCAAATGGACTTTTGGATGGGATTTGCATCTGAACTGGTTATGTAGATAGCTACACATAACTTGCATAAGTCCTTAGCATAGCATAGATATTAAAACCTGTAGAATTGAGAGGTGGCTAGGCTACTGGTTATTTGGCACTGCATAGTTGGCATTTATTTTCATAGGCTGGGCAGCGTGTCTGTCTGCGTGTGTGTGTAGGCTCCCGTGTGTGAGCGTGCATGAAGAGGGAGGGGGAGGCAGGGTGAGACGAGAGAGAGAGAAAGAGAACTGGGTCAGGTAAGGGCTGTGATTGGTCAATCTCCCGGTTTCTTCTCACAACACCAGGGAGAACTCTAGGCTATCCTATCTCTAGCTTTTTGGTTAGATAGCAAGCTAGTTAGCAGACAGCAGGACACTCCTGGCTGCAATAAAGTTCATTTTCTTCCATGCAGTCAACTTATTTGTGCCTACTGATCACTATAACCTGCTCCTTGTGACAAGAGATATCAAAAACTCAACCCCACACAGGTTACTATAGGCTACTGTGTACATGAAGTAGCCAGCAGAGTTCTGCTTTAGTTGTTAATGAATAGGCGGACTTTGGCGCTGCTCATGCCGTCGGTCATTCCCGACGGCAGTATTTTTCTCTCCTAGCTGAGGGACAAGCGACGTAGAAGTATGATATGACCGGACACGCAAGCGGAGACTCGGAGACGGACATGCAATAGGTGTACGCAGAAGTATACTTGAGCCATTAGCTAGGAGGATGACACTGCCATGTTTGATGTTCAAATAGCACTTCAAATAATAAAGTTACCTATTTATGTACAAAAGCAATGTGCTTTTAGGACACGAGACAGTCACGTTATGACTTCCTGACAAGTTATCACCTTCGGGGATTTATCATGAACGGCTTTACCACTGGCACATTTATTTCGCTAGTGAGTTTTAAATTCTCAATAAATAGCCTGTTGTGTTGGCTTACGCTAAACGGATAATCAGCCTGCACAACACGTTACGTTTAATTTCGGCTTCCCTATGGCTGCTATCCAACTCTTCGTATAGAATTTACACATTCACAAGCGTAACGTCGCCAAATGGGGATTTTAAAATTAGCCTACGTTACGTTTAGCAAATGGTGAGACTGTTTGCTTTATGACAGTTTCATTGGGACCGATAAGATGCTATTTCTGTTGCTGCCTTCCAAAGTAAGCCTGGCTACACAGGTGCAGTGTGTGTCATGTTCACGAGTAGTAGATCATCGATGCATTTAATGACTCCAAATACATTGTAATGTCGTGCTTTTGCAACTTTCGTGTAGTGGTTTGTGACTTCTTGCGGTGACAGCACACCTGCTTCAAGTGAGGTCGTTCCCCCGTTGTTCAATGTCTTCTCCTCGAAACAGACTTTCACAGCGTTTAGCCTCCGGTGTTGATTGGCTGATTCGTTGTGCTTAACAAATCAGATGGTGTGGTGGGCGGGACATTGCTGTACAGTTGTGAGTGCAGGCAGTGGAGGCTGCGTTAGGGACAGAACGGCTGCAAAATGTATGTTATCGGCTTATCGGTGGAAAAAATGGCCGATACCGATAACCATAAAAATGCATAATATCGGCCAAAAATATCGGCCTGGCCGATTATCGGTCGATCCCTAATTCTGGGTAATACTGAGGCATTCTGGGTAACTGCAGTGTTTCTATGGACTGGAGACCTCTGGGCAATCATGAAGCATTCTAGGCTCACTAATGATCAATTCTACTGCCACACTTGCTTTCAAAACTCTTCAATCTTACTAACACAACACACACACACTTACCCTAGGTGTCTGGCTGTCAGCTCTGTCCCCCTATGGTAACTGCTGGTGGTGGTCCTGACATGAAATACAGAGATAACACATACACACACACACACAAAACACACACACACACACACACACACACACACACACACACACACACACACACACACAAAGAGGATGTTTAATATGCTGACTGACATGATCAGCTAGTGCTGCAGGGTTGAGTGTGTTTCCTGATGTCAGATATTCATGGCTGATCTCACAGACCAACAGAAAGACTCAAAATGCTGTAGCATGTCATCACTACAGGAATTAAACACTCCACCATTCAGCCCAGTGTATTACACTCTCTCTTTCTCACACACACACACACACTCACTCACTCACTC
>JAODXP020000030.1:25212933-25215433 GCA_027497455.2 Sardinella longiceps | reverse complement strand
CTCTGCTCACCGCCCTCATCTGTACCTAGCGAGCGGGTCTTTAGTGAGATCTCCGCTATCTACACCAAAAACAGGAACCGCCTCACTGGAAATCATGCGGAGCAACTGTGCTTCCTCCACTACAATATTATCCTTCTTAATTGGGAATACTAGGCCTGGACATTAATATCATTCAAAAATGGTTACTTGTGAAATTGTTCTAATATAATAACAACAGGGAGTGAAATTTATGTTTGATTTTAAATTAAAGAAAAATGCTGCAGGCAGCTCCCTGCTCTTTCCTTTTTCATTTACTGTACTGTACTGTTTCTGTTTACTGTGAATTTTTACAATTAAACATAGGCTTAATAGATTTGAATTGAGGTTTGTGTCAGTTCTATTTTTACTTTCACATGAATTATAATTTTTACATTTATCGGTTGCACATATCGGTTATCGGCTTCCCAATTTCATAATTATCGATATCGGTATCGGCCTTGAAAAAACCATATCGGTCGATCCCTAACACACACACACACACACACACACACAACACAACAGCATCAATCTGCAATCACAATACACTGCAAACATGCAGACGTAGGGATGTCCTGCACTCAGAAACTAACACACACACACACACACACACACACACACACACACACACACACACACACACACACACAAAACACAACAGCATCAATCTGCAATCACAATACACTGCAAACATAGGGATACCCTGCACTCAGAAACTAACACACACACACACACACACACACACACACACACACACACACACACACACAACATCATCAAACTGCAATCATCATACACTGCAAACATAGTGATGTCCTGCACTCAGAAAGCACACACACACACACACACACACACACACACACACACACACACACAACACAACAGCATCAATCTGCAATCACAATACACTGCAAACATGCAGACGGGATGTTTGCAATCCTCATACACTGCAGCCATGCAGACTCAGGGATGTCCTGCACTCAGAAACTAACACACACACACACACAAAAACACAAACATACACACACACACACACACACACACACACACACACTCACACACACACAGACACACACACACACACACACACACACACACACACACACACTCACACACACACACACACACACACACACACACACACACTACAGTATTTATCTGCAATTATCTTGCTCTGCGGACATTCTGCATGGCTCTGCATTCACACACAGAACATTCACACACTCTCACACAAAACACACACACACACCAGAGAATAGAAGACAAGCATGTGTGTGTTTGTTACCTCATGCACAACACACTCCCAAGCCGCTCAAAGACATATCACACGGCAATTAACCCGACATTTACACCCCCCTACGTTTCACAACACAGATGATTGACACATGAGCTGGACACATTGTGGGTGAAACTGTTGACACTGTTACTAAAATATGCTTTAAGCCTGTACTGTAACTGACACTAGAAGAGAGCACACGGATGGGTGATATGAGGGTGAGCGGTGAGGACAAGAACCAAACTTGCAGGGGACAGATGGACATTAACCTGCTTCATTCACACATGAGCGCATACATGTTTAACCACTGGACACTGTACTAGGGAGGAGGTAATGTAGTAGTAGCCTGATTGCCATCGACTTTCAAAACTCTATGAGACTTTGGTCTGACCAAGAGCCCGTATAACAAAGTTTCTCAAAGCACATGGTTGACCCGCCTCCCTGAAATGCCTCTGTTTGCTACTGGTCGATGTTAGAAAATGCTGTGTCGAAGCAAAACCAATCACACCACTCTTTCCTCTGACGTATGTGACGCAAAGGGAATTGCTTGAACAGGACTGAGAGCCATTGGAGCTGCTCAAAGTTGATTGGTTCTCGACCAAGAGGGGACAGTTCCCCCGTCTAGGGGAATTCAGAAATCCTGCCCGATCAGCAGCTGGCCAGACCAGTGCCAGCAATGCCGAAGGTGTTATGTCACTGGGAGGGCGTGCCAGACTAATGTAATAGTACCCAATATGTAACATTGTACTAGAGGGGGGGAGTATCATGTCTGGGTGACAAGTCTGTGTAATGCAGTAACATGCAGCTTTCATTCCAACTAAATACCTGAGTATCAGCTCATGAGTGATGGGGGTTACAGACACAAGTACACTGATGAACCTCACACACACTCACTCACACACACACACACACACACACACACACACACACACACACACACACACACACACACACACACACACACACACACACACACACACACACACACACACACAAGCTCATGAGTGATGGGGGTTACAGACACAAGTACACTGATGAACCTCACACACACTCACACACACACACACACACACACACACTCACACACACACACACACACACACACACACACACACACACAAGCTCATGAGTGATGGGGGTTACAGACACAAGTACACTGATGAACCTCACACACACTCACCACACACACACACAAGCTCATGAGTGATG
>JAODXP020000030.1:25175433-25210433 GCA_027497455.2 Sardinella longiceps | reverse complement strand
GGCAGACAGGAGAAGAGCAGGAGTGTGGTGACGAAATGAGAAGTGAAAGAAGAAAGTGTCACAAACATCAGACCTGTCTCAGCTCAAAAGCCACACACACACACACACACACACACACACACACACACACACACACACACACACACACACACACACACACACACACACACACACACACACACACACACATACTGACACACATCCGCTGCAGACAGTGAGCCTCAGTTGAAGAGTGGTCCGACAGCGGCAGCACAGGGTTGCTGATTGCTGAAGAGTGTAGCGACATGGAGACACTTCATCTATTCCTGCTCTTAGCCTTAACTTGCCAACTAGTGGACCTGACACAAGGTAGGTTAAAGAGTGTGTGTGTGTGTGTGTGTGTGTGTGTGTGTGTGTGTGTGTGTGTGTGTATGTATGTGTGTTTGGTGCGTAAGGTAATGGCAGACATGGGGAGAGAAAGTGTGAACAGGTTACAGCTACATAATCAAATACATTACTAAAGTCAAGACAGAGCAATAGAACACACACACACACACACACACACACACACACAATAAACACATAGGACAGAGAGATAGAACACACACACATACACTAAACACAGGACCTGAGCGATAGAGTGATACCCACTAAGACACATAACACATTGAGTCATCATATATAAATAACCCTAAACACTCCTCTGTCTTTGCTAATGAGCTCAGACCAAATTCAGATTAGTTTAATGAATTAAATAAATAAATCCATTTTACGATCCCTGTGAAAGATGACAATGTCATTTCACAAACCCAGCACTTTTCTTTGCATGCTTTAGTTTTTCCATTTATATTTTGGTGCAACTAAAGATGAGATTATTATTATAGAGTTGTAGTGTGACATGTCTCCTCTCTGTCTAGGTATAGCCTGTGGTGCTGTAACTGACAAATGCCAAGACCAAAAGGATGTGCCTTTCCTCACGTGAGTTGATAATATTATTTGGAGTTAAAAGTATTTTGATTATGATTTCTTTTGATTGCTTTTTTTTCAAAAACCCACAGTGAAATATTCATTCTGTTTTAACTCTTAACATTGGCAGATGCTACAGTATGGAGATAACACGATGTTTTTCAAGTAGAAAAAAACCTCCAGGCTTTAAGCAAAAACACGTCAATTCCTCTTCATCAGAGGTAAAGAAATCTTTGATGTCAGTGACATCTATTAGATCTATTCGAATTCGAATCTATTAGAATGTATTAGAATGAGCAAAATGTCGAGAGTTGAGCAATTCAGGGTTTTTAGAGTTTTAAGCATGGACAAAGACTGCTCAATATCAAGTTCTAATAAGAAAGCTTTCTACATTTTGATGATTTGATATTAAATTATTGGAAGCCTGGGCTTTTAGCTCAGTAGTTAGAGCATTCAACTCACATGCTGTGGGTATGTTGTAGCTGGTGGTGGGGTGGCAGGTTCGAGACCTGTGTGCGGCATGGATCAAAGGGGTGGTATATGTGTATTTCTGGTGTCTATGAGCATGTTGAACACCACATCTGTGCCTCTAGGGCAGGGGTGTCAAACTCTTTTTTATCGAGGGGCAGATAAGCATTTGGATTTTCCTCAGAGGACCACCATTACATACATGACCACAAACTGTGCTGAGATCTCCTTGTGTTTCTTATCATCACCAACACAGTCCTAATGCACCACTACTAAAATGATGTAAAGGGCCACATTTGACACCCCTGCTCTAAGGTCAGATGAAGACCCAAAAGTCAGGGTTATTTAAGTGAGTATGGTGTGTATGCGCATGATGAACGCCTCATCTGTGTCTCTAGGGTCAGATGGAGACCACATACGGACACAAAGTGCGCATTCCCTCTGAGGCCCTGAAGAAGAGCCGAGTTAAACAATCGGACGATGTCAAAATGACCACATCAGTGCTAAACAGCTCTTTCTTCATGGTTGGTGCTACAACTGTGTGTGTGTGTGTGTGTGTGTGTGTGTGTGTGTGTGTGTGTGTGTGTGTGTGTGTTTCATGATATAACATAAACACAAGCAAAACAATTTAACAGATTTAATTATATCCATGTGGATGTATGTGAATGTACCAGCCAATCATGTGTGTGTGTGTGTGTGTGTGTGTGTGTGTGTGTGTGTGTGTGTGTGTGTGTTTTCAGGCTAAAGGGAAGATCCTGGAGCAGCAAGTGCTGGGTGTGTGGGTGGGAGATCAGGAAGTCAGTAATCTGTCTCAGCCAATCACAATCAGCTTCAGGAGAACCAACTGTGTGAGTCACACTTGTCACACCTGCTATAGGGGCTATAGGCTAAATAACACTACACACACACACGCACACACACACACACTGTATGAATCACACCTGCCATAGGGGGCTATAGGCTAATAACGCTACACACACACACACACACACACACACACACTGTGTGAGTCACAGCTGCTATAGGGGGCTATAGGCTAATTAACACTAGACACACACACACACACACACACACACTGTGTGAGTCACAGTTGCTATAGGGGCTAGGCTAAGTAACGTGGACAGGAAACGAGTGGGAGAGAGAGATGGGGTGGGATCGGGAAATGACCTCGGGTCGGACTCGAACCCGAGTCCCCGGAGTAATGGTATGACGGCCACGGCGTCCCCTGCCATAAAGTTTTTATTGTGATGTAATGCACTCTCTGCAGACCGGAGCTATTGGTCTTTACTCCAATGGTCCCCTTCTACTTCTCATCATAATAGCCTCAGAGAATTTCCTTGGATGGCAGCTTACCGTTTCATTTGAGTGACCTGGTAGTTCAGTAATGGCTAACCCTAGTCTATCAGTGGCAAAGCATTAAACAACGTTTAAGCTTTAGACATTTAGACTGATTTATCTATATGGTCTGCTGTATACAGTATGATCTACAGATCGAGGGAGGCCTGTATGAGGGAGGAAAGTATGAGTCCAATATGGCAAATGTTGAGTTTGTGCTTTTTTTATGTAGGCTATGGGTATGTATGTATGTATGTATATATGTATTGCAGTATATTGTACAGAATGTATGTTTGTGTAGATATTTAAAAAATCAGTTTTATTTCTGTCTGTAGATTAACAGAGGCCAGTGTGTGTTCTGGGATGAAAAGAAAGGTAAATACAATACAATACAATATATGTGTAGATGTCCATATACCTTAGTGTGTGTGTGTGTGTGTGTGTGTGTGTGTGTGTGTGTGTGTGTGTGTGTGTGTGTGTGTGTGTGTGTGTGCCAGGCGGCTGACCTACTATGTTGCACCAGTTGCAAACTTCCTTTCTGTGGTTAGACAAACAGAGCCTCATGTGACACATATGGTCTGTGTGTGTGTGTGTGTGTGTGTGTGTGTGTGTGTTGGTTATCATGTGTGTGTGTGTGTGTGTGTGTGTGTGTGTGTGTGTGTGTGTATGTGTGTGTGTGTGTGTGTGTGTGTGTGTGTGTGTGTGTGTGTGTGTATTGGTTATCATGTGTGTGTGTGTGTGTGTGTGTGTGTGTGTTTATTAACCATGTCTGTGTGTGTGTGTGTGTGTGTGTGTGTGTGTGTGTGTGTGTTACAGGAAACTGGAGTCATGTTGGGTGTGAGACGTTGCCGTCAGGAGAGGAATTTAACTGTAGCTGCAACCATCTCAGCTTTTTTGCTATTCTCCTTGTGAGTAAATACCTCCACACACACACACACACACACACGGGCACACACACACACACACAGGCACACAAATATGATTCAGTATATAAGCTAAGGTGACCAGATTTCTTTGAGAAAAATAGGGGACATTTTGGCATTCTGCGAAAAAAAATAACACTTTGTTTTTTTTTAAATGGCCGATGCTGATAGGCTACCTTTATTTTATATCAGGATCATCTGATGGCCAACATGTTGTTCCCAGTATCTGGATATTTTCCTCTATGCATTAAATGTCACTATTAGGTCCATACAGCCAATATTTTTTTTCCCCACAAAATTTCAGACAGAATGAAGTATTATCATACTGGATAATGTATTACATTGTGTGTAGAAAAGGCCAGGACTTTTATGTGTTTTCCTGGGACTCTTATGTGTTTTGCACTTACAACAGGTAGTGTTTCCTGTATTGCTTCCTCTTTCCCTGCCTTCCCAGAAGGAATAAGCCACGAGTTGGTGGTGCTTCTGCCAATTTAGTTTATAAAATGTCCTTTACATAAATATTCCTAGTTTAAAACCGTCCTGCAGATGTGTGAATGACTTGTGGTTCAGTCACTGACGATAAGTAAGTTTCTAATACTTCCTGTGTGCATGTATATCATATTTTCCTTGATTATATTTCTAGCTCAGCTAAAGCTATTAATTTGCCTGTGTTAAGTGTTGGCTACTTTCAGTTGATTGCCTAGAATATGGTGTAACTGTTCTGTGTTTAGCGAACTGATTGCATTTGCCGTTGTGAAGTTTAAACCGAGTGAAACTTTTCCATGTGGAGATTATTAGCCACGCATGTGCAGTACCGTGTTAAGCCGCTAGGTGGCGACAGAGACCGCGCTATGTGTGCTGTTTAGTACAATCGAAGCTGTATTTTCTCAGTAGTGAGATAATGAGGCATTTTAAGCCTGTGAGAGTAATTTCTGTATTTCTTATGGTGGAATTGTGCATTAATGATGCAACCAGACACAATGTGTAGTTTAGTATTTCTTTATTTCACCTGAATCTAATTTAGTGATTCATTTCTTATTTCAGACTGATGATGATGATGGTATGCCCTGTCATTTACCACTGGTAATGAGTACCACATTGAGTTGAACCAGCTACTGTATAGCGACTACTGATGTATTACCACCAAACTGTTGGATGTTTCAACAAGCAAACCTGTTTCTACAATATAGAAGCCATTAAGAAATCCTGTTGTCTCCTCATTCTTCACCTTGCACTCTGACCGGTGCACCATCTTGCTTAGTACCTAAACCTACAAGAATCAGCGCCTATTATCACGCACCACCACCCTCCCCAACATTGTGTATTTTGTATGCTAAGGCCATTCTATGGTCTGTCAAGGGTCGTAGGAAGTGGTAGACCTTTTAACCATTTTAAATGTGGGCCCTCCCTGTCTGCACCCATCTGTATGCCTGTTCCAAAAAGAGAAATAACCCATAAAGATTATTACAATAATGTATCTACTGCTGCCATTAATCATCATGGGCAGAAGTCATACACCTACCATCTTTGGTATAATATCAACAGAATAACAAAGGTTTTTTTATGCTGTTGCCCTTTGAAGAAAAAAAAGCCTACTCGCCTGTCTCTTAGATTTGTTGGGGTGAGAGAAAGATCCTTCCTATTTACTGAACATAGCGTTGGCCCATGAACTGTTTGAGAAAGATAGTGCTGAAATTAAAGACAAGACCTGCGTTTGCTAAACCGGAAAAGAAGTTGAAAGGCCACTATCATGTTACTGTCCAGTGCGTATAATGCGCAAAATGGATTGGCAAGGAGAAAATTAAAAATGTTGGTGTCGAGGGAGAGTGTAAAGTTTTTCTTCGTCAGACAGCCTAAAAAAGGGAAAGGTGGCAACTCAATAAGACATGGATTAAAACTGTAATGGCCACCGCACACCGGTTCCGACAGAGTGCTGAGCACTCTGCTCCCAACATTCGATTCCATTGTTTTCAACGCAACCCCGCTCACCAGCGCCGAACCCTGCCGCCGTCGATTGTGAAGTTCATGAGTGATGGGGGTTACAGACACAAGTACACTGATGAACTACACACACACACACACACACACAAGCTCATGAGTGATGGGGGTTACAGACACGAGTACACTGATGAACCACACACACACACACACACACACACACAAGCTCATGAGTGATGGGGGTTACAGACACGAGTACACTGATGAACCACACACACACACACACACACACACACACACACACAAGCTCATGAGTAATGGGGGTTACAGACACAAGTACACTGATGAACCCACACACACACACACACACACACACACACACACACACACACACAAGCTCATGAGTGATGGGGGTTACAGACACAAGTACACTGATGAACCACACACACACACACACACACACACACACACACACACACACAAGCTCATGAGTAATGGGGGTTACAGACACAAGTACACTGATGAACCTCACACACACACACACACACACACACACACACACACACACACACACACACACACACACACACACACACACACACAAGCTCATGAGTGATGGGGGTTACAGACACAAGTACACTGATGAACCTCACACACACTCACACACACACACACACACACACACACACACACACACACACACACACACACACAAGCTCATGAGTGATGGGGGTTGCAGACACAAGTACAGAGATGAACCACACACACACACACACACACACAAGCTCATGAGTGATGGGGGTTACAGACACAAGTACACTGATGAACCACACACACACACACACACACACACACACACAAGCTCATGAGTAATGGGGGTTACAGACACAAGTACACTGATGAACCACACACACACACACACACACACACACACACAAGCTCATGAGTAATGGGGGTTACAGACACAAGTACACTGATGAACCACACACACACACACACACACACAAGCTCATGAGTGATGGGGGTTACAGACACAAGTACACTGATGAACCACACACACACACACACACACACACACACAAGCTCATGAGTGATGGGGGTTACAGACACAAGTACACTGATGAACCACACACACACACACACACACACACACACACACACACACACACACACACACACACACACACACACACACACACACAAGCTCATGAGTGATGGGGGTTACAGACACGAGTACACTGATGAACCACACACACACACACACACACACAAGCTCATGAGTAATGGGGGTTACAGACACAAGTACACTGATGAACCACACACACACACACACACACACACACACACACACACACAAGCTCATGAGTGATGGGGGTTACAGACACAAGTACACTGATGAACCACACACACACACACACACACACACACACACACAAGCTCATGAGTAATGGGGGTTACAGACACGAGTACACTGATGAACCTCACACACACCACTCACACACACACACACACACACACACACACACACACACACACACACACAAGCTCATGAGTGATGGGGGTTACAGACACGAGTACACTGATGAACCACACACACACACACACACACACACACACACACACAAGCTCATGAGTAATGGGGGTTACAGACACAAGTACACTGATGAACCACACACACACACACACACACACACACACACACACACACACACACACAAGCTCATGAGTGATAGGGGTTACAGACACAAGTACACTGATGAACCTCACAGTCACAGTCACACACACACACATAAGCTCATGAGTGACAGGGGCTACAGACACACACACACACACACACACACACACACACGCTCATGAGTGATAGGGGTTACAGACACAAGTACACTGATGAACCTCACAGTCACACACACACACACACACACACACACACACACACACACACAAGCTCATGAGTGATAGGGGTTACAGACACAAGTACACTGATGAACCACACAGTCTCACACACACACACACACACACACACACACACACACACACACACACACACACACACACACACACACACACACACACACACACAGGGATACACTGATCTGATGAACCAGTGTCTTGCTCAGCACCTCCAACTATCTGTGTTTTATTTCTGTTGGAAGTCATCAGCCACCAGTTCATGTCTGACCCCAAAGTGATAATGTACCAGTAGAAACAGATTTATGCCATTTAAAACAAACACATCACAAGTCAGGGTTGAGAACCTAAAGTGCATAAGTGACATTCTGGTTATTTATAGCACCTCAAAGCTCTTAATGTGTTCTTACCAAATAGAAGTCCAATGTAAGATATTAAACAAATTGGAATCACTGAACAAAAAGCAAAGCATGAATGTACTGTATGCCTACAACAGTTACAGCCAGAAGGGTGAAAGTGCACTTGGACAAAAATAAATATTGGTAATACTAGACTTAAAGGCTGCATCCATATGCACCCATATGCACTTTATGGATACAGACCTGTGTCTAATGTCTGTATCCAGACCTGCCAACCTTGAAACAACCCAGCAACAACCCAGCTCAAACTAGTGTACCTATAGGACAATGAAAATCACTGTATTTCAATGCAATGCAAATACTATAGAGAAAGGATCACGCTGACCACTTTAAGAATGCTACTGTACTGCTCTGGCTGAATATATTAAAAGAACACAGCAATTGCACTAGTGTCAAATAAATATGCTTGATTTTACAGTATGGTGCATTCAATGGTCAAATATGACGAAAGGCTACCATTTAGAATTCTACATTTCCATTTAAGTGCTAAAACTGGTGCAGTGTTGCACTCTCTCATACTATAAGCTTTACACTTGCCATGACCCACACCCCTGGATAAAGGGAGTGATTTATCAAAGGTAGTGATTTATCAAACTATCTTATGTGTCCAAGCTGCTATTCACTTTCAAATGTGTCTCCCTTTAGGCAGAGATTGATTTGACATGCTCTATCTCTATTCTCCTCTACTCTGTAGACATCCTATGAGTGCTGCCTTCATTTACCACCAGGTTTATGCATGTGGTCCTTGCAGCTGTGATGTTGCATCCTTTTATTCATATCAAAAACACAGCTAAGGTTAGACAGCTCCCGTCTTCCCATGAAGCTGAAAAATGACTAGATGCATTTGTTACCCCCAGACTTGACTACTGCAATGCTGCTCTCTGGGTGCAGTAACACTTGCATTAAGAACCTACATCCCTACTGACCTTCTGAGCTGCAGTACACCACTTCAGTTATCTCATACCAGTCTCTCTCTCTCTCTCTCTCTCTCTCTCTCTCTCTCTCTCTCTCTCTCTCTCTCTCTCTCTCTCTCTCTCTCTCTCTCTCTCTTTCTCTCTCTCTCTCTCCCTCCCTCTCTCCTCACTTTGTTATGTACGATAGCCTAGTGCTGCCACAGACTCCACATTTGCTATCCTGTACATCTCTCTCTCTCTCTGTTATGTAGTATATGAGAAATATATGTTATGAAGTGCTAAACTCCTACACTGGTCGAACTCTTTTGTTTCTTCTGCCCCTAAATACTACAATCATCTCTGCTGAGTGACAAGTCTCCTGATCTCTTCTGTTTGATTGACAGTCCTAAATCCAATGCTTTGCCCATTTAATACTGTCAGACACTATTCTGTACTCATGCTGCTAAGCTACTTAGTCAAAACCAAGGACAATCTGTGAACCATCACTAGACCACTGACTGTATGGGTACTTCACTGGGCCCCAGGCCATCACTAGACCACTGACTGTATCAGTACTTCACTGGGCCCCAGGCCATCACTAGACCACTGACTGTATCAGTACTTCACTGGGCCCCAGGCAGGTGGCCTTAGGACTGGTCAGACCTGGAATGATAACTATAAAGACAACTAACTATAGCAACTTTTTCCGTCCACTCTGACGATTGATAATGTAGGTCTTTCTCCACGCTAATGAATTAATACCATCACCATCACCTCCATCACCACTCAATGCCCTCAATTCAACTCAATTCCCTGCCTAGCCAACCATACATCATAACATGCAACAAAACTAAATCCTTAACTCTTGCTCCTACTAAAGTGGCAAGGTGCCATAATTGATGATCAGCTGACCTATAAAGATCACAAGATAAGATAAGATGCCTTTTATTGTGACTGAATAAACTACAACAGAATCTAGCTTGCAGCTTCACCTTGGCTAGCACAAGACCACATACAGTCATTTAGAACAAAGGATAAAAGTACACATTCAGTTATACACAGAATACAAAGTGCTATGAGCATGGCAGCTCTATTAATGAAAGTGCTGTATAACAGTTCTATGAATAGATACAATACATATATAAATATACACAGTGAATACATCAGGACAGAGAAATGCAGCACAGATGACTACAGTGCTGTGTGCATAACAGTTCTACGAACAGTTACAATACACAAAAATTCACAATGAATACATCAGGCATAGAAATGCATCACAGATGACTAAAGAGCTGTGTGCATGGCTGTTCTATAGGTCAATAGAAGTGTATACAGCACTATATATACTAGTAGCAGGCAGGAAAGAGCAGCATAAGGGATCAAAAGTGCTGTGTGCTGTGTGCATGTCAGTCCTATAATACATATAAGTGGATAAATGTAAACAGTCTACAGTCCAAGAATTGACCTATGGCTAAACCACACCCCCGAACGCGATGAGCCAATCACAGTGCGCATAGCTCTCAATGCACTCGGACATTCTCTGCTTGCACGCCCATTGAAATACATTGCAGTTCGCCAGTTTTTGTTCGTTTTTATATGTTTTTTCACGGTATTTTAAGTTTTAAATGGTCCAACGGTGTGCAGGGGTACAAGCAACTCAGACACTAGGTATCCTGAGAGGCTGGGCGACAGGGTGTATTTTTGCCTTTTCCCAAGCCTCATCTAAACCGAGATAAGTGTCTGCTTTGGATAAAGTTATGCAGCAGACAGACCACAACATTAACTGAACGTGGACAAAATTAACAAGGATGTCTACATCTGTTCTAAGGCAAGTCAACATCGTATTTGAGCCAACATGTTGTCACTTTGCTGGAAAGAAACAGAAAGTTATTTTAACGTCCCTAACGTTAACCACAACATCAACATCAACGTTAACTAACGTTAACGTTAGCGAAAGTTAGCTAACGCTAGTCAACGTCTCTGCCCAACTTTATGTCCTAGCTGCGTTGTTCATCATGTAACTTTGTTTGATGGGAGTGTATTGGTCTCTTATACTCTAGTTTTTGTACAGTGGTTGTCCAAAGGGCTCTTGTTAAACTAACGTTAACGTCTATCTTGTCCGAAATGGCGATGGCAACGAGATGAGGTTTATCATTTTTACACTGGGACCCTTACATTGTTGCGTGTAACTTCAGCTTTTCATCGACTTGCTAAAAGACAAAATTATTAACATAATCCTCTAGTGCATAGCTAATGCCCTTTTGATGACTTTTGAGATGATATCTTATCTTTCTGTCTCCAAAAGCCATCAATTACCTGAGAAATCTCTTTGACTGTAACACTTGAAATAGCGCCTGTCACCGAATGTCCGATTGTTTGTCCGAGTGAGAGGAGGGGGCGGGCTTAGCCATAGGTCAATTGCAGTCCCTGTGAATAACTAGAGCAGGCCAAGTGTACTGAGTGCATGAGTACAGTGTGTGTGTGTGTGTGTGTGTGTGTGTGTGTGTGTGTGTGTGTGTGTGTGTGTGTGTGTCAGTGCCTACAGGGTGGTGAGGTGTGTATGAGAATCTGCAAGAGGAGAGGAGAGGCAGGCAGGGGGTGATACTCTGACAGCACCAGGGAAGAAAACTGCCTCTCAGTCTCTGGGGGTGCAAACAGACTGTGGCCTGGATGACTGGATGACTGGGGTCCTTAGTGATGGATTTGGCCCTTTGCTTAACCCTAGCTTATAGAGATTCCATGCTCTCTGTCCTGCTGCTTTGCACTACTCAATACAACAAACATTAGACCATATCTGACCCAACAAGCCACCCAACTGCTGCTTCACACCATGGTCCTCTCTCGCCTTGACTACTGCAATGCCCTCCTAACAGGCCTCCCAGCCTGTGTGGTGAAACCAGTACAAATGCTCCAGAACGCAGCAGCACGCTTGGTCTTCAGTCATCCCAAGAGGGCACATGTGACGCCTCTACTCATTGAACTACACTGGTTACCCCTGGCTGCACACAACTCATTCAAATCACTACTGCTGGCCTACAAAGTGCTTAATGGTTCTGCTCCTACCCTTCTGAGTCCTCTGATAAAGGCTAAGGTCACTCTTTGCCATCTCCAAACAATCCACACTCTTCTCTTGTGTCATTCCACACTGGTGGAATACCTACTGTATCTACCCAGCACAACCACATGGAAATGTAAATCAGTTTAATGCTAATTCACAACTAGCCATAGAATAGAGTGCATGTTTACACTTCTAGCCAAAGAATAGGGTGCATGTTTACACTCGCAGACCATCAGCTAGGGTGAGCTAGGGTGCACTTGTTTACACTTAAAGACAATAAACCAGGGTGCATGTTTACACTTGCAGGCCGTCAGCTAGGGTGCATGTTCACAATCGCCGCAGAATAATTGAACTGCAGTCTTACCTTTAAGTTGCTTGTTGCGATCTGAGTCACTGTGGATCTGCCGTGGCCTCATCTGCACCCCGTCACACTCTACACCAGGAAGAGAAATATGCCTTAATACACACTCTAAATACCTTATATATCATGCAAAATAAAGCACTGCAACTAAAACTACTGAATAAGAACAACATTTTGACTGGTTTTGTGTGTGTGTGCGTGTGTGTGTGTGTGAGTGTGTGTGAAGCATTTTGACTGGTTGTGTGTGATAACAGAACATTAGCTATATTATGTGCTGTATTTACAAAACAAGGCTGATATAACTAATGTACATTTGGAGTGTACCAGTTATGTGTAATTTGCATTGATGTGATCAGAAATGCAGAAATGCACATAAATTGTGTGGTGAGATTTTGTATGTGAGCAGTTAAAAGAAAAACTGTAACATGCACATAAATATTAGCAGAAAGCCACACATGCTGCTGCTTCTGTAAGTGCTGTCATATGTGCAGCACAGGTATATGTGCATAGGTGAGGAAAATATACTGACAAACTAAAAAGACCAAATCTTTGCACAACCTGCAGTGTAAACTAACAAGGCCAAACCTTTAAACGGACCACAGTGTGTAGGTTTGGAGCAAACCTTGGAGTCAATGGAGCATTGTAGACCCTGTGTATGTTGGAATTGTCATGTGACACCCTCAGACATCAAATACCAGATAATCCCTCA
The DNA here is from genome assembly GCA_027497455.2 of Sardinella longiceps. Classification (NCBI taxonomy): domain Eukaryota; kingdom Metazoa; phylum Chordata; class Actinopteri; order Clupeiformes; family Clupeidae; genus Sardinella; species Sardinella longiceps. The sequence continues at coordinate 25,197,476 of JAODXP020000030.1, read as the reverse complement.
GCAGAACAGCATAGATATTATCTCAGATACAGTAGGTAAATCCCACAGTGGAGACAGAGTAACAGCATATATATAATCTCAGATAGGTAAACCCCACAGTGGAGACAGAGTAACAGCATATATATAATCTCAGATAGGTAAACCCCACAGTGGAGAGAGAGTAACAGCATATATATAATCTCAGATAGGTAAACCCCTCAGTGCAGACAGAGTAACAGCATAGATATAATCTCAGATAGGTAAACCCCACAGTGGAGAGAGAGTAACAGCATATATATAATCTCAGATAGGTAAACCCCACAGTGCAGACAGAGTAACAGCATAGATATAATCTCAGATAGGTAAACCCCTCAGTGGAGACAGTAACAGACTCTTTCCCTAAAGTCTGGGATGTCCACCATAACTCTAATGTCCAGTCCACTGCTGCGCACAAATAGCTATATGCAAATTTGCAAAATCAGCTTTATTTCTCTGTAAGGACAATATTATGACTCCAGTCTCACCTTTCAGTGGGTTAAGAGTCACTTGCTGCTGTGGGCCACCTCTTATCTTGGGGTCCGTCTTCTAGACCTCTGTAGAAACAAAATCACCCCTGTATGAACATCTTATAATATTACACTAAATGTCTACTCATTTCAGGCTTTAACCCAATATTAATCCATCTGCTAGTTAACTACAATCTTTCTAAAACAGCAAACACAAGTAGATTCTTTCAACAGACATTCTGAACAAAGAAAAGCAGTCAACACCTTTAACCCAGAAGTTTCAAAGATGTGCCAGACCACACATCGCATAAATGTGTAGTCTGGCCACGAGTGATAGACCACGGGGTAAAACGGCTAAAACTAATCAGCGCAACTAACAAGCGATTCAAACAACGCTAAGCCTGCCTAATGACTGCCTGTCCAGATAGAACGTTGTGATTGGCTAAACACCACAATGTCTGAATACAACCTAGAGTGCAAACAGCTCAGGCACCGCCAAGGTCTGAGTGCAATCTATGGCTCATTGCTGGACGTATTTGCTGAGCAGATTCAATTTGCTACCGCTAGAGTGCGTCTAGAGTTCTAGACTACTGGCTACTCTCCCTCTCTTCTACAGGTCTCTCTCCTCTCTCTCTCTTTCTCTCTCTCTCTCTCTCTCTCTCTCTCTCTCTCTCTCTCTCTCCTCTCTCTCTCTCTCTCTCTCTCTCTCTCTCTCTCTCTCCACTCTCTCTCTCTCTCTCTTCCTCTCTCTCTCTCTTTCTCACTCTCTTTCCCTCCTCCTCCGCCACTAGGCTACTCTAAGGGTCTATGTATCTTTCCAATCCACTCTGCATCTCTCTCTCCCCCTCCTCTCTCTCTCTCTCTCTCTCTCTCTCTCCCTCCTCCTCCACTAGGCTACTCTAAGGGTCTATATCTTTCCAATCCACTCTGCATCTCTCTCTCTCTCTCTCTCTCTCTCTCTCTCTCTCTCTCTTCCGCAAGGCTGTCCCTCTCTGTCCTCTACTCCACTCTGCATCTCTCTCTCTCTCTCTCTCTCTCTCTCTCTTTCTCTCCATCTCTCCTCCACTAGGCTATTCTACTTGTGTGTCCTCTGCAGGTGTGTGTGTGTGTTCTTGTCCACTAGCCCATGACATCTTAGTGCCTGCAGACACACTGGGGTGGACATGAGCTACACGTCTATCTGGTGCAGTCTCACCATTAGTGATCAGTTAACTAGATAAAGTTTACATTCTGGTCAGAGCCAGAGAGTGACCGCTCTACACTTCCCCCTCTTCCTAGATCCTGCATGGACCTGATGCTTTAGCTTCCATTACCTCATTTAGGGATGTAAATATTATGACATAATCATTGACCCCTCCCCTACTCCGTCTTATAGGCCCCATGATTGGCCCTCCCTCAATGCTCTCTACCCCACTACTCACTCCATTTCCATTTGTAAAGTAGCCTAATCCATAAATGACATTTATAAAGTAACCTAATAACTAAATGACATTTGAAATGTAGGCTAATCTATAAATGACAAGTTTAAAGTAGCCTAATCCATAAATGAGATTTGATTCCATCATATTTCATACCTGCTGCAGTCTTTGAGCCACATCAGCATATTTAGGCACCGCCCCTCAGACGCCTCTGTTCCGCTCCTCACTGTAGGACCTGACATCTTCTGCTCCCATCCATCAGCCAATCAGCGACCGCCTCCATCCTGCCCTAGCCAATCAGGGAGCACCTCCATCATTACACAGCAGTACAAATGCACCACATTTAGCATTTAACATTGTCAAAGCATCAGATAATGAGCTCAATAGGAACATTTAGCAATATGAACACTGTTCTCTCGCTAATCACAAAGCAGTTTTATGTTTAACCCATAACCCAGGAATTCCACCCAAGCGCTGGGTCAACCTGTAATACGCCTGCTATTACACACAACATGATGGGCAACTTACCCAGCAAAGCTCTGGGTCTGTGTGTCTGCTCTGGGTCTGTGCTCTGGGTCTGTGTGTCTGCTCTGGGTCTGTGTGTCTGCTCTGGGTCTGTGTGTCTGCTCTGGGTCTGTGTGTCTGCTCTGGGTCTGTGTGTCTGCTCTGGGTCTGTGTGTCTGCTCTGGGTCTCTGCTCTGGGTCTGTGTGTCTGCTCTGGGTCTCTGCTCTGGGTCTGTGTGTCTGCTCTGGGTCTGTGTGTCTGCTCTGGGTCTGTGTGTCTGCTCTGGGTCTCTGCTCTGGGTCTGTGTGTCTGCTCTGGGTCTCTGCTCTGGGTCTGTGTGTCTGCTCTGGGTCTGTGTGTCTGCTCTGGGTCTGTGTGTCTGCTCTGGGTCTCTGCTCTGGGTCTGTGTGTCTGCTCTGGGTCTCTGCTCTGGGTCTGTGTGTCTGCTCTGGGTCTCTGCTCTGGGTCTGTCCACCAATCACACGGCCCGATACTGGCACTGAGGTCCGCAAGCTGCAGTGACTGGAATCACAAGATCACACCACATTTCTCCTTTAATGTCCAAACCTTTAAATTAGCCTTTAAGTTAGGCTCAGTGTGCCAGCAGCACTATGGGTTAGTGACTAAACCTTTAAGTTAGGCTCAGTGTGCCAGCAGGACTATGGGTTAGTGACTAAACCTTTAAGTTAGGCTCAGTGTGCCAGCAGCACTATGGGTTAGTGACTAAACCTTTAAGTTAGGCTCAGTGTGCCAGCAGCACTATGGGTTAGTGACTAAACCTTTAAGTTAGGCTCAGTGTGCCAGCAGAACTATGGGTTAGTGACTAAACCTTTAAGTTAGGCTCAGTGTGCCAGCAGCAACTATGGGTTAGTGACTAAACCTTTAAGTTAGGCTCAGTGTGCCAGCAGAACTATGGGTTAGTGTCTAAACCTTTAAGTTAGGCTCAGTGTGCCAGCAGAACTATGGGTTAGTGACTAAACCTTTAAGTTAGGCTCAGTGTGCCAGCAGAACTATGGGTTAGTGTCTAAACCTTTAAGTTAGCCTCAGTGTGCCAGCAGCACTATGGGTTAGTGACTAAACCTTTAAGTTAGGCTCAGTGTGCCAGCAGCACTATGGGTTAGTGACTAAACCTTTAAGTTAGGCTCAGTGTGCCAGCAGCACTATGGGTTAGTGACTAAACCTTTAAGTTAGGCTCAGTGTGCCAGCAGCACTATGGGTTAGTGACTAAACCTTTAAGTTAGGCTATGAGTGCCAGCAAAGCCATGGGCTGAAATGCGCTGGAATGTCCCTTTAAATGCCTAATGCTATGTCTCAGTGAGTGCAGGACAATTAAAGGGACACATGCTGGAGTTATGCACAATGCAGACATTGCCCCAAGCCATTGAGCTCACATTGGTTGCTATAATCTCTATGCCCCATTACAGCACAGCAAACCGTTAACTGTTAACTGTGTGCCCAGGAGCTGAGTAGTGCATGACAGCCAATTAAAATAACAACCAATGTTTTTTTAACGGACAAGTCAATGTACAGCTTGTGTTTTTTTTTTTTTTTAAACGAATGTAATTCAATATGTAAAACTGGTAATATTGAAAAAATAGAATGAAGACTGAAAAGCAGTTTGCATTGTAGTTAATACCTGCTATCTGATTTTAATGCCATTTAATTTAGCAATTGAATATCATGTGGTAACTTGTTCCACCATATTACTTTGCTGTCCAAAATGTCATATGGCAAGTGGGCCATCAATCTATAATATGTTTTTAGTTACAAATAAAACATTAAATACATTACATTTTCTTTTAGTGCTCTGGCATCTTTGTCAGAAGCCAGTGACGATGTTTAGCGCCATGCGTTCTAAAACCGAGTTATATTACGAAGACAGAGAATGGAAGACTAATAATTCCTAATATGGATCATTAATTGCACAATGCAATTCTTGACATTTTCCATATGCAATTGGGTTCGACAAATGCTACTCCAGACATTTCACAGGCGCACCGAGCGCAAGTGCTTCATCTCATCCCGATTAGACAACGTTGTTTAATCTCAAACTTTGAACAACATTTGACCAAAAACATTCTTTCCGTTTTTAACTGAGTCGCCCGTAAATTATCCAAAACCATATTTTTGTTAAATTGCGACAGCGAGACAAATTGCGTTGCTTCTTACTAATTGGCCTGTATATAAAAACCAATTGGACTTACTATGTAAATACATGCATGACTATAACAAATATTTAACCTAAGAGTTTCTGTAATTACTAGCAAATTAGTAAAAGTCTAACATAATATACATCTACCGCTAACAGGTGCCTGTGCGCAATACTTGGGTGTTAAGATTAGTAAGACTTACCCAAAGTTTCCACTTCGATGCCCACTACTCCAGCTCATTGACATCCAAAATCGAATCAATTATTATTTCCAGTTTTTATTCAAATTCATTAAAAACTTAAAAACAATTCAGTTGCTTTGTTAAAGTTCTGCTAGAAAAAAAACTGTCTCGCTTTGAAATTCAATATGCGTAATGTTTAGCTGTCAAAGGGACTTGCAAAACCACAATGCAGCAGCGCTGAACACGGCTGAGACATGAGGCTGCCATGTGCTTTCGACTTCGACTCACTATGCCAACAAATGCAAGAAATTTAAAAACATATACCCGAAGCATTATATACATTATATACATTATTTAGCGTCTACCGTGAACAATTCCCTGCGCGTAATGCTTGGGGGGAAGATTAGCATGACGTCGCCAAAATTTTCAATTCGCTACCCCACTACTCTAGCGCGTGGACATCGAAAATAAAAAAAAATCTTACTCTTATAATCAAATTCAATAGAAACGAACAAACAGTTCGATTACTTCGTTAAAGTACAGTTAGGCGAGAGAGAGAGAAAAAAAAACATTTTGACTTCGAAAATCTCCATGCGCAATAGCAGCGTAGAACATGGCTAATGTCACGGCTGAAACACGAGGCTGCCATGTGCTTTCGATTTCGACTCACTAGGAGAACAAATGCATGAAATTAACAAATATATACCCTAAGATCTCTAACTTCCACTACATGTTATTTTTTTAAAGTCTGACATTATATGCGTGATTTAGGGTCTACCGTGAGCAAGTCCTTGCGCGTAATTTAGGTAAGATTAGCATGACGTCGCCAAAATTTCCAGTTCCCTACCCCACTATTTTTCGAAAATAAAAATCCTCCAATCATAATCAAATTCAACAGAAACGAACAAACACTTTGGGTGCTTAGTTACAGTTCTAATAGGCAAGAGACAAGAAATAGTTGGACTTCGAAAATGACCATGCCTACACATGGCTAATATCAAGCCAGAAACATGAGGCTACCATGTGCTAGGTAGAGCTTTCAACGTGGAAATGCTGTTTAATGCTAACGTTTATCACACAAAAAACTGCCTGGCTTTAAGAATTAAAATGCGTAGTTCAGCAGTCAAAGTGACTTGCAAAACCACATTGAGAAATGCTGGACATGTCGCGGCTGACACACGAGGCTGCCATGTGCTTTTAACATTAACTCGATAGGCGAAATAAACAAATATATACCCTAAGCTCTTCTGTAATTTCCAATACATGTTAATATAAAAAGTCTAACATTATATAGGGTCTACCGCGAACAATTCCCTCCGCGTAATGCTTAGGGGTAATATTAGCATGACGTCGCCAAAATTTCCAGTTCACTACCCCATCATTTTTCGAAATTAACAATCCTAAAATAAGTCAAATTCAATAGAAACGAACAAACAACTTCGTTTACTTCATTACAGTTATGTTAGAGAGATTAAGAAACAGTTGGACTTCGAAAATCTCCATGCGTAATAGCAGCGAAGAGCATGGATAGCATCAAGTCAGAAACATGAGGCTGCCATGTGCTAGCTAGAGCTCTCTATGTGGAAATGCTGTTCAATGCTAACGTTCCCTTACCACACCAGATGATAAAAAAAATAGGATAAAAATACAATTCTTTTAATCTTACATTTATGCAAAACCATGGCTACTGTACGAATGAACGCATTGCATTAACACATATTCTTACCTAAGTTCCTCTGTAAAAGTTGTGTATTAATTTGTAAAAGTCTAACATTATATACATCATCTATCACTGTTTATTGCTAAAGAATTTAGTTAAGACCATTTTTGTCTTACATTTATATCTGTGTTGTAAGCTTGTCACTTCACAAATGAAGAGAGAGTGGGGAGTGATTAGCTTGCTAACAGACTTGACTTGAACTTAAAGTTTTCAAACAAAACACGAAACATTCTTTGGGGCTTACCTTTGGTTAGTGTCAACATTCGTCCCAGCACCGCCCAATGTTACTGTAACTATATTAAAACACCAAAATATTTAGCAAAACTTGTAAAAACCGAGTTCCACATCATCAGCTGGGCACATGCGAGCTCCATCTCCTCTGAGGCTGCTGCTTACGTCCAGTGGCCTGCAGGGGCAGCAGAGAGCTCAAACATCCTGACACGCCATTGGCCCACTACACAGCACTGCCTCTAACCTCACTTCGGATTGGTTATCACTTCAGATTTTTATTCAGAAATAGGCCTAACAGCAGAAAAATAAAAACTATGCATTATTAATTTCCAGTTTATGCATCATTTTATCCAGTGCTACTTTACATTGGGTGCACCTGATAGATAGAGAGAGAGTGTGTTAATTAAGTACAAACAATGCCCCCCAAAATGATCACTGACCACTTCCTAAGCTATTATGTTGTTACTTTGTGTTCTTTATCCTATCTTTACTTTGTGTTTATTCAGAGTTGTTTATCCTATCTTTACTTTGTGTTTATTCAGAGTTGTTTATCCTGTCTTTACTTGTGATATTATCTGCTGCTATCAATCTGTTGTTACTGTGGTGTACCTTACATAGGCCTACATACTGTCTGCTCTGTCTACTCTGTGGTCTGTAAACTTTAGTGTTTATTGTGCAGCAGAACAGGAGGCACAAGCTGAGTCAGTCAGGCCCATTTGGACTGGAACTAACATGCTACTTTTCACTTCTCCTGGACACTAAATGCTATAGAAATATACAGAAAACTTTTTTTGTATATAGAGAGAATCATATAGAACTATTATGGGCTCTTCCCTAACCTCTTGAACAACTTACCCACCAACCTGATGGATAGACTGGCGTATGGTGTGGGGGGGTCACACTAGTCCAGCATGAGTTGGTTCACAGCGTCCAGGCAACAAAGTGTGTGTGTGTGTGTGTGTCCATACAGTAGATAATGACCATAGATATTGTGCAAGTATTGTGCAGTGTTTCTAAAGGGGTTTATTTTGGTAGTAAAGACATTTACTACTTTCTGAAGGCCCAGCGACTCCACCTGTTGCTCATAGGCACACAACCCAACAGCAGCCCACAGAGTTGTTTTTCATTACAGTATACCAGAGCTGACCCAGGAATGGTTAGAATATTCACTGGAATATAATCTACACCTCCAGTGGTCTGTGAATGGCTTCAGTATTGGTTAGAGTGTAATCTATTGTATAGGATACACCGTGGCCACATTCAGCACAGACCTCTGTAGGTGTGCAAGCCTGGCAAATGATACTGCAAGCCTGGCCAGCTGGACATGGAAGACCAGGCTAGAAGACCAGCACTAGAACTCAAGACCAGTACTGAACTAGAAGACATCTACAACACTACTACAGTAGGCTAATAGATGAACCCTAGTGAAACTGCTGCAATAACCTAGAACTCAAGACCAGTACTGAACTAGACTACATCTACACCACCACTACAGTAGGCTAATACATGAACTCTAGTGAAACTGTCTCACACACACAAAAAGTCTGGAGTCAAGGATGAAGTTACTGAGGTTTATTGAAAGATAAGCAGCAGTGGTACAGAACACACAAACATTTGCGCGCACGCACACACACACTCAGACACACACTCAAACACACACACGGGGGAGGGACAGGAACGGGAGCATATAGTAACAGGCATCAGGAGAAGGCTACAAACATGATCAGCCTCACACACTCACACACACGCACGCACATCCCCAGTCCTTCCAGAAGAGTTCCAGAAGAACGTGAGGGCGTGTAGAACTGATGCAGGCCATTCTAGAAGCCCTGAGGGGGCGGGACCGTGTGGCATGGCTCAGAGCTCATGATTGGTGGAGGAGAAATAGGACTGCTGTCAATCACTCACCAGAGAGCCAGCATCAACACCAGAACTCCCATCATCGTCGTCATCATAATCATTAGTTTTTAAAAAAGAAACAAAAAGAAAAATAACAATAATCCCACACACCTGAGGGACAGGGCCTCAAGCAAACATAAAAAAAGTAAAAACAAAACAAAAGTCCCCCCGCAAACACACACATACACTTCAGACATGTTGAATTTCTCTGTTAAAATCAATACGGTCTTTAGAATCAGTCCTCATGTTAAGTGGCAGAGCAGTTTAAAACCCAAAACACACACACGCACAGGAGAGTGAGAAATGCATCCTCTCCTGCGCGCACACACACACACACACGAGGTTAAGCAGCATACTGACAAGGTAGGGGCTAAAATCTGCTTGGCCTCTGTGTGTATGAGCGCGTTACTATGGTTACACACTGTGTGTGAGCATGTTACTATGGTTACTCTTCATCATCTTCAGACTCCTCTTCCTCTGCCGTCTCCAGCCATGTCAGCCACTGGTTCACCTACACACACACACACACACACAGAGTATATTAGCCAGACGGAACACATGTAGGGGCCGCTAGCTGCAGCAAAGAGCAGTGCCCAGACAGACAGAGAGAGGGAGATCAATCCTTTATAATGCAGTTTATACCGACTAATGCAGTTTAGTCCTGCTATTTATTCACCATATACTACAACATTGTTTTCACTGTGAAACAAATTAGGCTCTGTGACTTAATACTGATTAAAGCACAGATTCAAGTAGTCATTCAAATTAATAATAGTAAGAGAGTGTGTGTGTGAGTCCCACTCACCTGGAAGAGGGCTTTGCCTTTCCCGGGGAACTCCTGACTCAGGTCCTCCTTCCAGGCCAGGAAGGCCTCCTCCTCAATGATCTCCATGTCATACAGGTTCAGAAAGTACCGCAGCAACATGCCTGAACACACACACACACACACTTAGAAACCTCATGCAAGCACTGGTTTTGGCAATAAGAAAAGTTGTTCAGTATGAACAAGAGTGCGTGTGTGAGAGTGTGAGAGAGAGACACACTTACCTTTGGGGAAGCCCAGGCTGTGGCAGTGCACCTGTAGTGCGTAGAGGGCGCTGAGCTGCAGGTCTGGGTGCTCATGGAGGAACTTCTGCATGACGGGCTTGAAGGAGGAGAGCAGCTGCTTCTCCTGATCCTGCTGCTCCCTAGTGGGCGCCAGAGAGGCGTCTTCCCACTCAGCGTCGCCGCTCGCACGCAGCTCCTCACACACGTACTGCAGCAGGCTGGGATAGAGACAAGAACACACACATATTAAAACTCATAAGCACACACACATAAACACACATGTACTGCAGCAGACTGGGAGAGACAAGCGAACATACACATATTAAAACTCATAAGCACACACACACACACACTGCAGCAGGCTGGACACACACAGGCAATTTATATGAGGGTACAATGAGAAGAAAATGTTTAAACCTTAGCTTAAAGCTGTATTTTCAGGGGTGTGTGTGAGTGAGTGTGTGTGTACCTGGTGATGAGGATGTTGATGAACCCCTTGTCTGTGTGTAGTTTGGCGGAGACGTTGTCTTTGACCCAGCGGTAGATGTGTGTGGCTGAGGGCTCCTCTCTGACGCGACGCAGAAGCTCCTTCTCCAGACGCAGCAGCGGGAACAAGAAGCCCAGACCTTTGCCCTCCAACAGCTCCAGCATACGCTCCTTAGACTGGTCCAGCTCTAGAGAAACACATACACACACACACACACACACACACACACACACACGTCAGTTCAACATCCTTCTAGCTTCTAGTCCTTCTGGTAGCCATGCTGCATGCTCACACAGTGCAGTGCACAGTTCAATGTCTCTGTTTTTTATGTTATGTTGTATGAACGTATGTGTGTATGTGAGTACTGTATGCAATGCAGTGGGTGAAGCCCAAGACAAATTTCCCCCTGGGGACAATAAAGTACACTCTACTACTCTCTACTTGTGTGCACCTGATTCATGTTGTGTGTGTGTGTGTGTGTGTGTGTGTGTGTGTGTGTGTGTGTGTACCTGGCAGCATGGTGATCATGTTGACCCTGCTCTGCTGGAAGGTGTGTGTGAGCCAGTCCTGGTCTTTCAGTCGGGCTGCCTGCTGAAGGCAGAGCAGGAAGAGGGGGAAGTGGGCTCCGCCCTCCATGGGTGTGGCCAGCTCTGACACGCCCAACAGTCCACCAATCATGGCCCTGGCAGCAAACTGGGCCAGGAAGGACTTGAGCAGAGGAACCGAACCCTCCAGCTCTGTAGAACGCTCTAGAACACTCAAGAACGCCTAGGGGGAAACGAATGGAAACAAGACAAGTAAATAAACTTTCAAGCGATAGCTAGATCAATAACATTGACCAACAAATGACCAATACAGGCGTTCACAGCGTTAAGATGTTACAAGCCAGAAAAAGGGCAGAACACAAGCAGAGAAAGTGGAGTTCTTTAACATTGTGACTGCAGGTTTAGGACCATGAAATAACAACTGGATTAACTGCTCATTAGTTAACTGTGAACAGATACAATATGGATATGACTACATAGGGAGCACAAGCTAAGAGCTTCATGGCATTATCTGTGTAGGCCAAGCAAAGATGCTAACGCTAAGCTATGTGGAGTTGCAGCGGTCGGTCAGCATCATGTGTACAGTGTGCGCCTTTATGAAGGCCTCTGAGAATAGGTCCTCTGTGTGGAGAGTGTGTGTGTGTTGATGCTTACCTTAATGAAGTCCTCTGCGGTGACGAGTCCCTCGGTGTGAAGAGTGAGTGTGAGCGTGCTGATGCTCTCGCGGTCGGCGTCGGAACCTTCCAGAGAGACCAGCATCATCTTAGCCAGCAGCTCCCACACACACGCACGAGGAGCACGCATCTCACGCACCGCACACACCGCCTCACACACATCGCCCCCGTTCAGGTACGCACGCACCAGCGTCTCCTAGAAACACATTGAAAAATCACACATTAAAAAACAGATAACATACACAAGGTCACAACACACACATATAGAGTTCAAACACTGTATAACACACACACAGTTAACATACGCGGGTTAAAACAGACACACAAGAGCTGAACCACACACACAGTTAACATACAAATCACACACACAGGGTTAAACTACAGAGACAGACAGAGTGTGTAAAACTGACCGTCATCTTGAGGAGTTCCTCCTTGGAGGGCGGCGGCTTCTTGGCACTCTTCTGGGGCTTCTCATGGATCAGAGGGGGACTGCTCTTCAGACCCAGCTGAGGAGTCTGTACACACACACACACACACACACACACACACACACAGTTAGATACTTTATTCTCGGTGGAGAACAGGATGATTACTAGTATCAGTAACACAAAGATAATCTAGCCTTAGGCATAGGACTTAGGAGTGTATAGTAAGTAAAGGTGTGTGTGTGTGTGGGGAGAGGGATCATGTTTGGAGAATGTGTGTGTGTGTGTGTGTGTGCGTGTGTGTGTGTGTGGGTGTGGGTGTGTGTGTGTGTGTGTGCGTGTGTGTGTGTTACCTGTCCCAGTGGCGGTGTGTGTGTGCGTGGTGGCTGGGCACTGGGGGGAATCATGTTGGGCGTCTGTGGCTGCAGCTTAGGCTGGTTCTTATTCAGCAGGAACGACTGCGCTGGACGCAGACTCACCTACACACACACAGACACACAGAGAGACAAAAGTTTAGAGAATTGACCTCGGTAAATGTATCCCACTCACAGTGGGCTAATGGGTGTTGCCTAGTAACCATGCTGTGATTGACAGCTACCTCATCAGCGCTGAGGCCCTTCTTGGAGAAGCGTGGAGTCAGATCCTTAGACAAGCCGTTCTGCTGGGAGGGGCTGTGGAACAGCGGACTCTGGGACTGAACACACACAGACACACACACACACACACACACACACGTTAGGATCTCAGAAATACACATAAGAGGTAAAGAGATAGAAGAAATATTTGACAGACATTTGCTCAGGATTTCTCCTACTTAAAGCATGATAACCCTAGGGCAAGTTTTAATTAAGTTTACGGGCATGAGTGTGTGAGTGAGAGTGAGGGACACACACTGACCCGTTGTGCCTGGTTGGGCTTGTTGAAGGTCTTTCCGCCGCCCCTGTCCAGCTGGTTGTGTGTGCTGGGGTTGATGAAGGCGCCCAGGGTGTGTGTGGGGGGGTTGATGTACGGCCCGTGCCCGTTGAAGAGGCCGTTGTTACGGTGACGCCCCAGGGTGGGCGAGTAGTGATCCTCCTGGATGACCCCCGGCCCCGTACCTATCCCCCCGCCGGGCATCTGCCCAAACATGTCTGCCAGGCCGCCCAGCGCGTCCCCCCGCATCCCCATCCCCATCCCCATGCGTGCCAACCCCGCCAGGCCCGCCAGGCCCATCAGGAACGAGCCGTCAGAGAAGAAGTCATTGCGACCGCCGCCATGGTTAGGGGGCGGGATGAACACGCCCAGATCCTACGGAGACAAGAGAAGGGGAGAAAGAGAGGATACTACATCAGTATGAGAGTAGATACTACATTAGTAAGAGTATATTCTACAAGAGAGAACACACTGCATCAGTACAGGAGTGTCTTCAGTTTGTTTTTATTTTTTAAGGCCTTATAGACATACATCTCAGGTTGATGAGAATTTAGCATGTTCTGCACACCTCAGAGATGCTTCAAGCTGAAGAAAAAATAAATCTTTTACAATTGGTTGCATTTAAGCTCCTAAAAGAGTCACTTTGCCTGGACTGGCCCTGGATTTGACCACAGGATTGCAGTGGACTGCAATAACAGTCCAGCAGTGTGAGCTTGTGTGTGTGTGTGTGTGTGTGTGTGTGTGTGTGTGGAGCTGACCTTAATGGCGTCCTGGCGTATCTGTGTGATGGTCTTGGGGCCGTTGTCGCTGAAGGCCTTCCGAGGGGCCCATCCGTTCTCCCGCAGCTCCATCGTGTCCTGGAGCAGGAAGCGGATACGAGACGGCAGCTCCTGATTGGACATCAGCGCCTTCATACGGCCAAAGTACTGGTCCATCAGGGACTACACACACACACAAGTTTAGTCAGCAGGGCCTTAATACGTCCAAAGTACTGGTCCATCAGGGACTACACACACACACACACACACACACAAGGTTAGTCAGCAGGGCCTTAATATGTCCACAGTACTGGTCCATCAGGGACTACACACACACACAAGGTTAGTCAGCAGGGCCTTAATACGTCCACAGTACTGGTCCATCAGGGACTACACACACAAACACACAGTACCAAGTCATCATAGACTGGATGCACAAGCAAGACTTCAACAGTGGACACACACACACACACACTTACCCTGGCCTTCTGGTGATCCAGTCTGGGCCCCACGGTTCTCATGATCTGACACACACACTCCAGGTCCTCCCCCATGTCTTTAATTTGCACCCTCTTCTTCTTCTCCAGGAGCTAACACACACACACAAACACACACACAGGAACAAGTTAGCAGTTGATCGGTTATACATGTGCAGGTGATGAATCCCCACACCTCACTGTTTTGATGCACTTATGCAAGATGGACTCGTGGATCACACACACACACACAGAGAGAGAGAGAACTCACTGTTTTGATGCACTTGTGTAAGATGGACTCGTGGATGAGGTCCAGTTTGCCGAGTTCTCCGATGAACTTGATGTTGCCGAGCATCTTAATCTTAGCGATGGATCTCTGCTCCTCATCCTCCGCAGAGAGGGGTGTGTCTTGTTTGTCAAAGACTAGAGGGGGAGGGGTCACACAGATGTCAATCACACACACGCGTCGGAGACAGCACAGCCAATCACATTCAGTTATTTATTTATTAGTGGCCTCACAGCCAAGCAGATTCATTTGGAATCTCACTCACTCACATCACGGTTAGCCTCAGATTCATTTGGAATCTCACACAAAGTTAGCCAATCAGATTCATTTGGAATCACACACAGTTAGCCAATCTGATTCATTTGGAATCTTCACTCACTTTCCACATTTTTGGCCCTGTTCTCAAACTCATCCTGCAGCTTGGCGATCAGGAGTCTTCTGAAGGTCTGAGGGGGAGAGAGAGACACACACAAATAGAAGGTCAGGGGGGTGTGTGTGTGTGTTGCACTTACATTGCTGTGTTTCTGTGGAGGCTGGTTGTCGTGCGTGTGTGTGTCAGTGCTGTGCTTCTGTGGAGGCTGGTTGGTTGTGTGTGTGTGTGTGTGTCACTTACAGTGCTGTTCTTCTGTGGAGGCTGGTTGTCGGGGGTGGGGCCATCAAAGCTTGGGGCGTCGTCAGCCAATCGCAGACACAGCTGAGCATAGAGGGAGCTGTACTTGGATTCTTCTAGAGCCTTATCCACTATCTATACACACACACACACACACACACACAGATGAGTATAGAGATCTCACACACAAACAGAAAGAAATCACACACTGTTCACATCTAATCACACACTCGTACTTGGAAGCACTGATGCTCCACTTTCAGCTCAGTGCATGTACACACACACACACACACGCACGCACACACGCACACACACACTCCTTACCAGTAGGATCACTCCTTTGAGGACAAGCTTGGAGTCGATGCCAACATTCAGTAACTCAAGACATAGTTTATCAAACTTCTCAGGGGTCAGTTTGTTTAGTATGCTGCAGAGAGAGAGAGAGAGAGAGAGAGAGAGACACACACAGTTACAATCACACACTTTTTACACACACACACACACACAGTGAAGACATTCCAGATGGAGTCACAATCACGCACTTACCAAAATTATACACACCCAGCGTCACACACTTACTCAAATTACACACACACACACATCTACTCACCCTCGGACTTTCCTGAAGATGGCGTCGTGACGTTCTTTCTCGGTACCGGAGCTGCCATCTCGTTTAGTGCTTCGGGAAGGAACCCATTTCTGGCCGCCAGGACCTGGGGGTTTCCCCAGGAACTCGCTACGGAACACACATCAGCCAATCAGAACACTGCCTCACCACACACTGGCCATTCAACAACCAATCACAAGACTCCCCTCAGGGTTTCCCATACAGAGACTATATGTGGGGCAGCACCACAGAATCAACTCCACTGTGCTAAGATTAAGATTGAGCTAAATAAATTCAAATGCTTCTTATAGCTTATGGCTTTACACTGTCCCTGAAAACATGGATGAATCTCACAGTGAATTTAAAGAATAGAAAGGCACACAGGTGTATATTTAAAATGGCAGATCAGAAGGTGTTTGTTAGAATGCTGCCTGCTGTACATATATGACTTTGCAATGACACCACAACACTCCATTCCCTCACTGGCACTCCAAACTGCTACCCTTTAAAACACCCCTCTCCCTCATACTATTACCCAACCAATCACAACACTCCCCTCACATTGGACATTAACCAATCACAACACAGCCCTCACACTAGGCATCATCAATGTTGTCTTGTGCCTCTAAGCCCTGGCTGATGCTGCATAGTCATCCGCTCTACAGTTTGTACTGTGTGAGCCTGAAGAACTTAAATCTTTCAAATAGGACCTCAAATAAATACAAAACCCTATAGAACATATTAGTGAACAAGGCCTAATGTTCATTGAGCCGGGGGGGTGGGGGACCCTCCCTAGAGTGAGTCACTCAATTAAGATGTGTGGAGTGCGCGCGCGCGTGTGCGTGTGTGTGTGTGTGTGTTACCTCTTTCCGACAGTCTTGGGATAGTGCTGAGAGGCCCCCCTCCCGCCTCCTCCGCCCGAAGACGCACTGAAACAGACCAATCAGAACAGCACAATGCCATTTAGCCAATCACATCGCAGAGTCATTTTGGCCAGACAATCAAGAATTCCAATAGACAATGAAGGCCACAGTAACTATTAGAGTCCACTAGTGGAGTATTGCACTGTCCACAATGCACAACAGCAAAGGATCCATGCAATGATGGTCTTTAATGTAATTATGCCAACAGACACATGCACTCATTACCCTCAGACACACACACACCTGAAACGAGAAGCACCCCCTTCTGCGGTCACACTCTCCACTTTGGCGGCTGGACTGACAGGAACTCAGGAAGAATCAGTGAGATAAGACAAGGGCAGGAGAACACGTCTGTAAAACACACACACACACACGGAGAGAGAGTTAGGATGGAGCAGGAGAACACGTCTATGGGGCAAATATATACAGAGAGAATTAGAGAGGGGCAGGAGAATAGCAATAGCAACACTTGAGTCCAGAGAAACAGATGAGCTGCTCCATTCCATGTGTGCATCCTAAAACTGTGAGAATATGACAGGTGCTGCGACTCAACTGGTTACTCTAGGAACAACTGGGCCATCTTAGCACAGCAGTGCCCACACACACACAACCCCCAAATGGGATGGGTGGGCTCAATCAGCTCACCCTTAAAGCACAGCAGTGCACCCTCATTCCTAGGACTATATGGGCCGATGCCTGCCTAGAAAGGCCTAGGGACCCCCAATAGACTGGGAGGGGAGGCTAGATGACCCCCCAATAGACTAATAGAGGGGGCTAGATGACCCCCAGTAGAGGGAGGGAAGGCTAGATGACCCCCAATAGGCTAATAGAGGAGGCTAGATGAGCCCAGTAGAGGGAGGGAAGGCTAGATGACCCCCAATAGGCTAATAGAGGAGGCTAGATGACCCCCAGTAGAGGGAGGGAAGGCTAGATGACCCCCAATAGGCTAATAGAGGAGGCTAGATGAGCCCAGTAGGCCCCCTTCGGGTACAGCAGGATGGGGCAGTGAGGCAGGGGTCCGACCCACAGGACAGGGGCTCACAGAACCCTTACTGCTGGCAACATAAACACAAACACCTGGGGTTGGCTTGGTATGAGGGCACCACTCACTCTCTGAGAATAGATTCAGTAGTAGCCTAGGCCTAAAACAAAGGGAATGATGGGAGAGGATCTACCAATTGTAAAAGCTGACAAATTTAAAATAATCTGCGTCTTTAAGCAGGCCTTGCCAAGGGCCTATAACTAGGGTCCAGTCCGGTAGAGTAATAACGGGTTCCCATCAGGAAGTGGTAAAAGAATTAGGCCAGTTTCCTTCTCGCAGGCCGGGAGCAGAGCAGGCCTCACCCAGCAGTCAGTCGAGTGGGCCATCCGCTGCTGGAAAGGAATGTCCGCTCAGAACAAAGAGCGGATCAAAGCTAGGCATTTAGCTCGCGATAATTAGGGCTAACGATGACGGCTCGGGCTTTTGTTCCCAACATTTGAGGAGAAAAGATGATGGTTTCCTACGGATGGCAGCCAAGTGCTAATTTAGCGATAAAAATGACAATCGACAGATTCTCGGGGTTAGTATTCGCTGACATAATTGGCTTGAAACCCATATTTTAGGGATGATTTGTCCCATCTTAAACGGTAATCAAAGTTCGGGTCCGCTTCCCGATCGTATGTCCCGTCCAGCTTGCTAAAAAACCCAATCTGCGACAGGCGGACAGCTACCCAATAAATCTAGGCCAGGTAACTGGCTAACTGGCTACACCAACGGGCTAACGTTAGCCGGCTAAGGCCAGATGGCCTACATTTGAACCTTTTCAATACAGGGACAACAAAAATGGCTTATACATTTCTGTAATGTGTTTCTGACTCAATATTTGACGTTGAAAACTTAGTATACGCAGGATGATACGCCACTAGAGACCTAACGCAAAATATATGCGTATGACAAACAGGGCAGAGGCCAAGCTAACAAGGCCGGCTAGGGAGATTAACGCGAAATCACATTTGCTAACGTTACATTAATTAGCTAGCTAGCGGAGCTAACAATGCTAGACCGTTGGACTGATGGATTTCCTCCTTCGGATGTGATCACTGAACGGCCATATGCGAACAAAAAATGGCGTTATTGTCGTCATCCTAAGTCTTATTTCATGATTTTCTGTTAATTGCGAAATGGTTCGCATCTAATCTCTGCATCAAAACTAACAACATGCCGGCCGGTTGGTTCTGGTGGCAGATGTTGGCCATCTGACGCCATTTTCTTCCAGCCGGGTTAGCCAGTTTACTCATCAGGAATAAAGGAATACAAGGCATTGTTTTGTTCATACGAGGTCAAACACAATACATAACTCAACTCCGGCCACGAATCCCCTTTTAAAAACATCAACATGTCGTTTAACTTACAAACCATCAAGATTTCGCAATCGGCGAAAATGTCCAACGTTAGTCTCTTACCTTTACAAAAAGACGGTCAGCTTCAGTGTGTTTTTTCCCACACAAAATCAGAAATAATAAATATAAAAATGAATAGTGGTGGAAAATGAAGTCGGGATTCTCTTGCTGTTATCTTAGACGCTTGTCCCACTATTTTGGATAAAGATTGCTGCTTTACCGGTGTTGCAATCAGAAAATCATGGGACTGCTGACTCGATGACCTGACGTCAGCCGTATTTATACAGAACGTGCCAGCGTCTACGTAATCACGCCGTGACGACATGTTTCCTACCCTACTTCAAACTTCAAAGAAATCAAGACATCAGACAAGTACAGGCAGCTCAATCAACTAAGCTCATCGAATTCCTTTCTAATTTGTAAATTCACTTAATCAAATATTGCCTATACTTTTAATCTACACTGCTACATGTACAAAACATTGTATTTGACTTTTGTTATTGTGCTAGTCATAGCCTATTAAAATATAGGTCAATCTCTGTATTGGAATATCAGGAGGTGAAAGCAGCATACGGGACAGATAAAGTAGCCTACAGTTTTAATAACACTTAGAGGCGAATGATCTGGCATTACAGTGCTGATTTGTGCTGCTTTGGTGATACAGATAGGCTACACCATATGTAGTTGTGACAGGTGAAATGATATAGGCTATAGTCTAGGTCTAATAATATGGTGTCATATTGGTGTTGTTATGGGTAGGCCTTTGATATGTACTGCTTCAGTGAGACAGGTAGACCAAATGATATGCTGTGTGTGTGTGTGTGTGTGTGTGTGTGTGTGTGTGTGTGTGTGTGCTGGTAGAGCACGAGGTTGGGTTTGTTTTTGAGACACGTCTGGCTTCAGCTTCGGCCTCAGGGCTGCATGGTTCCTCTTTGATTTCGCAACACTCTCTTCCCGTTAAGGAAGTAACGCAAGTGTGTGTGTGTGTGTGAGAGAGAGAGAGAGAGAGAGAGAGAGAGAGAGAGAGAGAGAGAGAGCGAGAAAGAGCGAGACAGAGTGAGAGAGAGAGAGAGAGAGAGAGAGAGAGTGAGAGAAAGACAGAGCGAGAAAGAGAGAGGAGTGTGACGTGTGCTGTTGACGAGATCTCCACTCCCCGTCTTCTGCTGTACACTAGGAGGCAAACGCCACACCCTCTTGGACGTATAATATGGTGACATAAGCATGTTCTTTTCCACAATAACAAATAGCATATTTGCCCTACAGTACAGTAGGTCAGGTCTATTCTAGCAACCTGCTAGCTTGTTCAATCTCAGTCAAAGCTATCTGTGATGACAGAGAAGTTCAGAGAAGATTAGTCCTCCTTTCTGCTCTCATTTGAATAGCGTAGCTAACTGGCTTTTAAAACCATTTGCCATTATTGGAATATTCACTCCGGTTATTTAATTCTATCACATGAAAGACAGGAAAACAGATGAGATAAAACTTTGAAAACAACAGTCCTTGGATGACTTACCTCCCTCTACAATGTGAAAGCAGGAAGATGAAAGTCTTTAAAACAGATGAACACACCAGATGCCTCTTTCCCAGCAGCCCTTCCTGCTTCATACCCCCCCCCCTCCCTCACCTCACCTCACCTCACATGCTGCAGCCTGCATCCCAACTTTATATTTCTTCCTTCCTTTCTTTACATATTATTCTTTATTCTGAAATTTATTGCATTTATTTACAGCGCCTGTTGAAGATACTGTCTGGAATGCTTATATGACTGACTTGCCTGTTATGAATTAAATATCGCTTGTAGGCTGAGGTGTAGCCGGTGGCGGTCTGCACCGCACACGGGTCTCGAACCCGCCACCCCGCAAGCTACAAACTCCCGGCGTGGGACTGGAACGCTCTAACCAACTGAGCTAAAAGCCCGAGCTTCTAACTCAGCGTGTTAGAAGCGGCCATGGAATTGGGTGATGAGGATTTACACACTACCACCGAGCTAGCCGCGCTAGCTGGCCTCCGTTACAGAGGCATAGGCCTACATTTGTGAGATAACACAGCTCTTATTGTGCTTATAAATAGGCCCAGTTTACGGGTGATTGGCTTAAATCTGTTTGCCTGATTTGGAGACAGGTTTGGGGTTTGGGGTTAGCGTGGGGCATTAAGGTCTCAGAGACGAGTCCCTCCCTGGTCTCTCCCACAACCAGCACCAGATTTGCCAATATTGGAACAAGCGCATGAAGAAGCAGAGTAGCAGAGTCTATGGCTGATGTAACGGATGCCAACTAGCCTTGGTTAGCTGGCAGTAATACGTGTATATCCTCACAACCCAATGACTCACAAACTGCTTCTAACCGCTGAGTGGGAGGCCTGGGCTTCAGTGGTTAGAGCAATGGACCCCCGTGCTGCAGGTTAGCTGTAGTGGATGGAGTGGCAAGTTAGAGACCCGAGTGCAGTGGGAACGGCTCTGGCTACACTGAGCATGTAAGAAGTATTAGACTATTCAGACATGGGCATCTCCTCAATTTCAAATATCTTGGCGTTGTCATTTCTAAGGATCTGTCATGGACCTCACATGTCTCCACTCTGGTGAAAAAGGCTAGACACATCGGTGGTGTCTGAGCTGTTTATCCAATCACAACACTGTAGTAGGTTGTATTCAGACAAGTGTTTAGCTAACGTTTTATCTGAACAGGGAGTCATTGGGTGAGTTTAGCATTGTTTGAATCGGCTTGTTAGTTGCTCTGATTGTTTGTCTTACCCGAGGGTCTATCACTCGTGGCCAGACTATACATTTTATTTGATAGACTAGGGAGATCCAGCCACTTCACTGCTTTTTTCTACCAGTACTATTGAATGTTGTATATACTAATTACAAAGAGTAACTGATTATTATGGACTGTAGCACAAGTTGGGTAGTTGGGGAGTGACCATGCTGATTGAGTAGCCAAAAAGCCTCCGAGAGGCCAGAGCCAGGGGAGAATGTCATCTGCTAGCCTATTTAGACAATGTGCGTTTTTGAGGGGAAAATGAACAATGTGCTCACCTAAAAATAGCAAAGACAGTCATACCATGTGCCCAAGCATGATAGGGCCCAATGCATGATAGACAGAACCAAACCTGGTTGAAATGTAGAAAATGACTTCCAGCAGGTCAGTGGGCAATGTCTTCAGAACAAACGGATGCAACAAGGATGGAAACAATTTCAGCCCATAGGCCTATTGTATGCTATATAGACACCCTGAAAATCGTGTAGCAGGCTCACCCATTTTGCCCAAATTTAATTTCTACAACTCAAAATGCTTCCCAATATGTTGTGTGGTACCCATGTATT
>JAODXP020000030.1:25096376-25105333 GCA_027497455.2 Sardinella longiceps | reverse complement strand
CACACACAAACACACGAGTACCAAGTCATCATAGACTGGATGCACAAGCAAGACTTCAACAGTGGACACACACACACACACACACACACACTTACCCTGGCCTTCTGGTGATCCAGTCTGGGCCCCACGGTTCTCATGATCTGACACACACACTCCAGGTCCTCCCCCATGTCTTTAATTTGCACCCTCTTCTTCTTCTCCAGGAGCTAACACACACACACAAGGGAACAAGTTAGCAGTTGATCAATGATACATGCGCAGGTGATGAATCCCCACACCTCACTGTTTTGATGCACTTATGCAAGATGGACTCGTGGATCACACACACACACAGAGAGAGAACTCACTGTTTTGATGCACTTGTGTAAGATGGACTCGTGGATGAGGTCCAGTTTGCCGAGTTCTCCGATGAACTTGATGTTGCCGAGCATCTTAATCTTAGCGATGGATCTCTGCTCCTCATCCTCCGCAGAGAGGGGTGTGTCTTGTTTGTCAAAGACTAGAGGGGGAGGGGTCACACAGATGTCAATCACACACGTGTCAGAGACAGCACAGCCAATCACATTCCAGTTATTTATTAGTGGCCTCACAGCCAATCAGATTCATTTGGAATCTCACTCACACACGGTTAGTCAGATTCATTTGGAATCTCACACACAAAGTTAGTCAATCTGATTCATTTGGAATCTTCACTCACTTTCCACATTTTTGGCCCTGTTCTCAAACTCATCCTGCAGCTTGGCGATCAGGAGTCTTCTGAAGGTCTGAGGGGGAGAGAGAGAGAGACACACAAATAGAAGGTCAGGGGTGTGTGTGTGTGTGTGTTGCACTTACATTGCTGTGTTTCTGTGGAGGCTGGTTGTCGTGCGTGTGTGTGTCAGTGCTGTGCTTCTGTGGAGGCTGGTTGGTTGTGTGTGTGTGTGTGTGTGTGTCACTTACAGTGCTGTTCTTCTGTGGAGGCTGGTTGTCGGGGGTGGGGCCATCAAAGCTTGGGGCGTCGTCAGCCAATCGCAGACACAGCTGAGCATAGAGGGAGCTGTACTTGGATTCTTCTAGAGCCTTATCCACTATCTATATACACACACACACACACACACACACACAGATGAGTATAGAGCTCACACACACACACAGCTGAGCATAGAGGGAGCTGTACTTGGATTCTTCTAGAGCCTTATCCACTATCTATACACACACACACACACACACACACAGATGAGTATAGAGATCTCACACACACAAACAGCTGAGCATAGAGGGAGCTGTACTTGGATTCTTCTAGAGCCTTATCCACTATCTATACACACACACACAGATATGAGTAAAGAGATCACACACACACAGAAAGAAATCACACACTGTTCACATCTTGCATACTTGGAAGCACTGATGCTCCACTTTCAGCTGAGTGCATGTACACACACGCACACACACACGCACGCACACTCCTTACCAGTAGGATCACTCCTTTGAGGACAAGCTTGGAGTCGATGCCAACATTCAGTAACTCAAGACATAGTTTATCAAACTTCTCAGGGGTCAGTTTGTTTAGTATGCTGCAGAGAGAGAGAGAGAGAGAGAGAGAGAGAGAGAGAGAGAGAGAGAGAGACACACACAGTTACAATCACACACTTTTTACACACACACACACAGTGAAGACATTCCAGATGGATTCACAATCACGCACTTACCAAAATTATACACACCCAGCGTCACACACTTACTCAAATTACACACACACACACACACATCTACTCACCCCTCGGACTTTCCTGAAGATGGCGTCGTGACGTTCTTTCTCGGTACCGGAGCTGCCATCTCGTTTAGTGCTTCGGGAAGGAACCCATTTCTGGCCGCCAGGACCTGGGGGTTTCCCCAGGAACTCGCTACGGAACACACATCAGCCAATCAGAACACTGCCTCACCACACACTGGCCATTCAACAACCAATCACAAGACTCCCCTCAGGGTTTCCCATACAGAGACTATATGTGGGGCAGCACCACAGAATCAACTCCACTGTGCTAAGATTAAGATTGAGCTAAATAAATTCAAATGCTTCTTATAGCTTATGGCTTTACACTGTCCCTGAAAACATGGATGAATCTCACAGTGAATTTAAAGAATAGAAAGGCACACAGGTGTATATTTAAAATGGCAGATCAGAAGGTGTGTGTTAGAATGCTGCCTGCTGTACATATATGACTTTGCAATGACACCACAACACTCCATTCCCTCACTGGCACTCCAAACTGCTACCCTTTAAAACACCCCTCTCCCTCATACTATTACCCAACCAATCACAACACTCCCCTCACATTGGACATTAACCAATCACAACACAGCCCTCACACTGGGCATCATCAATGTTGTCTTGTGCCTCTAAGCCTGGGCTGATGCTGCATAGTCATCCGCTCTACAGTTTGTACTGTGTGAGCCTGAAGAACTTAAATCTTTCAAATAGGACCTCAAATAAATACAAAACCCTATAGAACATATTAGTGAACAAGGCCTAATGTTCATTGAGCCGGGGGGGTGGGGGACCCTCCCTAGAGTGAGTCACTCAATTAAAATGTGTGGAGTGCGCGTGTGTGTGTGTGTTACCTCTTTCCGACAGTCTTGGGATAGTGCTGAGAGGCCCCCCTCCCGCCTCCTCCGCCCGAAGACGCACTGAAACAGACCAATCAGAACAGCACAATGCCATTTAGCCAATCACATCGCAGAGTCATTTTGGCCAGACAATCAAGAATTCCAATAGACAATGAAGGCCACAGTAACTATTAGAGTCCACTAGTGGAGTATTGCACTGTCCACAATGCACAACAGCAAAGGATCCATGCAATGATGGTCTTTAATGTAATTATGCCAACAGACACATGCACTCATTACCCTCAGACACACACACACCTGAAACGAGAAGCACCCCCTTCTGCGGTCACACTCTCCACTTTGGCGGCTGGACTGACAGGAACTCAGGAAGAATCAGTGAGATAAGACAAGGGCAGGAGAACACGTCTGTAAAACACACACACACACACACACACACACACACGGAGAGAGAGTTAGGATGGAGCAGGAGAACACGTCTATGGGGCAAATATATACAGAGAGAATTAGAGAGGGGCAGGAGAATAGCAATAGCAACACTTGAGTCCAGAGAAACAGATGAGCTGCTCCATTCCATGTGTGCATCCTAAAACTGTGAGAATATGACAGGTGCTGCGACTCAACTGGTTACTGTAGGAACAACTGGGCCATCTTAGCACAGCAGTGCCACACAACCCCCAAATGGGATGGGTGGGCTCAATCAGCTCACCCTTAAAGCAGAGCAGTGCACCCTCATTCCTAGGACTATATGGGCCAATGCCTGCCTAGAAAGGCCTAGGGACCCCCAATAGACTGGGAGGGGAGGCTAGATGACCCTCCAATCGACTAATAGAGGGGGCTAGATGACCCCCAGTAGAGGGAGGGAAGGCTAGATGACCCCCAATAGGCTAATAGAGGAGGCTAGATGACCCCCAGTAGAGGGAGGGAAGGCTAGATGACCCCCAATAGGCTAATAGAGGAGGCTAGATGACCCCCAGTAGAGGGAGGGAAGGCTAGATGACCCCCAATAGGCTAATAGAGGAGGCTAGATGAGCCCAGTAGGCTAATAGAGGAGGCTAGATGAGCCCAGTAGGCCCCCTTCGGGTACAGCAGGATGGGGCAGTGAGGCAGGGGTCCGACCCACAGGACAGGGGCTCACAGAACCCTTACTGCTGGCAACATAAACACAAACACCTGGGGTTGGCTTGGTATGAGGGCACCACTCACTCTTTGAGAATAGATTCAGTAGTAGCCTAGGCCTAAAACAAAGGGAATGATGGGAGAGGATCTACCAATTGTAAAAGCTGACAAATTTAAAATAATCTGCGTCTTTAAGCAGGCCTTGCCAAGGCCTATAACTAGGGTCCAGTCCGGTACAGTAATAACGGGTTCCCATCAGGAAGTGGTAAAAGAATTAGGCCAGTTTCCTTCTCGCAGGCCGGGAGCAGAGCAGGCCTCACCCAGCAGTCAGTCGAGTGGGCCATCCGCTGCTGGAAAGGAATGTCCGCTCAGAACAAAGAGCGGATCAAAGCTAGGCATTTAGCTCGCGATAATTAGGGCTAACGATGACGGCTCGGGCTTTTGTTCCCAACATTTGAGGAGAAAAGATGATGGTTTCCTACGGATGGCAGCCAAGTGCTAATTTAGCGATAAAAATGACAATCGACAGATTCTCGGGGTTAGTATTCGCTGACATAATTGGCTTGAAACCCATATTTTAGGGATGATTTGTCCCATCTTAAACGGTAATCAAAGTTCGGGTCCGCTTTCAGATCGTATGTCCCGTCCAGCTTGCTAAAAAACCCAATCTGCGACAGGCGGACAGCTACCCAATAAATCTAGGCCAGGTAACTGGCTAACTGGCTACACCAACGGGCTAACGTTAGCCGGCTAAGGCCAGATGGCCTACATTTGAACCTTTTCAATACAGGGACAACAAAATGGCTTATACATTTCCGTAATGTGTTTCTGACTCAATATTTGACGTTGAAAACTTAGTATACGCAGGATGATACGCCACTAGAGACCTAAAGCAAAATATATGCGTATGACAAACAGGGTAGAGGCCAAGCTAACAAGGCCGGCTAGGGAGATTAACGCGAAATCACATTTGCTAACGTTACATTAATTAGCTAGCTAGCGGAGCTAACAATGCTAGACCGTTGGACTGATGGATTTCCTCCTTCGGATGTGATCACTGAACGGCCATATGCGAACAAAAAATGGCGTTATTGTCGTCATCCTAAGTCTTATTTCATGATTTTCTGTTAATTGCGAAATGGTTCACATCTAATCTCTGCATCAAAACTAACAACATGCCGGCCGGTTGGTTCTGGTGGCAGATGTTGGCCATCTGACGCCATTTTCTTCCAGCCGGGTTAGCCAGTTTACTCATCAGGAATAAAGGAATACAAGGCATTGTTTTGTTCATACGAGGTCAAACACAATACATAACAAAACTCCGGCCACGAATCCCCTTTTAAAAACATCAACATGTCGTTTAACTTACAAACCATCAAGATTTCGCAATCGGCGAAAATGTCCAACGTTAGTCTCTTACCTTTACAAAAAGACGGTCAGCTTCAGTGTGTTTTTTCCCACACAAAATCAGAAATAATAAATATAAAAATGAATAGTGGTGGAAAATGAAGTCGGGATTCTCTTGCTGTTATCTTAGACGCGTGTCCCACTATTTTGTATAAAGATTGCTGCTTTACCGGTGTTGCAATCAGAAAATCATGGGACTGCTGACTCGATGACCTGACGTCAGCCGTATTTATACAGAACGTGCCAGCGTCTACGTAATCACGCCGTGACGACATGTTTCCTACCCTACTTCAAACTTCAAAGAAATCAAGACATCAGACAAGTACAGGCAGCTCAATCAACTAAGCTCATCGAATTCCTTTCTAATTTGTAAATTCACTTAATCAAATATTGCCTATACTTTTAATCTACACTGCTACATGTACAAAACATTGTATTTGACTTTTGTTATTGTGCTAGTCATAGCCTATTAAAATATAGGTCAGTCTCTGTATTGGAATATCAGGAGGTGAAAGCAGCATACGGGACAGATAAAGTAGCCTACAGTTTTAGTAACACTTAGAGGCAAATGATCTGGCATTACAGTGCTGATTTGTGCTGCTTTGGTGATACAGATAGGCTACACCATATGTAGTTGTGACAGGTGAAATGATATAGGCTATAGTCTAGGTCTAATAATATGGTGTCATATTGGTGTTGTTATGGGTAGGCCTTTGATATGTACTGCTTCAGTGAGACAGGTAGACCAAATGATATGCTGTGTGTGTGTGTGTGTGTGTGTGTGTGTGTGTGTGTGTGTGTGTGCTGGTAGAGCACGAGGTTGGGTTTGTTTTTGAGACACGTCTGGCTTCAGCTTCGGCCTCAGGGCTGCATGGTTCCTCTTTGATTTCGCAACACTCTCTTCCCGTTAAGGAAGTAACGCAAGTGTGTGTGTGTGTGTGAGAGAGAGAGAGAGAGAGAGAGAGAAAGAGCGAGACAGAGTGAGAGAGAGAGAGAGAGAGAGAGAGAGAGTGAGAGAAAGACAGAGCGAGAAAGAGAGAGGAGTGTGACGTGTGCTGTTGACGAGATCTCCACTCCCCGTCTTCTGCTGTACACTAGGAGGCAAACGCCACACCCTGTTGGGCGTATAATATGGTGACATAAGCATGTTCTTTTCCACAATAACAAATAGCATATTTGCCCTACAGTACAGTAGGTCAGGTCTATTCTAGCAACCTGCTAGCTTGTTCAATCTCAGTCAAAGCTATCTGTGATGACAGAGAAGTTCAGAGAAGATTAGTCCTCCTTTCTGCTCTCATTTGAATAGCGTAGCTAACTGGCTTTTAAAACCATTTGCCATTATTGGAATATTCACTCC
The DNA here is from genome assembly GCA_027497455.2 of Sardinella longiceps. Taxonomy (NCBI): domain Eukaryota; kingdom Metazoa; phylum Chordata; class Actinopteri; order Clupeiformes; family Clupeidae; genus Sardinella; species Sardinella longiceps. The sequence goes on along the minus strand of JAODXP020000030.1, from coordinate 25,098,843 downwards.
GGTTATTTAATTCTATCACATGAAAGACAGGAAAACAGATGAGATAAAACTTTGAAAACAACAGTCCTTGGATGACTTACCTCCCTCTACAATGTGAAAGCAGGAAGATGAAAGTCTTTAAAACAGATGAACACACCAGATGCCTCTTTCCCAGCAGCCCTTCCTGCTTCATACCCCCCCTCCCTCCCCTCCCCTCACCTCACCTCACCTCACCTCACATGCTGCAGCCTGCATCCCAACTTTATATTTCTTCCTTCCTTTCTTTACATATTATTCTTTATTCTGAAATTTATTGCATTTATTTACAGCGCCTGTTGAAGATACTGTCTGGAATGCTTATATGACTGACTTGCCTGTTATGAATTAAATATCGCTTGTAGGCTGAGGTGTAGCCGGTGGCGGTCTGCACCGCACACGGGTCTCGAACCCGCCACCCCGCAAGCTACAAACTCCCGGCGTGGGACTGGAACGCTCTAACCAACTGAGCTAAAAGCCCGAGCTTCTAACTCAGCGTGTTAGAAGCGGCCATGGAATTGGGTGATGAGGATTTACACACTACCACCGAGCTAGCCGCGCTAGCTGGCCTCCGTTACAGAGGCATAGGCCTACATTTGTGAGATAACACAGCTCTTATTGTGCTTATAAATAGGCCCAGTTTACGGGTGATTGGCTTAAATCTGTTTGCCTGATTTGGAGACAGGTTTGGGGTTTGGGGTTAGCGTGGGGCATTAAGGTCTCAGAGACGAGTCCCTCCCTGGTCTCTCCCACAACCAGCACCAGATTTGCCAATATTGGAACAAGCGCATGAAGAAGCAGAGTAGCAGAGTCTATGGCTGATGTAACGGATGCCAACTAGCCTTGGTTAGCTGGCAGTAATACGTGTATATCCTCACAACCCAATGACTCACAAACTGCTTCTAACCGCTGAGTGGGAGGCCTGGGCTTCAGTGGTTAGAGCAATGGACCCCCGTGCTGCAGGTTAGCTGTAGTGGATGGAGTGGCAAGTTAGAGACCCGAGTGCAGTGGGAACGGCTCTGGCTACACTGAGCATGTAAGAAGTATTAGACTATTCAGACATGGGCATCTCCTCAATTTCAAATATCTTGGCGTTGTCATTTCTAAGGATCTGTCATGGACCTCACATGTCTCCACTCTGGTGAAAAAGGCTAGACACATCGGTGGTGTCTGAGCTGTTTATCCAATCACAACACTGTAGTAGGTTGTATTCAGACAAGTGTTTAGCTAACGTTTTATCTGAACAGGGAGTCATTGGGTGAGTTTAGCATTGTTTGAATCGGCTTGTTAGTTGCTCTGATTGTTTGTCTTACCCGAGGGTCTATCACTCGTGGCCAGACTATACATTTTATTTGATAGACTAGGGAGATCCAGCCACTTCACTGCTTTTTCTACCAGTACTATTGAATGTTGTATATACTAATTACAAAGAGTAACTGATTATTATGGACTGTAGCACAAGTTGGGTAGTTGGGGAGTGACCATGCTGATTGAGTAGCCAAAAAGCCTCCGAGAGGCCAGAGCCAGAGGGAAGGGCACAATGTCGTCTGCGTCTCCAAGGGCACAATGTCATCTGCTAGCCTATTTAGACAATGTGCGTTTTTGAGGGGAAAATGAACAATGTGCTCACCTAAAAATAGCAAAGACAGTCATACCATGTGCCCAAGCATGATAGGGCCCAATGCATGATAGACAGAACCAAACCTGGTTGAAATGTAGAAAATGACTTCCAGCAGGTCAGTGGGCAATGTCTTCAGAACAAACGGATGCAACAAGGATGGAAACAATTTCAGCCCATAGGCCTATTGTATGCTATATAGACACCCTGAAAATCGTGTAGCAGGCTAACCCATTTTGCCCAATTTAATTTCTACAACTCAAAATGCTTCCCAATATGTTGTGTGGTACCCATGTATTCATACTTGACAATGTTGTGACGATGGATGGCATCTTGTGGTGTTGTGCCTCCCTGATCTGTGTAATGGCACCCCTGAGCTCCTGTAAAGTCTGAGGAGCAATCTGGCGCCCCCTGGTGGACAGAAACATAATAACCCAGAGGTGTTCTGTTAGGATCTGCCGTACCAACGTAGGGTCTGCCAATGAGCTCAAGGATGTCATCCATATACCTAATGGCAGTCAGACTGCCGGATGGCCCTTTTATAGCCCGTAGATGTCTGCTCCATATTTGTGTATAGATATCCAATATAATGTGTTTTTTTCCACTTTGAAATCTGATGTGTTTGAGCAGTGTAATAATACTGCATTTACAGTAGGGAAGATTTTAGTTTTGTTTTATATCACCTGTTTGTGTCAATAAGAAGCCAATATCACAGGTGAGGGGACTTGTGTAAGTCTTGTTTTTGTTTTGTTTTATACCATGTGTCTATTAGAGGCCAATATCACAGTTGGGGCGGCGTGCATTTCTTGCCATAAGGCCTCTTTGGGTCTATGG
>JAODXP020000030.1:25031827-25084327 GCA_027497455.2 Sardinella longiceps | reverse complement strand
TCGGTGTGTATGTACATTTATGTATAAAAGAGAACCACCCCACTTTGTGTGTGTGTGTGTGTGTGTATGTATGTATGTGTACATGTGATGTTGGGGTATGTGTGTGTGTGTGCATATGTTTGTGGCCGTAGCTACAATAGAGGACACCGAGGTCCGGACCTCGGTACTTTTTTCGAGCCAAAAGTAAGTTAAACATTCTTCAGACGCGCTAATTAATTAATCCTTTTGCGCACGTTAAAAAACATATCTCCGTTTTTGCTCCATTGTCTTTCGGAAGCTTTATATGGGCATGATACCTCTTACAATCGAGGTATTGGGTATTAAATTAAACTAGACAATCAGATCTATCCATTGGTATCATTGGTAACGTACTTGCTAGAGATATATATTTAGGCAAGGTATGTCTTTATCTAGTGTTAAAGGCTGAACTTGCTAGATCATCACACATTATAATAGACCTAATTTGCAGAGATAACTTTTCAAGTTTTCAATCTCATTGAAACCTGTGAAATGAACACAATTTTTAAAACTAATCTGTGGTGGGAGCACATTATTGTAGACTAAATGATTGGAGCACTTAAATCATTCACTGAAGTAAAATATATTTTCTCCAAACACAATGGCAGGTTACACTGTTGTCACAAAATCATAAATAGCCTAAAGAATTCTGTGGTAAAAAGATGCAGCCTACAGCTGCATATTCAGCATTGCTCAGTTATGTAGCCTATTAGGAAGGAAGGAGGAGCTGTGTCTCATTGACTTTCAGTGGGTGTAATTTCTGTGTTTCCATCAGAAAAAAAATCTATCATCATGTGCTCCCACCATTGCATTTTTAAGAACTGTGTTCATTTCAGAGATTGCTGTGAGATCACTTTGAAGTTTTCTATCACCCAATTTCATTTTAGGTGGTACTGAAGACTCACACAACTGATGGGAGAATGCAAAGGGAGATGGTTTGGAGTATCTCAGACCTTTCCCTTTACTGTGGCAGCTATGCATACAATAGTGTATTTAATACAATAAGTGAGTTTAGCAAAGTCAGTATGAGCAGAAGTTCAAAGATTAGTTCAAACACTATTTCAGTAGATCTCTTATGTTGAAAATTTTTTCAATTTCGCGCATCAAGGACCTCAGTAATTTAAAAACGGCCATGATTGTACATGTGATGTTGGGTTGTGTGTGTGTGCGCATATGTTAGTGTGTATGTGTACATTGTACATGTGGTGATGGTGTGTGTGTGTGTGTGTGTGTGTGTGTACATGTGATGTTGGGTTGTGTGTGTGCATATGTTTGTGTGTATGTGTACATTGTACATGTGGTGATGGGGGGTGTGTGTGTGTGTGTGTGTACATGTGATGTTGGGGTATGTGTGTGTGTGCATATGTTAGTGTGTATGTGTACATTGTACATGTGGTGATGGTGTGTGTGTGTGTGTACATGTGATGTTGGGGTATGTGTGTGTGTGCATATGTTTGTGTGTATGTGTACATTGTACATGTGGTGATGGGGTGTGTGTGTGTGTGTGTGTGTGTGTGTGTGTGTGTGTGTGTGTGTGTGTGTGTGTGTGTGCAGGAACCCGCGTGACAGCGGCTCTGGCTCCGACGATGAGGACCGCCCCCACAGGAAGCGTCTCCAATCAGAGAGCGGCTCGGAGGCGGGGCATAGCGGTGGTGGCAGCGCTCGTGGGTCTGGCCAATCAGACGATGACTCTGGTAGTGAGGGCGTTCCCAAGCGCAGGCCACGCGCCCAATCAGATTCTGAGTCTGAAGGGAGTCGCCGTGGGAGTCCTGCTGCCTCTGGGCGTTCTGACAGCGAGTCCCCGCCCCCTTCCCCAAGGCCCGCCTCTGAGGGAACTCCCCGCCAATCAGAGTCTGAGGCTGAAGCGTCCAATCGCGGCTCAGATAGCGACTGAGTGACAGGTGTGACATCACACAGCAGCGTCTGCAGACTTCAGGAATCATGTCCAGCTTTGGGGCTGCCGTCTCTGCCCTGTGTCTCTGTCTGTCTGTCTACACACACACACACACTCATGCACACACACTTTTACCAGCAGCTTGTGCATTCACACACGCACACATGCACAGTTTTACCAGCAGCTTGTGCATTCACACACACACACACTTTACCCATTTGTTTTGCAGGTCTGTTTTGGAGAAGCCTGAGATGAGAGGCTTATTTTGTTGTTGAGATGAATATCTGTGTTGGGGGGAGGGGTTGTTTTTGTTTGTCTGTTTCTTTATTTGGGATGTTTAGAATGGTAGCAGTCATATCAAATGGCCCCAAGAAAATGTGTTTGTACTTTTACTTTCTTTTAATTAAAAGATTCTACTGAAAGACAATCTTCTGCCTCCTCTCATTTCATACGCACAATTCACCTTTTTCACCTACTCTAGAATGTGCTGCTATCACTTCTCTTATCAGTAGTTCCAGTCAGTAGCTCACAGGAATAGCAGAGACAGGAAATAAGATTTATTTATAATCCAATACACAGCAAAAAAAAAAAAAAAGATTTTTATTATCAGGCCTATGGCATGGAGTCAGTTGAACTTCTCTGATTATGATCATGTCAATGAAAAAGCAGATGGTATGGGCTTGTTTCACACCTGAACATTGCCGAGGTTCTAAAAGCATTCCTTGGTAGTAAACTGAACATTCTATCAATGAAATGCATTGGATTTATGCCTCTTTCTGACTCAAAAAAAAATGAGTAATAACATTTAAAACATGTCTAAATTTACTTTATTTCAAATAATACACATTTGAAGCACACAAATATGGAGGTCCTGAATAGATAAAAGTGGTTTTACATTTATGTGCATGAAGCTTCAATCTATTTGGAACCTCCAATTTTTTGAGATTTATTCAACTGTTCAACTGCTCAAATCTTCCACACGTTGCTGAGGGCCCTGACACTGAGTGTGAAGTGTACGGCCAACATGTTTTTTTGTTCTTGTCCTCATTTCTTTGGGCGAGTGCAATCTTCAATGCTCCAAGCAACAAAGGCTATACCAACGGAACAGTATGACAGGCCATTTTGGCACATTTTTGGTTGGCACTACTCACACGTTTGGCTGTGTTGCGCATTCCATGATTGCCCGATGCTTACAAGCTATACTTCATTGTAAAGGTGACAAATCAATGATGAAAATGATGAAAAAAAAACATTTTAGGGATTGTTATTATGAAAGGGGAGATATAATGGGTCAAAGTCAAGTTTCCTTACTTTTTGTGAGCGGTTTACTAAATGGTTGTATTTATTACAAAGCTCTATATAGCAGGCATAATAGGATTGTGGACATTTTACTTCAACAATTATCTTCTATCCTTTTACCCACAGTGACAGTTTACACAAACCATGAAGTTAAGCCCCAAATGTTTGAGTTACATCATCATATGTCTGCATTTCCAACTGTACAAGCCAATAGACCTGATATCACAATCATTGATGAAAATCATAGAAATGTCCTTGAAGTAGGCTGTTGCTTTGACCTCTTTTAAGAAGAAACGTTCTTAGAGAAGGTGGTGAAATACCAGCCTCTTGTGCAGCAAATCAATGACCTTGGGTATAATTGTCAGTTACTTGTGTTCATATTTGGCAGCCTAGGCCATGTGCATAGGTTGTTCAAAAGGGGCCTCATGATAACTGGCCTTTCAAAAACAAAAGCGAAACAAGTGGCTAAATACTGCTCTATATCATCTTTAATTGGTAGTTATCATGTTTGGAAAAGAAGATGCTGTATATATCCATAATGTTTGATGAATTTGCGCTGCTGTGGTCAATGTTGGTCATATAGCTAATTCACTTCTGTGCTTCTATTGCAGCTGCTACATTTATGTCTCTGTGCATCATTATTGTGAATTGTGGACACAAATAAAGAAGTAATATGTGTGTGTGTGTGTGTGTGTTCGTTCATACATGTGTGCGTGTGTGTGTGTTTGTGTGTGCAGGGCGAGGAAGAGGGCCGCCCCCTGGCCGGACATGGCAAGCGTCCACATTCCGGAGCTTGCTGCACCCGCCACCATCACCGGGAAGAAGGCCACCTGCAAACCAATTTTTTGGCACAAAATCAAATTGAGGAGGTGCTGGAGGGCAAGGGCCGCGCCTCGGCCCTCCGGAAGATAACGTTCCCCGGGGACGTTGTGTGGTCGGAGGGCCCAGGAGAGCGCCCTCTCAAAGGCCTCGAGGATCAGGTCCTTCCTCTACTACGTGGCCCACTCTGACTTTTCTCTTCCGCAGACCGAGATGTCCGGGGGCCGATAGGCGCTGGAGGAGGAGGAGGAGGATGGAGGAGAGGAGCGAAGAGCGCTGACGCCGCCACGGACCAAGCAGCTGGTGAGTACGCGCCGACGTGCAAAAACACACCGTCGCCTGAAACACCACCGCTCGCTCCCCGCCGACACCAGTCTCTCTCTCTCTCTCTCCGTAGGTACCAGGGACGCTGCCCACCAGTCCGATGTGGCCGAGGAAGAGGAGGAGCGAGAACGAGGACTGGGATGGGACTGGGGTCCTGGTCATTTGTGAGGACAGCCTGGACGTCTAGTTGTATTTTTTTTTTTAGTTTGAGGAGTTCTTTCTCGTTTAGTTTTTGCTGTTGTTGCTGTACTTTTATTGATCTTGTGTGTTTTGTGGTGTTCCTGTATAATGTTTTCACGACGATCATAAATTAAAAAACCTTAAAGGAATTTTTCGTCTACTGTTTGATCCTTTGCATGGCGGCCCCTGGCCAAGATCTGCGCCTTCTGTTCATTAGCTGGTTTGTTAGTGGGTACTTAGAGGGACCTGGTTCAACCAATGAGGACGGCCCTGCTCCCAAAGACGACTGACAGTGCTGCCCTTTTCAAGCCCGAGAACTGGACACCAGTCACCACTGGCTCCATGCTTCTCCGAGTGTATTTGAAATTGTTGAACGGCAGATTAGGACATGCCATCATCTACAACGTCCCAGAAAAGAAGAACATTGGCAGTAGCATTCCTAGACATTGCAAAGGCATTTGATACTGTGGCGCATGGCCATCTCTATGAGGCCTTGAATGGAAAAGGGCTGGATTTGAGTCAGAGTGCTTCTGGCAGTCGTACATTGATGGTACAACAGGGATTGAGCGTGGAACCTCAAGAGTGCGTCCTCGGAGAACATTGCCAAGACGAGGGGTGCACACAATGGCCACAATGAGCAAGATTTAGACGTCTGTCGAATGCAATCAAACGTTATCAATGTTTTGAGACAAAGCTGGACAGTCGTCGTAAGCTCACCTCCTTCAACCTGCTCATTTCTCATTAGGTCCTGATCTCCTCTGGGCACGAGAGTTGAGGAAACTTCCTCCTTGGTCATACTGACTTGATCGCTAAATTTCATGCAGCGGCAGGAAGCATGGGTGAGCCCTAGCCTGATTGCCATCGACTTTCGAAGCTCTACGAGGCTTTGGTCTGACCACGAGCCCGTATAACAAAGTTTCTCAAAGCGCATGGTTGACCCGCCTCCCTCAAATGCCTCGGTTTGCAACTGGGGGGCAGTTCCCCCGTTTTGGGGAATTCAGAAGTCCTGCCCGATCAGCAGCTGGCCAGACCAGTGACAGCCCAGGCTAGCCAAGCCCATCTACAAGCGGTCGGTGAACAAGCGAGTTTAAATTATGTCAAAAAATTTAGCCCCTTGATCATTTTTAAATTAGCACCAAAAAAACTTGTAGCTTTTTTAGTGCTGTCAAACGATTAAAAAAATTAATCTGATTAATCACAAATGTTTTTAAAGATTAATCGTGATTAATCACTTTTAATCGCAACTCATTTCCTCCAGTAAGAATTTGGATGCTAGGGTATATTGGATCCTTATTTTGTCCTGTAAAGGCCCTGATACTAAATAGTTGGCTTTGTTCGTCTCAAATGGGGAAATTCACACCTGTCCCCTAACCCGAAGGATTCCCCAAATATGTTGTTGGACCTAGGCCATAATCTTTGTATAGTTTGACTTGATAGCCAAGCCATTTTCTATCTAAAATTGAACATAATACATGCCATGAAAGTGGAACCATATCCATCAGGATTAATCTGAGTTAATTTTTTAAATCTGACTTTTAATCGATTTTTTTTGGATTAATCACGTGATTAATCAGTTAATTTTGCCAGCACTAAGCTTTTTACACTTGGGCATGTTGTATTGTTGCAAAGTTTGATTGACAACAAAGTTGGTTCTGGCTTTGAGGTGATTTGTTTGCTGAACAATCTGTCAAACACTTCAGCAGAGGAGCGTAGATACAGAGTTCTGAACTGGACAAAAGCACACTTCAAGGAAAGTTGCATCCCCTCGGCCTCCACTGTTTACACAAATTCAACTCACAAACTCTTATGTTACGTTCACACTGTACAGGACCGTTGACGGACGACGGGGGAGGGGTCTGACGGAGGGAGGAGTCAATTCTCTATTGGTTGGACAGATCCGTTGCCATTTTTCAACTTTTCGACGGACGCAACAGAGCTGTTGGGCCAGACAGACCCACCATGCATTTGGCAAAAGCTCCATTCAAAGTCAATGAGATCTGTTGACGGACGGATGCCGTGTGAAAGCATCATTATGATTCACTTCTGCATTTATGGTACCCTTCCTTGTGCTGTTATGTTTGTATGCCACAGGGAATTTTATTGGATGACGCCGTTGGCGCTCTATGTGTTTAGGGCAGGCGTCGCTGATCTTGTTTGTTCCTTGGCCAGAGGCTATCCTGTTGCATCCAGAAGTTGTTTGACAGATAGCAACTTGATCAGCCTACGATTGAGTTTGGTTTATATCTCGATGCCAGACTATACTTTTCAATGATATAGGATGGCCTGTCAAGCTAGCGTCCTCACATTGAGGGCTAGTAAATATTGTTTTCACATCTGACATCGAGGAAATATTGTGCAAAACTGCATCTTTACACTGAATGCTAGCAAATCCCCCTCCCAACATTGAGAAAAAGGCTAGAAAATATGGTTTGTCCCTTCTGACATCAGGAAAATATTGTGCATTTGAAATGGTGTTATTTCATTTATCCCGCCCTCCAACATCGAGAAAAAGGCTAGCAAATATTGTTTCCCCCCTCTGACATCGAGAAAATATTGTGCATTTCAAAGTGTTTTTCTTGCTATCAAATAATCTCTGTTTATCCTCATGTAGCCGGTGGCGGTCCGCACCGCACACGGCTCTCGAACCCGCCACCCCGCAAGCTACAAACTCCCAGCGTGGGAGTGGAACGCTCTAACCAACTGAGCCAAAAGCTGAGCGTGTTAGAAGGGCCCATGGAATTGGGTGATGAGGATTTACACACTACCGCCAAGCTAGCCGCGCTAGCTGGCCTCCCATCCGGGTCACGGCACCAGTGTAACAGATGTCATGCGTTGTGTTGAAAGTAGACCACAGACACAGAGATTCAGTCGTGATGTTTACTGGTAAAGAAGATAGACTAACGTTACATCACTCGCAGTCCAACCTGGCAATGCTGCCACACTTGCGAGGGCAAGATAAACTGGGCCGTAAACAGAAAGCATCTTTACAATAATGTACAGTATATAAAAGAAAACAGACATGTACCTGGTAAAGAAGATAGACTAACGTTACATCACTCGCAGTCCAACCTGGCAATGCTGCCACTATAAATTTAGAGACACGTAGCCTGTGTTAGCAACAACAGAAAATATACATACTGTAATAAGCTAATGGTCTATATGTACTGGAAGCGATGCAATAAACATACAAGTGTGTTGTCTATCAACTGTCTATCAAAGTCTTGGTACATGTACACTGAAATATGTGACAAATATGCAAATAAAATAATCAAAATCTTAAGAATTATTAAGAGTATCAAACTCGTGACCTACCACTTGCGCGGGCAAGATAAACTGGAAAGAGCCGAACGCATCATTCCCCTTGTGGCTACTGGTTTCTTAAAGAAACAGAACACTATTTACATTTAACTGGCAAGTGGAAATATCAATCCTGTTACACTCACACTGAAGGCTAGCAAATATCCTGCTATCGCTTCAGGGTGGTGGATGTAGATGCATCTGGGTGAAGTAGTGATGGAGGAACACTGGCTGCATCCGCTTTTAGACAAACTCTCCGCCATGGAAACGGCGTTGGACGTCTTGGGCCAATGCTCTACGTCTTCGTTGGAGATGAGCAGTAAGGCGTTTGGTGGAGTGTGCATTAGGGATCCTTGCCGCCCAGTGGAGGTTGTACCACCGTGTCCTTGGAGTGTCTCCAAAAGTGGCAGAACATGTTGTGAAAGCATCACTGTACGTTTACTAAAGTGTACGTTTACTAGCTCAAAAAAAGCAGCTGCAAAAAATGTCTTTCACCCAAATCGCTCTATCGCTGATGACATGCATGTTGTCATTCCATTAACATCACAGCGTTTAGATTTTACGTGTCATAGCCAATTTGCATAAATTTAACCGTTTTCTTTTGAAGCTTTTTTTTAGTCGCACAAATCGCCCAACTTTTACAGCTGGTAGCTTTTGAAGCTTTTGTCCATTGAAAGTGAATGGCTTTCAGTGATTTTACAGCTTTAGTAGCTCTTGGTGTGAACGTATAGTCATGGCTGAAGGGACACCTGCAGTTCAACCAATACCCAGGGCTAGCAGCATCAACGCCTGCAGTGAGGGATAAGTTGAGGGAAAAAAACAAACACACCAATGGTGTACTTGCAAAGATGAATACGCTAGCTAGTCATAGACAGCCTGCTCACTTATTAAAGGACGAGAATATTGATGTGTGTTTGCAAACTTACATTTCAATCTCATGTTATCTTCCTGAAGGGGACAAGTCGTTAGTTGCAGATCATGTAATTATTTTTGTAATTGGAATTGTCATGTCACATATAACTCACAAAAAGGGTGAATATAACCGATTTCTTGAAGACCTGGTTATGTGTAAACTAAGCAATACTGCGCTGCCATGAATAGAAGGGAATCCCTTGGCTTTGTATTAATCATTATATGAAACACCTGTTGTAGGAATCATCATTGGATGGGTTGCGGCTGAGTGATGACGACGGTAAATTATGCATAAAATGTTCACTACTATCCATTTCAATAAAAACATTTGGTCTCACACATCAATAATTTAGCTGGGTTAGCGGAACAACACCGTCCACAGCTCCTGCAATGGGCAATGGTATGCCACACCAGAAGCCCATCTGTCCGAATGCTACAGGCTGCGGACATCGAGCACCGTGGCTGTCCTGTATCCAGGCTTTTTGGGACGCTTGGCTGCAGTGCATGAAAGGCGGAACGAGTCGGCCATGTGCCATACGCCTGCGCTCCCACTGGTTGACGAGAGGCCACAACACCAACAACTTCATAGAGAGTGCCATGAAGATCATTAAGGATAAGGTGTTGTTCCGATTGAAAGCCTACAATCTTACTCAGCAGGTGGACTTCGTCACAAGTCGGATGGAGGCCTACTACATCGCCAACAACTGGGTGGTTAAGCTGCAAACACAGACCGTCGGTCACAGCGATGTGGACTGCCAGAAGATTGTTCAGGTTATCATGATTACCCCTTCAGCACTCAATCCCTGTGAGAACACACACACAGTTTAAAAATGTCTACAGTGAATAGTTTATAATTTGCATTTGTGAAGACTACTGCAGTCACAGGCCATATATATATATACCGGTATATATATATATATATATATATATATATATATATATATATATATATATATATATATATATATTTATATTTATATTTAGTGCCCTGAATCACTGTTTGTACTTTTCTTATCCCCATCATGTCACTATGCTGTAATTTTTTAGGAGGATGAGAGGAACTTTTTTGGTGCCGAGTTCCAGGGATCTCAAAGTTTACTATTCAGTAAACACAGCACTTGGCTGCTGTACCTGTCCTGTTGGTGCGAGTGGTGCACCATGCAAGCACCAAAGTGCAGTGGCAGCCACTTACGCCTCAACTGAGACCCTGAAACTAACTCAGAGCACACCACAGATGAGGAAACTGTTCCTTGAAATTGCATCTGGTGAGTGGGCAGGCTTGGGGAGCAGTAACCACAAAATTCTGGTGTCGCAAACTAGTCTTCTGCGTATTGTTCCCTCCACTAAAAGAAGTAAAGTAATGTACAGTACATACCGTATATTATTTTTCTTTCTACAGTCATTTGTTGTTGTTTCATACTCATACAGGAGGGACTGTGCCAGAGGAATTTTTCGAGGCCTTGACAATTCAGCCGTCTGACGGTGGGTGCTGTGATGAGTCAACTATGTCTCCACACTGCAGTGGAATTAACCCTAAAGCAACTGAGTGGGGTTCTCTCCGACTCCAGACACATTTCTGTAAATTTTAAGATTTTGCCATATATGAATATGTGAAAGACAATACTGAGGAAGAGTGAAACTCTGTGGCCTTGTGGTTAGGGTTAAAAGCCTCAGCTAAGTGTAATGTGCAAACGTAACATACTAAATAATATGTATTCCAGGCACAACAAAGTTAGTTAAGTCTAAGGAACGCCTGACTGAACTGAAGAAGGAGCTGGATGACTGGGTTAACAGTCTAGAAAAGAAGCTGGATGAGGACCCAACCTATTTCAAGCCGGTCCAGTCGTTTCTCAACAGTGCATCGAAGATAAAGACTGACAGTGGGGTAAAGTCTGCACTGTACTGTTATGGCAAGAGCCATCTCACTACAAAGGCGCGTCCCAGGGGCTTTGGTGAGGACCATGGTGTGCAACCAACAGCAGTTGTCAGACGCAAGATACTGCTGGGAGGGAGGAGATGCCAAAAGACCACCAAAAAGTGCAAGGAGAGAGCACCCCTACCACCGCCAAGTGTGTGTAGATTACACTGCAGAAAAAATGATTCCTAACTGTACGTTCAGACCGCACGCAATTGGCAAGAGTCGCTGAAGACTCCCAAGAAACATCGCTTGAGCACAGCAACCAAAATTGCCCATGACGTTAGCATTCAACCGTTCGATCCTGCTTTTCTACAGGCATCTCACCAGTAAATCGCCATTCTGATTGGTATTCCAACCGCATCATAGCTCATTACATAAAGTTAACTGAAAAATTCATGTTGGTTTGGTAGGTTTGGTGTAGGCCTAATTCCAGCATAGGCCTGTTGTACAAGTTTGCTGACTGCGCTAAATAGCGGGTGGAATTAAAGAATTTGAAATAACATAGCCCGAACGCAAACATTGAGTCAATGGATCCATATAACATTAAAAACCTAAAGTAAGATATTAGGTAGCCTGATTGCCATCGACTTTCAAAGCTCTACAAGACTTTGGTCTGACCAGGAGCCCGTATAACAAAGTTTCTCAAAATGCATGGTTGACCCGCCACCCTGAAATGCCTTGGTTTGCTACTGGTTAGAAAATGCTGTGCCGAAGCAAAACCAATCACACCACTCTTTCGTCTGACGTATGTGACGCGAAGGGAATTGCCTGAACAGGACTAGAGCCGTCGGAGCTGCTTAAAGGGACACCAGGCAGGACTATGGTTTTCTATCTCCGGAGCTCCACCTACAGTCGCTGAAATATTACAAAAAATACAACTGCGTTACACATTCTCAACAATAGATGTAAATTTATTTGCAAACCAAGAGTACAAACCAGAGATGATCATTTTCGTGCGTTACGTTGTCTGACAAGCCGGTTATAAATACGATTTCAGTTATACCTACTTTCAGTTTCTATTTCGTGGACCCGACACTACCATACTGCAAGTGGGATTACCGCGAAACAAAATGCTTGAGTCTGACGAGAGAGCCATCGGTCACCCCGTAATGAACCATTTAATCATCGAAGCGACTTTGAGGCTGGTAAATTAACAGTAAAACGTTGCCTGGTGTCCCTTTAAAGTTGATTGGTTCTCGACCAAGAGGGGGCAGTTCCCCCGTCGAGGGAATTCAGAAATCCTGCCCGATCAGCAGCTGGCCAGACCAGCGACAGCAATGCTGAAGGTGTTACCACACTGGGAGGACGTGCCATGCTAGATATTAGGTGCTATTGACTCAATGCAAATTGGTTGTCCACCTGTGTGTTTGTGTTCAAAGTTGTTAACTCCACCAAGGAGGTTGTGTTTTCGCCTGCGTCTGTGTGTCTGTCTGTGTACAACATAATTTGAAAAGTACTGCACAGATTTGGATGGAAATTTTGGGCAACCTGTATATTGGGACACATACATGTACTGTAAGAACTGATTCAGTTTTGGTGTCGATAGGTGATCCAGAAACCCATCTGGAATTTACATTTGTCTGTGACCACATTGCCTTGGCCAGATTCTTTTCTTGTACTCGCTATCTAGTGCAGTCAGCAGATGCGTGCAACAGGGCTAACGTTGAAAAGTGACCTTCGCTTTAATGGAAATTTGACTTGCAAGTCTAGAGCTAAAATAACATTTCCAAGATGGCAGGTGAGTGAGGGGACTTGCAATAAAAGGACTTTGGTAAAACTAGCTAGAATGCACATTTGGTCAAACCAACTAAACTATCAAAAAAACACCAGCCAGCTCAAGATGGTAATCAAGCAGCTCCTTGTTCAACACTTTCTTTTATACAGAAGGTCTAGCGATTCACAAGTGAGAAATGATTACAGTAATTTCCCGCATATAAGCCGCATTGTGTATAAGCCGCAGGACAGTGTTTTATGCAAGTTAAAAAAACAAAACCATATTAACACCATATTAACTGCCCCCCTGTTTTAACCTCATAGCGGAAGAAATTTTGCAAAATCAATGTATAAGCCGCGGCTAATAGTCGGGAAATTACGGTAAGGTTAAAAAGATTCAACCCACATGTGACCAATAAAAAGTAAGGAAGTTCGTATATCTTCCAATTCTGAAACTATATACTATACTATTCTATTTTAAAAATACAAACCAGACAAATGTATCTCCCAGGCTTATCAAAAAGCAGTAAGGTGTCTGCGAATCTGAATGAGTGGCTATTATAAATTATAATTTTCCAGGTCAGTACAGAATTTTTCCAGGACATTTTAATATTTTAGCCAATTTCCAGGTGTTTTCAATGACTGGAAAGGCCACCTCTAAAATTTCAGGTTTTCCAGGTTTTCCAGGACGCGTGGGAACCCTGCATATGTTGTTTGCTGAATTCAATAAGGAATTTACATCAGAAATCTTTGTCAGTTTAGCGTGAAATTGTTCCCTAAAAGCCTTTTGAAAAAGCGTATCGAGAAAAAACTACATGTGTGTGGCATTTATTTGACGTAATTTCAGCACTCAAATGACAAGCTAACGTGACAAGCTCAGTGTAAAATGCCGCTGTGTTTTGTTCCAGGTTGTCCTCACAAGAACACGGACAGATGCTCTTTTTATAGGTTCCCGAAAGTAAGCAAGACCAGTAATAGGTGGATCAGACTGACCAGGTAAGAGATGTGCGGAATTTAAATTGAGCAAAGTTCACATAGTTGCTACTGTTAGCAGCTAAGAGCTGGCGACAGCTAGCATCAACTTTCAACTCTTAGCTTTCCATTTTCATAACTCCAGCACATATTTATTAATAATTTTAAATCAATTGGGGAAAAGTATTTGTGCCTTAGGAATTATTTGGATCTGTGCATGAAATGATGTTTTGTTATTTTTGACATTATTCTATTAGTGTATTACTCAAGTTATTACCCATTTGACTGATAATTTCACCAAGTCTTCCTAGACAATTACTGTACGTTCAGACCGCCAGCGATAAATTGCCAAGAGTCGCCGAAGACTCCCGAGAAACATCGCTTGAGCACAGCAACCAAAACGGCAAACGTTAGCATCCAAACGTTAATCCTGCTTCTCTATTGGCATCTCACCAGTAAATCGACATTCTGATTGGTAATCGCCCAACCGCATCATAGCTCATTACATAAAGTTAACCGAAGTTTAACTTGATTTTATCGCTTAATAATTCCAAAGGGCTTGCATAATTTCATATACTTTGTGACCTATACTTTGAATCCCACTGTGTAAGTGATACGGTTTTAGAGTAGTGATGAAGTTAGTGAGAAAAGGTATAACACACAATGATATATATATAATACAGTTAATCTCAACTTTTCTGAGGTTAGTTATAACTGGTGCAATTATTGTACATTACCACATATATACTCTTGTTATCTAATGTAATTAAAATTAATAATAAAAACAACAACAAAAAAATCAAATCAAAAGCATACATACATGAGGACACCATTGCACACTCACCATTAATCTGTCAATACATTTATTTTCATGTAATTTTTCTTTGCAGACGAGCTGACAGGGTGTCCATTCCTCACAGAGCTTCCGGGGTGTATACGATACCATGCACCCTAAACAATGACATCATCAGATTGGAGACCGGCCTCCCAGATTTGTCCATGTTTAGACGGGTGGTGGGACTGGTCCAGCACTTCAAGGGCTGCATTTGGCTGGAACGTTGAGGGGGTGACAATGGAGTCCCAAATCCTCACAACACTCATGAAATAACGACAAAATTACACCCACCTCCAGCTATTTTCTTGCAGTCAAGCCACAGTTTCCAATGTTGTGAGAACTCTGGTCCATGTTCTGCACAAACTGCTGCTCAAAACAATGATGTCAGAAATAGCAAGTCTTGAAAGAAAAAAGGACAAAAAAGCATGCCTGCCTAATTCCAATCCTCTGCCAGGAACTGCAGGATAATAATAGACTGCACTGACATCAAGGTTGCTGCACCAAAGGACATGGATGTGGCAAAGCAGTTCTACTCTGCTTACAGGGGAATTCATTCCTTTAAGGTGTTTGGTAATGGAGTCATTACCTTTTGTAGTCCACGGTTTCCTGGCTCTGTGTCGGACAAAGCCATAACCAAGGAGTCAGGGCTGCTGGGTCACCTAGTGGCTGGTGATATGGTACTTGCCGACAAGGGCTCTCTCATTTCTGACATCGTGCACAAGAGAGGTGGCAAAAAAATGGATTCATGTCAAGAGGGCCAATGCGCGGGTAAAGAAGTTCAGAATCCTCCAGATGATTCCATCCCAGCTGAGAAGCACTGGTGAACTTGCAGAGGCCACTTATTAAAGAGATGGGCTGCACCCTTGCTGCCCCCTAGAATGCTGATATTCCCTCCTCTTTCCCCTGTTTCTTCCCCCGACTAGCACACTCTGCAGATAAGTAATAAATAAGGAATTTGTTCTATCCACAAACTGAGTCTGACTGAATCACTCCAACTGAACACTCCTCTATAACTAAACATGTAACTAACTTGTAATGATAAATGCCGGTAGAAGTCCTCCAGCATGGTCAGGTGTTGGCCCCATGCTGGGTCTTTGGGGACAGGGATCACCCCCGCCTCCTTTGTGGTCCACACTCCGCTCAGTCAGGTACAGCTGTCTTAGGCCTGGAGGAACCAGGGGTCATGGAACAAGGCAATGTACTCCTGGGCCATCCTGTCTATGGCAGTCATCATTGCAAGCTCGATACCTACACAGAACTATTCTAACAAGAGGAAGCTGCGTTGCCGGAAAGGCATCTATGACAGAGCCAATATCTTGATCCCTAACAGTCTGATCACCTGTTATCATAAAAGGTCCCCGAGGTGAGCTGAAATTTCACCATAAAACACATGCCCTTGACCTTGAATCAAAATGAGACCATCTTAATACAAGTTTATCAAAGTTTAGCCTATCTGCTAAAGTGACACTTTTGTCCACTCAAATGGCACACAGGGGTCACATAGGCCTATGCATGTTATTTCACCAAATAACAGCTAATTAAATTCGCTACTGCTATAGAGTATGTCGTACATAGATAGGTACGAACATAAAGTTCTAGGCTACATTGTCCCTTGAATCATAGTACCAATTACATATAATGCTGATTTTTAATTAGTTCTATGAAAAAAGAGTTAAACTCATGAATTGTAATATCTAGACGCACGCATCATGCATGTTTTTACATAGAAATTAGCATAATTCATTGAATTTGGCTAAATTTGGTTCAAAATCAAGTGTCTATGAGTACAAAATGACCTAAAATATTCACAATTATTGTCTATATCATAGAGCACTATAGGAAATACATTTAAATTCATTTGAATGGCAGATTTGAGTCACAAACATGTGATAATTACCCAAAAAACTGCTATTTTAGCTACGTTTTTAAGGCCCCAGATTAATCGCGGTAGGGGTAGGGGGGGGGGTCAAACATCGACCGATTTGGCTGAAATTTTTTGTGGGTACTCCACACGTGTCAGAGATTCAGTGGTTTAATGAGCAGCGTGATCCGAAGACAAAAGCTAAAAATGAGACGCCCTAGCCTGCTTGCATTTACATCGATGATAGGTTGATGAGTGACAGGTGGGCGTAATCTGTGCTGAGTGATGTGTTGAAATTGCGCTGTGCCAGATAGATGGTGGGACGAGCGCATTTTTCATGTTGTTTTGTAAAAAACGTCAGTGGAGGAGATAAGTTTTCATTTGTGATATATACAAATGGTATTAAAGGTGCCATGCCACACCACTACAGGGTATTTAAATTGTTCTTTGAGGTCTACAAATAGGGTATGCGACTTCACTTGGACTGAGAACGGCCCAAGGAGACCGTAATTAGATCGTTTGCAGAGTGTAGGAATAGCCTTCGAAAATTTCATGCGGTTCTTCCGGGTTTTTTCCACTGTGATAATGGGCTGCGCTCTGATTCACTGCTGAAGCTCGACGTTGTAAAGCACATGGGCTGAATATTTACATTAGTTTTAATTGCGAATTGCGAGGTATGAAAAAAAAAACCTTGGAATATTATCATGAAACCGAGAAAGAGGATATCTGCACCAACCTAGCTTGCAGATTGTAAACGGCCACTTTGCAAAGGTAAGCTTACTACCAGAGCCCTTATTAGAATTTCTCTGTTACTACATAGTCAGGATGTTACAGTAGCCAACATAATCAGATACTTATTGCAAGAGTAGCCGACTGTTTGCCTATCCAGTCAGATTAACGTTACACTTACCAAGACTGTTGAATTCGCCAAATTCTTCTCAAAATATACAGGACACTGAATAAATGATGGACTAGCAGGTAGATGAGTTAACAGTTTGCTAAACTCATAGCCAAAGCTAAACTCACTAACGTCTTGATATTCAGTTAAAACTAAAAATAGTTGCCTGTTACCGTTTCATGGATATTCCTTCTTTTTCGCGAGTATTTCAAGGGGCGGGCTTTAGTCAAATACAGGAGAGCATGGATTGGGCGATAATTCTCCTCAGTCAGCCAATGGCTGTAACGTTGTCTATACTACGTAGCACAGACCATGGATTCAAATTGACCTAATTTCTCCGCTATTTCTTTTAATGGGCTATTGCCGATAGCGAAGACAGTATTACACAACTCGAGGTCATATAGACCTATTCTATACCAAAAGCAACAGGTAAAAACGGTTTTGTGTGGCGGGGCACCTTTAAGCCTAACAAAAATTGTTGCCAGCTCTGGTGTGATCATATATTATCAAAACCGATAGATTTTAATCGCTATTTTCCTCCGGCATATGCAAGGACATCTATAGGTAATAACCCAATCAAATGTCGGCATTTTGAGTCCTTGGGAAAATCAAGCAATCGAGTAAGAGTTCAATAGGACCCGCCTCGGAATGTAAACACCAGCTAAGCAGCAATGTTAGAAAACGCAAAAACCCTTTTTTTATCTTACCTTGTTCCTGTCTGGGCATGCTGCAGAATATTGACTTTATAAATCCAACGGTGAAATTCTTAATAAGAAACATGTCATCTGCTATAGTGTAGCCTAGCTATCGGCAGCAGAGGTTGAAGCAAATCGTAGTCTATTAGGGACTGTTCGTTATTTATTTTCGGGGTCACCGGAAGACTTGAATGTGAGTCTGGAAAAAATTGTAGGACCCTCCCCAGCCTCCTCTTAAAATTGGCATGACCCTCCTTTAAAGCCACGTTCAGCAAGTCTCTGTATTTTTTTCCGTTTTTGTGTATGCACTGTGCACCCCCAAAGCTGTAGATGGCGCTGCTACGTGTAATTACGCGAGACCCTACGACACACTGTCGTAAATCCTTTCCCACCGGACGCTTTACTGCTGTTGCTATCGATACAGTCTCACGCCTCTGCTCACGCTGGATTTACAACTAATGTTTACAACAGACCGACAACATGTCTACTGAGGTAAGTAACACTATTCACGCTTAAAAAGTGGTAAAACAAACCAACTATTTGCTGCTTTGCCCTTTGTAAGTGTATGTATTTTATCGTGTGAAAAATACACTTTAGTTGTAAAGTATACGGTGTCAGACCAGCCACTAACCTAACGTTAGCCAGTGCTATACATGAATGAAACGTTTCTACCATTTCTATGCGTAATTGTAATGCTACTTTTCAAGCGTTCAATACTTTATCTAAAAGAGATATGCTTTGACGTAGGCAAAATTGATCTGATTATAATGAGAATTGGCTTAGAAAGTGTGAAAACTAATGATACTGTGTTAGTGGGCAGACGTATTTGATCACATTTGAGTAACACTATGTTGAGAGAAGCAGCCTATGACAGCATGGTTTCTATTCTTCGTTTTCAAGCCTAAGGATACTCCATATTTGTGGTATAAAGCTAAAACGTTTCCAATGATATTGCAGGAATCTAATTCGACAACCTCGTCTGACTTCACCCCTCGGGCAACGGGTTCCCGAGGTGCTAGACCGAGAACCCCAAGAGTGAGAGACCTCAACCAAGAGGAGCAAAGGAGGCTACAGGATCTGCAGGAGAGGAGAAATGGCAGAGGTTCGCTTCCTGTGACAATTTACCCATGCAAGATCTAAATATTTTTGCCCATGCAATATCTAAATATTTGTACACTGTTTGTTTTATCTCCTTTTTACTTGAAAAATGTTACTTGTAAATAGTTATAACCACATTCTCTACCTCAAATATTTATTTTTTTCAAAAGAAGAAATGTACATTTTTGTCTATCAATGTTTATTTATTTACAAAGAATGTGCAATTATTTTGTTGTGTGAACTAGGAAAAATAAAATAAAAACATTTACAAATAAGTTGCATGTGCATTTGTTATAAACAAGTGGACTAGTGTGGCATCAAATGTGAAAAGTGCAACCTCATTCGCCTTGAGGATTTGGAAGTGCTAGGTCCCCCTTGACACTTGCTGAGCAACCAGCTCCTCTGTTGATGCCGGAGGCTGAGCAGAGGACAGTAATCCAAGCCGCCTAGGGTCATCTGGTCGCATTGAAATTTTACGGGGAAGACCAGTGCCACTGATCAGCCTCTTCTGCAGAATGGTCTTCTGCAGCTCAGGGATGTAGGTGAACCTTTTCTTTTCCTTCACGGTGTACACCAGTTCTTCGATTTCTTGTTGTATTTCCTTCTGTACCTGATGAACAAGTAAATAATGTAATTAGTCAATATTATCATTACTCTTTTTTTTTTTTTTTGAAACACTGAGGTCTTGGTATGTAAACAAACTTACATTTTATGTCCCTCCTTCTCCAGTGCTGGCAAGCGCTGATTGTGTTTATTGTAGTCGATGGCTGCCAGTAGTGTCCGTGTTTTGTAGATGAAGGGTGTGTAGGCCATTCGTTTGGAGGTGTACATCATGATTTTGGAAGCCCTGGGAATGTTAGGAGATTTACATTCAGCGATGTTTACTGTTACATGATTGAAACAATGCATGTTTCTGCCAGTCATCTGGCAATTCTGAAATGACACCCAATTGCAATGCTCACCGGAAGATCAGAAACTTTGGAACCAGTTTTAGCCACCTCTTGTCCAGGACGATTGCAGCTAGGGCCTGGTGTGTGGCTGAACCTGTAATGATGATGCTGACAGTGAACACTGCATTCTTGCCAATTCAAACATTTTTTTACTCATTACATTTAGTCACAATACCTTGCTCTATCCAGGGCTTGTCATGTTCATCTTCTTCTATGGGCTCATGTAGACAGCAACCAGTAGGCCAAGAATGTTCGTTGCGGACATGATGTAGCACGCCAGCCCACATCAGCTGTGCAGTGTGACAATACATGCAAAATTAATACAAATTCTACCTAAAAGCAAGCACCATAACATTGACGACAATAAATATTTTGTAAAACATACCTTCAACTGCTCTTCTGTGTCGCAATGCTTGCTACAGTACCAGAAGTGGTTCACTATCTCTTTGGTCCAAACCAGAAGGGATGTGTGCTGCTTCACTGTGCCAGCCTGATTGAAATGAAAATCATTAGAAACATGTCTATGCTCTGCATACCTACAACCAACAATGAGTTTGATGTAACCTAAGGAGAACAGAAGAAACATGTAGAACAGTGAATCAAAATGGCCATGTGCTACCAGTAATCTCATTCCTGTGCAAATGTTCACACCTTTACTTGTCAGCAGCCCCTGACTGTCACCCCCTCCCTTTGTCTTGTTTGAGGTGTGGAGCCAGGCCCTTCACATACAACAATAGCGTGGGGGAAGGGCAAGGCAGATAGTAGCTTACACCAAGTGAATGTATTATGTCCAACACAGACTTACTGACAACATAAAAATATAATTTTACCCATTCTAGTACTACTCCAATCCCCCGGGGTTTGAGGATGACCTGAAAAGGTGGCACCCCATGACAGGCACGCAGAGACCGAATGTCTACGTGGTTGCACTTCTGTATGGGTACTATAACATGTTGAGCGAGTTGAAACAAGTTGTCATTGTAGCTAATGTTTGCAGATTTGCCAACCAGATCTTCTTCTTTGGTGACTTTTGCTTGGCCAAGGACAATTCTCCAACAAGCATCAAAACATTTCTGTGGTTACATCGCTATAGGTAACATTAGTAGCCCACACAGGATTTCTTGGAGGCTAGCTAGCTAGCTAGGTAGCTAATCGGCTATAGTTGTCGTTAGCTATTATTTGAAATTGAAACCCCATTTGAACACCAAACATAGGAGTAAATTATAACTATTTACAACGTGTAGGATCCTAGATTCAGACATGTAGGTGAGATGTACTTACAACTGCAAAAGTAGCACAGCCAGGTCGGCATCTGTTTTTGCAGGATGCTTCGCTGTCTCGGAGCTCTCGTCATTCATTGAACGCCCGACCAAGGTTTACCCTGCTGCATTTCCTTGCGTGGTCTCTAGCTCTCTTCTTCGCCTTCGACTCCTCCGAAAGCGGCCTTTTCTCGTCCTTTTTTGTTCTTTTCGCTGGTTCTGCCATGTCGATTATATGAAAACGAGCAGCATTCTGCCGGCTAAAGCTATTTGGGGGTGTGTCTCGAGTCGAAATGCCGTAAAGCAGTTCGTTGTTCTCGTCACCTAACGCGTCTCACGAGACTTCCAAAGCAAGGCAGGCGCAGGGACGCGGCTAGAAACTTACGAAAGAGGTTTTCCGAATGTGGACCCTTGGGCTACGAGAGAAAGACACGATTTTCGACATAACGGGTCAGACAACTGAAAGAATGATTTTCAAAGGATTTTATGACTATAAAAATGCTACTGAAAGCCTCTTTAATAGAGACTGATAATTTTTGGATGACCCTTAGTCTGAGCGAATTAGGGTTGAAGGTGGAAGTAAATATAGCCAAAGCATATTTGGTATCGATTGAACCACAATTTTACGTAGATTTAGGATATCAGGTGCCTGCAGAACCAAAATTTTCCAGAAAAAAGTTATTGAGCTTTGAGTGGACCATTAGTCCAAATGAATGGGATTCGGTTGGATTTTGTACTACTACTACATTTTGGCCTGAAGCATGAAGGGAGGACTAATTTCACCATACATCCCATACATTTTCTGAAAGCAAACACCTTCAGGATATTACATAGCATGATATGTTTGCCATTGAGGTATGCTCCACCCTACTCAATACAATAAATCCCCAAAATTAAGAAATTTGGCATTTGAAAAATTGGCAATTTTTGGTGACATTTAGGCCAGTGGCATGTAGGGGAAACATATTAGACCCCATAAACTATATATTTTCTGAAAGCTTATATGCCCAGGATTCCACCTGCAAGATATTTTCCACATCCTACCTCCTTTATTATTTTAAAGCTTATGCCTATTTTGGTGGAATATTAAAAAATATGGGCATTTCTTGAACAAAAGTGCCAATGGAATATATTAGAAAGTAATACACCTTGACAAGTAATACTTTTCTTGAAAGCAGGGGGCTTTAGGATCTCAGTAAACATAAATTTAAACAGGTTCCACCTCCTTCCTCCCCTTGATACCCATTTATAGGTCAGCGGGTATTGGTGATTTTGGTGTATAGCCAATGTATTTGGAGCTGAGGCGTTGAGAGAAAGCTATTCTACCCCTTATGCTATACCTTTTCTGAAAGCTTACACACACAGGGTGTCATTTAAAGTGAATTGAGACAGGTCCCACCCTCTTCATCTCTTCACTATCCATGTATAAGGGTGCATTTGGGGCCAATTTGACTAGCGTATAGCTCATTAGCATATTAAAATTATTTTTCAGGAAAACTTGTAATACAAAAAATGCTACTTTCCATGGGTACTTTCATTGTATAAAGTTTTATGTTGATAGGACCAAAGGAAAAAAATAGCCCTATTCAGACCTATATAATAATCATTATGCCATGGCCTATTCAAAGCCCTATAATTTTTTCCCGGTACAAATTGGTGCTGCAGGCACCCCGAATTCTTAATCTACAGAAAATTCTGCTTCAAATGATACAAAATATGCTTTGGCTATATTTACTTCCACCTTTGACCCTTTTTTGGGCTAATTCGCTTAGACTACCTCCCCTATATGACACAGCCGTTCATTGACTTCTACATTTAACCGTAAACGGGCTCTGATTTATCTTTTGACAAGCGTTGATCCTTTCATGAAGAATCTGTGGTCCGCAAAACGCCACCTCACACGCTGGTCGCAAAGATAGTTCTATCCCGACACTGCAAGGTATTCAGTGGGTGTTGGAGAATGTTGGTCCCGCCGTGTGAAGCTGAGAAGCTGTTGTGGATGTTAGACTTTGAGTTTGCAGAGTAACTATTTTGCCTGATTTTTCAATATTTTTTTTTTAACAAAATAGGCCAAAGATTTTTTTAATGACCCTCCCCTTTAGATCAGAAATTTTGGCATGACCCTCCCCTACTTTCTTCCGGTGACCCCGAAAAATAAATAACGAACAGTCCCTTACTTGTAAGCAAACAGTTGGCTTACAAACAATCGTTGTTACTAAAAAATTACAATAAAATTGACGCTGGACCCATTGTACTTGTAAGCAAACAGTTGGCTTACAAACGATCGTTGATACTAAAAAATTACAATAAAATTGACGCTGGACCCATTGTCAAAATCTCTTCAACTTCAGGTCTTACGAGAGGTTCGGTTATCATTATGTAGTGCTTGCTCATGACAATGTTTCTTCACAATCCTTTTGTTGACCACTGCAAATGTGTATGATATCCTGACATGTTAGTAATGACACTTTATGCTTAACTGCAGTAACACAAAAGTTTCAGGCATTATTATCACTGTAGCCTGTTTCATTGTTGTAGAGGTGAATTGCAGACACCTTCTTGTCAATAAGATATTATATCAATGGAAGAGGGATTCAAAAAAATGTAGGCCTCACATTGGGATTCAAAAAAATGTAGGCCTACTTTGTAATGACTCCATGACTATCTATCTGTACTATTTTCAATAGCTAATGTAGCCTACCACCTGCACTTTCTGCTCAAAGAAAGAGGTAGCTTAGCCCTTGGCCATAGAAGACTAAAGTTCAAATTTATTTACTTGAATGCTTGTTTGGGCACACGTAATGTAACAAGGTGTTGGCTTGATTGAACAGAACTGAAAAGATTCAGGACATTTATTTATCAAATCATGCGTTCAGGTACAAAGAGCAGTTAAATGGAGAAAATATATCTGTCAAAAATAGCTAACTTACATAGATGTCATTATACTAAACTGAATGACAATCACCAAGATAACATTACGGACATTAGTTTAAAGTGTACAGGCATTGTATCGGTGTGTTGTTCGATATATTAAGTTATACTGAAGTCCAAAAATATCAGAAGTTAGCAAAACAATTAGCAATAGCTGTGCTCTATCGTTGTGGACATTATGTTGAATAGACCTTGAATAGTTCTGTGCGTTCACGCTAGGTAGGTTAATGGAAACTCTTAATTATAAACACTACACTGTCAAAATAGTCATTTGTTGGTAACATGCATAATTACACATTATCCAGCTCGCTTGCCGACCTCTCCATGTGGAGTCGTCTTCCTAACTTCCTCAAACAGTCCCGCACTCTGTCTTTCTCGAGTCTTCATTGGCGTTGACAAGCCATGTGAGGTAAATATGATTTTTTGATGCAGTACGTGTGGCCCTGATAACGCTTGCCTGCTAAAGTTATTAACCATAAAGTTGTTTTTCTCAAATATATGATCAAGTTGAGGCTGCCAACAAGCGGAAATGAGTTTTGAAAAAAATATGTATTGCACATATGAAAAATCAACTAGTCTTCTCCAGTTTTGTCCAAAAGTCAAAAAGTAAAGCAGATAAAGGCCTTCGGCCCACCGTCTAAAGCTGTTTTCAGACCGGCAAGCCCGGTGCTGGTGCCGGTTCTCGCACCAGTTACAGCGGGAACCAAAGTGCCGGCCCAAGAACCGCCTGTGTTCATACCATTTTAAGCAAGCCCATGACGCATTATCCACAAAGGGCGTTGCTTCGCCACTAATGCAAACAGTTTAGCATATTACTTTTACTAATGCTGCCATCTAACATCTGATGGAAATGTATGAACCTCCAAATATTAAGCAAATATTTCTCTTGTTTGCAATAACTGCACAAACTCATTTTCACTTGATTTCCCTCATTATCCCCGGCTCACGTTTCCGATTTGTTTATTTTCCGCTTTGACCCCAACTTAACCCGGTGACGTTAACTCATGTCGTCACGGTTCGCGTTGAAAAACCAAGTTTTACTTGGTGCCCGATGGGAACCAATTTTGCGGTTCCCGAACGCTCTGATATTTGGTGTGAACACGACGGCCGGTTCAAGATGAGGTGCGGGAACCAGCACCAGCACGGTTCTCTGTCGGTGTGAAAGAGCTATAAGAGAGATTGCGCTGTGCTCCTGTGTGAGGCCGACTGGGAGCACATAATCACAAGCTGTAAATGAAACTGTAACGAGATTCGCGGTGGAATAAAAGTATCTTTGCATCGTTTTTACTGCACTTTTGAGAGCATATCTACAAAGAGAGGAAATACAACTTGACCGTAAAAAACTGCATATATATTTTAACATAGGTTTTGGTGGCGTTTTTGCATTCCTTGTATGCTGCATAATCATTCCTTAAAGGTGCTACGTGTAACGGCTGCCAAAGAAATCAATTCATACTCCACACTCCAAAGAGGATGGGGGCAATATACCTCCATAAAGTGAGTTGGCCTACCCTAGCGTTACAACCGAGAAACGGCATAATCCCTCCCCCCAGAGTGCAGCTGCAGCTAGTTCAATCAGAGACACTTGGTTCAATAGAAAGACGTGAAGATTCAAGAAACGTCAGTTGATGAAAAGGGATTTTTATCATGACGTCCTCAAGCAACTCTACTTCACTTGTAGCTCTAAATATGTCTAAATCACGTTTTTATTGTTCGTTTGAATTCAATTATTTAGATGGAGAAAATGATCTAGCTAGCTAGCTAGCATTAGCAAGCTAGTGTCAACGTAATGCAGAGCCAACATTTGTGCCAATAAATCTTGCTAATCCTGGCTCCGAACGGTTTAAACAGTAATAAATATCATATAATTAATTATATGATTACATTAATATTATTTTCATTCAGTCAAATTGTGCTGATGGGGTCCATTTTGCCCTTGTGCCAGGGAACCGCAACACTAGCACCCCTGTTAGCCAATTTAGCCTTTTAGAACTTTTATGTATTGGGGAAATTGCTACGTGTATTGTTTAATCTACTGGTTAAATCTATTGGTAACAGCTTTTAATATTGATCTCTCGTGTACTGTATATCATTAGGAAAGGAAATGAAGAGAGGGCATTTTAGCTTTTTTCAGCCCCAAAAGCAAAGAGGCAGCTAAGTGAGACAGATCAGAGTGAAAGTGAGGAGCAGCATGAGGGAGAGGCACATCGAGCAAGAGTGGAGCAGTGTGAGAGAGTGGGGCGAGGGAGAGGAGCATCATGAGAGTGATGAGCATTGTATGAGAGAGGCACATTGTGAGGGAGAGTCACAGCATGAGGGAGAGGAGCATCATGAGAGTGATGAGCATTGTATGAGAGAGGCACATTGTGAGGGAGAGTCACATCGTGTGAGAGAGTCACATCGTGAGGGAGAGTCACATTGTGAGGGAGAGTCACAGCATGAGGGAGAGGAGCATCATGAGAGTGATGAGCAGCCCTTTGCAGAAGCCCTATGCAGTGCACAACTCAGTGAGCAATGGTGCACCTGCCTGAACTGCCGGGACATGCCCGATGATATGCAAAGAAAGTGTTGTGGCCAGACTCCACAATTCTGTGTGACTACCCTACCACGCTTTCGGGATTATTGCCTGAATCCAGGCCTTTTGCGTATTCATCGGGACTACAGGGAGGCTGTCACACTGCTCGGCCGTGCACGAGCAGAACCGAGAGCAGAGAGTTTAGGTACGCAGCCTATAGGCATTATGTGCACTGGCGGCATGGGTCCATGGGAGCTGGAACAGGGTTGGGATCCCAAGTTGTGCTGTGTGGAAAATTAGGGACACATTCCCAGACTCTCAGGGCCAATATCGAGGCTTTGGACCTAGCATTTGAGTTGCTTATCCAACAGGATCTATTTCAGAATGTTTACATTACATTGCTTTGCACAGTGTTGAGTGTTCAGTGTTGAGTTCCTTGAACCAAATTTGTATACCATATAAAACCATATTTAGTATAAGTAGACTGAGCGTGTAGCTCGAAAACGTTCACTTGGTGAAAAAAATAATAAAAGGGAGTAGTGTGCGGACATTTGATTTGATTTTACATATTTATGCTAAAATTTCCAGGGAAACTACACAACCATGTAAACTACGAGCGAAAGGCAACAGCTTAAGAAAAGTTGCCAGTTTGGCGTCGGTCCTCATTTCTTTTGCGTCCATTAATTGTCTCCAGCGATGGAAAGCAACTCCAATGTTGACTCTGGTTTGGCTTCTCTTTCGGTCTGATCTTCTTTGAGCTTCTGTGCGCGGCTTTTTCCCTGCAGCGGGCGGTTGTGGTGGTGGTAGGGGTCTCTTACCATGAGCTTCAGCCATAGTTCTTTGCCTTCACCTGCTAGAAATGAGATTTTGTGGGATGTGCTCTTCACACGACTGACGTCAGGTTCAAGTACGCCCACAAGCCATGCGACTCATTTGTGGAGTTCGTTGTGTGGAGCCCACCGGCACCCTCCTAGGTAATGCACACTAAATGCTCAAGCTGGTATTACGACACCTATCGGGCCTGAGCTAATTTTTTGTATGCTAATTCAGGTTGACATCTCTGCAGCACTACATGTTGCCATGCTTTTGATGATACCATCAGCCTTATGTCTTATGTCTTGATGCTTGTAGGTCATTTTTAGGATGTTTTGACCTCAATTCTTACACAATACACTTTTAATGATGGATGCTTGAATAAATGATACTTCACATGCATTTCGAAAGATTAAGGACGTACTACATGCAATTGCGATGTGTTAGGAGTTGGTCTTAGCGACTTAGAAGTCCTCTGGACTACCCCTCAGCTGTCCCAGACTTAGGTGCTAATTTTAGCGCTAAATTGTTTTGTGAATTACTCTTCTCCTAAAAAGTTGAGAGTCCTAAAGTTATGACTGACTCACCCATTTTTTAAAGAGTTTCTTCTAAATTTGCTTGTTAGGAGCTACTTTTAGCCTGAAAATTCTTTGAG
The DNA here is from genome assembly GCA_027497455.2 of Sardinella longiceps. Taxonomy (NCBI): domain Eukaryota; kingdom Metazoa; phylum Chordata; class Actinopteri; order Clupeiformes; family Clupeidae; genus Sardinella; species Sardinella longiceps. The sequence continues at coordinate 25,056,471 of JAODXP020000030.1, read as the reverse complement.
AATACAGCCCCTGATTTTACCAAACATTACTTTTCAAAAAGCATCTGATTAGGGCTGCAGCTATCGAATATTTTTGGAATCGAGTATTCTGTTGATTATTTATTTCCACGATTAATCGAGTAATCGGATAAAACTTAAGTTTTGTGGTTTTAAATAGCAATACTAATAGTATGTCATGAAACATGAAAGCCCTGGTAAAATGACTAAGCCATTGTTTATTTTTCCTGCCCCCAAAAAAACGTTTTATCCCAACTCACTTGACACTTTGGCCAAAGCTATTGGTTTCTAAAGTCAGTGTATGTGTCATCTGACATAGTTGGCTAATAATTAGGCCTACATTGTCTGCAACCATACACATGGCAAAATCTGAATTACTGAAGCATAATCTTATTGTGAAACATGTAACATGAATGAAATTGAACTTTACATTTCCCCTTTGTTTTAGGTTTTCAAGTAGTAAAGAGGATTGTAGACCTATCCACTATGACAAATCAATAAGGAATAGCGTGAATGCATAGGCCTATGCAAAGATGCGGAGTCAGAGGCAGGGAGCGTGCATGTCTTTGTGTGCGCGCCATGGAGGGAGAGAGAGAACGATTTGGCGCGTTTGCTCCCCAATTCTAAATAGCCTATGTGTAATCTATAGTCGTGTTATTAGCAACAAATGATTGCAAATGGCGTATCTAGCGCTAATGTTTTTTTGTTGTTGTTTTTTTTTGCAAAGATGGGGAGTCAAAGGCAGGGAGCGTGCATATATGTGTGTGCATCATGTCCATGCGCAAATGGGAAGGAGGGACAGAGAGAGCGATCAGGAGTTGTTGACAATTGCTCCCCAATTCTAAATATGCTTAATCAGTAGATGTGTTATAAGCTACAAATTATTGCAAATACCGTAGCTAGCGCTAATGTTTACACTGGTTAACGATCGCAAATCGGCTAGTGGATTTATGCGCAACTGATGAAAGGCTACTTGGACAACTATGGTTTTCCGTGATCATTGCAGAGAAACGGGCATTTATCATTCTCCATATTCATAGCCTACAGGCTGTTGTCTTTACGAAACACTAAATCCAACACGATTTTAAAATCTTTGATTAATGTGTCCACCGCTGTAGGCCCAGACAGCGCGTTTACGCCTGCAAAGTTTCGTTTTCTGATATTGAAAAGCAAGCGTGTATCCAGTATGGCTCTGGCCAACTTGTACTAAAAATCTTCAATAATAACAGTCCGTGTGACACAACGAGGCCGAAGATGCCTGGTACCCAAAACGCGAGTGACGTATAGCTTAGAGTTTTTTTTTTTTTTTTTTAAAGATGAATTTATTGATAGGAATTTAGCGAAGCATCGAGGCAAAGATTTCGCCTCGAGGTATTTTTGTACTCGAGTTACGCGAGTAATTGTTGCAGCCCTACATCTGATGGGCAAATGGTGTCCAACTACACTCACTAATTACTAATCACAAAAGCAAAATAAAAAAAATTAATATCTGCGAAGCTTCAATGTCGTACTCAGCTCGAGGCATTAGAGAATAAGCATTTGAGAGCCCAAACTCACAACTATCAGCCCCCTCCGGAGATATCCATCTCAAATAAAACAAACTCTTTCAGCGTACTAAAACAAGGAGTAGACAACTATCTGCCCATCAGAGTACTCACTGAATACCTAAAGTGGCTTCTAAACCAACATTGGAGAGATTGTCCAGAGGTGCCGCCAAACATTTAGATTTGTTACATAAAATTTGTTCATCTATTCAATTGTCTGAATTAATTTCAGGATTGGTCAAAAAGATGACCATAGTTTATATTTTGTCTTCATTAGGCTACTGCTGACAGGCCACCAGACCTTCAATAGCAAGGAAAAGATGGTCCCTGGGAGAACACAAACAGAGGAGTGAGTCATGCCCGGTCCGCGGGTTCTCTTATCAGAGCAGGCATCTAGACATCTGGGCTTTGGCCACTCTGAGCTCTCCGTCGCTGAGCGCCAACGCCACCTCAGAGACATCAAAACAAAAAAAGAGGAACCAACTCCTGGCGACACTGACTTAAGACTAACCATGTCGTTTTTTTAAGATTCATGACCACGTTGCAGTCTTTCAACAGAGCTGTCACCTCCCCAAATTTCTACATCCGGAATGTCTGAGAATTCTTAAAATACTTTATAGAGACACCACACCCGAAGAGCTGCCATCTGATCAGCAGCCAGATAGCTTCGATCCCAAGGGTGGCTGAAAAGATGGCTACCGAGCTGAGGAAAAGGATAACTCTGCTTTAGGTGGCTTTGGTGTGGTCTCACACATGTTAGTGGAGCAAGTGGGGGCCGCCCAGAACCTCGGATTCGGCGAAGACGGCTACATCGCCAACGCGTGTTCGGGAAGAAACCAGTGAGTCCTCGAGCACAGAGGAGCAGGTTCCCTACCAGGAATCAGGGAGCTCCTTTGTAAAGGAGGAGCTGAAGGAAGAAGCAAAGGAGGAACTGAAGGAAGAAGCAAAGGAGGAACTGAAGGAAGAAGCAAAGGAAGAACCAGTGGAGGAACCAACCAGCCAACAGGGGCCGTCTAGCGTAAAAGAGGCGCTAAAGGAGGAACCAAAGGAAGAACCAGTGGAGGAACCAACCAGCCAACAGGGGCCGTCTAGCGTAAAAGAGGCGCTAAAGGAGGAACCAAAGGAAGAACCAGTGGAGGAACCAACCAGCCAACAGGGGCCATCCAGCCAGCCGGGCATCTTCTGACAATGAGGGGAGGAGAGCAAGGGGCAGGTCTAACTTATATCAACAATATTATAGCCTACTTTCGACAACAGTGAAATTCATTCCAAAGTTAGCCGAATCAAATGTTTCTTGTGGCCCCTCAGCATCTATACCATGGACCTCTGGACCTGGAGCTATTATAGCCTATTTTTGACAACAGTGAAATTCATTCCAAGTATCAAATGTTTCTTGTGGCCCCTCAGCATCTCGGACCTCTGGATCTGGAACCTCTTGGACAAGAGAGAGGGAATTCCAACGATAAGCCCCGAAAACTTAAGACTTGAGGCTAGTGGGTGGCTTGTTCTAATGTGTATGTGTGTGTTTGAGTGCGCGTATGCATGAACAGGTGTGAGTATGTGTGTGTGTGTGTGTATGAGCCTTCACGCAGGCATTGAAACTCAGCTCTTGTTCAGCCCAGGATCAGGTAATGATAATGATACACGACACACATTCTTGCCTTGGGGGTTGGGTGGTATCTACTCTGGTGCATTTTATTCATCTTGCATTTTCTCTGTACAAAGCAAAATGTGTAGTTGTTGGATGGGGTGCTACTTTGTGAGAGTGTAGAAATAGTTAATGTTGGTTGGGATGTACAAAGAAATGCAATCGTGCGTACGCAGTTTCAGGGTTACTCCATACGTACAGATTAGGGATGCAACGGTTATCGTATTTTACGGTTACCGAACAATACGCCCTCTACGGTTCAATAAACTTTCGTAAACCGCAATATTTCGGTTTATTAATAAAATGTGAATCTATGGAAGCTCCCTGAAATTTGCTTATGCAGCCAGCATTCACGAGCTCTACATGCTGAGCTCTAGAACCCTCAACCAATCAGCGTGGTTTTATGCAAATAAGGTCCGCCTGTCAAATGTGAGAAAAAACTTTTCAGTCACTCACGTTAGACGGAGATGAGCTAAAAGCTCCACTCGGAGGCAACATTATTAGCTGGAAGAATTGCTGCTGTGGTAGATTTTGTGCAAACTGATTACCGTTTACACAAACAAAGCACTTAGTAACGTAAAATGCGTCTGATACAACACAAGCTATAAACCGGTTGTCAGAAAATAGAGCTTCTCACTCGCCCAAATTCGCCTAGTGAGACTGGGCTTGGATGCCTAGCCTAATGTAAAATATTACGCAAGGATGTCTAGGCTGTAATGTCTAGTTTATCTTGCGAAGAGTTCGATCAAATGTCGAGTAAAACGGTGAGACTGGGCTTGGATGCAACAAGTGCGTTTTACAGAAAAAACCTCTGTTCCTAATTTTCTGAAGTTTGGGGTGTCATGCAATGCATGGTCACGCAGACTGTTTCCCTTAAGTGCTAGGGATAAGGCCTCTCATTCTGTTGCGTTGGCTACCAGCAGCACTTGAAATCAATGACATCTTTTCTGACAATACATTTCCTATAGTGAAACTACGTCCTAATTTGGAAATGAGCAAATGATAAAATAGACCTAGGCTACTGGAGGATATTTACTGGCTCAGGACATTTCATAACATTTCAAGAATATTAATGATGATTGCCTACATTAGGCTAATTGTTGGTTTTATTTTATTCTGTCTACCCATCTAGTAGCCTACCTACTAGGCAGCAGAATCAAATGAAAATTGCAGATAGACTGATAGATAGGCTGATGGTTGACAAGGAATGTAGCCATTAAAAAACAATTATATAACCCCTTTTTTGTAGCCTGACATAGCCCGCCCATAATACGAATGTTCATCCGTATCCATGGTCTGGGAACGGTCCTCTGGGGCGTGTTTACATCGGTAGAGAGTCTACCGGCCAATAAGCGAAGATGATTAGACGAGCTGTCCAATCGTTTCAAACCAGAAGTGAATTCCCTCCCCCCGCAGTATAATCGCGTCAGGTTAAAGAACCTCCAGACCATGAATACGGATGAACAGCAGTATTATGGTCGGGCTATGTCAGGCTACCTTTTTTGTTCGAAAATACCAAAACCGTACCGTCACCGTGGCCCCAAAACCGTGATGCATACCGAACCGTGGGCACACTATACCGTTCCATCCCTAGTACAGATTTAGTATGATTCCCACACATCCTTTAGTACATGAGGCCCCTGGTGCTCAGCTTTTGGGGGAGTGACATACACAGCCTTGCAGTTTTCATCACCAGAGCAGCTCAAAGCAAAGGTGGCCAACTCTAATAAATATGGTGTAACGGACCACCCCACAGTTTTCAGGATTCATACTCCTATTTGACAATGGTGATTTATATGGGAACTGTGGAGACGCCAACAATCTCAGATTATTTGAAAATGGACCAACTTTCAGGTCGAAGATTCAAGGTGATATCTAGATGACACTGCCATCGATGAGAAGATGGTCCATGTCTTCACGTCATGGCGTAAGGGACATGTCTTCATGTCATGGCATACTCCAAGGAGCTGAATTACTATTAAAAGCTATTATGAGATTCTTTTTCTGTACTTCTGTATTTGAATTCTTGGCAATTTAAAAATAAAACAAAAAAACAATTGTTTCAAAAAAAGCATCTGATGGGCAAATGGTGTCCAACTACACTCACTAATTACTAATCACAAAAGCAAAATAAAAATAAATAAATATCTGCGAAGCTTCAATGGCGTACTCAGCTCGAGGCATTACAGTTGCAAAGATAGAATAGATAGAATAGAATTGACAGCCCAAACTATCACTCACAACTATCAGCCCCCTCCTGAGATATCCATCTCAAATAAAACAAACTCTTTCAGCGAACTAAAACAAGGAGTAGACAACCATCTGCCCATCAGAATACTCTTACTGGATGACACAACTTGCCATTCTACATTCTACAATGGGAAAGGAGAGTTATTGTGGAAAAGCACAGGCTACCATTTCATAAAGGGGCCAGAGAGTTACTAAAAACAAGAGGGGGTGACCGGCAACATTTTGTTTCGTTTAAGATTTTGTGTTCTAATCTGTGTTACATTGGGCTTTTTCTGTCATTGTTTTTAGTTAGTATGTAAAGAGGCCGAGCTTTCTATGGTTATAGAAAAGTTGTGTGTTTGCCCATCATCAAAGTTGATCTCACAGTTTTGGCCTTCAAGCCTGAATTCTGACACTGATAATGGGTGTTCTCACACTCATCCACGTCCTCTGCACAGTTTTGGCCTTTTGTCCTGTGAGCTTATCAAAGCAAAGAAAAGTGGACAGTGAGTGCCGAGTATTTCATGCAGAGTGGACAACGAAATATTTTTTTACTGAAGTCTGATCAAAGGCTTTGTGTCTGATATGCCAAGAAATTGTCGCGGTTTACAAAGAGTACAATATCAGCCGCCACTTTGCTACCAAGCATGCTAACTATGCCAGCAAGCAGTCAACGCAAGAGCGAACAGGTTGGTGGCTAATTTACAGGCTCAGCAACATCTTTTTCACCGACAAACTGCGATTCACGAGTCATCCACCAAAGCAAGCTTTTTGCTATCATTCCAAGTAGCCAAAGCTAGCAAGCCTTTCTCCGAAGGCGAGTTTTTAAAAGAATGCATGGTAGAGGCGGCAGGTATTTTATGTCCTGAGAGCCAAGGCAAGTTTGAAAAGATCAGGTTATCACGCAGGTCTGTGACTCACAGTGTGGAACTGATTGAGGAAGATATAGCCAGCCAAATAAACAAAAAGGGTTTGGGAGTCCTTTAAGCTATATTCACTAGCACTGGATGAAAGTAATGATGTGAAAGACACTGCTCAACTCTTAATTTTTATCCGTGGGATTAATGACAATGTTGAAATAACAGAAGTTTTTGGCCATGGAGTCTCTGAAGGGAACAACGCGTGGAGAGGATCTGTACAACCATGTGTCTGCTGCCACTGAAAGACGTAAGCTACCTTGGAGTAAACTGGCCAATGTCACAACGGATGGATCACCAAATTTGACTGGAAGACAATTTTACCCTTTTTTGAATAAATAAGTTTAATTACTATTTTATGCTTTTCTTCTCCTCTCGTATCTTATTTTTCATTCAAATAAGAAAAAAACCCTAGGGCCTTTTTTGGTATGTTTTAAGGTATGTTTTAATACCCTTTCAGCCTTCTGTGATAATCAAATGTAAATAATTCAAGTAAATCAAATGTATACTGTGAATTTCTCTACTGTGTTTATTCTTAATCAAATGAAATGAATGCATTTGAAAAAAAATAAATAAATAAATAAACTGTACAATGAGCCTTGCTGCCTATTCATGATATGTTACATGTTTGTAGGCCAAACCCTGTCACGTAATGGCTTTTACAATTTTTATTATTTCACACAAACACTCCATCTGTTCCTGGTCCGGCCCCCCTGTTAAATCTTAGAACTCAATGTGGCCCTCCTGGCAAAAAGTTTGCCCACCCCTGTACTAACCCTACTGCTACTACTAGTTGTAGTGTTGGTAGAGGTCTTCCTGTTGATCAGCTCAGAAGGCCAAATCTTTGGCCTAACCCTAAGCGTGGAAAGCAGGTGGTCTAATTTTATACTCGTGAGAGCAGCCAAAAAAAAAAAAACAAAAAACAGGAATTTGCACCATGGGAGATGCACTTGCATAATTAGCTTCTTCAAGTGAAGAAGCGTCTGAGGTCAGGCAGGTGTCCGAAGACTCGGAGGCAGAGGGGGATTTTCTCAGCGGGAGAGATCCTGATCTGGAACGGTGAGTCACTGAATTAGCAATAGTTTGGTTTATTTTATTACTAGAAATATGTTGTGTGCAATGTTGACTGCCAATATTGCACATGTATAAATGCTGAATTAGCAATAGTTTGGTTTTTTTTATTACTAGAAATATGTTGTGTGTAATGTTGACTGCCAATATTGCACATTTGTAAACGGGATACAGAGCTGAGATTTATCAAACAGCGGAGTGTGGATTGGATAGTCAGTGGCATTAAGTGCGCCTGTTTGTGCGTGAATGTGTTTGTTATTGTCTTCGAGAAAGGAACATTTTTATAAGTAGATATTGGATTATATCTTTCATTTAGTTTCCATTATCAGGGTTATAAATAAATATTATTTTATTTCTTTATTTACTACATCAACATTCCAATTTTTGTTGGAGAGGGACAAGGTAAGCCCAAACATCCCCAACCAAGCCAGGCGTTGGAGGGCTAGCTATGGGAGAAACGGCCAGCACTGAAATAGCATCTACTACTCTCAGGCCAGACTTGGCAGAGGGAGAGGCTAGGCCAGACCACAATCCAGATGATGGGTTTCATGGCACAGACAAAGCAGACCCCACACCTGAGCAGCCTGTGTTCCGCTATCTGCGCACACCAGGGTTTCATCTGCTCCAAGGAGGGCAGTACACAGTGCTGCAACTCTTCCAGCTGTTCATCACCAACACCATGTTGCAAACCATCATCAATAACTCAAATGCATGTGGCCAAAAACAATATCCTACAACATGGAGCCAAATCACCCTGCCAGGCATGTGGCTATTAGGCTAGTGACAATGGGCCCAAAATGTTGAGAGACCCCTACCCATGGTAGAACAAAACCCAACCATGTTTTTCATCATCTTTAAGGTCTCCCATATATGAAATGGATTCTTGGACAAAAATATTTTGCTGCAAAGATGGTTAAATTCATAGATATTGTCATACACCCCATAGCTAAAAAAAAGGAACAAAAATTGACCCTTGCCGAATGGGACTTAAGACATATAAACTGATACAGAATCTTAATACAAGCTCTGAGACCTTTGAAACTTGGCATGTATGTAGCCAAGAAGTTGCTGTACCTTTCAGAAAAACCTGTGTGTGAATATCTTGAAGTATGCCATGTTTAGAGCCCTAAGAACACAAACCTAAAATAGGCGGACATGGAAAAAATTGGACACCTTTGCAGAATGTTTTTGTTTAGTTTGTGTTTGCTTTGGCAGGGAATGTCATAGAAACACATGGTATGGCTTGTTAGAAAGGTGGGGTTGTGCTGAATCCAGCAATACCCAATATGTAAATGTACCATGTACAATCAGGGTGCTACCTTTCTCAATGTATGAGGCGTCCCAAATTAAGGAAAATGATGCATTGATATAAATAGGTCTCCAGTCCAAAGTCCATGGTCAGTGCTCACAAGGCTATGTTGTGTCTTTGTCCACATTGCCTTGGCGGAGGTCTGCGCTCTCTCAGTGCTTTTCTAGTTTGTCAATATTAGGCTATGCCGCCAAAGTTTGAAAACCCACAATGATTCTTTCTGGTTACAGTACATACAGTAGAAGTAGATACCCTAAATTACAGGAGCCTGGATAGGATCCCCCCACCCCTCTCTCTTTCCTTATGCAACCTACTGTACATGTTCATGACAAAAATGCAACTAAAATCTGAAATATCTATTTTTGCTTTAGTCCAGTGGTTCTCAAACTTTTTGAGCTCAAGGCACCCCATCAACATTTTTTGCATTCACAGCACCCCTAAATTAGACTACTGTTATTCTTGCTTATGATACAGCTTACTTATGTCAGGACACCGTATTAGGCTATACTCCCATCATCATTAACACTTTAACTTTCAGGATCATATATATTATTGTTCTGAATATGTTTATTATTTACCTTTATATTTATCAGTCATGTGGACATATAAGGTTACACGGGGTTCATCATAAGAGAACAGGATTGGGTGAGAGCCGTCTGGCCTTTCTCCATTCAATTTCTCATGAGTCCTATGCGCAGTTCAGCGCACAGGCAGGCGCATGCTGACAATAGCTTCAGTGATCTTTCCACATTTTTTTGAAATACTCAAAATCACTAGCCTGGCGAATGCCAAACTAAAATCACAAGTGATATTTAGTCTGGGGACCTACCTATTGCATTTCTCGTAGCGGAAGCATCGTTTACAATTGTCCATAGCCGTTTATTGGGCGCTACGAATGTCTATCATAGCGTCTGTACATACCTCGGAGCCAATACCAGAGCCACCACGTGACGTAAAATGCAATCGAGGGCCGTACAAATCCCTTTTTGTTCTGCGATTGGATACCGAAAGTAAGCGAGAAAACGGCCATGGTCACCATGCTCCTCTGCAGAGTGAAATTAAATAAGCGAGCAAAGGAGCATGGGAATTCCCAGGCTACAAAATCACTGTATGTTTGAAACACTTTTTTTTAAAAAATCATTACTGACGTGCTATTTGGCTATATTTTCTTAAATCTAGCCTCATTCATAGCACTGGTGATTTGCAAAGTCAAGCTAGCTAGCAAAAATGACGGTTCATTTGAAATCGTTTTGATCCTTACGGTGCTTTGACGGATAATAGCCAAAATGTATGGCATTACGAGGCAAAGAACAGTGAGCGGATATGAAAACATGAAGGCTATGCCTCAAAAGACAGAGTGGAAGTAATTTAGACATCTAAATGGGAATTTTTTAACAGATGACAGACAAATTCAGCATCAAAATTTAAAATGTTTTGCGGCTCCCTCTTGCGCTTCGGCAGAACGGTTTGACAATAAATAGGCTGTAGGGGTTTAGCGAAAGCGATAGATAGTCTCGATGGATATTCTCATCCGCAATGACCTGCTTCACCCACTGTCTCTGGTGCAACATTTATCCTTATGGGTGTTTTAAGTCCTTAATGACGTGACAGACAACAAAAAGGGGCGACAGTTTCACTCACAACCTTTTACCTCAAGTCATCTAATCTTCATAGCCTTTGTTACTGGTCCTTTATTTGAAATTAACTAATAGCGAACTTGCGAAGGGATTTGGCAGGTAGCCTACCCAGATTGATTGAGCGCGTGTGAGGTAGGCAGGCGTGACATCATCTGCAGCTTATCACTCAGGTTCCACTCGCAACGCAAAATAATACAGTAGGCTAAGTCCACAGAAGTTCAGTAATTTAAGGAGTTAGGATGGATGTAAGTTAAACAAATTGAAAAATTCATAGCGTCATTTAGATGGGGGCTCAAAAATTTACTACCTCGTCAGATGACGCTTCTTACTTTTTACTACTTTTTACTGGCCTTAATTTGACCTGATTTCATTTACTACCTTTTACAACTTTTTACAAACCCGCGGACACCCTGTAATAGAAATGAGGGCCTTGAGTTTGACTGTGTGGTCTAGTCTATAAGGAAGTAGCCCAGCCAACTTTTGTTGATAATATTCATGTTGGTTGTCACGCTACAGCTGTGGCGGCTCCGGAAATATTTTATCAGGAGGTCCGATAATGTCATAACAATGTTTCTATAGGTGCATAAAAGGTCCCTTATTACGGAAAATCTCCTTTTATGGCTTTTGAATGTGTTTCTTGGGTCTATACTGCCTCTACACAAACTTTAAGTGGGATAAAAAGCCTCAATTGTTAAAATAGACAATTTACACTGTTAGTAACTGTTCAGCTGCTGTGATTAAAACAACTGCATAGAATTTTCCTTACTACGTATGTCACAGGGTAAGGTGGCTGGGGTCCCACAACATCAGCAGCTACGTAAGCAGCTGAGGGCAATGAGAATGGATGATTGTGAAAAAAGAGAGACAAGTTGGCAGGCACTTTGCAGCTGAGAACAATGAAAGTGATCAAGTGACTAATTAGGGGTGGCCTGTCATAGGCTACAGGGGAAATACTCAATGTGTTGGCTGCAGGTGTCTAGTTACCTGGTGCACCCCCCATGAGAAACAACCTGTTTTGACATTTTTTTTCTGTCGGCACATTGTATTTTGTGTGCCAAGTCTGTCCACTAGATGGCAGCACATTACAGAAATCTTTTCCCTGTAGCTACCTATGGACTGTGGTGTAAAGTTGCAAACAACATTGACAATTGAAGAATCATTTGGGTCCACAATAACCAATGACACTTAAGCCCTATTCACATTATTTCAATATTGTATGATGTGAAATAGCCAAGAAGGAACTTTATGAAAGATATGTCCAACAACAAAATAAGAAAGAATAGAAAATAAGAATTCAATTTTGTACTTCAAACTCCATGACCAGCATTTTTACAGCCTGTGCAACTTGAGGACAACAGGAAAGTGCACATAACAAAACATTGTAAGTAGAAGGCGAACATAATAGTAGTCAAATAAGTATATCAGTGGTATTACAGGTATTTAATCACACATTTAATCACATTGAAATACAAAAAAACAAAAAAAAAAACAAACCTTGTGTGTGTGAGAGAGAGAGTGTGTGTGTGTGTGTGAGAGAGAGAGAGAGAGTGGGAGTGAGTGTGTGTATGTGTGTGTGTGAGTGAGAGAGAGAGAGTGTGTGTGTGTGTGTGTATGAGAGAGAAAGAGAGTGTGTGTGCGTGTGTGAGAGAGACAGAGTGTGAGTGTGTGTATGGCTGTGTGTGTGTGTGTGAGAGAGAGTGAGAGAAATTAAAGTGTGGTAGGCTATTCCATTACTTGTACTGGAATTTTGCTCATCTCTCTTTCAATGCAGCAAAGCGATCAGTAACTCTCATTAAAATCATGCATGCTAAGGACTAGGTCCCTCTCTATAGACAGCATGGCTAGATTTTTTTGTAGGCTACAAAAAAAACAGTCTGCTTGTATTTATCTAAGCAGCCTTCCCCTATGGTGTCTCTGCCTGGAGTCACCTTGGGCAGTGAAAGGTTAGAAGCTGTCACAGATTTTAAATATCTTGGCGTCATTTTGGACTCAAACCTTTCTTTTAAAAAACATATAAAAATGATGACTAAAAAAATCAAATTCCATCTTTATAATTTTAAGCACATTAGAGGTGCTATGTCTGATACTGCTGCTCTAATGTATTTGCATGCTATGATTTTTTCACACTTAAGTTATTGCATTACAAGCTGGACCATGGTGGGGTCGACTACACTCAAACCAGTGGAGATTTTGTTTAAAAAAGCACTCAAGATACTAGACAAAAAGCCCCTTTCATACCACCACTGTAACATCTTAGATAAATACAATCTATTGAGTTTTGACAATTTCTGTAAATTCTCCTACAGCTGCCTATTTTATAAAATTTTGCATGGCCTGGCGCCACCGTGTTTACAGGAATTTGTTAAATATCGTCAGACACGGGTCACTCGAGCAGTGGTAAACAAAGATGTTGAGGTACCTTTTAGGAAAACCTCTTTCAGCCAGAATGCACTATCTATTAAAGGCAGTGCATTATGGAACTCAATACCAACGCACATAAGAGAATGTCCCTCTTTAGCCACATTTAAGAGCCAGATTAAAATGTGGCTTAGAGCTCAACAAACATGTATGCATCTCTAGTTAACACTAGTTAACACCCGCATGTAAATACACACACCACTAATACATTTCCTTATTTTAGGATCTCATTCCTCTTGTATTAACATGTGTTTTTGTCTTTGTATGTGTACTTTTTCTTTCTTTCTTTCTTTTACTAACAGTGTATGTGTACTTTTTCTTTCTTTCTTTTACTAACAGTGTTTCTTGTATAAAAGTGTATGCTTCTGCTTTTAATTTCTCTGCTTGCTAACATCTAACCTGCCTACTTTGGACACCAGATGGAAATTAGCCATTGTGCTATAATCTGGCACATTTACATGTATACATGTTCATCAATGTGCAATGTCCTGAAAAATAAAGTAAAGTAGATAGGGCATTCAGACGTCCTGGCCCATTGAATTTGGCAGGAATGTTTTAATCCTTTTTAAGGCTGAGAAACATCTCTCAGCTTCAGCTGTGGTCATGGGAGTAGTGATGAGAATGTTCAACAGTGCTACAGTCTCAGAGAAGGTCTCCTGAAGGTTGTATCCCATGACAACCTGCTACGGGGCCAGTCCACCACAACAGTGCTGGAATTCAGGATTCTCAGAAATGAGAGATAATTCCATCTTGAGCTTTGCTTTGTTCAACATGGGGTAGGCCTTCACAGTGGTATTACGAGCTTCATCAGGGAATGAATGGTGGTACCTTTCAAACATCTCTCCTTGTAGTAAGATGGCACTCACTAGATGGTCGGTGAAGGAGAACCTTTCTTTGGTGTGGTCCAGGATGGTGTCACAGATCTCTTTTGCCAGCCTCTGCTTCTCCTCCGTCTTGACACCGTTTCTTCTGAGGGCAGGCAGGCAGACCAACCAAGTGTTAGGCTATGCCTATATTACAGAACATAAACAGTTGGGGTGTAGAACAAAAATAAACAAAACTGTATTTCACATTCCATAAATACAATATTAAAGTAATTAACAATCAAACAACAGTTTATTTTTCTTTTATAAATGAGAAGCAAATCAAACCTATAGCTAGCCTATAGCTTTAGTGTCTCCTCATAACAAGGCTTTGTATTGAGATAGGCCTAGATTGCAAATTGTTTGATCTTACCTAATAGCCTGCACACTGGTGGAGAAGTTCTGGAGGGCATGTCTGATGAAGACTACATCACTGTCTCTCTTCTGGAGCCGCTGGTACAGGAGGTCGATGTGAAGCATGATTTTATGAAACAGCCAGAGGAAAAAATTGAAATCTCCATCCTGCAACATTCTCACGTAGCCAGATGCCTCTCTCACTGAGGACGTGTCAAATGATCCGGATAACCTGATGAATTCAAAACACTCTAAGAGGTCATCTCGGTTTTCGTACACACTGTTGACAATTCTGCTGTTGAAGTTCCATCTCGTGGGTGAAGCTCTGGGCAGCCTACGTGCCACAATCTGGTCAAGGATGCTGGTCCGTTTAGGTGACCGGGAGAAAAAAAGTCACAATTCCGGTCAGATCAAGTTCAGCTGATGTGCATTGCAGCAGTGCATATAGTATGCATTATTGTAGTGTTCACGCACCTTCAGTTGCACTCCTGCTTTATGCCCCCTCATTACACTGCCTCCGCCATAAGATTGTGCCATGAGCTTTTGTTTATCGTCGTTGCTAGGGAGAATAGAGTCTTTCCAAGAGTGCACTGTGCGATGAGTTTTTGTTTATCATCGTTGCTAGGGAGAATAGAGTCTTTCCAAGAGTGCACTGGCGATGAGTTTTTGTTTATCATCTTTGCTAGGGAGAATAGAGTCTTTCCAAGAGTGCACTGTGCGATGAGTTTTTGTTTATCATCGTTGCTAGGGAGAATAGAGTCTTTCCAAGAGTGCACTGGTGATGAGTTTTGTTTATCGTCGTTGCTAGGGAGAATAGATTCTTTCCAAGAGTGCACTGGCGATGAGTTTTTGTTTATCATCGTTGCTAGGGAGAATAGAGTCTTTCAAAGAGTGCACTGGCGATGAGTTTTTGTTTATCATCTTTGCTAGGGAGAATAGAGTCTTTCAAAGAGTGCACTGGCGATGAGTTTTGTTTATCATCTTTGCTAGGGAGAATAGATTCTTTCCAAGAGTGCACTGGTGATGAGTTTTGTTTATCGTCGTTGCTAGGGAGAATAGAGTCTTTCCAAGAGTGCACTGTGCGATGAGTTTTGTTTATCATCTTTGCTAGGGAGAATAGAGTCTTTCCAAGAGTGCACTGTGCGATGAGTTTTTGTTTATCATCTTTGCTAGGGAGAATAGAGTCTTTCCAAGAGTGCACTGTGCGATGAGTTTTTGTTTATCATCTTTGCTAGGGAGAATAGAGTCTTTCCAAGAGTGCACTGTGCGATGAGTTTTTGTTTATCATCTTTGCTAGGGAGAATAGAGTCTTTCCAAGAGTGCACTGGCGATGAGTTTTTGTTTATCATCTTTGCTAGGGAGAATAGAGTCTTTCCAAGAGTGCACTGGTGATGAGTTTTGTTTATCGTCGTTGCTAGGGAGAATAGATTCTTTCCAAGAGTGCACTGGTGATGGAGTTGGAAGTCGTGCTGGTGATTGGAATAAAATCCAAAAAGCGCTCTTGCACGGAGTGGTTACTGTTGAGCATGTGCCTCAGCACCAATTCCAGCTGAGTCTGTGTAGACACAACTGTGGTCTCTTCAGCTTGAATGGCTACATACTTCGCAAACTTCACCTCCCCCAAAATACGATCCCTCACAACCGCTAGCATGCATTGCAATAGCTCGTCTTGAATGGTCTTTGATGTTCCTTTGAAGACTGTAGCATTTTTCAGATGCTCATCAAAAATCTCGTCAAGTTCTGGGACTAGGTCAACCAAGCCCAGAAAAACACCAGGGTGACTGGAGCCCTCAGTTCCATCTTTGCCTCTTAATGCTAACTCAAAAAGTCCACAGAACTTAATGCATTGAATGAGCTGGTTTAAGATGTGTCTGATTCTTAGATGACTCGTGTTTTTTAATATTCTCAGACAAATGATGCATATCTGAGACTCCAGTGACAGTCCAAGCAGCATTATCTGTTGAGTCACCTCCAGGGTGGAAAAGTAGGCAGGGGTAGCAGAAAACTGCAGCGACGTGATTGCATTGCAGTGACAGTTATGAGAAAAGAAAAAAAATGACATGGGTGTCTATCAGTGGACTCTTGGGCAATTTTCAACGTGATTGAACACGTTCAACGTGATTGAACACACAAACAAACCGTCCTTGCGCTACAGGGACGTGCCTAATCGAAAGTGATTGTCAACTGTGCAGTCCAGAGCGCATGGTGCTACCACGTGAATCGCGTGCAGGCCCAAAACCACCTCATGGATCTGATGGAGCACTTTTGGAGAACGTCTACAGATGAATAGTCAAGTTTGCCAACATTTTAATATCAGGGCTACTTATTTTACCGCCGAAAACCATCCAGTCAAGGGAATAGCAGCCGCAGTCAACATGAAGATTGAGTCCCAAAGTGAAAGGAACTGTGAAAGATTTGGCCTTCTGCACTGAATTCTGACACTGACAATGGGAGTTCTCATATTCATCCACGTCCTCCACACAGACATCCATCAGCGCATGTTGTCAGCTGAGAGCATACTACAGTCACCTGCTTGTAAATGACATTTTGTTTGTCTTTCCTTTTACCTTGGCATCATCATTGTACTGAATCCCCTCTCCCTTTTGTTCAGCTCAGGTTGTACTAGTAGTACTGCTACTACTAGTTGCAGCGTTAGTAGAGGTCTTCCTGTTGATCAGCTCAGAAGGCCAAATCTTTGATCGCCTTGTCCTGGACGGGAATGGTCAGCCGGAGTAACAGTATTGACCAAGTCCAGCTCCTGGCTTGTAGCCAATGAACAGCAAGTTCAGACGGTAGGCTAATTGTATGACGTTGTCTACCTGTGGAAGAGGTAGGAGAAGTGTGGAAAGCAGGTGGTCTAATTTTATATTTGTGAGAGCGGCCAAAGGATGTATCGTTTTTCAAAAAAAAAAAAAAAAAAAAACTTTGAAATTTGCACCATGGCAGATGCACTTGCACAATTAGACTCTTCAGGTGAAGAAGAGTCTGAGGTCAGCCAGGTGTCTTGGAACAACTTGGAATGGGGTTGATTGTGGGAAACATTTACACAAGCCCTGCCCTGCACCCAGATTTACTGCTCAACCAGATATGGGCCTGCAGAGCCATCAGGCAACAGCATGTGGGCTATCCAAAGGACAAGCCAGGTGGCCTCACTCCAAAGTGTCCTCGTGGCACCACCAAATGGATTTGGGAGGGAACTGTGGTGTCTATTCAGTTGAACTGAATTCTGACACTGATAATGGGTGATCTCACACTCGTCCACGTCCTCCGCTCAGATTTGGCATTCTAGCCTGAATTCTGACACTGATAATGGGAGTCCTCATATTCATCCAGGTCCTCCGCACAGACATCGGAGGAAGTCTCCGATATCCCCCCCGGTCTATGCATGATTTGAGTGTCTGTAAAATTGTTCCAATGTTTTCCATGGTGCTCTCTGCATTTCATTTATTCATATAGCCTCAAACATCAGGTCTCCCTTGTTCAGGTTGTCCTAATAGTACTGCTACTACTAACAAAGAGAAGTGTTCTTTCGCGCTTCTGTGGTAGGACTCTGATGAAGATGTAAGAACATCGAAACGTTAGTCATTATGTTTTTGCACCATTGAATAAAAGTATAAAAGTTTATAAGTCATCCGTGTTGCACCGACGCTCTCTCCTTCTTAACAATTCGTACTGCTACTACTAGTTGTAGTGTTAGTAGAGGTCTTCCTGTTGATCAGTTCAGAAGGCCAAATATTTGATTGCCTTGTTCTGGACGGGAATGGGCAGCCGGAGTAACAGTATTGGCCAAGTTGGCCAGTACAGCTAAGTCCAGCTCCTGGCTTGTAGCCAATGAACAGCAAGTTCAGACGGTAGGCTAATTGTATGATGTTGTCTACCGGTCTACCTCAGGGACTGCTACAATGCATGGCACAGGGCGCAGGACGTGTAAATGTTTTTGTAATTAGATCTTTTACAATAGTGGTTGTTAGTTGCCTTGACATTAACCTTAAGTGGTTTCTTAGATGTCATTATGATATATTATTGTTAATATTATTATTATTTTTGATATTATTATTATTATTATTATTATTATTATTATATGGATGAGGGAGGGTTGAATGGGGTGGGGCAACTATAATATTGAATGTGTTGTGGCTTATGTGACTGTAAGTTGTGCTTGCAAAAATGACAAGGACAATGGAGATGACGACGATGAGGAGGAGGGTGATTCTGATTGCATAGAAGCTGCTTATCTTTCTCTGTCTGGACCTCAAAACACTACTAGGAGGAAATGACACATTAAACTAAGGCTGAATAAATGTGTCTTGACTGTCTTTGAGGTGTACATAACGGACTGCAGACTTTGATCCGAGTTCCGGGAGATGAGACTCCTGACCTCACAACTGCCAATTTCTACCTCCAGAATGTGCACCGGTTTATGCAGTATTATTCAGAGACAAAGCCCAAGCGCTGCTTGCTGTCAAACCCCCACACTGTTTACCGATGGGCTTGAGGAGGACAATAACAAATATGACGATGAGAATGATGATCACGCACTGATGATGGCTTAGGCCGAAACGCGTTTGCCTTGGACATGGTGGTATGTCAAACAAATAATGAGATATAGCTTGTGAGTGCGGATTTTTCTTTAAGCTTATAGTTTTCTTTTTTCACGCACCCAAAGTCTTTTATTTATCTTACTTTTGAAGTTGAGCGCGCCCTCCCAACACAGATGATGAGAGAAGAAACTAATAATCTTTTCTCTGTATGGACCTCAATAAAATGATTAAGGCTGAGGTGTATGTTGCATTGATCACAGAAAACACGTGCTTTGTGTCAATAATGTATACACCTCTGCTTTGTGCCACACTGAAGCGGCTTCAAGGCTGCTCAAATCAGAGAATATGAGAATTTATTATATTTATCATATTTTAGTTAGCTTCCATTTGTTAATATGAAACAGATAAAGGCCTGATTTGCATATGCAAATGAGCCATTCTTATGTTGTGATTCCACTTTTACATTTTGGAATGGATTCATAAGTCTTTTTCCCCTTTATTTATATGCTATTAAGGAGTAAAAATCAACAGAGAAATTTGTTTTTGCTCAGCGGAAAAAGAAGTCAGGTCTGAAGGGATTAAAACAGACCTCAGGAATAGACTGCACGGGAAACACCTGGCAGCCTGATTACAAATCTCCATAAATGATCCCAAAGCAATGACTTCCCTGACGTTAAGAATAAGAGGTTTGTTCAGGAGGCCACCCAGGACTAAATGTTCTGACAGGCTTTACCCCAACTAGACTTCTGCTTTTTCATGGTTGTTCATCTCCTGATGAATGTGTCTGTAAGTTGTGCTTGCAAAAATGACAATGAGAATGAAGATGAAGATGAGGACGACGATGAGGGTTCAGTGTGCTTCGATCGTCTTTCTCTGTCTGGTCCTCAAAACACATATTCAGAGGATATCGGTATCAAACTTGTGTCTTGACTGTCTTTGACAGTGACAGAGATTTAAGCTCCTGACAAAGGCCAATTTTAAGGTTCTTTGACTATTTCTGGGCCTTTTATTGGATGCCCTCAGGGAGGACAGCTACATGCTAAACTGGCAAAGATTCTACGACTATTTCTGCACTTTTGTCAGCAGCTTGTATGGTAACCTACAGGAGGTCGTAAACGATATGCAATCTGGTTGTGCTGGGAGATAGTTTATTCTCCAATCCCTAGTTGAGAGTCGTAGGGAAAAGGAGACACTAGCAGTAGTGATGATCCCTATGTACCAATGGGCTTCATGAGGACAATTACGAATATGACGACGAGGAAGAGGAACCAGAGAAGGAACTTATCATCTTTCTCTGTTTGGGCCTCAAAAAAATTAATAAGAGGACATCAGATTATGTCGACCACCTTATGTTAAAGCATTTCCTAATACTGTCTCAATGTCACAGAAATAATCTTTCAAAATGTACTGCCCCTTTCTGTCTCAACATCCTGTTTGTAAACACTGTAAATAAATCTCTTTTTCATGTCATATTCATCTCAGGCAGTAGCAGTCTCTAAATGGCACGCCCCTAAGTTATCCAGATGCAAACATCCCAGACTATCAATAACGTCATTGGGTCATTGTCTGGCAGGACTAAGTCAGAACAGTCCAATCTGACCAGTATAGACAGTATACACATGGTAACCTGCTTATACACCACAGGCTTCCAGAGGCCATTATGTAAGACAGTCCATGAAGGACAATACAACCAAGACCAGCTTGTACGGTCACCTGCAGGAGGTCGTAAATGTACAAGCAAATCTATGTTTGGAATTTTGATACGTGAGCGTTCCAGGTCTGGCACAACAATGAGGCTGCCCACCCCCTTGACACTTGACAAGGGAAAGGAAAGGTGAACACTGAACAGACTGTAATTTCAAAAAGCACCTGATGGGCAAATGGTGTCCAACTACACTCACTAATTACTAATCACGAAAGCAAAATAAAAATAAATAAATATCTGCGAAGCTTCAATGGCGTACTCAGCTCGAGGCATTACAGTTGCAAAGATAGAATGAGCATTTGGAAGCCCAAACTATCACTCACAACTATCAGCCCCCTCCTGAGATATCCATCTCAAATAAAACAAACTCTTTCAGCGAACTAAAAAGGAGTAGACAACCATCTGCCCATCAGAATACTAAACTAATATTATGGTCTAGAATGCAGACGAGTTCCAATGGTTTAAGAACTGGGTGGAGATGAGGGGGACCGCAAAGCCGCCGAAAACAAGACCCGGAAAACAGAGCACCTCTAGCCAGGAAGCAGAGGAAGAGGAAGGCGCCGACAGTGCCCCGTCTGCCCCACACTGAAGAGGGAGAACAAGTCTCTCAAGTCCGAGCTGAAGAAGCTGGCCAGAGAGCTGGAAGGCAGCCGGCGACAGTGCCGGAACCTGATCCGCCGGCTCAAGCGCGTGCAGGTAAGTGGTACAGCACTCCAACACCCTTTGCACCCATTGGATCTCTGAGAAGGTAGCCAACACGCTTTTCTTTCTAACACTCTTTTCTTTCTTTGTCAGCCAGGACAACCTATCCCAGGACAGCAGCAGGTGGAGGGAGACGTCTCCAGCGACTCCAGAGAGTCCCAGCAGGAGACCCAGCAACAGGAGACCCAGCAGCCCACCACCACCCCAGCAGAAGAGCAGGCCATGCCCCCATCGAGGAGGAAGATGACATCTTTGAAGACATGCCGGCCCTGGAGGGCCAACCTGGGGATCCCGACTACGAAGAAGGACAGCCCGAGACTCAGCTCCCCAGCCCTCTGGCCCCGAGACTCCCTCTGGCTCCGAGACCCCCTCTGGCTCCAAGGCCCCGCCCGCCCAGCCCCCTGCCAAGCCCTCCAGTCCCAAGACCCCGTCAGGTCCATCTCTTCCACCGCAGCCCCGTACGTCGCCAGGCCTCCTCCAGCCCAGCCCTCCGCCTCTCGCTCCATGCCAGCTCAGCCCTCCCGGCCCTCCCAACCTCCTCCGGTTCAAAAGCCACCCTCCGCCGCCAAGCCCCAGCCAGCCCCGCACTCCGGTCCCAAGGCTCCCTCCGGGTCCAAGAGTCAGCCTCCCCCTGCCGAGCCAGAGCCCCAGCCAGAGACCTCCACCGGCCCAGAGCCTCACGATTACGTGGAGGTTCTCGAGGGGTGGGGAAGAGCCTCCGTGCTCCGCAAAATCATATTCCCGGCGAGTATGGAAGAGTACTTGCAAGAATATCTGAGGTTCCAGGCCGGCTCCGCCACAGTCGGCCGCCAATACGAGACCGCCTTGTCGAAGGTCAGTCGGGTGCGGTCCTTCCTCTACTACCTGAGCCACGGAAAAAAGGACCTCTGGAACTAGCTCTTCCTGGATGACCCGGAGGGGATCAGAAGGTAAGTCGGATTAGCCGGTATCTAACTTTTTTCTTGCAGGAGACGGGTGCTTGTCGGTGACTAACCATGCGATTGTTGTTGTGTTTTGCAGATGGGTGCGGAGGCTTCAGACTGGCAACAGGGCCGTCACCACGGCCAACTTCTATCTCCGAAATAGCCACCAATTCATGATCTATTTTAAGGAGACAAAGCCCAAAGCTGGCACGGCTGTCACAGGCCCAAATCACGGGAGTCATCCGAGTGATGACAAAGGCCCTGAAAGAGTTGAGGAAAAAGGTGACCCTCCACCAGATGAGGGTGAAGAGGGTGAAGATGGCGAGATTGGTGGAGCCGGAGGTCCTAAAGAGGTGCCGGGAGGGCAGCAGAAAGAAGATCCCGCAGATTCTCGGTAAGTGTGGGTCGGCCTTTGGGTGGAAGCTTGCCCGAGGGAGCAAAGGCCCGTCTCTAACCTTTCCCTGTCTCTCTTTTACAGAAACTCTCAAGCAAGACAATTGCATCACCCACCGACAGCGCCTGTACGGCTACCTGGGATGCTTCGTGGCCTCCCTTTACGGCCACAGGCCAGGCATGATATGTGACATGGAGCTGAAGGAGTTCGAGGAGGCGGAGAAGCTGGGCTGCAGGGAGCAGGACTACATAATCAATGTGAGTGCCCTTCCTTCCCACACCCACCTCCCATCTCTTCCCCGACCCCTCTCTCTGCCTCGACTCACACCTCTGCTCTCTTCTCTCTCTCCGCAGGTCGACGAACACAAGACCAACCGCGCTTTTGGAGCAGCGCAGTTGTTCCTCTGGCCAGAGGAATTCGAGTGGTACCGCACCTGGGTCTCCCTCCGTGGCACGGCCAAGCCGCCCCCCCAGATCAAGCTGGTCTTTTTCACGGGGGGCAAAGGTCCGTGCAAAGACCTAAACACATTGATGAGAAACGCGTGGAGAGAGATGGGCCTCCCGGGAAGCCCCACCTTCACCGATATCCGGACTGCCGTCAGCGCCTACACCAAAACCGTCCACGCCCCCGAGGTCCGGAAGGAGATGTTGGCGTACATGTGCCATGAGACGGAGACGGCCGACAAGTTTTACACCCTGTCGCTCTCGGCGACCCAGTCGCGAGAGATGCGGCAGAGGTTCGACGAGGTGACGACGGAGAGGGGGCTCTCCAAGATCGCGGCCGAGGGGGTGGCGCACCCCAGGCAAGACGGCGGTCCGGACCAAGGCGGCGGGCAAGGGCAAGGGCAAGGGCAAGGCCCAGCAGGCCCAGCCGCAGAAGGAAACCAGCTCCAGCTCCGACTCAGAGGACCAGGACGAGGTTCCCTACCATGAATCGGGCAGCTCGGTACTGCTGGAGGAGCTGGAAGAAATGCAGGCAAGTGTTTGTACCTCTACCCACCTGTACCTCCCCTGTTGGGGGCTTTCACCCTTTGTCTCACCCTTCTTTCTTTGTTTTTCCACAGAGGCAGCTGGAAGGCGAGGGTAGCGACGACAACAATGACGAGGTCCGGGAACGGCCCAAGTCCCCCCGAGGACCGCCTGGCAGCCCGTGGCCGAGAGCACCCCCACCAGGCCCCAGCCAGAGACCCCCAAGAAGAAGGCCCCACCGTCCGACTCTGACAACTCGCCTGTCAAGACGCCGAAAAAGAAGAAGGCCAAGGTGGCCTCTGACAGCGAGCCAGAGTCACCCGTCAAGGCCAAGGGGGTCAAGAAAAGAGGGAAGCCCGTCGTTCAAGTGGAGCAACTACAGATCAGCCCCAGCAAGCGGTTGCCAATATCGCCAACAGACGTCTTGTGGAGCCCCTCCAAATCGACCGCCAGGGCCCGGCGGTTGCTGCGGAGGAAGGGGGTGTTTGTCCCCACCCCAGAAAAGCCTCAGCAGCCTGGCACCAAGCCTCCAGCCAGGCAGCCCAAGAAGAGGCCAGAGCCAGAGGGGCGTCGGGAGCCCCAGCAGCCAGAGTCCCAGCAGCCAGAGCCCCAGCAGCCAGAGACCCAGCAGCCAGAGTCACAGCAGCCAGAGTCCCAGCAGCCAGAGTCCCAGCAGCCAGAGTCCCAGCCAGAGGGAGAGTCCCAGCAGCCAGAGGGAGGGTCCCAGGAGCCAGAGTCCCAGCCAGAGGGAGGGTCCCAGGAGCCAGAAACCCAGGAGCCAGAGTCCCAGCTGGTACCAGACACCCAGGAGGTGCCAGAGACCCAGCAAGACTGAATCCCCATCCCCACTTCCACCCCCACATCCCTGATTGATAATGGACAATCCCCTCTCCCCTCACATCTCCCTCCCAAGTTACACCAGCACTTTCAAGTTCACCCCACACCTACATCCCCATCCCATCACCCAAGTTCTGCACTTTATCCCTCACATCTCCCTCCCATGTTCACTTTGCACTTTTTGGACTGTTTTGTGATGTGTTATTTATCTTATTTATGTGTGTTTTGGCAATAAAAAGCCTTAAAAGTATTTTCTGTCTGCTGTTGCATTTCTGCCCAAGTGTTGCACCACACAAAGGGGAAGGGGAAAGGGCTGGGTGGGGAGAATAAAAACTTAAACTCAAAACCAAACAAACAAACAAAACCCAAAAGTTCCTGAGCTGCAAAGCAGCAGAGTCCAACCGAGGAGAAGAAGCTGGAGGCAGAGAAGGAGAGGAGGGGGAAGGGGCCCTGCAAGGACCTCAACTTACGCCAGGGCAACGGTGTCGATCTATTCCAAGACTGTCCATGACCGCGACGTCCGTCACCAGATGACCATGATTATGTGTCATGAGACCGTCACGACAGATAAGTTCTATGCCCTCCCC
>JAODXP020000030.1:25030101-25031727 GCA_027497455.2 Sardinella longiceps | reverse complement strand
TCTTAATTGTGTGTGTGTGTGTGTGTGTGTGTGTGTGTGTGTGCCCTGCAGCGGAGGTGCGTCTGGGCATGGGCCACTGCTTTGTGAAGCTGAATAAACTGGAGAAGGCTAATCTTAATTGTGTGTGTGTGTGTGTGTGTGTGTGTGTGTGTGTGTGTGTGCCCTGCAGCGGAGGTGCGTCTGGGCATGGGTCACTGCTTTGTGAAGCTGAATAAGCTGGAGAAGGCTCGTCTGGCGTTTGGGCGAGCGCTGGAGTTGAACTCCAAGTGTGTAGGGGCACTAGTGGGTCTGGCTGTGCTGGAGCTCAACAACAAAGAAGCCGATTCCATCAAGAATGGAGTCCAGCTCCTCTCCAGAGCATACACCATCGACCCCAGCAACCCTATGGTCCTCAACCACCTCGCTAATCACTTCTTCTTCAAGAAGGTAAGAAGGAAGGGAGGGAGAGAGGGAGAGAGAGAGAGAGAGAGAGAGAGGGAGAGAGAGACCAATAATTTTTTTTTTATCAGAGTTGCATACATTTGTGCCTTACTGTGTAGCCTTTGCTTTGAACTATCTTCATTGGAAATCTTTGTAGTCTTTAGTGCATGTAAAAGCAACTAGCATCAAGTACATGTGATTGAAGTATTTATGTGTGTGTTTTATGTCATGAAATTTAATGTGTGTGTGTGTGTGTGTGCAGGACTACAGTAAGGTGCAGCACTTGGCTCTCCATGCGTTCCACAACACAGAGGTGGAGGCAATGCAGGCAGAGAGCTGCTACCAGCTGGCACGATCCTTCCATGTGCAGGTAACACACGTGTGTGTGTGTGTGTGTGTGTGTGTGTGTGTGTGTGTGTGTGTGTGAGAGAGAGAGAGAGAGAGAGAGAGAGAGAGAGAGAGAGAGAGAGAGAGAGAGAGAGAGAGAGAGAGTGATCCTTCCATGTGCAGGTGACACACCTGTGTGTGTGTGTGTGTGTGTGTGTGTGTGAGAGCTCCTTCCATGTACAGGTAACACACCTGTGTGAGAGTGTGTGAGTGAGTGATCCTTCCATGTGCAGGTAACACGTGTGTGTGTGTGTGTGTGTGCGCGCGTGCGTGTGTGCGCGCCTGCGTGTGAGTTATCCTTCCATGTGCAGGTATCACACCTGTTTGTGTGTGTGCAATTATGTGTGAGTTAAGTTCAAGTCATCAAGTGTGTGTGTGTGTGTGTATCTGTGTGTGTGTTCCTGCAGGAGGACTATGACCAGGCGTTCCAGTACTATTACCAGGCCACCCAGTTTGCGTCGGCCACGTTTGTGCTGCCGTTCTTCGGGCTGGGTCAGATGTACATCTACAGGCGGGACAGAGACAACGCCGCCCAGTGCTTTGAGAAGGTGCTCAAGGCTTATCCCAACAACTACGAGACCATGAAGATCTTAGGGTCGCTCTACGCCACCTCAGACGACCAGGAGAAGAGAGACATCGCCAAGGTATCTTTCAAAACACACACACACACACACACACACACACACACACACACACACACCTCCTTAAAAAGGAGAAAAGGGAAGGTAGGTATCCACACACGCCCACTCAGATCCTGGGCTGACTAGCGCTCACCTCAGTCAGAGAGGCAACGTCTGTGGGGATACACATACACCATAA
>JAODXP020000030.1:24995101-25022601 GCA_027497455.2 Sardinella longiceps | reverse complement strand
TTTCCAATACTGCATGTGTGATAACTGTGTGTGTGTGTGTGTGTGTGTGTTTTGCAGGCCAAGCCTGAGCGTATGCCTCCGTCCCTGAAAGGGAAGATCAAGTCCAAAGCCATCATCTCCTCCTCAGACTCCTCCTCTGATGAGGATGGACTCAAGATCGCAGAGGACAGGTACGTGTGTGTGTGTGTGTGTGTGTGTGTGTGTGTGTGTGTGTGTGTGTGACCCGCAGAGGGCAGTTCAGTGTGTGTGTATCACAGAGGACAGGTCGGTGTGTATGTACATTTATGTATAAAAGAGAACCACCCCACTTTGTGTGTGTGTGTGTGTGTGTATGTATGTATGTGTACATGTGATGTTGGGGTATGTGTGTGTGTGTGCATATGTTTGTGTGTATGTGTACATTGTACACATGGCCGTAGCTACAATAGAGGACACCGAGGTCCGGACCTCGGTACTTTTTTTGAGCCAAAAGTTCTTCAGACGCGCTAATTAATTAATCCTTTTGCGCGCGTTAAAAAACATATCTCCGTTTTTGCTCCATTGTCTTTCGGAAGCTTTATATGGGCATGATACCTCTTACAATCGAGGTATTGGGTATTAAATTAAACTAGACAATCAGATCTATCCATTGGTATCATTGGTAACGTACTTGCTAGAGAATGAGAGGGTTTAATTTCAGTGTAAAGATCGACTATATTTAGGCAAGGTATGTCTTTATCTAGTGTTAAAGGCTGAACTTGCTAGATCATCACACATTATAATAGACCTAATTTGCAGAGATAACTTTTCAAGTTTTCAATCTCATTGAAACCTGTGAAATGAACACAATTTTTAAAACTAATCTGTGGTGGGAGCACATTATTGTAGACTAAATGATTGGAGCACTTAAATCATTCACTGAAATAAAATATATTTTCTCCAAACACAATCAGTGGCAGGTTACACTGTTGTCACAAAATCATAAATAGCCTAAAGAATTCTGTGCTAAAAGATAGCCTACAGCTGCATATTCAGCATTGCTCAGTTATGTAGCCTATTAGGAAGGAAGGAGGAGCTGTGTCTCATTGACTTTCAGTGGGTGTAATTTCTGTGTTTCCATCAGAAAAAATCTATCATCATGTGCTCCCACCATTGCATTTTTAAGAACTGTGTTCATTTCAGAGATTGCTGTGAGATCACTTTGAAGTTTTCTATCACCCAATTGCATTTTAGGTGGTACTGAAGACTCACACAACTGATGGGAGAATGCAAAGGGAGATGGTTTGGAGTGTCTCAGACCTTTCCCTTTACTGTGGCAGCTATGCATACAATAGTGTATCTAATACAATAAGGGTCATTCCACGTCAATTCAACAAGAGCCCGCGCACTTAGGTCTCAAAAAAATCCGAAAAAATCACCAAATGTACCCATGGTACTTAAGAGAAACACTGTAAATTTGTTTGAATGTAAGATGTATACTTTCCATGTTACAGCCATTTTTACTGGAGGAGGGGGTGCCCATTTTGTTCACGTCTTTTTTTGTCAAAGTTCACAAGCCCATAGCTCAAGAACTAAACCATGTAGGAAGCTCAAATTTTGCATGCTGGTACATAGATAGGCATAGTTTGTAGCAAAACTGTCAGTTTTGGTCTGGATGATCCTGCATGGTCATAGCATTCCCTCAAAGATGATAAAAATTTTATTGGAGTTTTTGGCTGTGCTCTGTTTAGGCCTTCAGAAGACATATTTGTACCCAACATAGGTTCTTGATTTTTTCCCCTTGTAGAGATAAGTAGAAACACTCTCATAAAAAGCAATAAATAGAAAGGAAACTCTATCAGTGTTTGAACAGAAGACTGCGCAAGTCTAACAAATCATTTTGGGTGTCATTTTCAGACCACCAGAACACCTTGTGGGATTGTCCACAGATTTTTTTTATATTTTTTTCTTTATTCTCCATGAATTCTTCTTTTTGAAAATACCAATTTGACTTGTCTTATGTGACGTTTTCTTTTTTAATTTCTAACCTGAACATGGGCAAAATGCACATTGAGAGCAATATGTTTTCTATAACATTAATGTAAAGAATACATAATCAAATGCAAATTTTGCCCTGACATGATCACCTGAGAGTCCCTGTGCAGGGGTGCAGGTATCCTTTTCAATTTCAATGATTTAAGGAGCACCTGTGGTTACTCTCGGTGGTGGTTCTGTGCACCTCCACCTATCCTAACAAGGTCTGATGAAGCTAACATGATGACCTGAAGGCACATGAGTAGAGGTGGGGTAGAGGCCTTTCTGAGTGTTACGAGTTCATTACATTGGTCTCAGCCAGGTCACTCAGCCTCAGGAGGTTATGCTTCCTTCAAAGAAATATGCCAATCAAGAATTTATTCCAGAGTTGTATCATCAATAAATACATTAATTGAATAAAATATTACCAACCTTGCATAATGAGACTGATGACATTCACTTTCAGCAGAACCAAAAGAGCAGCTTGGAAGATTTGTGGCAATTTTAAGATTCAAGAGTAAGAAAAGGTGCCACTGGGATCACTGAAACAAAAGGCCTCTATCCCACCTCTACTTAGGTGCCTTCAGGTCATCACATTAGCTTCACCAGGCCATGTTAGGACAGGGACTCTCAGGTGATCATGTCAGGGCAAAATTTGCATTTGGTTATGTATTCTTTACATTAATGTTACAGAAAACATATTGCTCTCAATGTGCATTTTGCCCATGTTCAGGGTGGAAATTAAAAAAGAAAACGTCACATAAGACTAGTCAAATTCCATTTTTAAAAAGAAGAATTCATGGAGAATAAAGAAAAAAATATTTTAAAAATCTGTGGACAATCCCACAAGGTCTTCTGGTGCTCTGAAAATGACACCCAAAATGATTTGTCAGACTTGTGTGGTCTTCTGTTCAAACACTAATAGAGTTTCCTTTCGATTTATTGCTTTTTATGAGAGTGTTTCTACTTATCTCTACAAGGGAAAAAAATCAAGAACCTATGTTGGGTACAAATATGTCTTCTGAAGGCCTAAACAGAGCACAGCCAAAAACTCCAATAAAATTTTTTTCATCTTTGAGGGAATGCTATGACCATGCAGGATCATCCAGACCAAAACTGACAGTTTTGCTACAAACTATGCCTATCTATGTACCAGCATGCAAAATTTGAGCTTCCTACATGGTTTAGTTCTTGAGCTATGGGCTTGTGAACTTTGACAAAAAAAAGAGCGTGAACAAAATGGGCACCCCCCTCCTCCAGTAAAAATGGCTGTAACATGGAAAGTATACATCTTACATTCAAATAAATTTACAGTGTTTCTCTTAAGTACCATGGGTACATTTGGTGATTTTTTCAGATTTTTTTGAGACCTAAGTGCGCGGGCTCTTGTTGAATTGACGTGGAATGACCCATAAGTGAGTTTAGCAAAGTCAGTATGAGCAGGAGAAGTTCAAAGATTAGTTCAAACACTATTTCAGTAGATCTCTTATGTTGAAAATTTTTTCAATTTCGCGCATCAAGGACCTCAGTAATTTAAAAACGGCCATGATTGTACATGTGATGTTGGGTTGTGTGTGTGTGCGCATATGTTAGTGTGTATGTGTACATTGTACATGTGGTGATGGGGTGTGTGTGTGTGTGTGTGTGTGTGTGTGTGTGTGTGTGTGTGTGCGCAGGAACCCGCGTGACAGCGGCTCTGGCTCCGACGATGAGGACCGCCCCCACAGGAAGCGTCTCCAATCAGAGAGCGGCTCGGAGGCGGGGCATAGCGGTGGTGGCAGCGCTCGTGGGTCTGGCCAATCAGACGATGACTCTGGTAGTGAGGGCGTTCCCAAGCGCAGGCCACGCGCCCAATCAGATTCTGAGTCTGAAGGGAGTCGCCGTGGGAGTCCTGCTGCCTCTGGGCGTTCTGACAGCGAGTCCCCGCCCCCTTCCCCAAGGCCCGCCTCTGAGGGAACTCCCCGCCAATCAGAGTCTGAGGCTGAAGCGTCCAATCGCGGCTCAGATAGCGACTGAGTGACAGGTGTGACATCACACAGCAGCGTCTGCAGACTTCAGGAATCATGTCCAGCTTTGGGGCTGCCGTCTCTGCCCTGTGTCTCTGTCTGTCTGTCTACACACACACACACACTCATGCACACACACTTTTACCAGCAGCTTGTGCATTCACACACGCACACATGCACAGTTTTACCAGCAGCTTGTGCATTCACACACACACACACTTTACCCATTTGTTTTGCAGGTCTGTTTTGGAGAAGCCTGAGATGAGAGGCTTATTTTGTTGTTGAGATGAATATCTGTGTTGGGGGGAGGGGTTGTTTTTGTTTGTCTGTTTCTTTATTTGGGATGTTTAGAATGGTAGCAGTCATATCAAATGGCCCCAAGAAAATGTGTTTGTACTTTTACTTTCTTTTAATTAAAAGATTCTACTGAAAGACAATCTTCTGCCTCCTCTCATTTCATACGCACAATTCACCTTTTTCACCTACTCTAGAATGTGCTGCTATCACTTCTCTTATCAGTAGTTCCAGTCAGTAGCTCACAGGAATAGCAGAGACAGGAAATAAGATTTATTTATAATCCAATACACAGCAAAAAAAAAAAAAGATTTTTATTATCAGGCCTATGGCATGGAGTCAGTTGAACTTCTCTGATTATGATCATGTCAATGAAAAAGCAGATGGTATGGGCTTGTTTCACACCTGAACATTACGAGGTTCTAAAAGCATTCCTTGGTAGTAAACTGAACATTCTATCAATGAAATGCATTGGATTTATGCCTCTTTCTGACTCAAAAAAAAATGAGTAATAACATTTAAAACATGTCTAAATTTACTTTATTTCAAATAATACACATTTGAAGCACACAAATATGGAGGTCCTGAATAGATAAAAGTGGTTTTACATTTATGTGCATGAAGCTTCAATCTATTTGGAACCTCCAATTTTTTGAGATTTATTCAACTGTTCAACTGCTCAAATCTTCCACACGTTGCTGAGGGCCCTGACACTGAGTGTGAAGTGTAAGGCCAACATGTTTTTTTGTTCTTGTCCTCATTTCTTTGGGCGAGTGCAATCTTCAATGCTCCAAGCAACAAAGGCTATACCAACGGAACAGTATGACAGGCCATTTTGGCACATTTTTGGTTGGCACTACTCACACGTTTGGCTGTGTTGCGCATTCCATGATTGCCCGATGCTTACAAGCTATACTTCATTGTAAAGGTGACAAATCAATGATGAAAATGATGAAAAAAAAAAAACATTTTAGGGATTGTTATTATGAAAGGGGAGATAATGGGTCAAAGTCAAGTTTCCTTACTTTTTGTGAGCGGTTTACTAAACGGTTGTATTTATTACAAAGCTCTATATAGCAGGCATAATAGGATTGTGGACATTTTACTTCAACAATTATCTTCTATCCTTTTACCCACAGTGACAGTTTACACAAACCATGAAGTTAAGCCCCAAATGTTTGAGTTACATCATGATATGTCTGCATTTCCAACTGTACAAGCCAATAGACCTGATATCACAATCATTGATGAAAATCATAGAAATGTCCTTGAAGTAGGCTGTTGCTTTGACCTCTTTTAAGAAGAAACGTTCTTAGAGAAGGTGGTGAAATACCAGCCTCTTGTGCAGCAAATCAATGACCTTGGGTATAATTGTCAGTTACTTGTGTTCATATTTGGCAGCCTAGGCCATGTGCATAGGTTGTTCAAAAGGGGCCTCATGATAACTGGCCTTTCAAAAACAAAAGCGAAACAAGTGGCTAAATACTGCTCTATATCATCTTTAATTGGTAGTTATCATGTTTGGAAAAGAAGATGCTGTATATATCCATAATGTTTGATGAATTTGCGCTGCTGTGGTCAATGTTGGTCATATAGCTAATTCACTTCTGTGCTTCTATTGCAGCTGCTACATTTATGTCTCTGTGCATCATTATTGTGAATTGTGGACACAAATAAAGAAGTAATATGTGTGTGTGTGTGTGTTCGTTCATACATGTGTGCGTGTGTGTGTGTTTGTGTGTGCAGGGCGAGGAAGAGGGCCGCCCCCTGGCCGGACATGGCAAGCGTCCACATTCCGGAGCTTGCTGCACCCGCCACCATCACCGGGAAGAAGGCCACCTGCAAACCAATTTTTTGGCACAAAATCAAATTGAGGAGGTGCTGGAGGGCAAGGGCCGCGCCTCGGCCCTCCGGAACATAACGTTCCCCGGGGACGTTGTGTGGTCGGAGGGCCCAGGAGAGCGCCCTCTCAAAGGCCTCGAGGATCAGGTCCTTCCTCTACTACGTGGCCCACTCTGACTTTTCTCTTCCGCAGACCGAGATGTCCGGGGGCCGATAGGCGCTGGAGGAGGAGGAGGATGGAGAAGAGGAGCGAGCGCCGACGCCGCCACGGACCAAGCAGCTGGTGAGTACGCGCCGACGTGCAAAAACACACCGTCGCCTGAAACGCCACCGCTCGCTCCCCGCCGACACCAGTCTCTCTGTCTCTCTCTCCGTAGCTCCCCGAGGACGCCGCCCACCAGTCCGACGAGGCCGAGGAAGAGGAGGACAAGGACTGGGATGGGACTGGGGTCCTGGTCATTTGTGAGGACAGCCTGGACGTCTAGTTGTATTTTTTTTTTTAGTTTGAGGAGTTCTTTCTCGTTTAGTTTTTGCTGTTGTTGCTGTACTTTTATTGATCTTGTGTGTTTTGTGGTGTTCCTGTATAATGTTTTCACGACGATCATAAATTAAAAAACCTTAAAGGAATTTTTCGTCTACTGTTTGATCCTTTGCATGGCGGCCCCTGGCCAAGATCTGCGCCTTCTGTTCATTAGCTGGTTTGTTAGTGGGTACTTAGAGGGACCTGGTTCAACCAATGAGGACGGCCCTGCTCCCAAAGACGACTGACAGTGCTGCCCTTTTCAAGCCCGAGAACTGGACACCAGTCACCACTGGCTCCATGCTTCTCCGAGTGTATTTGAAGTTGTTGAAGGGCAGATTAGGACATGCCATCATCTACAACGTCCCAGAAAAGAAGAACATTGGCAGTAGTATTCCTAGACATTGCAAAGGCATTAGATACTACGGCACATGGCTATCTTTATGAGGCCTTGAATGGAAAAGGGCCGGATTTGAGTCAGAGTGCTTCTGGCAGTCGTACATTGCCAAGACGAGGGGTGCACACAATGGCCACAATGAGCAAGATTTAAACGTCTATCGAATGCAATCAAACGTTTATCAATGTTTTGGGACAAAGCTGGACAGTCGTCGTAAGCTCACCTCCTTCAGCCTGTTCATTTCACATCAGGTCCCGATTTCCTCTGAGCACGAGAGTTGAGGAAACTTCCTCCTTGGTCATACTGACTTGATCGCTAAATTTCATGCAGCGGCAGGAAGCATGGGTGAGCCCTAGCCTGATTGCCATCGACTTTCGAAGCTCTGCGAGACTTTGGTCTGACCAAGAGCCCGTATAACAAAGTTTCTCAAAGCGCATGGTTGACCCGCCTCCCTCAAATGCCTTGGTTTGCTACTGGTCGATGTTAGAAAATGCTGTGCCGAAGCAAAACCAATCACACCACGTTTCCTCTGACGTATGTTTACGCGAAGGGAATTGCAGTTCCCCCGTTTTGGGGAATTCAGAAGTCCTGCCCGATCAGCAGCTGGCCAGACCAGCGACAGCCCAGGCTAGCCAAGCCCATCTACAAGCGGTCGGTGAACAAGCGAGTTTAAATTATTTCAAAAAATTTAGCCCCTTGTATCAGACATCGGCCTAAAAATATTCCCACAGCATCATTTTTAGATTAGCACCAAAAAAAGTTGTAGCTTTTTACACTTGGGCATGTTGTATTGTTGCAAAATTTGATTGACAATAAAATTGGCTCTGGCTTTGAGGTGATTTGTTTGCTGAACAATCTGTACAGCACTTCAGCAGAGTAGCGTAGATACAGAGTTCTGAACTGGACAAAAGCACACTTCAAGGAAAGTTGCATCCCCTCGGCCTCCACTGTTTACACAAATTCAACTCACAAACTCTTATGTTACGTTCACACTGTACAGGACCGTTGACGGACGACGGGGGAGGGGTCTGACGGAGGGAGGAGTCAATTCTCTATTGGTTGGACAGATCCGTTGCCATTTTTCAACTTTTCGACGGACGCAACAGAGCTGTTGGGCCAGACAGACCCACCATGCATTTGGCAAAAGCTCCATTCAAAGTCAATGAGATCTGTTGACGGACGGATGCCGTGTGAAAGCACTGATTCACTTCTGCATTTATGGTACCCTTCCTTGCGCTGTTATGTTTGTATGCCACAGGGAATTTTATTGGATGACGCCGTTGGCGCTCTATGTGTTTAGGGCAGGCGTCGCTGATCTTGTTTGTTCCTTGGCCAAGAGGCTATCCTGTTGCATCCAGAAGTTGTTTGACAGATAGCAACTTGATCAGCCTACGATTGAGTTTGGTTTATATCTCGATGCCAGACTATACTTTTCAATGATATAGGATGGCCTGTCAAGCTAGCGTCCTCACATTGAGGGCTAGTAAATATTGTTTTCACATCTGACATCGAGGAAATATTGTGCAAAACTGCATCTTTACACTGAATGCTTATCCCCCTCCCAACATTGAGAAAAAGGCTAGCAAATATTGTTTCCCCCCTCTGACATCGAGAAAATATTGTGCATTTCAAAGTGTTTTTCTTGCTATCAAATCTCTGTTTATCCTCATGTAGCCGGTGGCGGTCCGCACCGCACACGGGTCTCGAACCCGCCACCCCGCAAGCTACAAACTCCCAGCGTGGGAGTGGAACGCTCTAACCAACTGAGCCAAAGCCTGAGCTTCTAACTCAGCGTGTTAGAAGCGCCCATGGAATTGGGTGATGAGGATTTACACACTACCGCCGAGCTAGCCGCGCTAGCTGGCCTCCGTTACACTCACCCTCCAAATCCTCACTCCCATCCGGGTCACGGCACCAGTGTAACAGATGTCATGCATTGTGTTGAAAGTAGACCACAGACACAGAGATTCAGTCGTGATGTTTACTGGTAAAGAAGATAGACTAACGTTACATCACTCGCAGTCCAACCTGGCAATGCTGCCACACTTGCGAGGGCAAGATAAACTGGGCCGTAAACAGAAAGCATCTTTACAATAATGTACAGTATATAAAAGAAAACAGACATGTACCTGGTAAAGAAGATAGACTAACGTTACATCACTCGCAGTCCAACCTGGCAATGCTGCCACACTTGCGAGGGCAAGATAAACTGGGCCGTAAACAGAAAGCATCTTTACAATAATGTACAGTATATAAAAGAAAACAGACATGTACCTGGTAAAGAAGATAGACTAACGTTACATCACTCGCAGTCCAACCTGGCAATGCTGCCACTATAAATTTAGAGACACGTAGCCTGTGTTAGCAACAACAGAAAATATACATATTGTAATAAGCTAATGGTCTATATGTACTGGAGCAATAAACATACAAGTGTGTTGTCTATCAAAGTCTTGGTACATGTACACTGAAATATGTGACAAATATGCAAATAAAATAATCAAAATCTTAAGAATTATTAAGAGTATCAAACTCGTGACCTACCACTTGCGCGGGCAAGATAAACTGGAAAGAGCCGAACACATCATTCCCCTTGTGGCTACTGGTTTCTTAAAGAAACAGAACACTATTTACATTTAACTGGCAAGTGGAAATATCAATCCTGTTACACTCACACTGAAGGCTAGCAAATATCCTGCTATCGCTTCAGGATGGTGGATGTAGATGCATCTGGGTGAAGTAGTGATGGAGGAACACTGGCTGCATCCGCTTTTAGACAAACTCTCCGCCATGGAAACGGCGTTGGACGTCTTGGGCCAATGCTCTACGTCTTCGTTGGATATGAGCAGTAAGGCGTTTGGTGGAGTGTGCATTAGGGATCCTTGCCGCCCAGTGGAGGTTGTACCACCGTGTCCTTGGAGTGTCTCCAAAAGTGGCAGAACATGTTGTGAAAGCATCACTGTACGTTTACTAAAGTGTACGTTTACTAGCTCAAAAAAAGCAGCTGCAAAAAATGTCTGTGTTCACCCAAATCGCTCTATCACTGATGACATGCATGTTGTCATTCCATTAACATCACAGCGTTTAGATTTTACGTGTCATAGCCAATTTGTATAAATTTAACCGTTTTCTTTTGAAGCTTTTTTTTTAGTCGCACAAATCGCCCAACTTTTACAGCTGGTAGCTTTTGAAGCTTTTGTCCATTG
Source organism: Sardinella longiceps (assembly GCA_027497455.2). NCBI lineage: Eukaryota > Metazoa > Chordata > Actinopteri > Clupeiformes > Clupeidae > Sardinella > Sardinella longiceps. The sequence goes on along the minus strand of JAODXP020000030.1, from coordinate 25,012,344 downwards.
AAAGTGAATGGCTTTCAGCGATTTTACAGCTTTAGTAGCTCTTGGTGTGCACGTACAGTCATGGCTGAAGGGACACCTGCAGTTCAACCAATACCCTGGGCTAGCAGCAACAACGCCTCGCAGTGAGGGATAAGTTGAGGGAACCAGCCCCTAGCCTCTTTTAAACAACAGCTCTTTTAGGAGCCACCCAATCACACCAGAAAGCCTACAATTCCATGTCACCTGCTTGTACATGTATTCTGTTTACAGTTACGTTTTTTTTTTTTTTTTAAAGATATTTTATGCCTTTAATTCGATAGGATAGTGAAGAATGAGGCAGGAAATGAGTGGGAGAGAGAGAGGGGTAAGGATCGGGAAATGACCTCGGGTCGGAATCAAACCCGGGTCCCCTGATTTGCGGTACCACTAGCCTGCTGAGCTATGCTTAAAAAAAAAAAGTGTGTTGTAGGAATCATCATTGGATGGATTGCGGCTGAGTGATGACGACGGTAAATTATGCATAAAATGTTCACTACTATCCATTTCAATAAAAACATTTGGTCTCACACATCAATAATTTAGCTGGGTTAGCGGAACAACACCGTCCACAGCTCCTGCAATGGGCAATGGTATGCCACACCAGAAGCCCATCTGTCCGAATGCTACAGGCTGCGGACATCGAGCACCGTGGCTGTCCTGTATCCAGGCTGCGGACATCGAGCACCGTGGCTGTCCTGTATCCAGGGTTTTTGGGACACTTGGCTGCAGTGCATGAAAGGCGGAACGAGTGAAAGGCCATATGCCTGCGCTCCCACTTGTTGACGAGAGGCCACAACACCAACAACTTTGTAGAGAGTTCCATGAGAATCATTAAGGGTAAGGTGTTGTTCTGATTGAAAGCCTACAATCTTACTCAGCTGGTGGACTTCGTCACAAGTCGGATGGAGGCCTACTACACATGTTATTTAAACACCTAGAGGGTAGCAACACACATGTAAAGATTTTATTTGTGGACTTTTCATCTGCTTTTAATACTATTCAACCCCACATTTTAGTTGTCAAACTGATCAACTTTCAAACTCCCCCTGGTAAAAACTAATAGATTCAGATTTCCCATTTGTCCCTAGTGCCATTTCATTGCTAAACTCAGATCTTTCTACATACTTAAGTGGTCTTTGATGTCACTGAGGTATTTTAAGAAACTGCTTGTGTGTTTATTATTATGCTCTTACACATGACAATGTATCTGCTTGCACACTGCGTTTTATGATTGTCTGATGATTGTATGATGTTTGTTTGTCTTGTCTTGTGTTGTATCTGATGTCTTGCTGCACTACCAATTGCCTTTTAAGGACAATAAAGTTGAGTTGAGTTGGATTGTATCACTTGAATTGCTCAAATGTCAATATCAAATATCATGTGGGGAAACTGTGGCCTTGTGGTTAGGGTTAAAAGCCTCAGCTAAGTGTAATATGCAAACATAACATACTAAATAATATGTATTCCAGGCACAACACAGTCCAGCGAGCATCTAACTGAACTGAAAAAGGAACTGGATGACTGGGTTGCCAGTCTAAAGAAAAAGCTAGATGAGGACCACACCTACGTCAAGCCGGTCCAGTCCTTTCTTAGAAGTGCAGCGAAGATGAAGACAGACAGTGGGGTACAGTCTGCGCTGTACTGTTATGGCAAGAGCCATCTGGTTGCTACAAAGGTGCGTCCCAGGGGGGTTCTTTCAGTCACGGACTACTATTGGTGTGCAACCGACGGCGGTCGTCAGACGGAAGACACCACTGGGAGGGAGGAGAAGCATTGGTGCTGGCCGACCACCAAAAAGTGCCAGGAGAGAGCACCCCTACCACCGCCAAGGGAGGGTCAAGAGTGTGCCGCATAACCTCGCTCACTGTGTTCAGGAGAACACCTCCCTGGCAAAAAGCCGTGAGATTACACTGCAGAAAAAATTATACCTAACTGTACGTTCAGACCGCACGCCATTGGCAAGAGTCGCCGAAGACTCCCAAGAAACATCGCTTGAGCACAGCAACCAAAATTGCCCATGACGTTAGTATTCAAACGTTCGATCCTGCTTCTCTATTGGCATCTCACCAGTACATCGACATTCTGATTGGTATTCCAACCGCATCATAACCGAAGTTTTACTTGATTTTGTCGCCCAAGTCGCCTGCCACCTTTGTCGCCCAAATCGCCCGTCTCCATACAAAGTCAATTACTTCCGTTGCCCATGTCGCCTGAATCGGTCTCGGTCTGAACGCACAGTAAGCAAGTATGCAATGTAGTTTCTTGAAAATAAGAACAGAGAATAGAAATAAAATCTTATCAAGGAATTTTTACTTGAGAAATATTGTCTCTTTTTCAGAAAATGGATCTGACTTTTTCTTATTAAGATTTGGCAGCTAATATATATCAAGATGGATTTCAAGATGGATTTTTTTCTTATTTTAAAACTGAAACCCTTAAAAGAAAATACCGGAGTGAATTCAAGCATAGCCCTGTTGAAAGAGCTTGCTAAATGCGCTAGTTAGCGAGTGGAACAAAATAATTTGGTACAGCACAGACTGAACGCGAACACAGAAGCGAACAGGCAACTTTACACTGAATCAATGGGACCTTACTCTTGCTTTCATAAACGTAACTTCATCCCCCCATGTCAGTGGGGCCTCATCCTGCACATTTGGAAAGACATGGATACCATACACCTGCAAAATAAAATCAGGACTGTCTTGAGGTAGAACATAAATTACATTTTTTAGAAACTTGTTTAGAAACATTTTTTCCTAATCACCTCTTGTACAATATAATCTTTTTCTCAGATTCTCAGTGGGAAAGGGGGTCATCGATACAACCCGACCTCCCAGGAAAATACAGCAGCATTGAGGAGTGCCACTGTTGATTTCCAATATAGCCATTTTTCAACAAATATTTTCCTATTCAGTCTATGGGCTAGACTATGTGAAGAGATTAGCCTACTGCTGATCACTACGGATTACTGCTTGTAGGTTATCATGTAAATAACTACACAAACATTTACACTACTGAAACAGCATTTCACCGACGAGAGGCCCGGTGAGTCAACTGGTGTCCCAGAAGTGCCTGAGGGCCTCATGGCAGGTGACTGTGTGAAAAAAGAAGTTCTCACGTACATCGCAGGCTGGCTCCTCCACGTCCAGAGGAACACCCCGGATATCGCCATCTGGAGTCAGTGTGAGACCCTTCTGGTGTACATAGAAGATGGTGACCACAGCTACACTTCTGGACTAGAAAGTTAAGCATTTGTGAAAAAGAAGCGGTTCACATCCACTGCTGGCCTAATACAGCCATCAGCTCTATTCCAGAAAAGTGGTTCTGCAGATGGAAGCTGTTGCCACTGAGGGCCTAAAGATGTTCTGGACAAGGGCAAACATCACTAAAATGGTTGGGCAGAGTTAAAAACGCAGAGATTATTTCTGAATTTCAAGTGCTGCACCCTGAGCATGCCAATACAGTGGCAGACATAGTAACTCCAAAGCTGATAATGTGCTTGCTGGGCGCTGAATTGAAGCAAAAAAAAAGCACAAGACTGCAAAAACTCCTCAGCAAAGAAAATTATAATGTTTTACCTCTTAAACTTTGTGTGACAAGTCAATTGCTTCTGCCTTTTAATTATTTTATGTTCGCTTTCAAGTAATATCAAACCTTAATGTAACAATCTAACCTTAAGACAGGCCTACTCACTGTAAATGGTCATGCTGTTTATCTTCTATTTTCCAGAGGATATAACTTAGGCCCATCTGACAAGTTAACTTCACAATGCAGTGCCTTGAAGGAACCGATTAATTTGACTGAGGTATCTAGGATAACCCTATAAAGCTGAATAGCTAGTTCTGCTAACCCTTTGGTCACACGGGAGGGCACCTGGGCAATTTGAGCAAGCAACTCTGTTGCCAAGGCGCCGTGACTCGTATGAAGTTCGTTGCTAAAATATGCGTCTGGTAGCGACAATGTATATCACCACAGATGTATTTTTGTGTTACAAAACCCATATTTTCAGTTTTATCTTACCTCATTTGCTGCCTCGTTTTACAAAATATCAAATCAGAAATCCTTAACTTCTTAGTTTGTTACAGATAAATGCGATTTTGGAGTTAGCTCCGCCATGACAGGTGTCCGATCAAAATTATTTTTGAAAGTATGCCGTCACGCATGGCTTCACTCTGATTGGCGTTTATGAAAAATCGCCTGGTTAAATCGGCCAACTTTTGCAGAAAATAGCCTGCATTTCTATTTTTTTCCCCGCCCACCAGGCGATCTGTTGCTCAGTTGCATCAACTAATCGCCGTTGCCTACTGTCATTGAAAATGAATGGGAACTAGTCTCCCAACACTAGTGATATTATCGCCCATGGGACCCCCAAAGTCACATAATGGTCATTGAATTTGAATTGGGAAAAAGTATTATTTTCTGGTCCAAGTCATATGTTCTGGATTACACATATGTTGTTTGCTGAATTCAATAAGGAATTTACATCAGAAATCTTTGTCAGTTTAGCGTGAAATTGTTCCCTAAAAGCCTTTTGAAAAAGCGTATCGAGAAAAAAACATGTGTGTGGCATTTATTTGACATAATTTCAGCACTCAAATGACAAGCTAACGTGACAAGCTCAGTGTAAAATGCCGCTGTGTTTTGTTCCAGGTTGTTCTCACAAGAACACGGACAGATACTCTTTTTATAGGTTCCCGAAAGTAAGCAAGACCAGTAATAGGTGGATCAGACTGACCAGGTAAGAGATGTGCGGAATTTAAATTCAGCAAAGTTCACATAGTTGCTACTGTTAGCAGCTAAGAGCTGGCGACAGCTAGCATCAACTTTCAACTCTTAGCTTTCCATTTTCATAACTCCAGCACATATTTATTAATAATTTTAAATCAATTGGGGAAAAGTATTTGTGCCTTCGGGAATTATTTGGATCTGTGCATGAAATGATGTTTTATTGTTATTTTTGACATTATTCTATTAGTGTATTACTCAAGTTATTACCCATTTGACTGATAATTTCACCAAGTCTTCCTAGACAATTACTGTACGTTCAGACCGCCAGCGATAAATTGCCAAGAGTCGCCGAAGACTCCCGAGAAACATCGCTTGAGCACAGCAACCAAAACGGCAAACGTTAGCATCCAAACGTTAATCCTGCATCTCTATTGGCATCTCACCAGTAAATCGACATTCTGATTGGTAATCGCCAAACCGCATCATAGCTCATTACATAAAGTTAACCGAAGTTTAACTTGATTTTATCGCCCAATAATTCCAAAGGGCTTGCATGATTTCATATACTTTGTGACCTATATTTTGAATCCCACTGTGTAAGTGATACGGTTTTAGAGTAGTGATGAAGTTAGTGAGAAAAGGTATAACACAAAATGATATATAATACAGTTAATCTCAACTTTTCTGAGGTTAGTTATAACTGGTGCAATTATTGTACATTACCACATACTCTTGTTATCTAATGTCATTAAAATTAATTAAAAAAAAAAAAAAAATCAAATCAAAAGCATACATACATGAGGACACCATTGCACACTCACCATTAATCTGTCAATACATTTATTTTCATGTAATTTTTCTTTGCAGACGAGCTGACAGGGTGTCCATTCCTCACAGAGCTTCCGGGGTGTATACGATACCATGCACCCTAAACAATGACATCATCAGAATGGAGACCGGCCTCCCAGATTTGGCCATGTTTAGACGGGTGGTGGGACTGGTCCAGCGCTTCAAGGGCTGCATTTGGCTGGACCGTTGAGGGGGTGACAATGGAGTCCCAAATCCTCACGACACTCATGAAATTACGACAAAATTACACCCATCTGCACCTGGGGCAGCTATTTTCTTGCAGTCAAGCCACAGTTTCCAATGTTGTTCACAAACTGCTGTTCAAAACAATGATGTCAGAAATAGCAAGTCTTGAAAGAAAAAAGGACAAAAAAGCATGCCTGCCTAATTCCAATCCTCTGCCAGGAACTGCAGGATAATAATAGACTGCACTGACATCAAGGTTGCTGCACCAAAGGACATGGATGTGGCAAAGCAGTTCTACTCTGCTTACAGGGGAATTCATTCCTTTAAGGTGTTGATTGGTGTTGTGCCAAATGGAGTCATTACCTTTTGTAGTCCACTGTTTCCTGGCTCTGTGTCGGACAAAGCCAAGGAGTCGGGGCTGCTGGATCACCTAGTGGCTGGTGATATGGTACTTGCCGACAAGGGCTTTCTCATTTCTGACATCGTGCCCGAGGGAGTGAGTGTCAACATTCCGCCGTTTTTAAACGGAGGGAAATTCACAGAGAGTGAAGCGAGGGCCACAAGAGAGGTGGCAAAAAAACGGATTCATGTCGAGAGGGCCAATGCGCGGGTAAAGAAGTTCAGAATCCTCCAGATGATTCCATCCCAGCTGAGAAGCTCAGCCAACGTGTTGGTGCAGCTGTGCTGTGCACTGGTGAACTTGCAGAGGCCACTTATTAAAGAGATGGGCTGCACCCTTGCTGCCCCCTAGAATGCTGATATTCCCTCCTCTTTCCCCTGTTTCTTCCCCCGACTAGCACACTCTGCAGATAAGTAATAAATAAGGAATTTGTTCTATCCACAAACTGAGTCTGACTGAATCACTCCAACTGAACACTCCTCTATAACTAAACATGTAACTAACTTGTAATGATAAATGCCGGTAGAAGTCCTCCAGCATGGTCAGGTGTTGGCCCCATGCTGGGTCTTTGGGGACAGGGATCACCCCCGCCTCCTTTGTGGTCCACACTCCGCTCAGTCAGGTACAGCTGTCTTAGGCCTGGAGGAACCAGGGGTCATGGAACAAGGCAATGTACTCCTGGGCCATCCTGTCTATGGCAGTCACCATTGCAAGCTCGATACCTACACAGAACTATTCTAACAAGAGGAAGCTGCGTTGCCGGAAAGGCATCTAGAGCCAATATCTTGATCCCTAACAGTCTGATCACCTGTTATCATAAAAGGTCCCCGAGGTGAGCTGAAATTAGCTGAAATTTCACCATAAAACACATGCCCTTGACCTTGAATCAAAATGAGACCATCTTAATACAAGTTTATCAAAGTTTATCTGCTAAAGTGACACTTTTGTCCACTCAAATGGCACACAGGGGTCACATAGGCCTATGCATGTTATTTCACCAAATAACAGCTAATTAAATTCGCTACTGCTATAGAGTATGTCGTACATAGATAGGTACGTACATAAAGTTCTAGGCTACATTGTCCCTTGAATCATAGTACCAATTACATATTCACCTTATGCAGCCCCGCCCCTTTTTGTCTTTTTTTCTTCCGCGTTTGCCCTCCGATTGTCTTGGAACTTCCGTTAGACGCTGCCTCTCATTCAAATCAACGTAATTTTCATGAAATACCACGGTCACAAAACTCCTTATTGTAGCCGTAGAAACACAGTTTTTACTGCAGAAAACATCATTGTTTATCTTGCGACGAACTGTTCTAACTTTATTGATGAATATTGTGAGCACAACTTCATAGTAAGACCACTTATATTAGACCGTTAAAACACCAAATATCACAACGCTAAGTCAATGCGTTGCTAGACCGGATGTTGAATGACAATCGTCATGGCAGCGCCCATGTTTACCCGCTGAATAAGGTGAATAATGCTGATTTTTAATTAGTTCTATGAAAAAAAGAGTTAAACTCATGAATTGTAATATCTAGACGCACGCATCATGCATGTTTTTACATAGAAATTAGCATAATTCATTGAATTTGGCTAAATTTGGTTCAAAATCAAGTGTCTATGTGTACAAAATGACCTAAAATATTCACAATTATTGTCTATATCATAGAGCACTATAGGAAATACATTTAAATTCATTTGAATGGCAGATTTGAGTCAAAAACGTGATAATTACCCAAAAAACTGCTATTTTAGCTACGTTTTTAAGGCCCCAGATTAATCGCGGTGCGGTGCGGTGCGGTGCGGTGGGGTGGGTGGGTGGGGTCAAACATCGACCGATTTGGCTGAAATTTTTTGTGGGTACTCCACACATGTCAGAGATTCAGTGGTTTAATGAGCAGCGTGATCCGAAGACAAAAGCTAAAAATGAGACACCCTAGCCTGCTTGCATTTACATCGATGATAGGTTGATGAGTGACAGGTGGGCGTAATCTGTGCTGAGTGATGTGTTGAAATTGCGCTGTGCCAGATAGATTGTGGGCCGAGGGCGTTTTTCGTGTTGTTTTGTAAAAAACGTCAAGAGAGGAGACAAGTTTTCATTTGTGATATATACAAATGGTATTAAGCCTAACAAAAATTGTTGCCAGCTCTGGTGTGATCATATATTATCAAAACCGATAGATTTTAATCGCTATTTTCCTCCGGCATATGCAAGGACATCTATAGGTAATAACCCAATCAAATGTCGGCATTTTGAGTCCTTGGGAAAATCAACCAATCGAGTAAGAGTTCAATAGGACCCGCCTCGGAATGTAAACACCAGCTAAGCAGCAATGTTAGAAAACGCAAAAACCCCTTCCGATTGGCTTATTTTTTATCTTACCTTGTTCCTGTCTGGGCATGCTGCAGAATATTGACTTTATAAATCCAACGGTGAAATTCTTAATAAGAAACATGTCATCTGCTATAGTGTAGCCTAGCTATCGGCAGCAGAGGTTGAAGCAAATCGTAGTCTATTAGGGACTGTTCGTTATTTATTTTCGGGGTCACCGGAAGACTTGAATGTGAGTCTGGAAAAAATTGTAGGACCCTCCCCAGCCTCCTCTTAAAATTGGCATGACCCTCCTTTAATAGAGACTGATAATTTTTGGATGACCCTTAGTCTGAGCGAATTAGGGTTGAAGGTGGAAGTAAATATAGCCAAAGCATATTTGGTATCGATTGAACCACAATTTTACGTAGATTTAGGATATCAGGTGCCTGCAGAACCAAAATTTTCCAGAAAAAAGTTATTGAGCTTTGAGTGGACCATTAGTCCAAATGAATGGGATTCGGGTGGATTTTGTACTACTACTACTACATTTTGGCCTGAAGCATGAAGGGAGGACTAATTTCACCATACATCCCATACATTTTCTGAAAGCAAACACCTTCAGGATATTACATAGCATGATATGTTTGCCATTGAGGTATGCTCCACCCTACTCATTACAATAAATCCCCAAAATTAAGAAATTTGGCATTTGAAAAATTGGCAATTTTTGGTGACATTTAGGCCAGTGGCATGTAGGGGAAACATATTAGACCCCATAAACTATATATTTTCTGAAAGCTTATATGCCCAGGATTCCACCTGCAAGATATTTTCCACATCCTACCTCCTTTATTATTTTAAAGCTTATGCCTATTTTGGTGGAATATTAAAAAATATGGGCATTTCTTGAACAAAAGTGCCAATGGAATATATTAGAAAGTAATAAACCTTGACAAGTAATACTTTTCTTGAAAGCAGGGGGCTTTAGGATCTCAGTAAACATAAATTTAGACAGGTTCCACCTCCTTCCTCCCCTTGATACCCATTTATAGGTCAGCGGGTATTGGTGATTTTGGTGTATAGCCAATGTATTTGGAGCTGAGGCGTTGAGAGAAAGCTATTCTACCCCTTATGCTATACCTTTTCTGAAAGCTTACACACACAGGGTGTCATTTAAAGTGAATTGAGACAGGTCCCACCCTCTTCATCTCTTCACTATCCATGTATAAGGGTGCATTTGGGGCTAATTTGACTAGCGTATAGCTCATTAGCATATTAAAATTATTTTTCAGGAAAACTTGTAATACAAAAAATGCTACTTTCCATGGGTACTTTCATCGTATAAAGTTTTATGTTAATAGGACCAAAGGAAAAAAATAGCCCTATTCAGACCTATATAATAATCATTATGCCATGGCCTATTCAAAGCCCTATAATTTTTTCCCGGTACAAATTGGTGCTGCAGGCACCCCGAATTCTTAATCTACAGAAAATTCTGCTTCAAATGATACAAAATATGCTTTGGCTATATTTACTTCCACCTTTGACTCTTTTTTGGGCTAATTCGCTTAGACTACCTCCCCTATATGACACAGCCGTTCATTGACTTCTACATTTAACCGTAAACGGGCTCTTTTGATCCTTCCATGAAGAATCTGTGGTCCGCAAAACGCCACCTCACACACTGGTCGAAAAGATAGTTCTATCCCGACACTGCAAGGTATTCAGCGGGTGTTGGAGAATGTTGGTCCCGCCGTGTGAAGCTGAGAAGCTGTTGTGGATGTTAGACTTTGAGTTTGCAGAGTAACTATTTTGCCTGATTTTTCAATATTTTTTTTTAACAAATAGGCCAAAGATTTTTTTAATGACCCTCCCCTTTAGATCAGAAATTTTGGCATGACCCTCCCCTACTTTCTTCCGGTGACCCCGAAAAATAAATAATGAACAGTCCCTTACTTGTAAGCAAACAGTTGGCTTACAGACAATCGTTGTTACTAAAAAATTACAATAAAATTGACGCTGGACCCATTGTACTTGTAAGCAAACAGTTGGCTTACAAACGATCGTTGTTACTAAAAAATTACAATAAAATTGACGCTGGACCCATTGTCAAAATCTCTTCAACTTCAGGTCTTACGAGAGGTTCGGTTATCATTATGTAGTGCTTGCTCATGACAATGTTTCTTCACAATCCTTTTGTTGACCACTGCAAATGTGTATGATATCCTGACATGTTAGTAATGACACTTTATGCTTAACTGCAGTAACACAAAAGTTTCAGGCATTATTATCACTGTAGCCTGTTTCATTGTTGTAGAGATGAATTGCAGACACCTTCTTGTCAATAAGATATTATATCAATGGAAGAGGCAAATCAGCACATTGGGATTCAAAAAAATGTAGGCCTACTTTGTAATGACTCCATGACTATCTATCTGTACTATTTTCAATAGCTAATGTAGCCTACCACCTGCACTTTCTGCTCAAAGAAAGAGGTAGCTTAGCCCTTGGCCATAGAAGACTAAAGTTCAAATTTATTTACTTGAATGCTTGTTTGGGCACACGTAATGTAACAAGGTGTTGGCTTGATTGAACAGAACTGAAAAGATTCAGGACATTTATTTATCAAATCATGCGTTCAGGTACAAAGAGCAGTTAAATGGAGAAAATATATCTGTCAAAAATAGCTAACTTACATAGATGTCATTATACTAAACTGAATGACAATCACCAAGGTAACATTACGGACATTAGTTTAAAGTGTACAGGCATTGTATCGGTGTGTTGTTCGATATATTAAGTTATACTGAAGTCCAAAAATATCAGAAGTTAGCAAAACAGTTAGCAATAGCTGTGCTCTATCGTTGTGGACATTATGTTGAATAGACCTTGAATAGTTCTGTGCGTGCACGCTAGGTAGGTTAATGGAAACTCTTAATTATAAACACTACACTGTCAAAATAGTCATTTGTTGGTAACATGCATAATTTCACATTATCCAGCTCGCTTGCCGACCTCTCCATGTGGAGTCGTCTTCCTAACTTCCTCAAACAGTCCCGCACTCTGTCTTTCTCGAGTCTTCATTGGCGTTGACAAGCCATGTGAGGTAAATATGATTTTTTGATGCAGTACGAGTGGCCCTGATAACGCTTGCCTGCTAAAGTTATTAACCATAAAGTTGTTTTTCTCAAATATATGATCAAGTTGAGGCTGCCAACAAGCGGAAATGAGTTTTGAAAAAAATATGTATTGCACATTATGAAAAATCAACTACTCTTCTCCAGTTTTGTCCAAAAGTCAAAAAGTAAAGCAGATAAAGGCCTTCGGCCCACCGTCTAAAGCTGTTTTCAGACCGCCAAGCCCGGTGCTGGTGCCGGTTCTCGCACCAGTTACAGCGGGAACCAAAGTGCCGGCCCAAGAACCGCCTGTGTTCATACCATTTTAAGCAAGCCCATGACGCATTATCCACAAAGGGCGTTGCTTCGCCACAAATGCAAACAGTTTAGCATATTACTTTTACTAATGCTGCCATCTAACATCTGATGGAAATGTGTGAACCTCCAAAAATTAAGCAAATATTTCTCTCGTTTGCAATAACTGCACAAACTCATTTTCACTTGATTTCCCTCATTATCCCCAGCTCACGTTTCCGATTTGTTTATTTTCCGCTTTGACCCCAACTTAACCCGGTGACGTTAACTCATGTCGTCACAGTTCGCGTTGAAAAACCAAGTTTTACTTGGTGCCCGATGGGAACCAATTTTGCGGTTCCCGAACGCTCTGATATTTGGTGTGAACACGACGGCCGGTTCAAGATGAGGTGCGGGAACCAGCACCAGCACGGTTCTCTGTCGGTGTGAAAGCGCTATAAGAGAGATTGTGCTCCTGTGTGAGGCCGACTGGGAGCACATAATCACAAGCTGTAAATGAAACTGTAACGAGATTCGCGGTGGAATAAAAGTATCTTTGCATCGTTTTTACTGCACTTTTGAGAGCATATCTACAAAGAGAGGAAATACAACTTGACCGTATAAAACTGCATATATATTTTAACATAGGTTTTGGTGGCATTTTTGCATTCCTTGTATGCTGCATAATCATTCCTTAAAGGTGCTACGTGTAACGGCTGCCAAAGAAATCAATTCATACTCCACACTCCAAAGAGGATGGGGGCAATATACCTGCATAAAGTGAGTTGGCCTACCCTAGCGTTACAACTGAGAAACGGCATAATCCCTCCCCCCAGAGTGCAGCTGCAGCTAGTTCAATCAGAGACACTTGGTTCAATAGAAAGACGTGAAGATTCAAGAAACGTCAGTTGATGAAAAGGGATTTTTATCATGACGTCCTCAAGCAACTCTACTTCACTTGTAGCTCTAAATATGTCTAAATCACGTTTTTATTGTTCGTTTGAATTCAATTATTTAGATGGAGAAAATGATCTAGCTAGCTAGCTAGCATTAGCAAGCTAGTGTCAACGTAATGCTGAGCCAACATTTGTGCCAATAAATCTTGCTAATCCTGGCTCTGAACGGTTTAAACAGTAATAAATATCATATAATTAATTATATGATTACATTAATATTATTTTCATTCAGTCAAATTGTGCTGATGGGGTCCATTTTGCCCTTGTGCCAGGGAACCGCAACACTAGCACCCCTGTTAGCCAATTTAGCCTTTTAGAACTTTTATGTATTGGGGAAATTGCTACGTGTATTGTTTAATCTACTGGTTAAATCTATTGGTAACAGCTTTTAACATTGATCTCTCGTGTACTGTATCATTAGGAAGGGAAATGAAGAGAAGAAAGGGCATTCTAGCTTTTTTTCAGCCCCCAAAAAGCAAAGAGGCAGCTAAGTGAGACAGATCAGAGTGAAAGTGAGGAGCAGCATGAGGGAGAGGCACATCGAGCAAGAGTGGAGCAGTGTGAGAGAGTGGGGCGAGGGAGAGGAGCATCATGAGAGTGATGAGCATTGTATGAGAGAGGCACATTGTGAGGGAGAGTCACATTGTGAGGGAGAGTCACAGCATGAGGGAGAGGAGCATCATGAGAGTGATGAGCATTGTGAGAGAGAGGCACATTGTGAGGGAGAGTCACAGCATGAGGGAGAGGAGCATCATGAGAGTGATGAGCAGCCCTTTGCAGAAGCCCTATGCAGTGCACAACTCTGTGAGCAATGGTGCACCTGCCTGAACTGCCGGGACATGCCCGATGATATGCAAAGAAAGTGTTGTGGCCAGACTCCACAATTCTGCATCACTACCCTACCACGCTTTCGGGATTATTGCCTGAATCCAGGCCTTTTGCGTATTCATCGGGACTACAGGGAGGCTGTCACACTGCTCGGCCGTGCACGAGCAGAACCGAGAGCAGAGAGTTTAGGTACGCAACCTATAGGCATTATGTGCACTGGCGGCATGGGTCCATGGGAGCTGGAACAGGGTTGGGATCCCAAGTTGTGCTGTGTGGAAAATTAGGGACACATTCCCAGACTCTCAGGGCCAATATCGAGGCTTTGTACCTGGCATTTGAGTTGCTCATCTAACAGGATCTATTTCAGAATGTTTACATTACATTGCTTTGCACAGTGTTGAGTGTTCAGTGTTGAGTTCCTTGAACCAAATTTGTATACCATATAAAACCATATTTAGTATAAGTAGACTGAGCGTGTAGCTCGAAAACGTTCACTTGGTGAAAAAAATAATAAAAATGGAGTAGTGTGCGGACATTTGATTTGATTTTACATATTTATGCTAAAATTTCCAGGGAAACTACACAACCATGTAAACTACGAGCGAAAGACAACTGCTTACGAAAAGTTGCCAGTTTGGCGTCGGTCCTCATTTCTTTTGCGTCCATTAATTGTCTCCAGCGATGGAAAGCAACTCCAATATTGACTTTGGCTTCTCTTTCGGTCTGATCTTCTTTGAGCTTCTGTGCGCGGCTTTTTCCCTGCAGCGGGCGGTTGTGGTGGTGGTAGGGGTCTCTTACCATGAGCTTCAGCCATAGTTCTTTGCCTTCACCTGCTAGAAATGAGATTTTGTGGGATGTGCTCTTCACACGACTGACGTCAGGTTCAAGTACGCCCACAAGCCATGCGACTCATTTGTGGAGTTCGTTGTGTGGAGCCCACCGGCACCCTCCTAGGTAATGCACACTAAATGCTCAAGCTGGTATTACGACACCTATCGGGCCTGAGCTAATTTTTTGTATGCTAATTCAGGTTGACATCTCTGCAGCACTACATGTTGCCATGCTTTTGATGATACCATCACCCTTATGTCTTATGTCTTGATCCTTGTAGGTCATTTTTAGGATGTTTTGACCTCAATTCTTACACAATAAACTTTTAATGATGGATGCTTGAATAAATGATACTTCACATGCATTTCGAAAGATTAAGGACGTACTACATGCAATTGCGATGTGTTAGGAGTTGGTCTTAGCGACTTAGAAGTCCTCTGGACTACCCCTCAGCTGTCCCAGACTTAGGTGCTAATTTTAGCGCTAAATTGTTTTGTGAATTACTCTTCTCCTAAAAAGTTGAGAGTCCTAAAGTTATGACTGACTCACCCATTTTTTTTAGGAGTTTCTTCTAAATTTGCTTGTTAGGAGCTACTTTTAGCCTGAAGATTCTTTGAGAATACAGCCCCTGATTTTACCAAACATTACTTTTCAAAAAGCATCTGATTAGGGCTGCAGCTATCGAATATTTTTGGAATCGATTATTCTGTTGATTATTTATTTCCACTTAAGTTTTGTGGTTTTAAATAGCAATACTAATAGTATGTCATGAAACATGAAAGCCCTGGTAAAATGACTAAGCCATTGTTTATTTTTCCTGCCCCCCAAAAAATGTTTTATCCCAACTCACTTGACACTTTGGCCAAAGCTATTGGCTTCTAAAGTCAGTGTATGTGTCATCTGACATAGTTGGCTAATAATTAGGCCTACATTGTCTGCAACCATACACATGGCAAAATCATTACTGAAGCATAATCTTATTGTGAAACATGTAACATGAATGAAATTGAACTTTACATTTCCCCTTTGTTTTAGGTTTTCAAGTAGTAAAGAGGATTGTAGACCTATCCACTATGACAAATCAATAAGGAATAGCGTGAATGCATAGGCCTATGCAAAGATGCGGAGTTAGAGGCAGGGAGCGTGCATGTCTTTGTGTGCGCGCCATGGAGGGAGAGAGAGAACGATTTGGCGCGTTTGCTCCCCAATTCTAAATAGCCTATGTGTAATCTATAGTCGTGTTATTAGCAACAAATGATTGCTAATGGCATATCTAGCGCTAATGTTTTTTTGTTGTTGTTTTTTTTGCAAAGATGGGGAGTCAAAGGCAGGGAGCGTGCATATATGTGTGTGCATCATGTCCATGCGCAAATGGGAAGGAGGGACAGAGAGAGCGATCAGGAGTTGTTGACAATTGCTCCCCAATTCTAAATATGCTTAATCAGTAGATGTGTTATAAGCTACAAATTATTGCAAATACCGTAGCTAGCGCTAATGTTTACACTGGTTAACGATCGCAAATCGGCTAGTGGATTTATGCGCAACTGATGAAAGGCTACTTGGACAACTATGGTTTTCCGTGATCATTGCAGAAAAACGGGCATCTATCATTCTCCACATTCATAGCCTACAGGCTGTTGTCTTTACGAAACACTAAATCCAACACGATTTTAAAATCTTTGATTAATGTGTCCACCGCTGTAGGCCCAGACAGCGCGTTTACGCCTGCAAAGTTTCGTTTTCTGATATTGAAAAGCAAGCGTGTATCCAGTATGGCTCTGGCCAACTTGTACTAAAAATCTTCAATAATAACAGTCCGTGTGACACAACGAGGCCGAAGATGCCTGGTACCCAAAACGCGAGTGACATATAGCTTAGAGTTTTTTTTTTTTTAAAGATGAATTTATTGATAGGAATTTAGCGAAGCATCGAGGCAAAGATTTCGCCTCGAGGCATTTTTGTACTCGAGTTACGCGAGTAATTGTTGCAGCCCTACATCTGATGGGCAAATGGTGTCCAACTACACTCACTAATTACTAATCACAAAAGCAAAATAAAAAAAATTAATATCTGCGAAGCTTCAATGGCGTACTCAGCTCGAGGCATTAGAGAATAAGCATTTGAGAGCCCAAACTCACAACTATCAGCCCCCTCCGGAGATATCCATCTCAAATAAAACAAACTCTTTCAGCGTACTAAAACAAGGAGTAGACAACTATCTGCCCATCAGAGTACTCACTGAATACCTAAAGTGGCTTCTAAACCAACATTGGAGAGATTGTCCAGAGGTGCCGCCAAACATTTAGATTTGTTACATAAAATTTGTTCATCTATTCAATTGTCTGAATTAATTTCAGGATTGGTCAAAAAGATGACCATAGTTTATATTTTGTCTTCATTAGGCTACTGCTGACAGGCCACCAGACCTTCAATAGCAAGGAAAAGATGGTCCCTGGGAGAACACAAACAGAGGAGTGAGTCATGCCCGGTCCGCAGGTTCTCTTATCAGAGCAGGCATCTAGACATCTGGGCTTTGGCCACTCTGAGCTCTCCGTCGCTGAGCGCCAACGCCACCTCAGAGACATCAAAACAAAAAAAGAGGAACCAACTCCTGGCGACACTGACTTAAGACTAACCATGTCGTTTTTTTCAGATTCATGACCACGTTGCAGTCTTTCAACAGAGCAGTCACCTCCCCAAATTTCTAC
Source organism: Sardinella longiceps (assembly GCA_027497455.2). NCBI lineage: Eukaryota > Metazoa > Chordata > Actinopteri > Clupeiformes > Clupeidae > Sardinella > Sardinella longiceps. The sequence goes on along the minus strand of JAODXP020000030.1, from coordinate 24,995,110 downwards.
ATCTGGAAT
>JAODXP020000030.1:24981043-24991043 GCA_027497455.2 Sardinella longiceps | reverse complement strand
TCATTTGAGTAGATTTCATCTTTCCTGGAGTTCTGTTCTGTGTGTGTGACTGTCTTTGTGTTTACACACACACACACACACACACACACACACACACACACACACACACGGGTAGCCAGTGTCACCTTTGCTATGAAAATAAAGTCAGGTGATTGTATGGATGTAGATGGATATGCCTTTAATAGGCTTGGTCTTTATTTGTTCTTACTTTATGGCTTCACACACACACACACACACACACACAACACACACAACACACACACACACACAGAAGCTATCCCATGCCAAAGCATTCACATACACACCCTTGCCATCTTTCTCTCACCATAGCATCACATGCTCTCTCTCTCTCACACACACACACTCACGCACACACACATGATGTTAGGTTTTTGCTAGACGCTACCTCATACCCACCCACACACACACTTGGCAGGCAAATACTGTAGGTATGGGTGTGTGTGTGTGTGAGAGAGAGAGAAAGTGTGTGTGTGTGTGTGTGTGTGTGAGAGAGAGAGTGTGTGTGTGTGTGCACGCAAGCGCATGCTGAGGAATGCAGGTAATGTAATTATGATAGATTATGGCCCAAGTGAGAGAGAGAGAGAGAGTTACTCTGCCTGCCTGTAGGTGTGTGTGTGTGTGTGAGAGAGAGAGAGAGAGAGAGAGAGAGAGAGGAGAGAGAGAGAGAGAGAGTGTGTGAGAGAGAGAGAGTGAGAGAGAGAGAGAGGAGAGAGAGAGAGAGTGAGAGAGAGAGAGAGAGAGAGAGGGTTACTCTGCCTGCCACAGCAGAATCAATGGCCACTGAGTTATTTCACAAAGCCAAACACATTCATCAAACTACTAGGCTCACACACACACACACACACCACTAATTTACAGGGAGATGCATTCCCTAAGCACGCGTGCACACACACACACACACACATTAATTCCTAAGCTGCTAATGCGTTGCCCAGAGGTCTGAAACGAGCAGGCTGGTAAATGATGATGTTTATGCAGAAGCAAGACCAGTGACATAAACGACAAACTAATATAATCACATCGATAATAAATATCTTGAGGGGCCTCCTGTGGTCTGGAAAGGCTAGGCTATGTGACAAAAACGACAAACTCATACAGCCTAATCATATCGATAAATACCCTCAGGGTCTCCTGTGCTCTAGCTAGTCTATGCAATGTGACATAAATGACAAACTAATATAATCACATCGATAAATGGCTTCAGGGTCTCCTGTACTCTAGATAGGCTAGGCTATGCGACATTAACGTCAAACTCATGTAGCCTAATCATATCAATAAATATCTTCAGGGTCTCCAGTGCACAAGATAGGCTTGGCTAGCCTATGTGGCAAACATAGCAAACTAATATAATCATATCATTAAATAGCTTCAGGGCTTCCTGTGTTCTAGCTTGGCTATGCGACAAGCTAATAATATTGATAAATACCCTCAGGGTCTCTAGCCTGGCTTACACGACCACGTTCAGAAATGAACTGTGGTCTGGCAAAGCTAGCATTGCCCGAGAATTCCGGGCGGGATTGATTTATACGTCTATCAAATGCTATCAACCTTCTATCCGTGTAAAGGGGCCTTCACATGACCACCGTTGAAAAGCTCAGCTCGTCCTTAACGCAACGCTTGATCCAAAATGTTAATTCTGCATATACCAGAGGCTAGGAGAGCTGTAATGAGATGGCCTGCTAGTTTATTTATGCTAAAAACACTACTTCAACGCTGAAAGGTCAGCGTCAAAGGGTCGAAGTTCAACCATGTTGAACTTTGAGCACCGTGTTAAAAACGCCGACCACAACGCGACGCTTAGACCCAAGTGGCAGCTTTTGACGCTTCTTCATAGAGAAATCGTTGCCCAACGCGCGTCACAAGCTTTTTGAAGCTGTTCATGTGTAGGCACCTTAATAAAACAGAGCTGATCAGTCATCGTAAGCTCGTCTCCTTCAGCCTGCTCGTTTCTCATTGGGTCCTGTTTTTTCTGGGCTCCAGAGTTGAGGAAATTGCCTCCTTGGCCGTACTGACAAAATCACTGGTGTTGGGCGACTAGCTCCCATTCATTTTTAATGACAGTAGGCAACGGATGATTAGTAGAGGCAACTGAGCAACAGATTGCCTGGGGGGGAAATAGAAATGCAGGCTATTTTTCTGCAAAAGTTGGGCGATTTAACATAAACGCCAATCAGAGTGAAAGCATGCGTGATGGCTAGCCTGGGAGTTCCAATGCTCCTTTACGCGCTTATTTCATTTCACTCTGCAAAGCAGCATGGTGACCATGGCCGATTTTCTCGCCTGCTTTCGGTATCCAATCACAGAACAAAAAGGGACTCATACGGCCCTCAATTGCATTTTACGCCACGTGGTGGCTCTGGTATTGGCTCTAAACTATGTACAGACGCTTTGATAGACATTCGTAGCGCCCAATAAACAGCTCTGGACAATCATAAACGATGCTTTCGCTACGAGAAATACAATAGGTAGGTCCCCAGACTAAATATCACTTGTGATTTTAGTTTGGCATTCACCAGGCTAATGATAACACACATTATAGTACAAATTACGTCCTGTCGAGTCGTTTACCTGACTTCCTCCAACAGTCCGCACTGTCTTTCTCGAGTCTTCATTGGCGTTTCTCAAGCCACGTGACGCAAATACTATTTTTTGATTGGTATGCAGTACGTGTGGTCCTGATAGCGCTTGTCTACTAAAGTTATGAAACATAAAGCTGTTTTTCTCCAATATATGATCTTGTTGAGCCTGCCAACAAGCGGAAATGAGTTAAGAGGAAAATATGAAAAATCAACTACTCTTCCCCAGTTTTGTCCAAAGTCAAAAAGTAAAGTAGATAGCAGCCAGATAGCCACTAACTATGAGCCCTCATCTCACATTGAGCTACCGTGCGTGCATACTACACACTCGGAACCGCAGAGAACACGCCTCAGATTCCACAACCACTCGGACCCGCAGAGAACACACCTCAGATTCACTAACCACTTTATATGATGTAATGCACTTATGCAGACCAGAATTATTCACATATTCATGTTCCCATTGTGACGTATAATATCAGTGTGTGTGTCTGTCTGTCTGTCTGTCTGTATGTGTGCTAGAAGTTGTTGTACGATCATTTGTCAAAAATTGAAACAAATCCGTGTTGCCTAGGCAGAGATATCATGGATAACAGCAAGCCGGCCAATGCAGCCAACAAGCTAATTCCAAGTTTCTAAGTTTCAAAACTAATCACGACTCTCTGAGTCTGAAGTTGCAACAAACTACTTTTTACCTCCTGTGCAACATAGCCACGAGAGTTATGATCAAAACAATATGCATGGTTCAGTAGTGGTATAAGAAGTCTGTATCTCTGGTGATTTGCACTAGAATTTGCCCGGCTCGCTATTAACCGTGATATCTTGACCTAGGCAACACTGTTTTTTTTTTTTTTTTTTTTTTAATAAACTGAAAGTATTTAGTGACTTCTAGTAATATAGTGAACGCTGTACGTACTGGCTTTCCCCTTTAAAAGACAATATTAGTGTTCTTCAAATTCGAGAATGCTTCCCAGCTAGCACACTCGCCTTGGAAGTTGCACACTTCAAAAACGAGGTTCTATCAGTGCATCCTTGAAAAATCTATGAACAAAGGCCTCTGTCCTCGCTAGAATTTAAAAGGATACTTGACTTTGGAACAGCACTTGGTGATTGACGAAGAATGCTCGAAAAAGCAGCCTTCCAAGCATGCTTTCTCGACTTTTCCAGTAAAATCTTTTATTTAAAGACTGTTTTACACTAGCCAAAATTATTACATGTTTTTTTTTTTTTTTTTTCCATTTTATTCAAAGTTCTTTTAAGGCAAGTCACGTCACTCGGCCCAGACCCTCCAAAATGAATGGGGAAATATCCATAAGTACAGATTGGCTGGTTGTATGGACTAAAAAAGCATATGGTGTGAATCCTCGTTTAAATCTGAGTTGAACAGTGCCAAAATCTACCAGACAGACGTTAAAACAAAGCTAAAAAGACGTTATTTAAAATGGCAATTTGCTTACTGCGCTGACAATCGCGGCATGGCTATCACCATAGTGACGGAGGTAGTAAACAAAAAAGCTAACCATCAGTCATACAGCGTTCAGCAACGTGATTGGCTATTTCCACCGTAAGGCAGGACTTCCAGTTTCTCTACTCCGCCATCTTTGCGTTACGAACGGCCGTAGTGCATTTCAACGTGAGGACTTCTGAAGTGATTTGTCTCCTCTTATATAAGTGTCTCTATTTTAACCTTGTTTTCTTGTTGAGAATTTTTCTGGTTTTATGTTATATTTACTTGTTCTAGAGAAGTATTCCACCAAATACAAAAGGTGAGGTAACCCTGATCAACAAAGTAACAGCTGGTGCAGTGGGCTGTGTGAAACGTTCAAAATGCTTACTGTGCATTCCGACCGAGACCGATTCAGGCGACATGGGCGACGGAAGTAATTGACTTTGTATGGAGATGGGCGATTTCGGCGACAAAAGTGGCAGGTGACTTGGGCGATAACATTAAGTTAAACTTCGGTTAACTTTATGTAATGAGCTACGATGCGGTTGGGCGATTACCAATCAGAATGTCGATTAACTGGTGAGATGCCTGTAGAGAAGCAGGATTGAATGCTAACATCATGGGCAAATTTGCCGTTTTGGTTGCTGTGTTCAAGCGATGTTACTTCGGAGTCTTCGGCGACTCCTGGCAATTTATCACTTCCGGTCTGAACATTCAGTTAGAGTAATTATTATGGACAACTACGAAAGCCGTATACTCACCTGGTATGATCCGCGTTTCATGTATTTGCAGCAGATGCGCTCCTATGTGTCTAGTGTGTTGTTGATGTATCTCTGGAAACGTCAGAGGGAGATCCGTAGCCTATAGGCTACTATAGGTATTGATTTGATTTCCCAGGCATTTATCTACATGCCTTTATTATTGCCAAAATGGCTTATATCATTACGTGATTAAACACATAACATTTAGATAATTATGCTGCAAGGCAGCCATTACAACAATGAGGCTACGTGTTCCTGTTAAAACATTAACAGCCTAGTTTTGATTTACAACTAGAAATTTTTGCCACAGACAAAGTATAGAGTAAATCAGCATAATTTATTTATGCATCAACATAAGGGAGACGCTGTGCTGAAGTTGGGGGGCTACAGACAGAAAGCGCCCCTCTCTGAAACACGCCGGCACAGGCATGCAGGCCTTCGGCCAGCCCTGCCGTTCCTCACATCCTCAAGGCCAGTGAGTCATCAACCGAGAGTACTACTGCTGTAAGACCACAGGTACAGTACGTCGTGCAGAGTGGCTGTGAGGATAAACGGTAATCTGATGAAGTTTCTCATCATGATCAACGCCTGTAAAATTGCCTCAATCAGAGGGTAGGATGTGTACATCATGCAGAGAGGCTGAGGAGATGATCATGATCAACGCCTGCAAGATGGCCTCGATGATCAGATGCTGGTCCACGTGTAGTCATTTCCTGTAGCTCATCCCGGAGCACTATATCCAGAGAGCACAGAGAAAGGAGAAGCGCTCTTGTATCTCCATAGCAGCAGGCTGCACAGATATCAGTAGGCCTACCACTATTACTGTACATGTACTGAGTTTCCATTTTGTTTTATTTTTCTGTTCTTTTCTCTCAGTTGTGGTGCAGACCCATTCCCCGTAATGTAGGCTCTGAGCTGCCACACAAAAAGGGACAAAAGTCAGTCACACTACAACTATTTACAAATATTTACAAATACAGAGCCCTATCTATGCCCCTGCGGAGGTTCGAATTGAAAACGTCATGCCCTGAGTCTGATAGATGGACTCCATCACGAATGAACATCCCCGACGAATCGTGTCTAATTTCTGGGTGCTGAATCTCTCTAGTCCCCATAAATGTGGACATGACGTTATTAACCCATACTCGTGCATGGTTAATTTTGGAGGCTGGCCCATACCTCCATGCATGCCTCTGGTTGATGCACGAGAATACTAACTTTAAAGTGGGGTAACACTCGTGCAACTTCTGCAAATAACTTTGCATCTGATTAACTAATACAAAATTTTTTGCGAGTCCCAAGTCATTCCCTCCGACATGAATGACCAGCACATCTGGGGGAGGATTGGAGTGCAGCAGGGTATCCATATATCTACAGTGGGGAGAACAAGTATTTGATACACTGCTGATTTGTCAGGTTTTCCCACTTGCAAAGTATGTAGAAGTCTGTAATTTCTATCATGGATACTCTACAACCATGAGTGATGGAATGTAAAACAAAAATCCAGAAAATCACATTGCATGATTTTTAAATTATTATTTTCCATTTTATTGCAAGAAATAAGTATTTGATACATCAGAAAAACAGAGGTTAATGAACGATTTGTGTGGGTAAACTGTGTGTCTGTGTGTGTGAGGACTAGAGAGAGAGAACACACACACACACACTAAGACACATATACGTATCCAAATTACACACAGGACATAAATATAGAGGTCCAAGCCCAAACCTGCTTTGAGATTGACTCACACACACACACACACACACACACACACACACACACACTACTGAGAGCTTGCGAGAGATACGAGAAAGCTTCCCCTGAATCACAGGTGTGATTAGAGTCGAGAGGCTTAATTGAAATTCTGTCACAGATCACAGGATTAAGAGGAGACAATCCAGTGGATTAGAGACGACAGTAGATTAAACGGCAGTGAGGTCAGAGCAGGGATTAGGAATACACTCTGAGGGCTGCAGGCAGCAGTAGACTGGGGTAAGATTGGCCTAACATTGGCCTGGACTGCAGGCAGCAGTGAAGCGGGTTAAGATTGGCCTAACATTGGCCTGGACTGCAGGCAGCAGTGAAGCGGGGTAAGATTGGCCTATCATTGGCCTGGACTGCAGGCAGCAGTGAAGCGGGTTAAGATTGGCCTAGACTGGCTCAAAATCCTTGTTCTGATCCTAGTTAACAATAATTTATGCTATACACAATCTGTGTTAACCAGGTTAGCACTCAGCTACGCTTTACACTACCTGCGCTAACCTAGTTAACACTCAGCTACGCTATACATTAATAATGTAATTCTAAATGTAATTCTAGTTAGCACTAAAAATATGCTATTTGCAGCAACCTAATTACTAATTAGCACTGAATTATGCTATACACTACCTGCGTTAGCCAAGTTAACATTAAGCCTTGTCCCATTTCTACCACTTCCCCTCAATTTTAACCCTAACACTCGGTTTTGCAGTGTTCACGTGTAAGTGTAGTGTGTCCCCAACTAGTGGCTTTCAGCCCTCCAAATAGCCCCTTCAAACGGAGGGAGGTTGGGTGCAGACTTCGAACGAAGTGAAGTTGAAGTGAAGATGAAATTACCCACGATTCTTTGCAAACTCAACTTTGCAAATCAACTAAACAAAAACATTGCTTGTCGGTACCTGATCTGTGTCCGAATGCATGAGCTGTGTCCCCGTTCTCTCAGCTCTGGATAAGAACTTCAAAAATATAGCTACTATTGCAATTAAGCATGTATATATTTTTTGATGTCGGAATATCTTAGTTTGGTGTTAATTCAGCTGAATTACGCACTGCTGTGTTAAAACATGACTAAAAAGAAGATATTTTTCAAGGTAAACCACAAACAAACAGCTGTGTTTATCTTGAAGAACATCAGTATGCTGGATCTCTAGTTTCAAGGTCCCTCAGGTTAAAGAACCCTGTCTGCTGTTCTAAATACTGCTTCAGTATGCAGAACCCTGTCTTCTCTTCTAAGTTTCTGTATGCAGAACCCAGACTGCTGTTCTAAACTGCTTCCATATGCAGAACCCTGTCTGCTGTTCTCTAGACTGTTTCAGTATGCAGAACCCTGTCTGCTGTTCTAAATACTGCCTCTGTATGGAGAACCCTGTCTGCTATTCTAAGCTCCAGTATGCAGAACCCTATCTGCTGTTCTCTAGACTGTTTCAGTATGCAGAACCCTGTGCTGCATGTTCGTCTAAAGCTTCAGTATGCAGAACCCTGTGCTGTTCTAAACTGTTTCAGTATGCAGAACCCTGTCTACTGTTCTAAATACTGACTCTGTATGGAGAACCTTGTATGCTGTTCTAAGCTGATTCCATATGCAGAACCCTGTCTGCTGTTCTAAACTGTTTCAGTATGCAGAACCCTATCTGCTGTTCTAAATATTTAGTATGCAGGAACCGTCTAGGGGAGTTCAGAAGCTGGATCTCAGACTTCAGTCTGTTCAGTGTGCACGGAACATGACAGTGTGTGTGTCTTACAGGATTAAGAGGCGGGGACGTGTGTGTGTGTGTGTGTGTGCAGGGGTGTGTGTGTGTGTGTGTGCGGGTGTGTGTGTGTGTGTGTGCAGGGGTGTGTGAAGGTTGTTGGTGTTTAATCGACGCTGCTTGTGTGTGAGAGTGCTATGGCATTCACCCCCAACAGCAGCCACTCTCAGGAGACATCATGGCCTGTCAATCACACTCCACACACACACACACACACACACACACACACACACACACACACACACAGAGAGAGAGAGAGAGAACAGGGGGGGAACAGAGGGAGAAAAGAGGGGAAAACAACAGAGCAGAGGGACAGAGAGGCGGGGTAGAGAGAGAGAGGAAGGGGATAGACGGGGAGAGAGAGAGAGAAGGGGTAGCGGGGGAAAGAGAAGAGAGAGAGAGAAAAGGGGTAGTGGGGGAAAGAGAAGAGAGGGAGAGAGAGAGAGAAAGGGGGTAGACGGGGGAGAGAGAGAGAGAAGGGGTAGTGGGGGAAAGAGAAGAGAGGGAGAGAGAGAGAGAAAGGGGGTAGACGGGGTGGAGAGAGGGAATTGAGAGAGTGGTAATGTGTAGGGTAATGGTATGAGGAGAGAGAGAGAGAGTGGTAATGAGTGGGGTAAGGAAATAAGAGAGAAAGAGATCTAATGAGAGAGAGAGAGAGTGGTAATGAGGTAATAGAGAGAGAGAGAGAGGTAAGGTAATGGAGAGAGAGAAAGAGAGAGAGTGGTAAGGTAATAGAGAGAGAGAGAGGTAAGGTAATGGAGAGAGAGAAAGAGAGAGAGTGGTAAGTGGTAATGGAGAGAAAGAGAGAGAGAGAGTGGTAATGAGGAGAGAGAGAGAGAGTGGTAAATGAAAGAGTGGTAACTGGTAATGGAGAAAGAGAGAGAGAGTGGTAATGAGAAGAGTGGTAACTGGTAATGGAGAAAGAGAGAGAGTGGTAAATGAAAGAGTGGTAACTGGTAATGGAGAAAGAGAGAGAGAGTGGTAATGAGAAGAGTGGTAACTGGTAATGGAGAAAGAGAGAGAGTGGTAAATGAAAGAGTGGTAAGTGGTAATGGCTTGAGTAGCCTTGAAGAGCAGCAAACAGCCTCAAAGCCCCACAGGTCCCAGGGGAGGCGGGGCAGGGGGCGGAGCCATACAGTACGGCGGCCCCGAGGGACACACCTCACTAAGAGACACACTCACACACTCTCAGCCTTCAAAGAGGAGCAGCCTGTAAAATAATCATGCCAGTACAGAGCTCAATCATTCAACGCTACATGCATATTTCAGTCCCGCCACACACACACACACACACACACACTGCACAAGGAGTGCCTGAGAGAGAGAGAAAGAGGAGGTGGGTGAGGAAGGCACACACTCGCTGTGTGCTCCCTTTGAACAGAGCATAGAGGAGGAGGAGGCGCACACACACACACACACACACACACACACACACACACTCCCTTTGAACAGAGTATAGAGGAGGAGGAGGCACACACACACACACACAGTAAGACACTGAACTTGAAGGAGGAGATGGAGAGAGAAAATGAAGATAAAAAGAAAGAAAAGAAGACAGATTTAAGAAAGACTTGAGAGGCTAAAGTGCAGGAGGAGGAGAGAGAGAGAGAGAAAGGGAGAGAAAGAATAGGGGAGGAGAGAGAGAGCAGTGATAGTTGTAGAGAAGTGAAGGGAAAGGGAGGATAGAA
>JAODXP020000030.1:24948543-24973543 GCA_027497455.2 Sardinella longiceps | reverse complement strand
TGGTCTGCATCTTTATTGCAAGGATAAAGTTGAATGTCCACACATTTGCTCCTGTCTTGAAGTCTGATGAAGAGCATGTAGCTTGAAAACGTTCACTTGGTGAAAAAATAAATAAAAAAGCAAAACGGGAGCAAGTGTGTGGACATTCAACTATATCCTTATAGTGCTTTGACCTTTGTGTCCTGCACCTGCGCCTTGGATGTGTGACATGCTGGGCAATGCCATCGCCAGTGTCTGAAAAACAACTTTGTCTTCTTCACGTAGAAAGGCCGGCCAAGGGCGTAAACACATGTATGAGGGCGACGAGTCATAAGCAATCTGACTTATGAAACTGGTTGGTCCTAGACAACCCGGGTGCAATCAGAAGGTAAGCTTTGGCTCCGCATCTACCCGTTATATCCCAGGAGTAGTACCAGACATCCCATGTCACCCGGAACGTCCGTGAGTCTACCGGATTTTTCTAGTGGCTCACGGACATCCGCGAGTGATGTTAAGACACCTCCCTGAAATGAGTTTCTGTAGGTTGGGATGTCTGTAGTACTTTAGTACATGAGGCCCCTGATGATCGTTATTAATCTACTTGCTTAGCTGATAATGGGGTTGGCTAAATATTTGAATATTGCCTAACGGGTCGCAGTTCTCATGTCTTCCTTTCAAACATCAGATTTTAAAGTGTGGCAAGTGCTAACAGAACGCTGGGATGTTTGGGGTTAGAGGAGCCTCACCTGACTTAACAGTTTTCTCATTTTAAGAAGGATTTTTCCGGAGTGAATTAACACATTGCCCTGTCGTTTCACAAGTTCTTTCGATAGCTATGAGAATAACAGAATAAACCAAGATGGCAGCTAAAGGTTATCAGATGCGGGCATATAAAAATAAAACTTAATCCATTCGAAATGCCCGCATCTGTTAGCATTGGTTGCCATTTCGGTCTGCGTTGCATGAAATTAGTTCATTCTCGTAGGATTGACAGCTGTAACGGGTGCGAGGGGGAGGTAAAAGTCTGTGTGGGAAATTAAAATGTGGTGTTTGTAATCAGGGGCGTATCAAGCTTTCCAAAAGTGGGGGGTTCTAAGATGGGGAAGTAAAATAGCCACTGAAATTATCACAGCCAAAATTATAATCAGGCCTATAGTCTCGCGACCAATTGGAATTTCTGTTTTATAATAGGCCTACTAGAGTTGCCATCACATGTAGTAGTCACAAGTAGTATTGGAAAATTTTCTCGGTGATTAGCCTAAAATGTATTAGATGTAGGTTTATTATTACAAATGCTGGTCTGTTGGATGAGGAATTGGGCCTTATGAACATCACATTACTAATGTCACAGAACAGGTCAACCAAGCAGTTGTGAATCAAAGGTGTTATAATATTTGATAAGTGGGGTAGACAGACACATAGGGGGGTCTGGGGTCCCCCCCCAGGAAGATTTTGGAATAGTTAGATGCTATTTCCTGCATTCTGGTGCATTTTAACAGGTTATTAGATATTTTTTTTAATTAACTGAATGATGTAATCCTGTCCCTACCCCAAACCCAAATTCTGAGCCAAAAACTAAACTGGTATTTGGTTGATCCAGGGACACTGAGATTCAGCACTGTCATCTATGATTTTTAGAAGTTTCATGGAAAGTATGGAGCAATAGGCCTACGGGGGATGGCCTACATGGAGGAATTTGTTTCACCAATTGAGCGTAGGGTGTCTTAATTCAAGTCTAGCCTACAATCTTTTATTTTTCTTCTGAAAGCCCATGGATCTGGAGGCCTCTGTTCACTCTCACGCACTTTGTTAACTTTGAAATACGTGGCTCCTGTTATCACTGATCACCCCGTCTGCAACGTCCCTGGGTACAGTAACCTATCTTATCAGAGCAATGGTGACATTATTAGCGCCCACTGAATTAAATTCAATAATTTAGAATTTAGATGGGCATCTTGTCCCAGATTACCCTCTCTCTAATGACTGCATAGAGTTGTTCATGTAAGTGATAGGGTGGCTGAACAGCTTGGATTATGACATTTACAGTGAGTGTAGAGCATTTCCGACCATTGTTTCTCTCTCTCTGTTTAAAATATAATTTTAATTTCATATAGGTGGGGGGGATGGATTGATAAAAATGCAAAAGTGGGGATGTCGTATCCCCCCCGTTTGAAACGCCCCTGTTTGTAATGTGTGCTTGTGATGACGATAGATGTCAATTTCGCTGGTAACATATCGATCAGTAACTCCTGTGTGAGTGTAACCTTGCTTGTTATATAGACAAATTTGTGAATGAACATGATGTCATGTAGGAGGAACATTTAAAAGACGTGAGACCAAGATGGCAGGGCCAACACACACACAGAGAGAGACATACAAACACCGGCAGAGACACACACAGGCAGAGCTGGGTGTAAATGCCATTACGGCCGATTCACACACAAACCTGTGCGTGAGCTGTGCGTGAGCGGCGCGTAAGCGGTGCGGGCGCGGTTTTGGGGCGATTTCATTTAGAATACATGTTAACAGGTTAGGTCATTCAGACTGCACGCGTGTTCTGCGCGGCTCCTGTCCGGTTTCTGAGCGGTGAACTGCGCAGCTCCCGCGCTGCTTTTTTGAAATAGAAACAAGTTCTATTTTTCCAAGCGTTTTCAGCGCGGTAAGCGGGACTTGCGCGGTGTCCATAGATTTTGAATGCAGAGCTCGGGCAGCCGCTTCGTGCAGAACACCACAGAGACAATTTCTGGTGTGAATGCCCAAGCCCACAGGCACCGCTCACGGACCGCACCGCGAACGCGCAGTTTGTGTGTGATTCGGGCCTTAGACAATGGCCTATGTGTGCACGCGCAAACACACACACACACACTGAGGTAGCCACACTATGGAGGTATTAATAAACCTGGAGAAACATACTAAGTCCCGCCCCCAATGTGGAATGCTAGGCTAGTGAATTCATCCAAAATTGAACAAAATTTTCAGTTGTTAAGATGGCGTTTCATGGAACTCACTTCCAACTCCATTTCATTAGGCCAATGAGGGCCCATGTTACTAATGGAGATGAGCTACAGATGGCAAGTCTGGGCATGCCCACAAAAGTTTGTGCACAAGGAGCTCGTTCACATGAACTGAAAGTGTAGCATTAACCAATCAGCATATGTCAAATGGCGTCGGATATGATGTAATTTCTGGAAAATGGCGACGAGGAAGTGCAATGCTAATTGGCAAAGCTAACCGGCCAAATCCTGACCCCCTGAGCCACACACACACTGAGCCAATAAGAATGCACCAAGCCTCTGTCAAACAGGAAATGGGCTCATATCTTGCCGACAGTTTGTCGTATCAAGACAAAACAAACTGTTTTGGCTCACATATTGTAGTGTGTTTGGCACTTTAATTTTAGACTTGGCATGAGGATGTGTGGCCTCGTCTCTGAAGTTGCCTCAATCATTTCATGTTGTCAAGCTCGTTGTGGCGGGTTTGAGCAAGCACACTCCAGCAGTTTCTCCAAGGAAATGCAATCTAGTTACACTTGTTCACCCACAGGAGCACTGCTAGGAATTTTGGGCCCTGTGACAGAAAATTATTTAGATTTTGATATTTTGATATAATATTTTGTTATAATAAATAAATATATATATATATATATTTTGTTAATTAATTTTAATGCTAAACATTTCCCTGGACCTCCGTAATCGCCAGGCCCTTGACGCAACGATTGGTTGTTAGTGAAAGAGCTGGAGGGTAGTTGTCAACTTTTGTTTAAATTGGATGACTATAAACAAAGAAGTAGTGGTGTCAGTTTTGCATGGGTATCACAAACATGGGGTTACTTTTGCAACATTTGCATAGGTGTCACAAAAACATAACATTGTTTGTGTGTGCGTGCGTGTGCTGCCTTTTTGCCAGTAGACTTTCCACACTCAGATACTCACAGAAAAATAGCCTTCACAATGCAGAAAATAAAATTAAGTTAACCAGACCTATTGAAGTTACTGAAGTGTGAAGATAATTATTCATCATTACCCATAAATCAACACCATATTTTCATTCAAAACAAATCTTTCATTGTTGCACTGTATTGGATATTATACAACAGTTTGGTCCATTCAAACTATTTATGAGTTTCTAATGGGATGAGGGGCATTCCATGTCTCAGTGGAGATGCATGTGAGAAACTTCCCTGAAGGCTTTACAGGTGGCATACAGTATTTATTTATTTTCCCTGAAACGTAAAACATGATGGGAGCGTGTCTATGTTCCCACAGCTCTATATTCTCCCATTTCTAAGAGTTTTTTTTTATTCTTTCTTTCTTCAAAGTCAGGTACTATAGTCCCACATTTCTACCCCTGCCTGGTAGACCCCCTATGTAAGTTCAAGTAAGATTCAACCTTTGGTATTATTTTTCAACGGTGCCTTCCAGGTAGTGGGGTTTAGGGTAAGGGTTAAGGTTCTTTTATGCTGTGCTGCCTATCATATTCACAATGAGAACAACCTCATGCATCCACATTCCACAACGATTTTTTAAATCGACCTCAGCAATCATTTTTTGGAATCATTTTCAGTTTCAGAATCCTCCATTCTAATGTGACCGGAAGCAGGCCCGGCGCCAGCAGTAATCGACTGAGGGGGCGATTGCATTGCGGAGAGGGGGTGGCCAAAAAAAAAAAAAAAAAAAAAAAGGGAAGGACACGAAGATAAAACACAACACCATAGGATAGTCTGAACTACTTGTAAAAATTTGAGAATGCAGGTAAATGAATACCTTATGTGTCAATGTCCCAAGAAGGCGATTCTGCTCAGGCCGTCTCCTGTCTGATCATGTTGTGGTGTGCGCATAGCCTATGGAGCGTCTTGAGTAGGCTACAGTAAATAGGTTTTGTGGAGTAGGCCTAGTCTAACCGTATGCTTGCTTTATGTTTTGAACGCATTGAGAAGCATGCACTCACCAAACAAGTTGGCAAAAAAGTAGGCTCTCTCACCACTTGTATTATTATTAATTTCGGTGGCAAGTATACTTTCATTTTTCCATTAAATCCTCAGTAAAGGTTATATCGTGTACAGCATATTCGGAAAGCCTATTTATAGCTATATCTAAGGAGGTTATAGTCTATTGAAGACAGCACAAATTCCGAATGTTGCCAATCAACAATCAATAGAAATAAGTTTCATCCAAATCCGTGCACCACATTTCGATAGTTAAAAGTCTGCAATTATAGGAATAGACTAATTCACATCTGCAGAGTGAAGAAAATATCTTACCTGCAGCATGAAGTCAAACTTTTTTGCCTTATTGATCTAATTGGAATATTGACCTAAGCGCACGTAAACCCACAAATGCGCTCCAGACTTCACCCAAGGAGAAATAGGAAAGTTAACGCATGCCTTAAACAAGACATTTTGCGTTGCATCTTATACTCAGTAATTGCCAATTTTTAAAGAAGCTAACAGTCAGTAAAATGCAGTAAATCGTGAGTCTTTTGCGCAATCTGCACAACGTCAGTAGTCATCCCTTCAATAGGCAACAATCACGTGGTTATGGATTTGGAAATTTAGACAAATGTCAGAGAACTGTCAGGTTATTATGGAGGCCTGACAATTACCAAGGTGTGGTAACTTGGCTAAAAGAATCACAAACAAGGATTTGCCGAGATGGTAACTTAAAAAAAATATATATTTATATATATATATCTACGCAGTTCTAGGAACATGCATGGGGCAGGCACGCTTCCTAACCTATCAGGCACATTTTCTGGGAAGAAGTTCTAGTGCTTATTTTACTTTCCATGGCCATACATTGGTACCCATTGGTCATAACAAGTAATGCACAGAATTACTTTTGCATCGCAACACAAGGTGTAGTGTAAATTGATTTACACTAGGCTAAATAAGTTAAGGGGGCAGGGTAGTCCCCGCGAGGGGGCAACGCCCCCTTTCGCCCCCTCCCCCCTGCCGCCGGGCCTGCCGGAAGGGCTAACTGGATAAATATTACCTGTGTTGGTGTGAACATGCCCTTATCGGAACATATTGCTGTGGGAAAATAGGGTCTAATTTTTAGAAAAAATTGTAATGTGAGAGGATGAGACTGTGGGAACATAGGGCCCAATTTCCAAAATTTCCTAAGAAATCAGGGAACATAGGGCTGTGGGAACATAGTAGCCTGGCGATGCCATCCTACGTACCTCCGCTAAGGATTTTTATCTCTGCACGTAGTCTGGAATAAACCACCCTTCCCGCCTTTCTCTCGGTTACTCTACGGTTTAGCCAATCAGCAGTTTAGAGCGATGTCTCAAAATTTTGTAGTCCTACAGGATAGGGACGCGTTTGTTATTCTCTCCCCCGCTTTAGAATTACATTCACAAAATTGGTACATGACATTAGCATACATGTTCTTGAGGATTTATTGCCACTACGATGTCAAAATAGGTCAGAACTTGCGATAATACTGTTACTGCTGAAAGCGAAAGTTGTAGGCGTGAGAGCCAGGCGAGGGAATACGTCATATCCATGCGGAAACCTATTTCAATTGCGTTGGGCCAGACTGTATGACATAGTCAACAGTCGCTTTCGCCCAGGCTAGGAACATAGGGCCTGATTTCCAAAAATTCTGTGAAAAATAAAAATTCGAAACAAATGTGGGAACATAGAGCTGACCCCAACATGCCAACTCAAGAAAGATGACAAAAGGGGAGGTATGATGGAACTTATGTAGTGCAAGTCATTAGATAAATGACAAGGTTGTGCAAATGATTCTAAAGGAAAATCTGGCACAAAGTTTCATCTACATGGATGTACAAAGTATTTAGAAAAACTTGCAATACAAAAAAAGTATTGTCTCAAATAATTAATGCAATGCGACCAGGTTGCAATTAATGCAATGAGATCAGGTTGAAAATATCAGCCTATGGGGGGCATATACTGTAATGGGCATAAAGTGGGTGATAACACACACAAAGCTACAATGCTCTCAATTATTTCTATTTTTATATTACTATTTCAATCTTTACACGTCAAATTTCACCATTCACACTTGTTTTGTAAATTTTTTGAAAGGCTATTTCAGACGTGTCACGTCCATAACAAAAATATGTCACTTCCATAACGCCGGATCAACTTATTTTATATACATTTAAATAAAGTTGTTTTCTGAGTTCATGCAGATGTCCTGAGTATATAAATAATACTTCATAGGAAAACTGTAATCTCCCATGAAAGCTTGTCACGTCCATAATGCAAATTGGCTGTTTTTGTTATTGTTATGATGTAAATCAAATGCTTGCGTATTCAGTCATGGAGCCAATAGTCTCCTGGGCAACAGAAGATTCTATACTGAGATTATACAGATGAAGTTTTCCTCTGGGCTGTTGCAAACAGTGGAAGAGACACACCAAACAAGCCATAAAGAAGACATTTTCAGCCATCACATGTTCCTATTCCTGAGGGTACTGAAGGTGGCATATCACTCTAAGCGGGTTTCAAAGAGGCATTCACAAGAAGAGAATAACTTTCAACAGGTGAGTTCACAAGACTTTTTCATCTTGAAAATAAAATGTTGTTTAACTGAATGCATTGCACTGCTAATAAAAATGCATATAAATGCATATACATGTAGATGAAGGAATGTGTATGAAACTCAACTATGGAACTTGACTTTTCCAGAAACAAAGAGCACAAATTTAATCTGAAATGGACGAACCTCACAACCAGACATACACATATACACCCAGTATACATGGCAACAGTACCGATTCCAACCAAGATTCGGGCAGCTACCTACATGTATATGTCTTTGACTATATATTTCAATCTCTCATATTCTTTTCATTTCTTGGATTATGCTTCACAGTGTTTGGATTATACTTTGTGGTCAAAAGCAAAACTGATCGTTTTGTTCCTGTGTATGTTGTAAACATTTTCATTTGTGATCTGATTCAAACTTCTTCCGTGCTGATATTCGAATCTGTTTATATCCATTATAATCAGTTAACTATCCATTCTATTCAACTAGATTATGTCTTGACTGCCATGGATATCATTTATTTCATTAGTTTGGGAGTTAATATTTCATTTATGGTGTGTATATCTGCAGAGAGATATTTATTGATTGCTCATCCAATTTGGTATAACATGAACACAAACACAATAAGAAAAGTCTTTGTGTCTGTCACCATTTGGGACATAAGTACTGTCCTCACATCTGTCTTGTACAATATTAGGTGGAATTATCAAGAATCAATAGGCCTAGCAGTGTTTGGACTGTTGTTTTTTATCCTGCCATATCCCTTGGTGATTGTGTTTTTTGTGGGGACATGGAGGGGCCTTTCTAGCAATACAACAATCCCTCCACCTGGCCAGAGACGAATTATGGGAACACTGGCTCTTGTTCTTTTTATTTACACGGTTTCATTCCTACCATTTATGGTTTCAATATATTTTTCGATATTTACGGAAATGTATTCGGCCACCTGGTATCTTTCTCGCAACGCTGCTGAAATTTTCATGAAACTGAACCCCCTATTTGACTTTCTGCTTTATTTAGTAATGCGGAAGGATGCTAAAGATATCTTGAGTGCTCTGTGCTTCTGTTGCCGTAAGAGGAATGCACAAAACAGTGCTACAGATACTATGAGGGAAGATCAAGTCTAGGTGTAGTAAAAATAGGGACAAATTCCCTCTTTAGCACAGGAATGAAACAGAGAGGACAGTATGATGTGGACAAAATGAACATCCATAATATGAGAAACATATCATCCACAAAAGGAAAGTACAGCAGTCAATTCAGTGTACATAATAAGCTGTGTGTATAATGAATAAACTTCTGTTTTATCTATGGGATAGAGGGTATTCTGTTTTCCATGGGAGAAATGCTAAACATACAGATATTATAGTGCATAGCAGAAACGTAGTGAAAGTAAACTATTCTTAATGTTGTCAGACATTTTTATTTTTCCTTGGTCTTCAAACAAAGTTTAACTGTCATGTTATTTGGAATCATATTTTTGCATATTTCTAAATAATATTTGCTTGTGTATATACAGTTCAAGATAACTGGAAATTTGTAAAGGTTTGAAGATGCATATGGTTTATATCAATAAAGCTGTCATTTCACTTGGAAACTTTTTTTGGTTCATTTGTGTGTGTGTGTTTGTTTTTTTCCCTAAAGGTTGTTGACAAACATGATGTCTATGTCATGTCTTTCTGCATGCTTATGAAGATATAACTACAGGCCTGATAGTATTAAGGCACGGTGCCTGATTTCAGGCGTACCAACATGACTGTGGGGGGGAAATGCTGGCCTTGAGATATACGGAGGAGGATTTTTTTCCACTATTAGCCCTGTGTTTGATGTCTGATCCGTCTGCTACATCTATGCTGGTGTGTGTGTGTGTGTGTATGTGTGTGTATAGAGTCAGATTGGATGATGTCCCTGATCCGCCTGGTCTCTGGTGAAAGCTGGACTGCACCACTTATACACAAATCCGGCGAAACTACCGGAAGTAAGCAGGCGCCATTTTTGAGCTGTAAGATCGGCAATTTATCCATAGGGATAACGTGATAGAACTATAACACTATAAAATGCTGTGATTTACGAGATTTACTAATACAGAGTATTCCATGGTCTTTGCTGTTAACTGTCATTGACTGTGCCTTGTCAAAAAGGTTTGTTTACAGTCCAACAATGGTGTTGCCACAAGATGGCAGCCTACACAAAACGCTCATCGGATTCGTCTATACAGCTCACTCCCACAGGTGTGTGTGTGTGTGTGTCTGTGAGAGAAAATGCTAGAGAGTGTGTGTACGTGAGAGAGAATGCTAGAGAGAAAGTGTGTGTGTGACAGAGAGAGATAGCAAGGGAGTGTGTGTGTATGTGTGTCTGTCTGTCTGATATATTTGAAAGTGAGAGTGTGTTTGGGCGCATGGTGAATGTATCTGAATCTGAGTGAGTGGTTGGGTGATGTGTGTGAGTGTGTATGTAAGGGATAATGTATTGTCCGCCGGTCATTATAGAAATATATTTCCCGAGAGGAAGAACCGGAGACTGACGCGTAGCGGAGCGGTCAATATATTTCTATATATATATTTCTATAAAATATATTTCTATATTTTAGCGGTCAATATATTTCTATAATGACCGGCGGACAATACATTATCCCGCTTATTATACGGGTCCTTGCCAACATGACGATATAATATTTTACAGAAACGTCTTTTACATTTAATTTGTTAACGTTTCATGGCTTCTGCGGAGAAACAAATAGTTCGCAAAAGAAACTTCAACTTGAAACATTCTATAGAACATAGCAGATCTCCTTTCACTTTCATTGTTGATCTCTATGCGCGGAATGATACAGAGACGTGAATCTCAAGCAAAAAACCTGTTGCCATTGACAGCGGTCATTATAGTTTTTCAGCGGTCATTACACAAATATAACTGACCTGCGAACGTTGAGGAGTCCCATTGAAAGTGAATGGAGCCTCCCTCAACATTCTAGAGACCCGTATAATAAATGTGTTTATACAGCTCAACAGTGTCTTAACCCTATTCCTAACCCTAACCCCCTCAACTCATCCTAAACCTAAACTGTGTCTTAACCCTATTCCTAACCCTAACCCCCTCAACTCATCCTAAACCTAAACTGTGTCTTAACCCTATTCCTAACCCTAACCCCCTCAACTCATCCTAAACCTAAACTGTGTCTTAACCCTATTCCTAACCCTAACCCCCTCAACTCATCCTAAACCTAAACTGTGTCTTAACCCTATTCCTAACCCTAACCCCCTCAACTCATCCTAAACTAAACTGAGGGGAACTGAGTGGAATTGTTTGAGTTCCATTTTGGCCACCACTCCTGGTCGGTGGCCGCATGAGCTCACTGCCAAAAGCAGAGAAATATCCATAAAAGCGGGTTGCGGTTGGCCACGCGGTTCTCCTCCTTCAGGGCCTTTCTTTTATGGCGTTTGCTCATCTTTCCCCTCCATCTCACGTGGTCAGCTCTATATTTACACATTTGTTAGGAATTTTTATTTTTCACAGAATTTTTGGAAAATAGGCCCTATGTTCCTGCAACTCTATGTTCCCACATTTCTTAGTAAATTTGGGAAATTGGGCCCTATGTTCCCACAGCCCCATGCTTTCACATTACAGAGATTTTTTTTTTTTTTTTTAAATTAGACCCTATTTTCTCACAGCAATATGTTCCAATAAGGGCATGTTCACACCAACACAGGCAATATTTATCCAGTTAGCCCTTCCGTTCACATTAGAATGGAGGATTCTGAAACTGAATGATTCCAAAAATGATTGCTGAGGTCGATTTCAAAAATGATCGCTGAGGTGGATGAATATAAAATCATTGTGGAATGTGGATGCAAAACGTTCTGAAAACGAGAGTGGATGAATATCGTTTTCATTGTGAATATGAATTTAGGCAGCACAGCATAGAAGAACCTTAACCCTTACCCTAAACCTCACTACCTGGAAGGCACCATTGAGGGCAAATAATACCATGAGATCCAAAGATCGAATCTTACTTGAACTTACATGGGTCTACCAGGCGGGGGTAGAAATGTGGAACTATAGTACCTTACTTTGAAGAAAGAAAAAAAAAAACTCTTAGAAAAGTGAAAATATAGGACTGTGGGAACATAGAGCTGTGGGAATATAGAGCTGTGGGAACACAGAGCTGTGGGAACATAGACACGCTCCCCTGTCTCACTAGCAGCACAAGTGCAAAAACAAATTCCGACTCCAGGGGTTTTCCGTTTCCTGTACACGCACATATAGCATCATGGTCATGAATGGCAACTTCATCAAGGCATACGGAGATGATTCATGCGGCTTCACCCTATTCACGCTCACCTGGTGGAGCATGGCGGCCCTCCTCGTCTCGGCGAAGCATTGCTGCCCAGGGTGATATGCAGAACAGTAGCCAGTAGGTCAGATGTCTCTCTCTGTGTGTGTGTGTGTGTGTGTGTGTTTCGATCCACACACCATAACCCTTGGAGCATGTCTGTGTATTGTGACAGGTGTATAGTCAGGTGAGACTGTGTGTGTGTGTGTGTGTGTGTGTGTGTGTGTGTGTGTGTGTGTTTCGATCCACACACCATAACCCTTGGAGCATGTCTGTGTATTGTGACAGGTGTATAGTCAGGTGAGACTGTGTGTGTGTGTGTGTGTGTGTGTGTGTGTGAAGAATCGCTCCTCTGGCATCCAACTGAAAGTTAATGGCTTTTAAATGGCCTCTGACAGTGTGTGCATGTGTACGTGTGTGTGTGTGTGTGTGTGTGTGTGTGTGCATGTGTGTGTGTGTGTGTGTGTGTGTGTACGTGTGTGTGTGTGTGTGCGTGCGTGCGTGCGTGCGTGTGTGTGTGTATTAGACAGCATTTCAAATGCTCTCAGCAAATGAAAGTTTAATCGATATCCTGAAAACACCTCCTCAAGATGGCGTCCTTGAGAGCTCATTAACATCCACACACACACACACACAGAGTGCTGTGAAACCCTTGTGCCAACACACACACACACACAGTGTGCTGTGAAACCCTCGTGCCTACCAGGGACAAACATCTGCTGCATTTAGGAACATATGGAAGGAATATTCACCCCAACAGTGCTGCACACACACACACACACTCACCCTAACAGCGTTGCACACACACACACTTACCCTAACAGCGCTGCACACACACACACTCACCCTAACAGCGCTGCACACACTCACGCAACCTCTCAACAGCTGCTATCGACAGACCCATTGTCCCTAAATGACTATGACTGTTTCTAGAGTCTGTCTGTGTGTATATTTGTGTGTGTGTGAGAGAGTGTGTTAAGTGTTGAGTCAAATTCTGATTTTTAGTTCATCATGTTTCGTATTTAGTTTCAGAAAGACATTTTTTAGGTTTTAAAGCTTGAAAGAAAGCCTGGATTTTATGAAGGCATGGGGTTATGATGAAGTGTGTGTGTGTGTGTGAGTGCACACAAGGGTGTGTAAGTGTGTTTTAGAAGGGTTTTTAAGCTTGAAAGACAGCCCTGACTCATTGCTATAGCTATGCAGACTGATGTGAAAGTGACAGAAGTTTAAATCAAAGGTGTAATTGAGGCACCAGACTGCACACTACACTAGATAGTGACTGGAACATGAATCAAACACCAACGCAAAAGCCGTTTACCTTGTTTTTGTTTGGTGTTTTTATAATTTCTTTATTTTAAATCATGTCTTATTTTAAATCCTTGAGGATTTACATCCTCACGGTGTCCCTTGGAGCCTAGCATGCATTTGCCTGTAAACCACTGAGCACTGACAGCCTTTCTGGTTGCCAATAGAGGCTGCTGTTTCCACCGACGAGGTCATCAAAAAAAATAAAAAAAATAAAAAAATCTTCAGGGTCAGGGTTAGGAATGGTGTGTGTATGTGTGTGTGTGTGTGTTTGAGAGAGAGAGAGTGTGTGTGTATGTGTCTTCACCTCTTTCCAGCCTTTGAGTGTCCGCTCGGCTGTATGGAGGAGCATCATCACGCCCTCCAGTGGAGAGAGATGGTATTGCCCAGGCCCTCTAGAGGGGAGAGGTGGTACTGTGGCTTACTGGAAGTAATTGTGTTTCAGGTTTAAACACACACACACACACACACACACACACACACACACACACACACACACACATACACATAAAAAACATTCATCTATACAGATCTGATTTGTTCTCCATTGCGTGTGTGTGTGTGTGTGTCTGACAGGTAGGCTAATAACATGATGAATGACTAACATGTAACAAGTGGTTAAACATGTTCATCACTCATGCACAGTGAAAGCTACTGCAGGTGCTGATGATACTGGCAGCATAACATGTGCCTCTGTGTGTGTGGGTGGGTGGGTGTGTGTGGGTAGTATAGGTAGATCTGCACATACACACACACACACACACACACACACACACACACACACAAGGCATGCCTAGTTTGCCAGTTATCCAGCACACATGTGATGTATGGGTTGGAACAGCAGAGCTGGTGTGTGTGTGTGTGAGTGAGTGACCTAACTTGTGGGACTGTCGTTGTGTGTGATGGACTGCTATTGTGAGTGTGATGGAAGGGGGGTGATTTGTTGATGAGAGGCTCAGGATTTTATGGGTGTGTGTGTGTGTGTGTGTGTGTGTGTGTGTGTGGAGGGCAGACTGCTCGCATGTGTGCGTGAGAGTGCACACAAACACAAGTATGTGTGTACTGTATGTCTGAGTACGTGCGTGAGTGTGTGTGTGTGTGTGTGTGTGTGTGTGTGTGTGTGTGTGTGCGCAGTGTGACTGCGAGGTATGTGTGTATGTGTGGCATTTATGTCTATGCATGCATGTGGTATGTGGTGTTTGTGGGTGGCAAGTGGGAGTATGTGTGTGTTTCGATGTGGTATGTGTGTGTTTGTGGGTGACAAGTGTGTGTGTTTGTGCGTGCCATGTGTGTATGTGGAATGTGTGTGGTATGTGTGTGTATGTATGTGCTTGGCATCTCCAGAGCCCATTACCCAGAATGGCCTTAAGGCAAGGCTTAACTGTAGTTTATCACAACCCGCATGTGTGTGTGTGTGCGTGTATGTGTGTGTGTTTGTGTTTGTGTGTGTGTGTGTGTTTAGCAGGTGCACCCCATAAGAAGAGGGGTGTTTACTGGCAGTACAAATCTATTTAGTTCAGGTACAGACTTCCCAGTAGGCCAGTATTGCAGTATGAGTGTGTGTGTGTGTGTGTGTGTGTGTGTGTGTGTGATATAGAGAGATAAATGGGACTCCATTAGTTTGATAGCCCCAACACACACACACACACACACACACAGTCCCAGGCCCGCTGTGTCAGAGTCTATATTTAGCTGTGCTGGCCTCGTGTCCTGGGTGATGGCATGGCTGGCATTGGGACGGGGGGGGTGGTGGGGGGGGGGTCACCAGTGTGTGTGTGTGTGTGTGTGTGTGTGTTCTGGCATTGGGACTGGGGAGGTCACCAACCCCAAACCCCCCTACTCAACCCATGGGTGTAATCCTAAGGGGTGTGTGTGTGTGTGTGTGTGTGTGTGTGTGTGTGTCTGTGTGTGTGTGTGTTCATAGGTGACGTGGTTGACATACCTGTGGCATGAGGCAACAAGAAAAAGTTAGCTAAGCACTCACAGACACATGCGCACACACACACACACACACACACACACACACACACACATTCACATGCACACACGCAATCAAACTCATGCACAAAACACACATCAGTTAATAAAAGGCTTATGAAGTCTGATACAGACACAAGAGAACGCTGTGTGAACATCTCTGTTAAGTGCAGGACTAATCTAGATTTTGTGAACACTTGGGGGGCGGTGACGATGGGCCTACTGTGTGACACCTGTACAGGAGACTCAAACCTATAACCTTCACAGTAGGATGCAATCTTCAACTAACTTCAAAGTGTGTGTGTGTGTGTGTGTGTGTGTGTGCTCAATGTCAGGGCAGGCCCATTCCTTTCCTGCATTTAGCAGGACTTTACTCATGCTTACCTAACGGGTTCTAGGAGAACATGACAAGGCCACTCACCTCCATAGATCACACACACACACACACACACACAAGCACACACACACACACACACATCCAAGGCGCTTCAGAGATCTCTGCCACTGCTTGGCCCCTTTTCCCTGTCCAGCTGACCCTAATAGTTCAGAGACACTGAGATGTGTGTGTGTGTGTGTGTGTGTCTGTGTGTGTGTGTGTGTGTGTGAGTGAGTGTGTGTGTGTGTGCTGTAAATCGAACCACCTAGAGCAGGGGTGGCCAACCTTTTTCAGCTTGTGGGCCACTTAATTTAAAAGAAAGAAAAAAAAACCCTGAATCCCAGGTGTCCTTTTCTGCAGTTCTTCCGTGATATGGCCTTTTCGTTAACGTTAATCTCATTTAACTGTGATATGGCCTTTTCGTTAACGTTAATCTCATTTAACTGTGATATGGCCTTTTCGTTATCGTTAATCTCATTTAACTGTGATATGGCCTTTTCGTTAACGTTAATCTCATTAAACTGATCCGTCAGATCTTTACAAAATGTCATATGAAGCAACCAACCACTATGACAGAGATCTCATAATTTTGAGGATAACTTACCCACTCATGTCACACCGCAGCTGTGGTGTCTACCTTGAAAAACAGCCCTCATTGTACCGGCTGTGCGCATATTAAACTTTTAGATTAAGACTCTGTTTACCTCACTTTACAAGAGAGATTACCAAGATTCTGGACTTACGATGCCTAATTAGTCATGGGTGTGTTATAGGTGTAATGCAGAATTAATCAATGACAGATCCATTTTTCATTGCCTGTAAGAGCATGGAGTGCATAACGAATGGTGCATTGCTATCGCACTAGCGGATCTTCTCCTTGAGCATTTAAGGAAA
Source organism: Sardinella longiceps (assembly GCA_027497455.2). Classification (NCBI taxonomy): domain Eukaryota; kingdom Metazoa; phylum Chordata; class Actinopteri; order Clupeiformes; family Clupeidae; genus Sardinella; species Sardinella longiceps. Next base: position 24,957,162 of record JAODXP020000030.1, on the reverse strand, counting down.
TGTAAACATTGAATAGCTTTCAAGTGTGTCGGGAGGGCGCGCTCAACTTCTAAAGTAAGATTAATAAAAGACTTTGGGTGCGTGAAAAAAGAAAGCTATAAGCTTAAAGAAAAATCCGCACTCACAAGCTATATCTCATTATTTATTTGACATACCACCATGTCCAAGGCAGACGCGTTTCGGCCTAAGCCATCATCAGTATCACGCCCTGATGATGGCTTAGGCCGAAACGTGTCTGCATTGGACATGGTGGTATGTCAAACAAATAATGAAACATTGAATAGCTCACATCGGATCTAGTAATAGTCATCACTCATGGCTCTGGTAATATCAAATGGATGTCTACAGGCTCATGGCTCTGGTAATATCAAATGGATGTCTACAGGCTGCAAGACGGATATAGCTGATGTATTCCTGTTTGGATATTGCGGAATATTCATTCAATGTCAGCAAAAGAAAACGAAAGTAAACATAATGCTCAATTCAAGACGTCTTCCCCTCTTTTTTTTCTTTTGTTGTAGGCTAATAAATTGTGTTTAAGCACATCCTCCTGGACATCATAGGCCTAATGATTTTGCGATTGTAATAATTAGTGTTAGTTGTTGTTATGTTGGAATGAGCATTTCTTATTCCGTTGTGCGTCCATAAAATAGCAAGAATGCATGATTGACGAATGATCAGGTTTGTCCCGGCCAATAGCGGATCTTTTTTCTGCATCTGTATAGTAGCATCTGTAGCACTTGGCACCTAAACACACCTGTTTCTCCACCGACACGCCTGCGAGGACGCAAAGTCATCTCCAATTTAGACAGAAAACCGAACAATGCGCTCGCACAGAATAGCAATGACGGCTTTCACCAGTCACGAAAAGCGCAGTGCGGCATGTGCACGATTGGGCCGACTGTGTGTACACAACTCTGCGTGCTTTGCGGAGGACACGGACGGAGACGGCAAGGTCAAGTTGCTTGTTTTTGTTTGTAGCAGGACAATGCTTTTAGGAAGCATAAAAACCTGTGGGCACATTCACACTGCATGCATGAACCGTTGCACAGAGGCAAGCTAATCAAATGGTTCTGGCTTATTTTCATGAACTTCATGAAAAAAACCCTAGTGTGTGTGTGTCTGATGTATGATGTATGTTTCTATATTTAAGTACAGTTTGTGTTTGTGATATGTGCAGTGTGTGTGTGTGTGTGTGTGTGTGATGTGATCTTGAGTCTCATGTTCCTCTGGGTCTTATGATGTTTGACCAGAGGAGGCTGTGATATCAGATATCTCTCTCTCTGTGTGTGTGTGTGTGTGTGTGTGTGTGTGTGTGTGTGTGTGTGTGTGTGTGTGTGTGTGCACGTGTCATTCTGCACTTGACTACATTTCTGCACTCTCACCCTCTGGAAGCGGTGTTTGGGTGTGTGTGATGTGTGCAGGAGTGTGTGTGATGTGTGTGTTTGTGTGTGTGTGTCTTAAATTGCACTTGACTCCAACAATCCTCTTTCTCCTCTCTCTCTCTCCCTCTCCTCACTCTAGCTAGATTATATGACACATATCATGAAGTGATATCCTCCTAGATTGGCCTAACCCTCTTGTTTCTGTTTCTTTTTGTTTCTCTTGCCTCCTCTGCCCCGACGCACTGGCTGAGTGATGAACCTTCCAGTACCTCCCTGCCACCAACCCTACCCCACTACGGATGCTGACCAACTCCCCCGGAGCCACACACCAGGACCATCCTCCCCTTTTCTCTGAGGCCCGTGATGGAACTGGCCTGATGGCCCCCTGATGACCACTACTTAGATGGCGACCAACACCCAATGAACTCTGATCCCACTCCAATTACTGACTAATCCCACACTCCAACTACTGACTCCATCCCTTGGCCCTGACTGTCACACAAACTATGTGTATATCATCTCTGACTACATTCAGTACTCATACTGTTTGGGTTAACCATGGTCAATCTATGCATCAGACTTTACGGATACTTTATTAGGCCCCAGGCAGGTAGGCCGAGTCCATGAGGCGTGGATCTGCCCAAGGTTTCTTCCTACATAACAAATTATTTACAAAGCTTGCCCCTGATTCTCATGGATGCTTCCCGTACTGTCTGTAAAGCGCCGCGAGACAATGTACTGTATTTGTGCGCTCTACAAATAAAATTGAATTGAATTGAATTGAATTGAACTCCACTTCTGCACTCTCATCCTCAGATATTTTCTTTAGATGATTTCTTCTATGAAACTTGATTTCTATTTCTCTTAATTCACAATTAATGTAAGTTGCTTTGGATAAAGGTGTGTGTGTGTGTGTGTGTGTGTGTGTGTGTGTGTGTGTGTGGGTACTTGACCGCAGCAGGGTTAGTGTTTCCTGCAGAGTGTTTGGATGTGTGTGTGTGTGTATTAGTGAGTGAGTGAGTGTGTGTGTGTGTGTGTGTATTAGTGTGTGTTTGTGTTTCTGATTTCGTGACGTGGGGACGGACGCTTCACTCTGACCAGCAGCTTTGTCACCAGAGCACCTGCAGGGAGCGTCCGGTAATACACACTCCTCTTACGCACGTGCACACACACACACACACACACACACACACACACAGAGTCAAGAAACACAAGCCCACATAGCATCATTACCCGCCAAAGAGAAGTTCACAAGGAGTGTTCCCTCCCCCTCTCTCTCTCTCTACACTTCCATCACCTCCTGACGTCACATCAACGCAGCGCAGCTCACAGGCACACACACACACACACCTCCTGACGTCACGCCAGCACAGCACAGCTCAGACACCACCAGTGGTTCCCGTGGAAACCAGCCCAGAGCCAAAGCTGTAAATTGCTCTGTGGGCGACCCCGCTTCCCTGACTCGCCCAGAGGGAAGAGTGTGTGTGTGTGTGTGTGTGTGTGTGTGTGTGTTTGTCTGGGGTGGTTGAGTGTGTGTTTGTTTAAAGTGAGTGACTGAGTGTGTGGAGTGTGTGATTGTTGTGAGATTTTGTGTGTGTGTGTGTGTGTGTGTGTGTGTGAGGAGGAGGCCTGGCGTGGCGAAAGGGGTCCCGATCAGAGTAGTAAAATAAAAGTAGTTCTATTACAACTTACAAAGTTTTAAGACATCAAACTTTATTTCAGGGTTTATTCATTTTGCCCCCTAAAATAGTACTGAGTTTAATTCTGTTTCACCCATTCCCAGGAAAAGCAACAGCTATATGGCTTGGAGGTTCAAGGAACTTCAGCTTGCTTGTCTACATTTGAAACACCAGGCACCAATTCCCCATTAAGATGTTTTCCTGAGATAGAACTACCAAATGTGACATTGCTCTCTCACGTTGAATGAATGGAACTTTTGCATTGGTCAACTTAATGGGCTGACCACTCAAACTTGACCTCACACATTGAGAACTCTGCTCCAAATCCCATCCCATACAAAATATGTTCAGCTGAATGCAATCAGGATATATATTACACTTATGACACTTATTATTACACTTAACCCATATTAACCCATTTATGAGTTCCTGTCCCCTTATGATGAGCGTATCACTACACAGCTCATTTACCTCTTCACTGATCACTAGCATTAGCAAGTAGCCCCTTCAGCCTCACCAGAGGCCGGACCAGAGATCACCGCTATGGGGGCAGGAGTTCTGTGGCGCTGGGCAGGTTAGGGTGGTGCAGTGGAGGTTGGGGTGGTGAGGTGTAGTAGAGGTTGGGGTGGTGTGGCTAAGGTGTTGTGGTCAGGGATAAGGTAGTGCTTTGAAGGCTGCTGCCTGGAAGGGTCCATTGAGGGCTAAAGAGACCAAAGGCACAGTAAACCCCGCCATGACCTGACCAGAGATCACCGCTATGGAGGCTAGGGCACTAGGCAGATTGGGGGGAGTGGGGTGGTGCAGTGGAGGTTGAGGTGGTGTGGCTAAGGTGATGTGGCTAGGGTGCTGTGGCTAAGGTGATGTGGTTAGGGTTAAGATAGTACTTTGAAGTTGTGGGCTAAAGAGACCAAAGGCACAGCAAACCCGCCATGACCTGACCAGAGATCACCGCTATGGAGGCTGGGTGCTGTGGCTAGGGTGCTGTGGCTAAGGTGCTGTGGCTAAGGTGCTGTGGCTAGGGTGCTGTGGCTAGGGTGCTGTGGCTAGGGTGCTGTGGCTAAGGTGCTGTGGCTAGGGTGAAGTAGTACTTTGAAGGCTGCTGCCTGGAAGACCAGAGAGACCAAAAGCAGAGCAAACCCCATTCAGCGCTGTGGTGCTGTGGAGGCTGGGGTGGTGTGGTGCAGTGGAGGGTGTGGAGGTTGGCTTGAAGTGGCCAAGGTGCTGTGGTGGTTAGGGTTAAGTTGTGGGCAAAAGACACCAAAGGCAGAGCAAAACCCCCATTCAGCGCTGTGGTGCTTGAGGCCTTTGTGAGAGGCCAGCTGAGTATTCTGTGTGTCTGCTGAGAGTGACTGACTGAGTCGGGCACAAGTTCAACAGCAGGGTGAGCGGCACAGCGGGTGTTGGATGAGGTGTTGAAAGTTGAATAACAGCAGCACAGTGGGAGGTGTGTGTGTGTGTGTGTGTGTGTGTGTGTGTGTGTGTGTGTGTGTTGGGGGGTTGAGGTGTCGTCATCCACATGCCTACACTCCTCCAAGCCCAAGACTGACATCACCATCAATAACCAGGCCTGGTCATCAATATGCCGGAGCGCCGGCCGGCCCGCCGTATAAAAACAGGAACGGCGGCGTGGATCTGGACTGAGTTCTGGACCCCGAGGCACAGCGGACCTGAGACGCAGTGGACTTTGAGATACACACACACGCCGGACCTGCGGAACCAAAGGTGACAATGGCTCTGTGCTAATTTATTTTACTTCGATCTACTTCTCTCTACCACTGGGTGCGTGTGTGTGTGAGTATATGTGTGTGTGTATGTGTCTGTCTGTCTGTGGGTGCGTGTGTGCGTGTGTGTGTGTGTGTGAGAGAGAGAGATTATATCTGTGCTAATTTAGTTTGACTTCTATTTTACTTCTCTAACACAGCATTCAGTGCCCTCCACAAAGCGCTGGATTTGTTATTCAGACATTAGAGACACATCAGAGAGTGTATTGGACTAAAGCATGCATTTTGTTTGTGTGTGTGTGTGTGTGTGTGTGCAGGTTGGGATGATGATGTGGACCCGAACGGCGAGTAAAATGGCTCTGATTGTGTGCCTGAGTTGTTTGTGCTTTTCTCTGCGTGCCCAAGGACATCCTCTAAGGTATGAGACTGTGATTAACGGCCTTCAATCCCACCACAAACTATTAGCCGCTACGCTACCCGCTACACTCCTATTAAAGATACAGATATTAGTGCTACTTACTGGAGCTGGGTTATTATTTACAATTAAGTATTAGACATTTTATTACAGACTTTTATAACCAATCCCACTACAAACTATTAGCCGCTATGCTACCCAGTACACTTCTAATGGAGATATTAGTGCTACTTATTGTAGCTGGGTTATCTTATACAATTAAGTATTAGACATTTTATTACAGACTTTTATAACCAATCCCACTACAAACTAATAGCCGCTATTCTACACAGTACACTTCTAATGGAGATATTAGCGCTACTTATTGTAGCTGGGCTATCTTATACAATCTAATTATTTGACATTTTATTACAGACTTTTATAACCAATCCCACTACAAACTATTAGCCGCTATGCTACCCAGTACATTTCTAATGGAGATATTAGTGCTACTTATTGTAGCTGGGTTATCATATACAATCTAACTATTCAACACTTTATTAGAGACTTTTATATCCAGGACAAACTGTGACACTAGTGTCTGCTTCTACTTTTGCACTCCCTTCTGTCAATCATCTTGCACTACACCAGTGTTGACATAGATTTAAACTGAATTTGTGTGTGTGTGTGTGTGTGTGTGTGTGTGTGTGTTGTGTTGGCCCGTGCCAGACGGCGGTCGATCAGCGAGGTGCAGCTGATGCATAACGTACGGGAGCACAAGCAGGTGTCGGAGCGGCAGGATTGGCTACAGGTGAAGCTGAAGAACATCTTGTCTCCGTCGCCCAACGACTCCCAGAAAGGCCAGAAGGGCAAATACAGGACTCTATTACCCCTGGACGAGCACTACAGCCTCACATGAGGGACTACTCACGGGATTATACCCCTCTCTCTCTCTCTACCACTGCATACACTACTTGTGAGTGTGTGTGTGTCTGTGTGCGAGTATATCTGTGTGTGTGTGTGTCTGTGGGTGCGTGAGTATATCTGTGTGTGTGTGTGTGTGTGAGTATATCTGTGTGTGTGTGTGTGAGTATATCTGTGTGTGTGTGTGTGTATGTGTGTGTGAGTATATCTGTGTGTGTGTGTGTGTGTGTGTGTGTGTGTGTGTGTGTGTGCGATTCTCGACATGAATTCTGACTCAGTGGGTGTGGAATGGCACAGTCACACTCAGTGGGTCAAACAAGGATGAAGATTTTTTTTAACTGACAATTATTTATTGTTTATTTATATTGAGTTATTTTTGTATTTTTGTAAGTCAGTAAGTGTTTACGGTCATGGCGGGGGAGTGAGCGGGCCAGCTGATGTGTGTGAGCTGAGTATGGTTTAGAACAGATCACATCTGCTGTACACACACACTCTGGCTCTGTGTGGGGCTCATTTGATTTGACCAAACTCTTTTGTCCACTGTGTACTTTAGGATTTTAACTTTTTCTAAGTCTTTTCTTTAATTGATGTCACAATTGTGATGTGTTTATTGATAAAGACATTTTTTGCTACCTGTGAGTGCTGAGTATTCATGAGTAAATCTAATGAGAAGTGTATTAAATTGTGTGGCGTATAGAGCTAGCGTTAGTATAAGAGTAATTCTAATGAGTAACTCTGTTACGTGGTGTGGCGTATAGAGCTAGTGTTAGTATAAGAGTAAATCTTATGAGAAGTGTACTAAGTGGTGTGGAGTACAGACCTACACTAGGGTTAGTATAAGAGTAAATCTAATGAGAAGTGTATTAAATTGTATGGCATATAGAGCTAGGGTTAGTATAAGAGTAAATCTAATGAGAAGTGTATTAAATTGTATGGCATATAGACCTAGCGTTAGTATAAGAGCAAATCTAATGAGTAAATCTGTTAAGTGGTGTGGCGTATAGACCTACAGTAAGGTTTGTATTCATGAGTAAATCTATTAGGTGGTGTGGAGTACAGACCAGACTAAATATATTTCTGATGAGCCACACACACAGCTAGGGCCCAGCCTCCATCCCATCCTCCCAGTCAGGTGCTCAAACCCCCACTTGGGCTGGGGGAGACGCTCTGTCCCTACACACACACACACACACACACACACATTTCACAACTACAGTACAAACTTTGTTTACCTTGTCCTGATGTCCCCTGCTCTATTCTGAAGGACCTGGCCTGCAGGATAGGTGACACGATGACTTTGCCCATCGTTAAGGCCAGTTCTGGAGAAAACAGTGCAGGCTCTTTCACTAAATCTGCCACTGCTCAGCTACAGTCATTATGTGCAAACATAGAGCCTAGAGTCCATATGACATTCCAAACTAGTTATTTTGATGTAGGCTATCTAATCCTCATGTAGGGTTATGATAAGACATGACTCCTTTTAATAATCACCACACTCCTGAAAGCCTGGAGTATCTATATCTAGAACAGGCTAGCCTACCTGCTTCTCAGCATCATTATCAACAGCTGCATTATAATCCACAAGCAATCTATCCTTTCAAAGTGGGTTATGGAAGTCAAAGGGCAAATCTTCAATGACAAAGTAATAGGAACGATGTACAAAAAGCAAAGCTACAACAACAAACGTTTTCAGTCATTCACTGGTTGCGTTTTGCCTTCAATAAATCAGCAGTTTGATTTTGGTGAGAAAGTTGTGTGAAGTCCCTCTTATCGCGATATCTGTCGGTGTAGTTTGTAACTTCCTGTTAACAGTAGGGTCACTGTCGCGTCGCTTTTTCCCTTTTCTGGGAAAATGCAGAGACGGTAAATTGCTCTCTGGCATCCACACCGTCTACGAAAGTACGTTTACAACCATTTCTTAAAAGGTAAGACTTCACGCATACAATTGTTTCAATATTTCCTCTTATAAACGTTACTTATCGTGGGCGGCTTTTATGGTAGCATTGCCATTGTTAACTAACGTTAGCCTGCAATAACAACATCTGTCAGGTTAGCTTGCTCAGATAACGTTAACTGTTTGTTGGATTTCTAGGTTTTATCGAGTGCTACTCTAAGTCAATCAAATAAAGGTATACTGTGGGTAAACTTCTCTATCTAAAGATACATTGTATACGTCTGTTATCTCCATGAATTGGTTATGCCATGTAGATTTCTGCTATGTGGCGTTGACAGTCTGATCCAGCTTATTTAGCCCTGACACTAGCTTGAGCTAACTCGTTAGCAAACGGCTCCGTGGATTTGAACAATGAAGTCAACAAATTTTCAACGTTAGCAGCTAATGGTAACGTTAGCTGTTTGTTTTTAGCAATTGTGATGAGCTGGTGGGTTAGGCAACTGTCAGTGTCATGTTACACTGTCAGTTAGTTTCTCTACAATTCTTTATCAGGCATTATCAGCCTTTACCATTGAATGACAGATATTTATTTGATAACAATAGCTATCATAGTCATGTAGCT
>JAODXP020000030.1:24901043-24941043 GCA_027497455.2 Sardinella longiceps | reverse complement strand
CACACACACACACACACACACACTCCTGGCAGTAGCACAGCATCAGAGCGTCTGTAGTGTCTAAAATGGATCTATTTTTAGCTCTATAAGGTAATCATATACAATACAATGCAACGATCCAATTCTCACTGAAATAAGACTAAAATGCTCAGTGTAAAAGAGTATGAAAAGACTTGAATTAAACTAAAACTAAAAAGTAAAACGGGCTGCCAAAAACACTACTTGAAGAGTTTTCTGTCTTTAAGTCTGTACAAAGTTAACTCGTGTGTGTGTGTGTGTGTGTGTGTGTGTGTGTGTGTCCCTGCCAGGTTACCCCACGTATAAGGAGAAGGTGAAGAAGCGTCCGGGGGGTCGGCCAGAGGTGATCTATAACTACGTGCAGCGTCCGTTCATCCGCATGTCGTGGGAGAAGGAGGAGGGGAAGAGCCGCCACGTGGACTTCCAGTGTGTGAAGAGCAAGTCCATCACCAACCTGGCCGCCGCCGCTGCAGATATCCCCCAGGACCAGCTGGTGGCGCTGCACCCCGGGCCGCAGGTGGACGAGCTGGACATCCTCCCTCTGGCCCCGCCCCCTCCCCCCGCTGCCCCCTCGGCCCCCCAGCACCCACCGCTGCTGCTCCACATCACTATGGCAACAGCAGCAACTATGAGCCGGACCCTGATGCCCCCTCACCCGGGGTCTGAGGAACAAACACACACACACACACACACACACACACACACACACACACGCATGGATGGATGGATGGATGGATGGATGTGTCGCCAAGGAGATCTAGACGGATCTGTCTGGGACACGCTCCCATTACCGTCCTGTCCCGCCCCGACTTATGACCCCTGGCATGCTGCAGACGAGCCCAACTTGTGTGTCTGTGTGTGTGTGTTTGTGTGTGGCATGCTGCAGACAAGATCAACGTGTGTGTGTGTGTGTGGCATGCTGCAAAAAGATAAGATCAATACAAAATAGTGTGTGTGTTAGTGTACGTACGGCACGCTGCAGATGAACCTTGTGTGTGCTGTAGGGGTGCAACGCAACAGTTTGCCCGTGGTTTGGTACGCATGACGTTGTTGTAGGGCCACAGCACAGCAATGGTTTGGTTTCCATAGTTTCACCTCTCAGTAATTCCACAGCAATCCTAAGCAACATCCAAAATGTCTTCAGATCTTCAGGATCTGCACGGCTTTGATTTCACTTGCTCTTGCTAATTGTATTTGCTACAACAGCGAGAAACAGTGAGAAATTAGCCTATACTAGAGATTGAGTAAAATGATTTCCGGGGACATTGCATCACACACAGTCATCAACCACTGCCATTTGCTCTAATTTCTCGCCAAAAAAGACTTATTTGTGTAAGATTTCAGATTGGGCCAGGCCTACTCATATCAAATAAACGAATTTGGGCCAATTGGAAACCTTACAGATCTTCCGGGACTTCCGTGTCTGTCTCTCGCCCGACCATATTTGCATGAAGCATGCTGATTGGTTGAAAGGAAATGCAGCGTTCCTGACGTGTCAGAAGTCTCAGAAAACCACTTAAGAGATTAATATTCTAATGATGTCCCAAAATACAGCCATTCACGTCTGCGTATTGAACCGTAGGGGGAGTATCGTTTATTTTGATAATAAAACCTAGAACCGTTGCATCTTGAGTGTGCTGAATGTGTGTGTGTGTGTGCGTGCGTGCATGCATGCATGAGTTTGTGTTTGCATGGGTGAGAATGTGTGCTTGAGTGTGTGTGTGTGTGTGTGTGTGTGTGTGTGCGTGCATGCTGCAGATGACCCCAGGCTTCCAGCATGCACCGGGCCGGAGACTTGGAGTCACGACCTTTGCCCTCAGTTGCCTTCTGCACTCTTCCTCCACACACACACACACACACACACATACACACACACACACTCCTCCTGTTCCTCAGCTTTCTTCTGCTGTGCTGTGCACACACACACACACACACACTCACTCACGCACACACACACCTAGCCGTTGCCATGGCGCCCCTGAGCAGGGCTGGTGGGGCTCCTCCCCCTTTATTTATTTCCTGTTTGTTTGTTTTTGTTTGTTTTTTACATGACCAAAGGAAATGTATTTTTTGTTAGTGGAGGGGAGGGGAGGGGAGGGGGGACTGACTAACTCTTGTTTTCTTACTCACTGGGGTTGTGGGTGGGGTTTATGGCTTGGGGTGGAGTTTATGGGTTGTGGGTGGGGTTTATGGGTTGTGGGTGGGGTTTGGGGTTTACCTTCATTTGGTTTGCTTTGGTGTGGGAGTGGCCTGGCCTGCAGGGACTCCAGTCTCCACTAGGGGGCCTGTGGTGTCTAAGGGGCCGAGTGCCAGTGCTGTGGTGATGGGCTTGTTGCCAGGGCAACAGGCCCCCTCTGGACATGATGGTGTGTGTAGCCTGGACTGGACCTTCTGTTCACGGGCATGATGATGATGATGACGATGGAGACGATGGTGGTGGTGATGATAATGAAGAACTTGTTAGAGAAAAATAAACACATGCAACACTGCAGCCTCTGTGTCCGCGTCCCAATGCACGCACGCACACACACACACACACACAGACGTTCAACTCGCTACCCACCCACACACTCACTCGCTCAACTCACAACACATACAGTACATTTGCTCACGGTTTGAAAATGGATTACACTCCTAAGTCCTTACCCTGAAAGTTCTCTCTCACACACACACACAAACTTGTTCAACTCATTACACGTTGATTTCCAAGTTCCAGGTTTTTACATGTATTTTAACCCTTCTTTAAACAACTGTATTTTCTACAGTGGAGATATTTAAAATATAAAATGTAATCAATGCTGCCAACACTAGTGTAATATGTTATGTTTATCTTATGATTGTATTCGTCATTTTAACAAAACTGAAAATGATTATTGAACTCCGATACAGTAGTGATCAAACTAATTATTGCTTTAAATCATCAAGCTTTTGTTTCTCCTAAACACATTATTTACTTGTGTGTTTGTTTGTTTATCATCAAAGTGTTTGCATCATGTAGCCTATTATAGGCCTACAATTCGGGATGCCCATGTATACAAATAACTACCACAACAGCATAAAATACATTTTTTACAGCCTGATATTGACTGTATTGCTGTTAAACCCCAATCAGCATCCTCTGACAAGGCACAGACAGCTGACACATGCTACCTTTTCGTGACGTCGTGAACCACTTTTGCCGCAAAAAGTTTCATAATTTCAGCAAACGCTACTTTCGGTTTCTGCATCGGACCTGTATGGTGGCATGATTGCGGTAAGTTCGTGGGATAGCATAGGCCTACTGTATGAAACAAAATCTATCGTCTACTATAACTCACTATGTTCAGATCAACGCCTTATTTAGACTATGTTTAGTAGACTTGTCGATCCAAATTAAATAACTTTATAGTGTACTAGGCTAAATAAATTCTGATATTGTCATCGGCATCCGTTTTCAAAAGCATGTTCTCATTGCTGGACGCAGGGCAGGGCAGACCGCACAGTAGCGGGCCAAACGAAATGTTACTTGTCCGCATGAGTAGGCTAATATTATAGGCCTAGCTAAACAGATCATTGTCAGCGGTAGCAAACATATCAAAAAAGTGAAGTTCATACACTGGAGGAATGAATCTGGCACGAAATGCCTCGTGCCAATCAGGCGAGCGCGTAAAAGAAAGCGAAACTGGAGCACACATTTTTGTTTGGTCATGTTTAAAGGAGGAATCCAGGGTGTACATTCCATACCCTTGCTGTTTGAGGTCAGTGAGTGCCGTTGGTTTGGTAAAGAACAAGAAAATTTGATACAACATGCATTACTGAATCCAATGTCCCATTTAGGATAGTTAAAATAAGCTGAGTTAGTTATGATTCATCTATGCTGCATCCTTCTGTTCCCTACAGACAGCTTATCGATCTCAATTAACAGGGCCATGGATAGACTCAAACCATATTTCTTTTTACAGTAATAGGCTATTGGTGCATTTATTTTTTCATCAGGACTCTTTTTTCTGAAACCTCCTTCCTTTCCTTGATATTTCCTATCTGTGACCCTTTCTTCTCCAAACATTTCAGGGAGTAGATGGGCATATGTAGTCGGGCACAATGGAAGTTAATAGTTTTAATTGGCAATTGACAAAATGATGAAATCCCCTTATACACCATGCTTGTCATCTCAAAGGTCAACATATGGGTGGTAATGGAACAGCTAATAGAATAGGCCTAATAGGTAACAAACTAGGCCTAATAGATAACAGAATAGGCCTAATGGATGCTAATAATAGGTAATAGGACTAATGCTGTCAAGTAGTTCTTAAAATGCCTGTTTTCCATTAGGCGGGTAATTGCTAAGGTCTTGTAAGTGTAACGGATGCCAGCTAGCTTGGCTAGCTGGCAGCAGTACATGTACATTCTCACAATTCAATTCTTTGGGTGCTTCTAAATTAACTTGCTGAGCCAGAAGCCTGGTCTTTTAGCTCAGTGGTTAGAGCATCCGACTCCCATGCCATGGGTTAGTTGTAGTTGACGGAGTGACATCAGCAGCATTGTGACACATTTAAGAAGCACCATCCCGATTTCATCTTCTGTGATTTCTAGGTTGCCTAAGATTGCCCCGGCCTCTTCCATTGCTAGTCTTTGGCCATGGAGAGAGACTGTGAGGAGGGTGAGTCTTATGCGGGCTTTATTTAGTTGTATGTATGTATGTACGTATGTATACACTTATGTGTGTATGAATGTAAGGAAGTATCAACACTAATTATTAATTAACTTGGAATGATGGCATATGATGTAGAATGGGCTGTTAGGTCTTTGATGAGTGCAATGGGTGTGTGTATGTGTGACGTGTGTGTGTGTGTGTGTGTGTGTGTGTGTGTGTGTGTGTGTGTGTGTGTGTGTGTGTGTGTGTGTGTGTGTGTGACTAATTTAGAAGTCATTTGGACATGCATGGCGACCCAAGATCACTAAAAGACTGAAGGTTGTGTTTCACCACTTTTGAGTTTGTATGAACCAATTCACACAGACTAATCAAAATGTTTTAGTGATATTGTCGGCTTTTGGGATGCCACATAAATTTCAATCTTAGGTTGTGTTTAATCCAAATATAGCGCTGTTACTCTCCAGTGTAATGCATTACATGTGTTTATGGAGTATGAATGTTGTGTGAGGAATAAATATATTTTTCTCATATAAAGAATAAACTTCTTCTTATGTCTGTCTCTCTGCTGTGAATAGACGTGGTCCAGTTTGTGGATGAGCACCGTGCTGCCCTCATCGAGAGAGTGCCTGTGGTGATGGCCGTGGCTGATGAGCTGCTGGCTCAAGGGATGCTCCACAGAGAAGTCTATGCAGAGATGAAGGAGGCACGCAGCAGCATGCAGGCCATGAGGGAGCTGTACACAGCACTGGACTCTGGGGGAAGAGCCGTTAAAACAGCCTTCTATGCAGCACTGCAGAAACATCTACCACACCTGCTCCAGGATCTCAGTAAGACTAGCAGAGAGACTATTACACACACACACACACACACACACACACACACACACACACACACACACACCTTCATACAAACAGGTACATGAGGGAGCTGTACACAGCACTGGACTCTGGAGGAAGAGCCGTTAAAACAGCCTTCTATGCAGCACTGCAGAAACATCTACCACACCTGCTCCAGGATCTCAGTAAGACTGGGGGGGAGGCAGGAGACACTGACTGCTGGGCTGGGATGTTATTAGCACTCTCAGTTCTCAATTCTGCAGTCTCAGTAAGACTAGGGGAGACACTGCTGGGGACTGGGGCTGGGGTGTATTTATTAGCATGTTTTAAAGGAGAAATCCGGTGTGATTTTGTCTTAAAATATGTTAAAACATGATATCAGTACAAACTTTTGCTGAATAGTCCACCTCCACACGACCCCAGCGTTCAGAAATATGGTGCTATTAGCCCGTGACATTTACATTTATGCATTTAGCAGACACTTTTATCCAAAGCCACTTACAAAAGAGGGATAACTATCAATGTACAACACAATACAAGTAAATGCCTACTGGGAGTGCCATTTATAGGAGAGCAAGTGCAAGAGTTGAGAAGTGCAAGAGCTGGGTCTTCAAGAGTTTCTTGAAAGTAGATGGAGTGCCTTGTTCTATTAGTTACGAACAGGCTTACAATCATGTTTTCAAATATTTAAGACAAAATATCTCATTTAAACAGACTCAGTAAGACAATGGGAGATACAGGAGACACTGCAGGGGACTTGGGCATGTTAAAACAGGATTCTATAGTAGATCGATGTTGTAGAATGTGATATATTGATGCATTCGTCTCTCCTCACTCAGGAGAAGCTGTGCCGGCTAAGCGTCAGAAACTATCAGGTAAGTTACATTCCCTTAGCTTTTACAGATGAACACAGCACTCAGACTACACATATAATCACCTGGCCTTTAATGTGAACTATTACACACACACACACACACACACACACACACCTTCATACAAACAGGTAGATGAATAAGTACAAGTGAATTTAGTTAAAGAGATGCTTCACTTCCAGGTTATTTCTTAACACCTTATGTTCACTTCCTGTAGATTTGTTATCAGACTACAAAGCCAATGTCAAGTCTGAGTTTGGGAGTTTCCAGGACTACAACTCCCAGTTTGGTGAGGACGTTCCTCTGTCTGAACGCTACGTAGAGCCACTGATAGTCCAAGAACACAGACCAAGAGCAGAGAGAGAAGAAGAGATCTTGTCCAAAGGAGAAAAGTTCCAGCACATCCGGAACAAAAGAGAACCAACCTGTGTGGAGAAGTTCTTCTGTCCAGATGGCGAAAAGATTCCCAGAGTGGTTCTCCTTCAAGGGGAATCAGGACGCGGCAAGTCCTTCACTGCCCAGAAGATTCTGCACGATTGGGCCTCAGGAAGTCTCTATGCAGATCAGTTTGACCTGGTTCTGCTGCTGAGGTGCAAAGAGCTCAACCAGCTCATCCCCATGGAGAAGAGCTTCATTGAGCTGCTGAACGTCAGCCAAGCGTCCCGACCGCTCATCCAGGAGAGGCTGGAGAACGGCTCTCAGAAAGTGCTCATTCTCATTGAGGGCTTTGATGAGTTGAGGTTTTCTGAAAAGGAAATCAGTTCTCCTCTTCCTAGCGATGTGGTGACTCCCGCCCCTGTCCAGGCCATTATAAAGAGCCTGGTCCATGGACGTCTCCTCTCCGATTGCTCTCTGCTGATCACGGCCAGGTCTTCTGCCTCTGACACGCTTCGCAATCTGGTCAAAAAAGGTCCCCAACGATTCGCTGAGATCTTGGGCTTTACTCAAGAGAGTGTGGAGAAATACTTTCAGAAGTTCTTTAAGGATGAGCACAGCTTTGTGAAAGCGTTCCAGTGTGTTAAAAAAAATGAGGTGCTACTCACCTCCTGCTTCGTCCCGGTCATCTGCTGGACGGTCTGCACCATCCTGCAGGAGAGATCAGACGAGGGCGATGACATCATGGCAGGCCTGCAGACCGCCACCTCCATCTATGTGGAATTTGTGTCTGTGATGCTGCAAAATCATTACTATGGCAACGATCAGAAAGGCCCATCGTTGCTCAGGGGTCTCGGGCTGCTGGCTGAGAGTGGAATGCTGGCTAGGCAGATCCTCTTTGACCAGAATAGTGTTTCTTCTAAACTTGAGACTGACCCTGCCTCCAATCCCTTTCTGTGCAAAATCCTCTTCACGAGTAGAACAAAGTTGAAAGCCAATTTTAGTTTCATGCATCTCAGCTTCCAGGAGTTCTTCACTGCGGTGTACTATATCCTCACCTATGAGACGGAGGCCAAGGAGAAAGTCAGTGAGCTCCTACTGAAGATGGAACGGGACCTCTTGGCAAACCCTGAGCCGGGTGAACCCTTCCACAGACACTACTATCTGAGACCCGTCCTCCACTTCCTGTTTGGCATCGCAGGAACAGACGGAGTTGACATCACTGGAACAGATGAAGAAGTTATTGCCATGCCACCAGCCCTCCTGGAGGAACTTGAGTCCTGGATCAAGAGAATTCCTCAGCAGGGCCGTGGGATGCCTGAAGACTCGTGTCTCTTCCTCCTGCACTGCCTCTGTGAGCTCCATGAGGAGGCGTTTGTGCGGAGGGTCATAGAGGCCTGGGGACGGATCAAGCTGAGTTACCTTCCTTTGAAGAGATCTGATTGGTGGGTGCTGAACTACTGCCTCCAGTGCCGCCCCTCCATCAGCAGCCTCAGTGTCCTCAACTGCAACCTGACAGAGGAGAGCCTGCAGCTGCTCCTGCCTGCAATCAGAGCCCTGCCCTGCAAACAACTCGTGTAAGGCTCTACTGAGACTAAACATACTGTAATAAACTGTAATATTAGCCTGACCATAGCCCGACCATAATACTGCTGTTCATCCGTATTCATGGTCTGGAGGTTGTTTAACCTGACGCGATTATGGGGCGGGGGGGAGGGCTTTCAGTTCTGGTTTGAAACGATTGGACAGCTCGTCTAATCAGCTTCACTTAGTGGCTGGTTGTCTCTCTACCAATGTAAACTCGCCCCAGAAAACCGTCCCCAGACCATGGATACGGATGAACATTCATATTATGGGTGGGCTATGGGTGGGCTACTGTAATACATGGACTATTATGAGGAACCCTTGGTTCTACTGACACTAGACATACTGTAATATAGTTATATGGACTATTATGAGGAACCCTTGGTTCTACTGACACTAGACATACTGTAATATAGTTATATGGACTATTATGAGGAACCCTTGGTTCTACTTAGACTAGACATACTGTAATATACTGTAATATAGTTATATGGACTATTATGAGGAACCCTTGGTATATACTGTAATATAGTTATATGGACTATTATGAGGAACCCTTGTTATATACTGTAATATAGTTATAT
Source organism: Sardinella longiceps (assembly GCA_027497455.2). Classification (NCBI taxonomy): domain Eukaryota; kingdom Metazoa; phylum Chordata; class Actinopteri; order Clupeiformes; family Clupeidae; genus Sardinella; species Sardinella longiceps. The sequence continues at coordinate 24,932,141 of JAODXP020000030.1, read as the reverse complement.
GGACTATTATGAGGAACCCTTGGTTCTACTTAGACTAGACATACTGTAATATAGTTATATGGACTATTATGAGGAACCCTTGGTTCTACTGACACTAGACATACTGTAATATACTGTAATATAGTTATATGGACTATTATGAGTCTCTTTAATTCAATTCAATTTTATTTGTACATTACCAAATACAATACAATTGCCTCGTGGCACTTTTACAGACAGTATGAGGTGCACCCATTAGAAACTGGGACAAGGAAAAACTTCCTTCAATTTGCATTAATCTTGTAACTTTGTAGGAAGAACCACATCCCATGAGCTCAACCAAACTGTCAGGGAGCCAGTGATGTACCCGTACGCACAGTCAGTAGTCTAGTGGGGGATCAGAAATTGTCCATGGTTATGACTAAGAAATGACTAAGTAGAAGTAGTATGAATACAGAATTTAGTTTGACGATATTATGGTAGACAAAGCATAGTCTGTTGTGTGAAATTGTTGGTGAGCAATCCAGAGCTGTCACCCAAATGTAAGAGTGAGGGGTTAGAGTCAACAGTGAGGGCAGCGAATTAGGTAGATTTCATTAGGGAGGCCATCAGGGAAGGTCCATCCTGGGGCCTCTAGAAGGAAGAAGGCCAGTCCTAGTAGGAGCCTCTGGTGTATACTTTAAATAATAACTTTAAAGGCCATTTTCAGGTCCTTTTCAGGCCTTTCTCCCTTCTTACCTTTTCCCAAGGCCCTCTTAAAGGAGCTGTGCGTAAGAAATATATTCCAAATAATCCTAAAATGGCCTTGATAAGTCACTGACCATTGTAGTTCAGCCAGAATATTTGCATTTGAAAAGCTAAGTTGCAGCCCACAAATAGTGTTTACGTTGTAAATTTCAGTGGTGTTGTTTCATTGTCAAGGCCCCATTATTCTTCCGAAATACATCATGACAAAGTGAGAAATAAGACAAGGATATAGGAGATGCTTTTGAAAGATGGAGACATCAAAATATTTTGAAAATGATTGCAGTACCAATTTTGGCCACAATCCTGCACACTGCTCCTTTAAGTAATGTTGTTACAAGACAATTAGAGTGGCAGTAATGTTCTACTGTATGTGTGTCAGAAGGAAAGCACTGCTTTGATGTGTCTCCTTTATCTGTTTTGCTTTCAAGTCTGGAAGTGAGCAGGCTGGTAGATGCTGATATTGGGAACATCATTGCTACTCTGGGACAGAAGGCATCCTTGAATTACCTCAGGTAACTGGTCATAATCGACATAACAGAAACTAGAATAAGAAACTAGAATAAAAAACAGTGAAATGCAGAAGTTCCACTGACAATAAGAGAGGAGCATCTGAATGCTGCCCCCATACTGGTGGGTGTGCTATTAGTGACCAAGCTCATGTGAACCAGCTCTGGCACTCCCTGATGATACGATGCTGCTATTTTTTGTTTCTGTGGGTCAGAGTGCAATCCAAACTATGTGAGATTAAGTTTAAGAGAAAACTAACTGAACTTGTAATTGATAAAAACTGATGTATTGCAAAACTCTACCAAGTAGGCTCTATTTTTTTCTCTGTTTTCAGATTCGTTGTGGAGGAGGTCACAGACCGTGATGGAAAATGTCTCTGCCTGGAACTGACTGCCACCAAAAAAACTGATCATGTCAGGTGTGTTTGGATCTTTAACTATCAGTCCGATTCTAGACTCAGTAATTCCTATATTCACCTTATGCAGCCCTGTCCCTTTTTATCATTTTTTCTTCCGCGATTGTCCTCCGATTGTCTGGGAACTTCCGTTAGCCGCAACCTCTCAATTCACATCAAATTAATTTTCATGAAATACCACGATCACAAAGCTTACCCTCTGGACTGGAAGACAGGGTCCCAACTGGCAGTGGTTGGGAAGGAGGTGGGGATTTCGGAAATGTAGCGCCTATAGATAGCAAGAGCAGGTGTGTTAGACAGGTCATTAAAACACGTGATTAGGAGTGATTGGACGAGTAATGAAAGAGGAAACATCTGAGTCTTCCTAGGAGAACTTTCACTACAGCTTTCATTTCTTCATGGCCTACCTCATTCTAAGCTGTAGCTACCGTAAGGAATTTGATGAACGTGATGATAGACATACTGTATGTGCTAATACTCTACAGAGTAGGGAATTATAATGAGAATTGATAAAGAATTGGAGCGATAAATAGAATCAACAATGGCAGAAACTAAATCAGGTCAGTAAAAGTGCATTCTATCTGAACACACTTCTGTGATCTGTCTAAGAAAGGATGCACATGTGCTTCCTTGCTTGTCCAACCTCTCCCCTCTCTCTTCTGTCCTTGCGCTTTTCTAGATGGAGAACAGTAAGTGAAAATATTGAGAACCATCCATAGTGTGCAGCGTCTATAGAAAGACCTGCTGTATATACATGTATAGTGTCCATCCATGTCGACAATAAGGCATGATGGTAAGAATGATTGATCTGGGGAAGCAGGTGCCAAAAATGTGTTTGGGTGATTCAGGTTTTAGGTTGAACACAGCACAACAAATAACTCTCTCTCTCTCTCTCTCTCTCTCTCTCTCTCTCTCTCTCTCTGTCTCTCTCTCTCTCTGTTTTCATAAAATACAGGTTTGGGGTTAAACATAGCACAACTACTAACTGTCTGTGTGTGTGTGTGTGTGTGTGTGTGTGTGTGTGTGTGTGTGTGTGTGTTTTCATAAAATTCAGGTTTTTGCTTGAACATAGCACAACTACTAACTGTCTCTGTGAGTGTGTGTGTGTGTGTTTTCATAAAATGCAGGTTTTGGGTTGAACACATCACAACTACTGACTGTGTGTGTGTGTGTGTGCGTGTGTGTGTGCCTTTTCATAAAATACAGGTTTTGGGTTGAACACAGCACAATTACTAACTGTCTGTCTGTGTGTGTGTGTGTGTGTTTTCATAAAACACAGGTTTTGGATTGAACACAGCACAATTACAACTGTGTGTGTGTGTGTGTGTGTGTGTGTGTGTGTGTGTGTGTGTGTGTGTGTGTGTTTTCATAAAACACAGGTTTTGGATTGAACACAGCATCCCTACAAATCCAGTGGAACCGACAGAACCAATGGAACCATCACTCCCAGCAGATCCGGTTCTGGCCGGGGTGGGCATAGTTCTATCTGGCAGGGGGAACCTGCGTCTGGACTGGTCAACTCTGATGCGACCGCTAGCTCTGCTGTGCACCCTCAGGGACGGGTGAGAACCAGGAAGCCAGTGTGTGTACAACTGCATGTCCAACTGTGTGTGTGTACACACTGCATGTTGAACTGTGTGTGTTTTCATAAAATACACACTGCATGTTGAACTGTATGTGTTTTCATAAAATACACACTGCATGTTGAAGTACTTTTGATCACAAATATGGTTTGTTACATTAAGTAGTAGTACAACATCAGTATTATTATTATTATTATTATTATTATTATTGTGAGGAAAAGAGCTGTATGACATTGAGAAGACGATATTGGTACATCTGTGACAAGAGGCAGTGAAATAGCAGGAAACAGGAAACCACGGTTGACTTGTAGAGGTCATGTAGGTGTATTCTTAAACAGAAAAAGCTTGATTGTGTAAGGTACTGCACTCAGGGGAAATGCTTGTGTATGTATTCTTACAGAGAGCGTGTGCTTGGAAGACACGGCCTACTGCAGAGGTTTCTGACTGCCCAAATATAGACATCCTAATTCCAGTTGATGTCACTATGACACGACGAGATCAGGAGGGCCATGGAATTATGAGTTCTTTAAAAACTAAGAAGCTGGAAAATCTAGTCAGTCATATCTGAGTCCCTGCGCAAACCCAGAAAAAGTGGGATTTTTCTGCACAACAATGTCTACCAACTGTGTGTATTCATGAAATACACACTTTGTCTACTGCACGTCTAGCACATGTGTGTTCATAAATCTAGAGTGTGTAGCTGTGTGATCCTGCTGATACTTTTTGCACATATACAGCGAGATGAGCCTGTCTATGTGTGTGTGTGTGTGTGTGTGTGTGTGTGTGTGTGTGTGTGTGTGTGTGTGTGTGTGTGTGTGAGATGAGCCTGTCTATTGTGTGTGTGTGTGTGTGTGTGTGTGTGTGTGTGTGTGTGTGTGTGTGTGTGTGTGTGTGTGTGTGCGTATTGGACTCCACACAGGTCTCCAGGAGTTGACGAACCCTTGAATGCTGTGATTGGCTTCCTGTGTTCTGTGACCGCCATCCAAGAGGCGGAGCTTCGGCTGAGCTGCCTGACTCCTGATTGGGCAGCTAGGATCCGCCCCCTCATTGAGGTCTGCCCCCACGTACAGTAAGTCACATTTTTTATTGCCTCCTGTTTGGGGAGAAAACCAGCGTTTAACAGAATAACACACACAGACCCAAAGATTGATTCAAGACTGCTTGGCAGAAAAAAGCAAATGAAATTTTGTGGCAAAACTTCAGCACAAGATGCTGACGAAAATCAGCATCTTCTACCAACTGTCAATTAATTCAGGCTATGAGTTAGTGGTGTTGTTTTTATGAAAGTGTAACCTTCATTCATGATTTCATTACTTCGCCATCCCTTGTCAATTGACCCGCTGATGTTTCTAGCTTAGGGTTACAATTATTCAGGATAGCATACTGTATGACTCTTATGACTCTTATGACCGGACTCCCGGCCTATCTCTCTCTCTATCTGTGTGTGTGTGTGTTCTGCCCCCTCAGTTTGATGGTTCGCATGGTGGATAAGATCCAAGGTGTTTCACTGGGTCTGATGCTGGAGGAGGGCGTGAAGTCTCTACAGGAACTCCCCAAACCACCAAACCACTCTGTTACCGTGACCGGGTGCGTATGTCTGTCTGGACTCCATTCAATTATTGTATTGTGTTGTATTGTATTGTTTGTACAATTATAAATTGTAAGTAAGACTTATTGTGATACAGAAAGGATGGGGGTGCTGTGGCTCAGTGGCTAGAGCGTCAGATCATTACTCTGGGGACCGGGGTTCGAGTCCAACCCGAGGTCATTTCCCGATCCCTCCCCATCTCTCTCTCCCACTTGTTTCCTGTCATCTCTACACTATCCTATCTGATTAAAGGCAAAAAGCCCAAAAAATATCTTAAAAAAAAAAAAGTGATACAGAAAGGAAAGACGCTATTACACAGCAAAGGGGGAAAAAGCTGTAACTATTGTAAAGTAGAAATTGGAACATAGGATAATCTGGAAAAATGTCCATGCAGGGCAGTGCTGTAGGAATTGCTGTGCAGTTTGCCTACACCCTGCTTACATTCATCACCTTACATACACACTTCTGTCCTTGACATATTATGACAACATGTTCAACTATTTAGCATATGCGATGAACTAATGCCTAAATGTTGTGGGGGGTGCATGGCTACCTTCACACAGCAGGGCTTGATGCTCAAGTCGTTTACCAATAAAATGCAACATGTATGCGCTTTAATGTGATCTCCAGTGTGAACTTCAAACACACCAAAAGTGTCCAGCATGTGCTGTGAAATACACAATAATGTCACACACACCAAACGTGCTCAGTGTTTAGGGAAGTAGTGGTAAACATGAACGCAAGCAGTAGTCCCAGTTGCAATAAATCTTCGTCATGAATAAAATATTTTATGTCATTTTTAGCGAGACACCAAGCTTCAGTCAGTTAGTGTAAATAATCTTTAGTGTTTGCATCTACGAAATGAGTGGAGTGAGCTTGTGGTGTAGCCCTTAATAAAGCACTCAAAATGTGCTTCACACATTGTACTTCAAAAATGAGCTCTTCTTCTCGTCAACTCTAGTCTTTACCCACCTCGCATATTAGACACAGTTATTGTGATCGCAGCTGCTTAATTGACAAGTAGTTAAGCTTATCAATGACGTGTAGGTTGGATGCATGAGACATTGCCGATCAGTCCCTCAGTCCCATGGAAGACTGGAGCTACTGATTAGACACCTCTGTGTTTCTCCCTCTCCCCTGCAGGAGGCGCTGTAACAGGACCACAGACCCCTGTGGTCTCCAGGACCTTGACAGGGTCTGCAACAAACGAGTGAAGCTGATGTTCAGGGAGCAGGACCCTCCTGAACAGACCCCCTTACAGCCAATGATGTTTTAGGACAGCAGGACCCTCCTGAACAGACCCCCTTACAGCCAATGATGTTTTAGGACAGCAGGACCCTCCTGAACATACCCCCTTACAGCCAATGATGTTTTAGGACAGCAGGACCCTCCTGAACATACCCCCTTACAGCCAATGATGTTTTAGGACAGCAGAACCCTCCTGAACATACCCCCTTACAGCCAATGATGTTTTAGGACAGCAGGACCCTCCTGAACATTCTGACCCAAGGTCATTTCCCCACCCCACCCCACCCCATCTCTCTCCCACTTGCTTCCTGTCCATCTCTATGCTGTCCTATCTGATTAAAGGCAAAAAGCCCCAAAAATATCTTAAAAAAAAAAAAAAAAAGACAGACACACACACACACACACACACACACACAGTTTATTTCAGTTTTACATCTTTCAATCAAAAAGGAGTGAGTGTGTGTGTGTGTGTGTGTGTGTGTGTGGGATGGTGGGAAAGAACAAAATAATTTTGTTCATTTAATTCCATAATTGGACACAGTGATTGATTGTGCTTATGAGATGGTATGCAGCTGAAGAATGGGGGTTTCACAGGACTGTCACTAAGGCCTCGTTCAGATTGGCATCCCAAATCCGATTTTTTCATATCCAGATTGTATCTAGAATTGATTTCGGGTGGTCTGAACAGCAGAAAACCACATGAATTCCGATTTTTCCGAATCTGTTACGCCCTACATACCCATGTGGTGTCAATTGCGATTCATATCGGATATGCTGCGATCTGAACAGCTTTTCCACATGGGATAAGATTTCACCGTGTCACTTGCGTCATTTGTCACGTGACACAAACATCAACACGTGAAATGCAGATGGACGGAAGTGAGAGATCAATGTTAATTCTCCTTTTAAAAAACAGTGTCGTTTGCTATAACAACGTGTCAGTGCGCGTTATGGATTTGCCGCAAGTTGGAGTTTACCTCGCGTGTGGAAAGCAAGGTTTACCTCGCGTGTGGAAAGCAACGTCAGTGAAAGTTTTCAACCACGCATCAGAAAGGCAACTAACAGCTGTGCTGGACTGCATTGATGCACTGAAATAAAGATGAGTAACTTTATTCTTCCATCTCTGATACTTCCTTGTTACTTGTAGCTGTGTGCTACGGCCCCACTTAACCATCTGAGAGAGAAAGAACCAACATTCTACCCTCCGCGGGTTTGTTTATTATTTGTGGGCATGATGCGTTGGGGTACCATAGTAACCCACGTGGATATGGCAGGTGATTAGCGGACATGGAGATCCGATATGACAAGCAATGTGAACGCGGTCGATAGAGAGATCTGATGTTGATCAGATATGCTAAAAATCAGATTTGGAGTGCAGTCTGAACATAGCCTAATATGGACCTACAAGCTCATAGGCCTCGTTCAGATTGGCATCCCAAATCCGATTTTTTCATATCCAGATTGTATCTAGAATTGATTTCGGGTGGTCTGAACAGCAGAAAACCACATGAATTCCGATTTTTCCGAATCTGTTACGCCCTACATACCCATGTGGTGTCAATTGCGATTCATATCGGATATGCTGCGATCTGAACAGCTTTTCCACATGGGATAAGATTTCACCGTGTCACTTGCGTCATTTGTCACGTGACACAAACATCAACACGTGGAATGCAGATGGACGGAAGTGAGAGATCAATGTTAATTCTCCTTTTAAAAAACAGTGTCCTTTGCTATAACAACGTGTCAGTGCGCGTTATGGATTTGCCGCAAGTTGGAGTTTACCTCGCGTGTGGAAAGCAACGTCAGTGAAAGTTTTCAACCACGCATCAGAAAGGCAACTAACAGCTGTGCTGGACTGCATTGATGCACTGAAATAAAGATGAGTAACTTTATTCTTCCATCTCTGATACTTCCTTGTTACTTGTAGCTGTGTGCTACGGCCCACTTAACCATCTAGAGAGAAACAACCAACATTCTACCCTCCGCGGTTTTGTTTATTATATGTGGGCATGATGCGTTAGGGTACCATAGTAACCCACCTGGATATGGCAGGTGATTAGCGGACATGGAGATCCGATATGACAAGCAATGTGAACGCGGTCGATAGAGAGATCTGATGTTGATCAGATATGCTAAAAATCAGATTTGGAGTGCAGTCTGAACATAGCCATAGATGGATCTGCTCCCATGATCTACTAGATGCCTTCAAGCCACATATCCACAAGATGCAAGACTTTATTTTGATTGATAATATTATGCACTTTGTGCTCAGTGCCTTATAAATCATAAATAAAACATCATGTGGTTATGACCATTACCATGTTGTTGTTGTTAAGCGGTTTGGATAAACATGCCGTTCAATGCATAAATGTAAAATGTAAATTCCTTTGGCAAGGCTGTGTGTGTGTGTACCAGTCTTTCACGTTCATTTTGCTATGATATAAAGCTCTACTGATCCCCTCCCAGTCTTTATGAATGACCCTCATTATCAGCCCCTGAAGACACTCCTCATGGCACTCTGTGCTTTGACCACCACAAGAGGGCGCTTTCACACTACCCTATACTTGATTAAAGCCTTTGATATTCAGTTTCTGTCGGACTCAAAGGTTTATTCACCTTTTTCACCTACGTCACTATGAGGCACTAGAATGAGGCTTGGGTGGTAAAACCTGTGTGTGTATTGGGTGTGGGTAAAAAGTATTATCTGTGGATGCCCCTCATCTGCCCAACTTTCCACCTGACCAACAGTAAGAGAGGGGACCAGAAGTAGATTTTCTGTCCAGCATCTGTGAGAAATTATTGACGTTCCGTCAGCACCTCTTCTAGTTTACCACCCGAGCGTCGTTTTCGTTCGGAATGGCGGCCAGATGAAAAAGGCGAATAGGATGTGGATTGACCTTTAATCAAGTTGTTCTGTGTGGGACTCGGAGGGAGTCTAATTAGGAGAATCTAATTAGCGCACCTGCAGGGGATCAGTTTTGCACACACCTGATGGCAATCAAGATATAATTAGTTTTGCACGCACCTGATGGCAATCAAGATATAATTCGGTGGCTTCTTCTCACATCAATAAAGATTGTTTATGGATTTCTAGAGTGCCTGGAATTTTACGCTTTTGAGTCTCTAAATCTAACTATTCATATTTTAAACCTTATGCCAGATTTTGATAATGCAAAAATACAGAATTGGACTGCAAACTGATCAAAGCCATAGACTCCCAGGCACCAATGACTCACTGTAAACTGTCTTCCCTATTCTTTTGTTCCACTCACTCTAGTGCAGTTGGTGAGAGTCGTGTAACAGAGCTATTCCCGAATTACAATGAACTTGCACTTTAACATTGTACATGCCCCAATGCTAACAGCTATGCTTGAATTACATTGAACTTACACTTTAACAGCATACATGCCCCACTTAAACTTTAAGGTGGTACATGCCCCAATTCTAACAGAGCTATGCTTGAATTGCAGTGAACTTATACTTAGAGTGGTCATATTACAGGGGGAAAAAAAAAACACTCTTGTTTTTTTTTTGTTGTTTTTTTTTACAGACATTTTTTGGACTTTTTGCCTTTAATCAGATAGGACAGTGTAGAGATGACAGGAAACAAGTTGGAGAGAGATGGGGTGGGATCAGGAAATGACCTTGGGTCAGAATTGAACCCAGGTCCCCTGAGTAATGGTCTGACGCTCTAGCCACTGAGCCATGGCGCCCCCACACTTTTAGTTTTTGAACATGTTTCTTGGGTCACTTTTGGTTTTTGAACATGTTTCTTGGGTCTCTTTTTGATAAAAAGCCTCAATTGATGAAATAGCCAATTTACACTAGAGCTTAGATCGGGCCCAAAAATTTGAGCCCGACCCTACCGAAGACCGATCATTTTCTACCCAAGCCCGGCCCGGCCCGAGAGATAATGTGTGATAATGAGCCCGAGACCGATTTAAACCCGACATGTTAAATAGGCCTAATAATGGCCTACTTTTGTAACTGCATGTTCAGCAACAATTCCGGATTGATTTACGGACATTTGTTCAGCATATTCTTGAAGCATATTGCCTGTTGACAAGGCTTCATGTCTGTGTTGAGGTCCACGTCTTTCTGTCATACCTTGCGCTGAGACACAGCTGCTCTGCGCACCTCTCATCTCATTCACTGAGATAGGCTGCTCATTCATTCATTAGACCGTCATGCTGGCAAATCCACGAACAACAAAAACCTTAACCAGAAGTTTTCTGGTAATAGACGGAGGTTATAATGCGTTGAGTTTGACCAAAATGCTGCAACGTTTACCCGTATTGTATTCAGAAACACCGTAATTTCTCCAAATGTATCCACTTTCACTTTCGGTTCCCACACGAAAGAAGCACGATTTTACTGTCGAAAAACAAACTTGATGTTTTCTTATGCTTTCCACTGGACTGGGTTAATTTTATTTTATTTTCCCCCCATCACATTAGAAGCTTTATATTACGTTATATGACTGATGTAGCCGACAGAGCGCAACAGACAGGTGCTGCTCAACGCTGCACAGAGCTGTCCAAACATTTTATTTTTTTCTATTAATCACCTTTGGCTTAGATAACATTTTTTACTGAGTTACTTAAACATAATACATACTTGCACACACTATAGCATCATATGCTAAATAAATAAAATAAAACAAAAAATATTCTATTTATGGAACATTGATCACGAGCCCGGCCCGGCCCGAGCCCGATAGAGTGACGGCAAATGTCAGCCCGAGCCCGGCCCAAGTTCGGGTAGGGCTCGGGCCGGGCTCGGGCTCGGGCAGAGAATCTAACCTCTAATTTACACTGTTAGAAACTGTTCAACTACTGTGTGCTTAAACCACCTGTTTAGAATTTTCCTAATTACGTATGTCACATGGTAAGGTGGATGAGCCCTGCGTTTGATTAACCTCGTCAAGTCGTCTCGGAGCTCAAATTGTCACGTGACTTTCCACTTCAAGCGTTTTATTATGCAAACTCGTCCGACTTGGAACAGCACATGGAGAAGTGAAAACAATGTTCACGTCAATGTTCACGTCGTTGTTTGTGTTCTGTTAGCAACCCTAGGCTACATTTAGGACACTTATTTGATACAAGTCTGTGTTCAACATTGGCCTCACTACAACACTGACTCCCACATCCATAGGCAGTTATATGGATGCAGTGTTAATATGAGTGATTGAAATAGTTATTTAAACCACTAAAACAGTCCAAACACAATGAAAACAGCAAGTGACAGGCCGCAGTGGCCGCAGCCGTCTTCGTCATTGGATTCATCATCGGAGGCGTTGCTCAGTCTAGTCTGAGCTGTATGAGGAAACGAGACGAATTGATGACTAAAAGTGAGAATGGATAAATTGCAAAAAATAGAGACAAGTTGGCAGCCACTTTGCAGCTGAGAACAATGAGAAATGATTGACTAATTAAGGTTGATCCATCATAAGCTATGTTCAGACTGCAGTCCAAAACCCATTTTTTGCATATCTGACATCTGTGTGTTTGTGTGTGGCATGCTGCAGACAAGACAAACATCTGATCTCTCCATCGACCGCGTTCACATTGCTTGTTAAACTGCTCATATCGGATCTCCATGTCCGCTAATCACCTGCCATATCCTAGTGGGTTACTATGGTACCCTAACGCATCATGCCCACAAATAATAAACAAAACTGCGGAGGGTAGGATGTAGGTTCTTTCTCTCTCAGATGGTTAAGTGGGGCCGTAGCACAATCTACAAGTAACAAGGAAATATCAGAGATGGAAGAATAGTGTTACTCATCTTTATTTCAGTGCAATGCATGTTGCGATTGTTGCTTTTCTATTATACTTTGTTTTGTGTGCATCATGCATTATGCATGATATTTGTTGCATTTGTTGCATGTACGTGTCATTACATGTTTGAAATAAATTAACCATTAACATTAACATTAACCATTAACATTAACATTAACCATTAACATTAACATTAACATCAATGCAGTCCAGCACAGCTGTTAATTGGGAGGTTCCATTAGTAGCGGTGGGGGAATCTATCAAGTATGTGGGGGTGCAGGGTTAGCCCCCGGGTGGCTATCAGTGACCTGACCTCGAGTGGCGAACCCTTCAATAGGAAGCCATTGAATATGAATGAATGATCAAAGACAATTTCAAACCGAAACTCACGTTAACAAGGTGAGCAGGAGAGGTGTAGGGGCACGCACCTCCTCTGGACTAGCTAGTGCCCCATCTGGATTGCCTGTGAGACACTCAATCTTCATCTTGTTTGCATCAGCGGTGAATCGATTCCACCCGTGTATTCCTATCGTTAAGATGCCCTTGGAGGGAATGGCAAACCCTTCAAAATGTAGTCAACATTTATGATGATCATTTTCAAACCAGAACTCATGGCGCCTGGGTTAACAAGGTGAGCAGGAGGGGTGTAGGGGCACGCTCGCACACACTAGCGAGTGCTCCACCTGGACTGCCCAGAGTTGCCTCAACCAGTCAACCCCTCAAATATGAAGCTACTTTGATAGACCCCTCCAATATAAAGCTACTTTGTTAATGATGAGCAATCAGGATAATTTTCAAACTGAAACTCACGGCGCCCGGGTAAACAAGGTGAGTAGGGGACGTGTAGGAGGCACGCACCTCCTCTGGTCTAGTTAGTGCCCCCCTGGGCTGCCCGGGGTGGCCTTAACCTCGGGCGTAGTCCCTAATACTCCCCAGCGGTTGGGGAGTCAGAGGCCTACGATGATTCCTCTGCAGGGAGGAGTTGGACACTCGACTCCAGCACGACGTGGGGGCAGAGGAGCGGTTCCTCCTGCCAGCGTAACCCCACCCAGGCCCTGGGAAGGGGTTGGTGTTAAAGTGCAGAAGGTGCAAATCAGAGTTTGGCACTATAGCTGCGATGGAAGCTCACAAGTGTGGGTTGCAGCTGGGGAGGTTGCGCAGGCCTCTGGCTGTGTCTGGTGCTTTTCTTGCCACTGGCGCTGGTTTGGTTACACCACCTGGGGGGGTTCTGGGTCTTCCTCGGGGGGTGCTGTTGGCGGAGGGGCGGTCTCTCCTATGTCCAGCCGGCGGTGGACTGCGAACAACCTTCAAGTACTTGAAAACCTGGTTGAACAGCTGTGTGAGGTCACGTGTGACTGGAAGACAGGCTGCGCTGGTGTTGCTGAGAAAAACGGAGGACCAACTTTGTGGCAAGTTGAGGGCTTTGTATGCCCATCAAAGAAGAGCTGGTTGCGATGTGGCTGATTGGACGCCCGACCCGTTGCGGCGGTCCACGGTGTTGAGCGTCGGCTCAGGCATCTCGCCCGTAAGGTTAATTCCATGGAGGACAGGGCGAATTCTTATGCCAGAGCACTAGCTTTCGCCAGTCGAAGGGGAAGCCTCTGAGCCCATTGCTGTAACGAGGGGGTCAGGCAAGGTGACCCCATCTCACCTTTGCTGTTCAATCTGGCATTAGACCCACTGCTCTGCGTCCTGGGGCTACAGGGGAAAGGGGTCCTACATGGGGGCAGGAACCTGGCAGCCCTGGCGTTTGCAGACGACTTGGTTATCCTAAGTGACTCGTGGGCCAGCATGCAGAGGAACTTGGATATCCTGGCGGAGTTCTGCTCACTCTCCGGCCTGAGTATACAGGGGGCTAAATGCCAAAGTTTCCTGGTGGGTCCTGATCCCCTGAGCAAGACTGGGATGTGCTTTAACCAGTGCTACCCCTGGACTGTCGGTGGTGAAGGGATCCCACTTGTTGCGGTAGGAGACACGGTGAAGTACCTGGGTGTTCAGGTTGGACCCAGGGGTGGCATCAAGAAGCCCGACCTTAGTCTCAGGCTCAGTGGGTGGCTGGAGGGAGTAGGTAAAGCGCCTCTGGCGCCAAACCAAAACTCTATTTCACCCGTACCCATGTGGTACCTCGGCTGATTTACGTGGCGGTGCATGCGGGCTTCGGCAGGGTGAGTCTCCGCAGGCTCGATAGCATGATCCGTTCCTCGGTTCGGGAGTGGCTGAAGCTCCCTGCTTCAACCTGTTGGGGCCTATTCTATTCCCGCCCCTGTGATGGGGGTTTGGACTTCCTCGGCTGGAGAGGTTCATTCCTGCTCTGCAGGCCAAGACAATCTTTCGCCTACTCCAGTCCTCTGAGGACGTTTGTAGGAGTTTGGTCTGGGAGTGGGTGGGCCTGGAAGGTCTGGAAGATAGATGGCAGGCAGCTGGAGGTGAGGCGGGCGTATGGCCTTCCCTGCCAGGTAGTTTGGGCGTGCTTCAAAGGGCTGGTGGTCCGTCTGCAGTTGGACCAGCCCCTCAAACAGCGGCGTCAGTCACATGGAGGGTCCCCTTAGATTGGCAGAGGGAGGCTTTTGACCACTGGGCAGCGCGGCGCATCCAAGGTAGAGGCATTGCTGGTTTCAGGTGCTCCAAGGAAAGTAGCGGTTGGTTGTCGGTGATCGGGAGAAAATCGAGCAGATGGTTTGCGGACGCGGTGAGGATGAGGGCCAACCTCTATCCCACTAGGGAGCTGTTGGCGAGGGGGCAGGCCAAAACCGATGCGGGGTGCCGTGTTTGTGGCAGTAGGTTGGAGTCAACCTCCCATATCATGGGGATGTGCCGAGGCGCGAGAAGCAGGCGGTTGCTGCGTCACAATTGGGTGTGCGAAAGACTTGAAGGGCTAGGTGCAAGCCTGGGTTCGGACGGTATCGAGGGAGAAAGTCTTCTACCTCCCCTCTGGGACTAGGAGGAGGCCGGACCTCATCTTTGAAAAAGATGGTGCCATCCATGTGGTTGATGTGACCGTCCGTTTTGAAACCTCGGCAGGGACTATGACGAGGGCGGTGGCTCAGAAGAAGCGGACGTATAACCCGTTGGTCTCGGATCTCCTTGTAAGGCCTGGGGTGGATGTGGTGAAGGTTTGGGGTTTTCTGATCGGCGCTCGTGGACAGTGGTTCAGGGGCAATAGCCGATTCCTCAAAGTTCTGGGTTGCAGCAAGGCTTCTGCCAAGCGGACTGGCAAAGAGCTTTGCGTTGGGGTGCTTCGTCATTCTGTCGGAATGATGAACACCTTCCTGAAACTGCCCAATCCACCATGAGAGTTCTTCTCTTGGAATTGATGGGAAATTGGAAAACTGCAATAAATTATATGGGGGGGCCTCTTGATTTGTCAGGGTGCTAGGAGCAGGCGGCGGCAGCGACACAACTGGGTATGCGAGAGATTGGCCGGGCTAGGTGCGTCGTGGGGGCAGGGGAGCGGTTCCCCTTGCCAGCGTAACCCCACCTGGACCTGGTGCCCCCGCTGCTCCGGCTGGAAGGGGGCTAGGCGCGTGCTGGCATTGGGAGGTGACGATGGGAGCCCCACCACTCCTATCAGACCTGTGTCACTGTCACCTAGAGCTGGCGGGGGGCGTCAGTCTCGAGGTATGAGGTTCTGGTGGCCAATGGTGTTGCAGAAGTGTCCATTATGCCCGGTCAGGATGAGTACACTGGCCATGGCTCGGTGGCATGCTGCCACCAAACACCCTGGAAGGGGGTTGGTGTTGAAGTGCAGAAGGTGCAAGGCAGAGTTTAGCACTATAGCTGCGATGGATGCTCACAAGCGAGGGTGTGGGCCACAGCTAAGGAGGGTGCGAAGGTCTCTGCTTGCGTCTGGTGCTTTTCTTGCTGCTGGCGTTGGTTTGGTCACCCCACCTAGGGCCGGGGGTTTTGGGTCGCACTCGAGCGGCACTGTTGGTGGAGAGGCGGCCACTCCTTCATCCAGCCGGATTTGGACGTTGAACGACCTCCAAGTACTCAGGAACCTGGTGGACAGCTGCCCTGGGTCACGTGTGACTGCGAGGCAGGCTGCACTGGTGTATTGGGCAAATCCTCGCCTGGCCTGGGTATTGGGCAAATCCATGGAGGATAAGACGAATCCTTACGCCAGAGCTGCTATCCCTCGCCAGTCGAGGTGCGAGAGGGACGAGAGCAGAGATTGATAAGGCCACTGCTTGTGGCAGTGGCTGAACCCATTCAGATTCAGCCTCCGGTTGTTGCGCGTGCTCCCTCTAGCTTGCCGCTCGCGACTCCAGGTGGATCGAAACGCTCGAGGCGCCAGCTGAAAAGGGAACGGAGGGCGAAAATTATGGGGCTTATACGGAAAGACCCCAAAAAGCTGGCTGCACTCTTGCTTGACGGTCAAGATGAAGTGGTCTGTCCCATTCCATTAGCTGAACTACATGCTGTGTTCAGTGACAGATGGGCGGACCCCGGGAACGTCTACTTACACTTGGGCAAGTTCAAGGCTGCTGAAGGAGCGGACAACTTGTTGTTTGAGTCGCTCTTCTCTGAAGAGGAAGTCGCAGACCATGTAGCTGCGATTAAATCTGATTAGTCTCCGGGGCCAGATGGCATACGCTGAAGGAAGATCTCCAGGAGTGGGATCCCTTGTGCCAAGATCTGTGCCTTCTGTTCAATAGCTGGTTTGTAAGTGGGTACATCCCGGACCTGGTAAAACCGGCTAGAACAGTCTTGCTACCAAAAACTACAGACGTGGCTGCCCTTGCCAGCTCTGGGAACTGGCCAAGGATCTCGCCTTATCCTCCATGGATTTGCCCAATACCCAGGCCAGGCGAGGATTTGCCCAATACACCAGTGCAGCCTGCCTCGCAGTCACACGTGACCCAGGGCAGCTGTCCACCAGGTTCCTGAGTACTTGGAGGTCGTTCAACGTCCAAATCCGGCTGGATGAAGGAGTGGCCGCCTCTCCACCAACAGTGCCGCTCGAGTGCGACCCAAAACCCCCGGCCCTAGGTGGGGTGACCAAACCAACGCCAGCAGCAAGAAAAGCACCAGACGCAAGCAGAGACCTTCGCACCCTCCTTAGCTGTGGCCCACACCCTCGCTTGTGAGCATCCATCGCAGCTATAGTGCTAAACTCTGCCTTGCACCTTCTGCACTTCAATACCAACCCCCTTCCAGGGTGTTTGGTGGCAGCATGCCACCGAGCCATGGCCAGTGTACTCATCCTGACCGGGCATAATGGACACTTCTGCAACACCATTGGCCACCAGAACCTCATACCTCGAGACTGACGCCCCCCGCCAGCTCTAGGTGACAGTGACACAGGTCTGATAGGAGTGGTGGGGCTCCCATCGTCACCTCCCAATGCCAGCACGCGCCTAGCCCCCTTCCAGCCGGAGCAGCGGGGGCACCAGGTCCAGGTGGGGTTACGCTGGCAAGGGGAACCGCTCCCCTGCCCCCACGACGCACCTAGCCCGGCCAATCTCTCGCATACCCAGTTGTGTCGCTGCCGCCGCCTGCTCCTAGCACCCTGACAAATCAAGAGGCCCCCCCATATAATTTATTGCAGTTTTCCAATTTCCCATCAATTCCAAGAGAAGAACTCTCATGGTGGATTGGGCAGTTTCAGGAAGGTGTTCATCATTCCGACAGAATGACGAAGCACCCCAACGCAAAGCTCTTTGCCAGTCCGCTTGGCAGAAGCCTTGCTGCAACCCAGAACTTTGAGGAATCGGCTATTGCCCCTGAACCACTGTCCACGAGCGCCGATCAGAAAACCCCAAACCTTCACCACATCCACCCCAGGCCTTACAAGGAGATCCGAGACCAACGGGTTATACGTCCGCTTCTTCTGAGCCACCGCCCTCGTCATAGTCCCTGCCGAGGTTTCAAAACGGACGGTCACATCAACCACATGGATGGCACCATCTTTTTCAAAGATGAGGTCCGGCCTCCTCCTAGTCCCAGAGGGGAGGTAGAAGACTTTCTCCCTCGATACCGTCCGAACCCAGGCTTGCACCTAGCCCTTCAAGTCTTTCGCACACCCAATTGTGACGCAGCAACCGCCTGCTTCTCGCGCCTCGGCACATCCCCATGATATGGGAGGTTGACTCCAACCTACTGCCACAAACACGGCACCCCGCATCGGTTTTGGCCTGCCCCCTCGCCAACAGCTCCCTAGTGGGATAGAGGTTGGCCCTCATCCTCACCGCGTCCGCAAACCATCTGCTCGATTTTCTCCCGATCACCGACAACCAACCGCTACTTTCCTTGGAGCACCTGAAACCAGCAATGCCTCTACCTTGGATGCGCCGCGCTGCCCAGTGGTCAAAAGCCTCCCTCTGCCAATCTAAGGGGACCCTCCATGTGACTGACGCCGCTGTTTGAGGGGCTGGTCCAACTGCAGACGGACCACCAGCCCTTTGAAGCACGCCCAAACTACCTGGCAGGGAAGGCCATACGCCCGCCTCACCTCCAGCTGCCTGCCATCTATCTTCCAGACCTTCCAGGCCCACCCACTCCCAGACCAAACTCCTACAAACGTCCTCAGAGGACTGGAGATGGGCGAAAGATTGTCTTGGCCTGCAGAGCAGGAATGAACCTCTCCCAGCCGAGGAAGTCCAAACCCCCATCACAGGGGCGGGAATAGAATAGGCCCCAACAGGTTGAAGCAGGGAGCTTCAGCCACTCCCGAACCGAGGAACGGATCATGCTATCGAGCCTGCGGAGACTCACCCTGCCGAAGCCCGCATGCACCGCCACGTAAATCAGCCGAGGTACCACATGGGTACGGGTGAAATAGAGTTTTGGTTTGGCGCCAGAGGCGCTTTACCTACTCCCTCCAGCCACCCACTGAGCCTGAGACTAAGGTCGGGCTTCTTGATGCCACCCCTGGGTCCAACCTGAACACCCAGGTACTTCACCGTGTCTCCTACCGCAACAAGTGGGATCCCTTCACCACCGACAGTCCAGGGGTAGCACTGGTTAAAGCACATCCCAGTCTTGCTCAGGGGATCAGGACCCACCAGGAAACTTTGGCATTTAGCCCCCTGTATACTCAGGCCGGAGAGTGAGCAGAACTCCGCCAGGATATCCAAGTTCCTCTGCATGCTGGCCCACGAGTCACTTAGGATAACCAAGTCGTCTGCAAACGCCAGGGCTGCCAGGTTCCTGCCCCCATGTAGGACCCCTTTCCCCTGTAGCCCCAGGACGCAGAGCAGTGGGTCTAATGCCAGATTGAACAGCAAAGGTGAGATGGGGTCACCTTGCCTGACCCCCCTCGTTACAGCAATGGGCTCAGAGGCTTCCCCTTCGACTGGCGAAAGCTAGTGCTCTGGCATAAGAATTCGCCCTGTCCTCCATGGAATTAACCTTACGGGCGAGATGCCTGAGCCGACGCTCAACACCGTGGACCGCCGCAACGGGTCGGGCGTCCAATCAGCCACATCGCAACCAGCTCTTCTTTGATGGGCATACAAAGCCCTCAACTTGCCACAAAGTTGGTCCTCCGTTTTCCTCAGCAACACCAGCGCAGCCTGTCTTCCAGTCACACGTGACCTCACACAGCTGTTCAACCAGGTTTTCAAGTACTTGAAGGTTGTTCGCAGTCCACCGCCGGCTGGACATAGGAGAGACCGCCCCTCCGCCAACAGCACCCCCCGAGGAAGACCCAGAACCCAGGTGGTGTAACCAAACCAGCGCCAGTGGCAAGAAAAGCACCAGACACAGCCAGAGGCCTGCGCAACCTCCCCAGCTGCAACCCACACTTGTGAGCTTCCATCGCAGCTATAGTGCCAAACTCTGATTTGCACCTTCTGCACTTTAACACCAACCCCTTCCCAGGGCCTGGGTGGGGTTACGCTGGCAGGAGGAACCGCTCCTCTGCCCCCACGTCGTGCTGGAGTCGAGTGTCCAACTCCTCCCTGCAGAGGAATCATCGTAGGCCTCTGACTCCCCAACCGCTGGGGAGTATTAGGGACTACGCCCGAGGTTAAGGCCACCCCGGGCAGCCCAGGGGGGCACTAACTAGACCAGAGGAGGTGCGTGCCTCCTACACGTCCCCTACTCACCTTGTTTACCCGGGCGCCGTGAGTTTCAGTTTGAAAATTATCCTGATTGCTCATCATTAACAAAGTAGCTTTATATTGGAGGGGTCTATCAAAGTAGCTTCATATTTGAGGGGTTGACTGGTTGAGGCAACTCTGGGCAGTCCAGGTGGAGCACTCGCTAGTGTGTGTGAGCGTGCCCCTACACCCCTCCTGCTCACCTTGTTAACCCAGGCGCCATGAGTTCTGGTTTGAAAATGATCATCATAAATGTTGACTACATTTTGAAGGGTTTGCCATTCCCTCCAAGGGCATCTTAACGATAGGAATACACGGGTGGAATCGATTCACCGCTGATGCAAACAAGATGAAGATTGAGTGTCTCACAGGCAATCCAGATGGGGCACTAGCTAGTCCAGAGGAGGTGCGTGCCCCTACACCTCTCCTGCTCACCTTGTTAACGTGAGTTTCGGTTTGAAATTGTCTTTGATCATTCATTCATATTCAATGGCTTCCTATTGAAGGGTTCGCCACTCGAGGTCAGGTCACTGATAGCCATAACCCTGCACCCCCACATACTTGATAGATTCCCCCACCGCTACTAATGGAACCTCCCAATTAACAGCTGTGCTGGACTGCATTGATGTTAATGTTAATGTTAATGGTTAATGTTAATGTTAATGGTTAATGTTAATGTTAATGTTAATGGTTAATTTATTTCAAACATGTAATGACACGTACATGCAACAAATGCAACAAATATCATGCATAATGCATGATGCACACAAAACAAAGTATAATAGAAAAGCAACAATCGCAACATGCATTGCACTGAAATAAAGATGAGTAACACTATTCTTCCATCTCTGATATTTCCTTGTTACTTGTAGATTGTGCTACGGCCCCACTTAACCATCTGAGAGAGAAAGAACCTACATCCTACCCTCCGCAGTTTTGTTTATTATTTGTGGGCATGATGCGTTAGGGTACCATAGTAACCCACTAGGATATGGCAGGTGATTAGCGGACATGGAGATCCGATATGAGCAGTTTAACAAGCAATGTGAACGCGGTCGATGGAGAGATCAGATGTTTGTCTTGTCTGCAGCATGCCACACACAAACACACAGATGTCAGATATGCAAAAAATGGGTTTTGGACTGCAGTCTGAACATAGCTTATGATGGATCAACCTTAATTAGTCAATCATTTCTCATTGTTCTCAGCTGCAAAGTGGCTGCCAACTTGTCTCTATTTTTTGCAATTTATCCATTCTCACTGCTTTCAGCTGCATCTCCAATGTCTGCCTCTCGTATTCCTCATACAGCTCAGACTAGACTGAGCAACGCCTCCGATGATGAATCCAATGACGAAGACGGCTGCGGCCACTGCGGCCTGTCACTTGCTGTTTTCATTGTGTTTGGACTGTTTTAGTGGTTTAAATAACTATTTCAATCACTCATATTAACACTGCATCCATATAACTGCCTATGGATGTGGGAGTCAGTGTTGTAGTGAGGCCAATGTTGAACACAGACTTGTATCAAATAAGTGTCCTAAATGTAGCCTAGGGTTGCTAACAGAACACAAACAACGACGTGAACATTGACGTGAACATTGTTTTCACTTCTCCATGTGCTGTTCCAAGTCGGACGAGTTTGCATAATAAAACGCTTGAAGTGGAAAGTCACGTGACAATTTGAGCTCCGAGACGACTTGACGAGGTTAATCAAACGCAGGGCTCATCCACCTTACCATGTGACATACGTAATTAGGAAAATTCTAAACAGGTGGTTTAAGCACACAGTAGTTGAACAGTTTCTAACAGTGTAAATTAGAGGTTAGATTCTCTGCCCGAGCCCGAGCCCGGCCCGAGCCCTACCCGAACTTGGGCCGGGCTCGGGCTGACATTTGCCGTCACTCTATCGGGCTCGGGCCGGGCCGGGCTCGTGATCAATGTTCCATAAATAGAATATTTTTTGTTTTATTTTATTTCTTTAGCATATGATGCTATAGTGTGTGCAAGTATGTATTATGTTTAAGTAACTCAGTAAAAAATGTTATCTAAGCCAAAGGTGATTAATAGAAAAAAATAAAATGTTTGGACAGCTCTGTGCAGCGTTGAGCAGCACCTGTCTGTTGCGCTCTGTCGGCTACATCAGTCATATAACGTAATATAAAGCTTCTAATGTGATGGGGGGAAAATAAAATAAAATTAACCCAGTCCAGTGGAAAGCATAAGAAAACATCAAGTTTGTTTTTCGACAGTAAAATCGTGCTTCTTTCGTGTGGGAACCGAAAGTGAAAGTGGATACATTTGGAGAAATTACGGTGTTTCTGAATACAATACGGGTAAACGTTGCAGCATTTTGGTCAAACTCAACGCATTATAACCTCCGTCTATTACCAGAAAACTTCTGGTTAAGGTTTTTGTTGTTCGTGGATTTGCCAGCATGACGGTCTAATGAATGAATGAGCAGCCTATCTCAGTGAATGAGATGAGAGGTGCGCAGAGCAGCTGTGTCTCAGCGCAAGGTATGACAGAAAGACGTGGACCTCAACACAGACATGAAGCCTTGTCAACAGGCAATATGCTTCAAGAATATGCTGAACAAATGTCCGTAAATCAATCCGGAATTGTTGCTGAACATGCAGTTACAAAAGTAGGCCATTATTAGGCCTATTTAACATGTCGGGTTTAAATCGGTCTCGGGCTCATTATCACACATTATCTCTCGGGCCGGGCCGGGCTTGGGTAGAAAATGATCGGTCTTCGGTAGGGTCGGGCTCAAATTTTTGGGCCCGATCTAAGCTCTAGTGTAAATTGGCTATTTCATCAATTGAGGCTTTTTATCAAAAAGAGACCCAAGAAACATGTTCAAAAACCAAAAGTGACCCAAGAAACATGTTCAAAAACTAAAAGTGTGGGGGCGCCATGGCTCAGTGGCTAGAGCGTCAGACCATTACTCAGGGGACCTGGGTTCAATTCTGACCCAAGGTCATTTCCTGATCCCACCCCATCTCTCTCCAACTTGTTTCCTGTCATCTCTACACTGTCCTATCTGATTAAAGGCAAAAAGTCCAAAAAATGTCTGTAAAAAAAAACAACAAAAAAAAAACAAGAGTGTTTTTTTTTTCCCCCTGTAATATGACCACTCTAAGTATAAGTTCACTGCAATTCAAGCATAGCTCTGTTAGAATTGGGGCATGTACCACCTTAAAGTTTAAGTGGGGCATGTATGCTGTTAAAGTGTAAGTTCAATGTAATTCAAGCATAGCTGTTAGCATTGGGGCATGTACAATGTTAAAGTGCAAGTTCATTGTAATTCGGGAATAGCTCTGTTACACGACTCTCACCAACTGCACTAGAGTGAGTGGAACAAAAGAATAGGGAAGACAGTTTACAGTGAGTCATTGGTGCCTGGGAGTCTATGGCTTTGATCAGTTTGCAGTCCAATTCTGTATTTTTGCATTATCAAAATCTGGCATAAGGTTTAAAATATGAATAGTTAGATTTAGAGACTCAAAAGCGTAAAATTCCAGGCACTCTAGAAATCCATAAACAATCTTTATTGATGTGAGAAGAAGCCACCGAATTATATCTTGATTGCCATCAGGTGCGTGCAAAACTAATTATATCTTGATTGCCATCAGGTGTGTGCAAAACTGATCCCCTGCAGGTGCGCTAATTAGATTCTCCTAATTAGACTCCCTCCGAGTCCCACACAGAACAACTTGATTAAAGGTCAATCCACATCCTATTCGCCTTTTTCATCTGGCCGCCATTCCGAGCGAAAACGACGCTCGGGTGGTAAACTAGAAGAGGTGCTGACGGAACGTCAATAATTTCTCACAGATGCTGGACAGAAAATCTACTTCTGGTCCCCTCTTACTGTTGGTCAGGTGGAAAGTTGGGCAGATGAGGGGCATCCACAGATAATACTTTTTACCCACACCCAATACACACACAGGTTTTACCACCCAAGCCTCGTTCTAGTGCCTCATAGTGACGTAGGTGAAAAAGGTGAATAAACCTTTGAGTCCGACAGAAACTGAATATCAAAGGCTTTAATCAAGTATAGGGTAGTGTGAAAGCGCCCTCTTGTGGTGGTCAAAGCACAGAGTGCCATGAGGAGTGTCTTCAGGGGCTGATAATGAGGGTCATTCATAAAGACTGGGAGGGGATCAGTAGAGCTTTATATCATAGCAAAATGAACGTGAAAGACTGGTACACACACACACAGCCTTGCCAAAGGAATTTACATTTTACATTTATGCATTGAACGGCATGTTTATCCAAACCGCTTAACAACAACAACATGGTAATGGTCATAACCACATGATGTTTTATTTATGATTTATAAGGCACTGAGCACAAAGTGCATAATATTATCAATCAAAATAAAGTCTTGCATCTTGTGGATATGTGGCTTGAAGGCATCTAGTAGATCATGGGAGCAGATCCATCTATGGCTATGTTCAGACTGCACTCCAAATCTGATTTTTAGCATATCTGATCAACATCAGATCTCTCTATCGACCGCGTTCACATTGCTTGTCATATCGGATCTCCATGTCCGCTAATCACCTGCCATATCCAGGTGGGTTACTATGGTGCCCTAACGCATCATGCCCACATATAATAAACAAAACCGCGGAGGGTAGAATGTTGGTTGTTTCCTCTCAGATGGTTAAGTGGGCCGTAGCACACAGCTACAAGTAACAAGGAAGTATCAGAGATGGAAGAATAAAGTTACTCATCTTTATTTCAGTGCATCAATGCAGTCCAGCACAGCTGTTAGTTGCCTTTCTGATGCGTGGTTGAAAACTTTCACTGACGTTGCTTTCCACACGCGAGGTAAACTCCAACTTGCGGCAAATCCATAACGCGCACTGACACGTTGTTATAGCAAAGGACACTGTTTTTTAAAAGGAGAATTAACATTGATCTCTCACTTCCGTCCATCTGCATTCCACGTGTTGATGTTTGTGTCACGTGACAAATGACGCAAGTGACACGGTGAAATCTTATCCCATGTGGAAAAGCTGTTCAGATCGCAGCATATCCGATATGAATCGCAATTGACACCACATGGGTATGTAGGGCGTAACAGATTCGGAAAAATCGGAATTCATGTGGTTTTCTGCTGTTCAGACCACCCGAAATCAATTCTAGATACAATCTGGATATGAAAAAATCGGATTTGGGATGCCAATCTGAACGAGGCCTATGAGCTTGTAGGTCCATATTAGGCTATGTTCAGACTGCACTCCAAATCTGATTTTTAGCATATCTGATCAACATCAGATCTCTCTATCGACCGCGTTCACATTGCTTGTCATATCGGATCTCCATGTCCGCTAATCACCTGCCATATCCACGTGGGTTACTATGGTACCCCAACGCATCATGCCCACAAATAATAAACAAACCCGCGGAGGGTAGAATGTTGGTTCTTTCTCTCTCAGATGGTTAAGTGGGGCCGTAGCACACAGCTACAAGTAACAAGGAAGTATCAGAGATGGAAGAATAAAGTTACTCATCTTTATTTCAGTGCATCAATGCAGTCCAGCACAGCTGTTAGTTGCCTTTCTGATGCGTGGTTGAAAACTTTCACTGACGTTGCTTTCCACACGCGAGGTAAACCTTGCTTTCCACACGCGAGGTAAACTCCAACTTGCGGCAAATCCATAACGCGCACTGACACGTTGTTATAGCAAACGACACTGTTTTTTAAAAGGAGAATTAACATTGATCTCTCACTTCCGTCCATCTGCATTTCACGTGTTGATGTTTGTGTCACGTGACAAATGACGCAAGTGACACGGTGAAATCTTATCCCATGTGGAAAAGCTGTTCAGATCGCAGCATATCCGATATGAATCGCAATTGACACCACATGGGTATGTAGGGCGTAACAGATTCTGGAAAAATCGGAATTCATGTGGTTTTCTGCTGTTCAGACCACCCGAAATCAATTCTAGATACAATCTGGATATGAAAAAATCGGATTTGGGATGCCAATCTGAACGAGGCCTTAGTGACAGTCCTGTGAAACCCCCATTCTTCAGCTGCATACCATCTCATAAGCACAATCAATCACTGTGTCCAATTATGGAATTAAATGAACAAAATTATTTTGTTCTTTCCCACCATCCCACACTTACACACACACACACAGACTCACTCCTTTTTGATTGAAAGATGTAAAACTGAAATCAACTGTGTGTGTGTGTGTGTGTGTGTGTGTCTGTCTTTTTTTTTTTTTTTTTAAGATATTTTTGGGGCTTTTTGCCTTTAATCAGATAGGACAGCATAGAGATGGACAGGAAGCAAGTGGGAGAGAGATGGGGTGGGGTGGGGTGGGGAAATGACCTTGGGTCAGAATGTTCAGGAGGGTCCTGCTGTCCTAAAACATCATTGGCTGTAAGGGGGTCTGTTCAGGAGGGTTCTGCTGTCCTAAAACATCATTGGCTGTAAGGGGGTATGTTCAGGAGGGTCCTGCTGTCCTAAAACATCATTGGCTGTAAGGGGGTATGTTCAGGAGGGTCCTGCTGTCCTAAAACATCATTGGCTGTAAGGGGGTCTGTTCAGGAGGGTCCTGCTGTCCTAAAACATCATTGGCTGTAAGGGGGTCTGTTCAGGAGGGTCCTGCTCCCTGAACATCAGCTTCACTCGTTTGTTGCAGACCCTGTCAAGGTCCTGGAGACCACAGGGGTCTGTGGTCCTGTTACAGCGCCTCCTGCAGGGGAGAGGGAGAAACACAGAGGTGTCTAATCAGTAGCTCCAGTCTTCCATGGGACTGAGGGACTGATCGGCAATGTCTCATGCATCCAACCTACACGTCATTGATAAGCTTAACTACTTGTCAATTAAGCAGCTGCGATCACAATAACTGTGTCTAATATGCGAGGTGGGTAAAGACTAGAGTTGACGAGAAGAAGAGCTCATTTTGAAGTACAATTGTGAAGCACATTTTGAGTGCTTTATTAAGGGCTACACCACAAGCTCACTCCACTCATTTCGTAGATGCAAACACTAAAGATTATTTACACTAACTGACTGAAGCTTGGTGTCTCGCTAAAAATGACATAAAATATTTTATTCATGACGAAGATTTATTGCAACTGGGACTACTGCTTGCGTTCATGTTTACCACTACTTCCCTAAACACTGAGCACGTTTGGTGTGTGTGACATTATTGTGTATTTCACAGCACATGCTGGACACTTTTGGTGTGTTTGAAGTTCACACTGGAGATCACATTAAAGCGCATACATGTTGCATTTTATTGGTAAACGACTTGAGCATCAAGCCCTGCTGTGTGAAGGTAGCCATGCACCCCCCACAACATGTAGGCATTAGTTCATCGCATATGCTAAATAGTTGAACATGTTGTCATAATATGTGAAGGACAGAAGTGTGTATGTAAGGCGATGAATGTAAGCAGGGTGTAGGAGAACTGCACAGCAATTCCTACAGCACTGCCCTGCATGGACACTTTTCCAGATCATCCTATGTTCCAATTTCTACTTTACAATAGTTACAGCTTTTTCCCCTTTGCTGTGTAATAGCGTCTTTCCTTTCTGTATCACTTTTTTTTTTTTAAGATATTTTTTGGGCTTTTTGCCTTTAATCAGATAGGATAGTGTAGAGATGACAGGAAACAAGTGGGAGAGAGATGGGGTGGGATCGGGAAATGACCTCGGGTTGGACTCGAACCCCGGTCCCCAGAGTAATGATCTGACGCTCTAGCCACTGAGCCACAGCACCCCCATCCTTTCTGTATCACAATAAGTGTTACTTACAATTTATAATTGTACAAATAATACAACACAACACAATACAATAATTGAATGGAGTCCAGACAGACATACGCACCCGGTCACGGTAACAGAGCTGGTTTGGTGGTTTGGGGAGTTCCTGTAGAGACTTCACGCCCTCCTCCAGCATCAGACCCAGTGAGACGCCTTGGATCTTATCCACCATGCGAACCATCAAACTGAGGGGGCAGAACACACACACACACACACACACACACACACAGATAGAGAGAGAGATAGGCCGGGAGTCCGGTCATAAGAGTCATAAGAGTCATACAGTATGCTATCCTGAATAATTGTAACCCTAAGCTAGAAACATCAGCGGGTCAATTGACAAGGGATGGCGAAGTAATGAAATCATGAATGAAGGTTACACTTTCATAAAAACAACACCACTAACTCATAGCCTGAATTAATTGACAAGTTGGTAGAAGATGCTGATTTTCGTCAGCATCTTGTGCTGAAGTTTTGCCACAAAATTTCATTTGCTTTTTTCTGCCAAGCAGTCTTGAATCAATCTTTGGGTCTGTGTGTGTTATTCTGTTAAACGCTGGTTTTCTCCCCAAACAGGAGGCAATAAAAAATGTGACTTACTGTACGTGGGGGCAGACCTCAATGAGGGGGCGGATCCTAGCTGCCCAATCAGGAGTCAGGCAGCTCAGCCGAAGCTCCGCCTCTTGGATGGCGGTCACAGAACACAGGAAGCCAATCACAGCATTCAAGGGTTCGTCAACTCCTGGAGACCTGTGTGGAGTCCAATACGCACACACACACACACACACACACACACACACACACACACACACACACACACACACACATAGACAGGCTCATCTCACACACACACACACACACACACACACACACACACACACACACACACACACACACACACACAATAGACAGGCTCATCTCGCTGTATATGTGCAAAAAGTATCAGCAGGATCACACAGCTACACACTCTAGATTTATGAACACACATGTGCTAGACGTGCAGTAGACAAAGTGTGTATTTCATGAATACACACAGTTGGTAGACATTGTTGTGCAGAAAAATCCCACTTTTTCTGGGTTTGCGCAGGGACTCAGATATGACTGACTAGATTTTCCAGCTTCTTAGTTTTTAAAGAACTCATAATTCCATGGCCCTCCTGATCTCGTCGTGTCATAGTGACATCAACTGGAATTAGGATGTCTATATTTGGGCAGTCAGAAACCTCTGCAGTAGGCCGTGTCTTCCAAGCACACGCTCTCTGTAAGAATACATACACAAGCATTTCCCCTGAGTGCAGTACCTTACACAATCAAGCTTTTTCTGTTTAAGAATACACCTACATGACCTCTACAAGTCAACCGTGGTTTCCTGTTTCCTGCTATTTCACTGCCTCTTGTCACAGATGTACCAATATCGTCTTCTCAATGTCATACAGCTCTTTTCCTCACAATAATAATAATAATAATAATAATAATAATAATAATAATAATAATACTGATGTTGTACTACTACTTAATGTAACAAACCATATTTGTGATCAAAAGTACTTCAACATGCAGTGTGTATTTTATGAAAACACATACAGTTCAACATGCAGTGTGTATTTTATGAAAACACACACAGTTCAACATGCAGTGTGTATTTTATGAAAACACACACAGTTGGACATGCAGTGTGTATTGTACACACACTGGCTTCCCTGGTTCTCACCCGTCCCTGAGGGTGCACAGCAGAGCTAGCGGTCGCATCAGAGTTGACCAGTCCAGACGCAGGTTCCCCCTGCCAGATAGAACTATGCCCACCCCGGCCAGAACCGGATCTGCTGGGAGTGATGGTTCCATTGGTTCTGTCGGTTCCACTGGATTTGTAGGGATGCTGTGTTCAATCCAAAACCTGTGTTTTATGAAAACACACACACACACACACACACACACACACACACACACACACACACACACACACAGTTGTAATTGTGCTGTGTTCAATCCAAAACCTGTGTTTTATGAAAACACACACACACACACACAGACAGACAGTTAGTAATTGTGCTGTGTTCAACCCAAAACCTGTATTTTATGAAAAGGCACACACGCACACACACACACACACAGTCAGTAGTTGTGATGTGTTCAACCCAAAACCTGCATTTTATGAAAACACACACACACACACTCCCACAGAGACAGTTAGTAGTTGTGCTATGTTCAACCAAAAACCTGAATTTTATGAAAACACACACACACACACACACACACACACACACACACACACACAGAGACAGTTAGTAGTTGTGCTATGTTTAACCCCAAACCTGTATTTTATGAAAACACACAGAGAGAGAGAGAGAGAGAGAGAGAGAGAGAGAGAGAGAGAGAGAGTTATTTGTTGTGCTGTGTTCAACCTAAAACCTGAATCACCCAAACACATTTTTGGCACCTGCTTCCCCAGATCAATCATTCTTACCATCATGCCTTATTGTCGACATGGATGGACACTATACATGTATATACAGCAGGTCTTTCTATAGACGCTGCACACTATGGATGGTTCTCAATATTTTCACTTACTGTTCTCCATCTAGAAAAGCGCAAGGACAGAAGAGAGAGGGGAGAGGTTGGACAAGCTAAGGAAGCACATGTGCATCCTTTCTTAGACAGATCACAGAAGTGTGTTCAGATAGAATGCACTTTTACTGACCTGATTTAGTTTCTGCCATTGTTGATTCTATTTATCGCTCCAATTCTTTATCAATTCTCATTATAATTCCCTACTCTGTAGAGTATTAGCACATACAGTATGTCTATCATCACGTTCATCAACTCCTTACGGTAGCTACAGCTTAGAATGAGGTAGGCCATGAAGAAATGAAAGCTTTAGTGAAAGCTCTCCTAGGAAGACTCAGATGTTTCATCACTCATTACTCGTCCAATCACTCCTAATCACGTGTTTTAATGACCTGTCTAACACACCTGCTCTTGCTATCTATAGGCGCTACATTTCCGAAATCCCCACCTCCTTCCCAACCACTGCCAGTTGGGACCCTGTCTTCCAGGCCAGAGGGTAAGCTTTGTGATCGTGGTATTTCATGAAAATTAATTTGATGTGAATTGAGAGGTTGCGGCTAACGGAAGTTCCCAGACAATCGGAGGACAATCGCGGAAGAAAAAATGATAAAAAGGGACAGGGCTGCATAAGGTGAATATAGGAATTACTGAGTCTAGAATCGGACTGATAGTTAAAGATCCAAACACACCTGACATGATCAGTTTTTTTGGTGGCAGTCAGTTCCAGGCAGAGACATTTTCCATCACGGTCTGTGACCTCCTCCACAACGAATCTGAAAACAGAGAAAAAAATAGAGCCTACTTGGTAGAGTTTTGCAATACATCAGTTTTTATCAATTAC
>JAODXP020000030.1:24849455-24862000 GCA_027497455.2 Sardinella longiceps | reverse complement strand
TGTGTGTGTGTGTGTGTGAGAGAGAGAGAGAGTCTGTGTGTGTGTGTGTGTGTGTGTGTGTGAGAGAGAGAGAGAGAGTCTGTGTGTGTGTGTGTGTGAGAGAGAGAGAGAGTCTGTGTGTGTGTGTGTGAGAGAGAGAGAGTGTGTGTGTGTGTGTGAGAGAGAGAGAGAGAGTCTGTGTGTGTGTGTGTGTGTGTGTGAGAGAGAGAGAGAGAGTCTGTGTGTGTGTGTGTGTGAGAGAGAGAGAGAGTGTGTGTGTGTGTGTGTGTAGAGAGAGAGAGAGAGTCTGTGTGTGTGTGTGTGAGAGAGAGAGAGAGTCGTGTGTGTGTGTGTGTGAGAGAGAGAGAGAGAGTCTGTGTGTGTGTGTGTGTGAGAGAGAGAGAGTGTCTGTGTGTGTGTGTGTGTGTGAGAGAGAGAGAGAGAGTGTGTGTGTGTGTGTGTGTGTGATTTGTGCGGCAGTGTGTATGAGGCAGATGGATGCAGCAGGCTTCTGTAGTCATCTCAGACAGTTAGTCCCCAGCAGTGAGCAAGTGTGTGTGTGAGTGTGTAATGTGTGTGTGTGTGTGTGAGCTTCTGCAGTCGTCTCAGACAGTTAGTCCCCAGCAGTGAGCAAGTGTGTGTGTGAGTGTGTAAGAGTGTGTGTGTGTGTGTGTGTGTGTTTGTGAGCTTCTGTAGTCGTCTCAGACAGTTAGTCCCCAGCAGTGAGCAAGTGTGTGTGTGAGTGTGTAATGTGTGTGTGAGTGTGTAAGAGTGAGTGTGTGTGTGTGTGTGTGTGAGCTTCTGTAGTCATCTCAGACAGTTAGTCCCCAGCAGTGAGCAAGTGTGTGTGTGAGTGTGTAAGAGTGAGTGGTGTGTGTGTGTGTGTTTGTGAGCTTCTGTAGTCATCTCAGACAGTTAGTCCCCAGCAGTGAGCAAGTGTGTGTGTGAGTGTGTAATGTGTGTGTGAGTGTGTGAGCTTCTGCAGTCGTCTCAGACTGTTATAGCCTGATTGCCATCGACTTTCAAAGCTCTGCGAGACATTGGTCTGACCAAGAGCCCGTATAACACACTTTCTCAAAGTGCATGGCCCGCTCCACTCAGGATACACCCCATCCCTGCCAATCCACTCAGGATACACCCCATCCTGGCCAATCGAATGGCCCGCTCCACTCAGGATACACCCCATCCTGGCCAATCGAATGGCCCGCTCCACTCAGGATACACCCCATCCTGGCCAATCGAATGGCCCGCTCCACTCAGGATACACCCCATCCTGGCCAATCGAATGGCCCGCTCCACTCAGGATACACCCCATCCTGGCCAATCGGCGAACTTTGACAATTCTCAATAGCCAGAATCCCAGACCCTTATATGAAGCAAGAGTAGGTTATGATCTAGCCTGATTGCCATCGACTTTCAAAGCTCTACGGGACTTTGGTCTGACCAAGAGCCCGTAACAAAATTTCTCAAAGGGCATGGTTGACCCGCCTCCCTGAAATGCCTCGGTTTGCTACTGGTCGATGTTAGAAAATGCTGTGCCGAAGCCAAACCAATCATACCACTCTTTCCTCTGATGTATGTGACGTGAAGGGAATTGCTTGAGCAGGACTGGGAGCCGTTGGAGCTACTCAAAGTTGATTGGTTTCTGACCAAGGGGGTGGAGTTCCACATTTTTGTGGAACTCAAAGTCCTGCCCGATCAGCAGCTGGCCAGACCATCGACAGCAACGGCGAAGGTGTTACGTCACTGGGAGGGCGTGCCAGGCTAAGACAGTTACTCCCCAGCAGTGAGTGTGTGTGTGTGTATGTGTGTGAGTTTCTGCAGTCGTCTCAGACCGTTAGTCCTCAGCAGTATGAGTGTGTGTGTGTGTGTGAGAGAGTGTGTGTATGTATGAGTGTATGTGAGTGAGCTTCTGCAGTCGTCTCAGACCGTTAGTCCCCAGCAGTATGAGTGTGTGTGAGAGAGTGTGTGTATGTATGAGTGTATGTGAGTGAGCTTCTGCAGTCGTCTCAGACCGTTAGTCCCCAGCAGTATGAGAGTGTGTGAGAGAGTGTATGTATGCAGTGTACGTGAGCGAGCTCTACAGGTCGTCTCAGACCGTGCTCTCAGCAGTGAGTGACAGCAGCACTGACATTACAGCTCTTTTTACTGCCTCACACACACACACACACACACACACACACACACACCATATGGATTTGAAGAATCTGCTGATATTCATTTGAGTAGATTTCATCTTTCCTGGAGTTCTGTTCTGTGTGTGTGACTGTCTTTGTGTTTACACACACACACACACACACACACACACACACACACACACACACGGGTAGCCAGTGTCACCTTTGCTATGAAAATAAAGTCAGGTGATTGTATGGATGTAGATGGATATGCCTTTAATAGGCTTGGTCTTTATTTGTTCTTACTTTATGGCTTCACACACACACACACACACACACACACACACACACACACACACACACACACACACACACACACACACAGAAGTTATCCCATGCCAAAGCATTCACATACACACCCTTGCCATCTTTCTCTCACCATAGCATCACATGCTCTCTCACACACTCATCTCACACACACATGATGTTAGGTTTTTGCTAGACGCTACCTCATACCCACCCACACACACACTTGGCAGGCAAATACTGTAGGTATGGGTGTGTGTGTGTGTGAGAGAGAGAGAAAGTGTGTGTGTGTGTGTGTGTGTGTGTGTGTGTGTGTGTGTGAGAGAGAGTGTGTGTGTGTGTGTGCACGCAAGCGCATGCTGAGGAATGCAGGTAATGTAATTATGATAGATTATGGCCCAAGTGAGAGAGAGAGAGAGAGTTACTCTGCCTGCCTGTAGGTGTGTGTGTGTGTGTGAGAGAGAGAGAGAGAGAGAGAGAGAGAGAGAGAGAGAGAGAGTGTGTGAGAGAGAGAGAGAGAGAGAGAGAGAGAGAGAGAGGGAGAGAGAGTGAGAGAGAGAGAGAGAGGGTTACTCTGCCTGCCACAGCAGAATCAATGGCCACTGAGTTATTTCACAAAGCCAAACACATTCATCAAACTACTAGGCTCACACACACACACACACACCACTAATTTACAGGGAGATGCATTCCCTAAGCACGCGTGCACACACACACACACACACATTAATTCCTAAGCTGCTAATGCGTTGCCCAGAGGTCTGAAACGAGCAGGCTGGTAAATGATGATGTTTATGCAGAAGCAAGACCAGTGACATAAACGACAAACTAATATAATCACATCGATAATAAATATCTTGAGGGGCCTCCTGTGGTCTGGAAAGGCTAGGCTATGTGACAAAAACGACAAACTCATACAGCCTAATCATATCGATAAATACCCTCAGGGTCTCCTGTGCTCTAGCTAGTCTATGCAATGTGACATAAATGACAAACTAATATAATCACATCGATAAATGGCTTCAGGGTCTCCTGTACTCTAGATAGGCTAGGCTATGCGACATTAACGTCAAACTCATGTAGCCTAATCATATCAATAAATATCTTCAGGGTCTCCAGTGCACAAGATAGGCTTGGCTAGCCTATGTGGCAAACATAGCAAACTAATATAATCATATCATTAAATAGCTTCAGGGCTTCCTGTGTTCTAGCTTGGCTATGCGACAAGCTAATAATATTGATAAATACCCTCAGGGTCTCTAGCCTGGCTTACACGACCACGTTCAGAAATGAACTGTGGTCTGGCAAAGCTAGCATTGCCCGAGAATTCCGGGCGGGATTGATTTATACGTCTATCAAATGCTATCAACCTTCTATCCGTGTAAAGGGGCCTTCACATGACCACCGTTGAAAAGCTCAGCTCGTCCTTAACGCAACGCTTGATCCAAAATGTTAATTCTGCATATACCAGAGGCTAGGAGAGCTGTAATGAGATGGCCTGCTAGTTTATTTATGCTAAAAACACTACTTCAACGCTGAAAGGTCAGCGTCAAAAGGGTCGAAGTTCAACCATGTTGAACTTTGAGCACCGTGTTAAAAACGCCGACCACAACGCGACGCTTAGACCCAAGTGGCAGCTTTTGACGCTTCTTCATAGAGAAATCGTTGCCCAATGCGCGTCACAAGCTTTTTGAAGCTGTTCATGTGTAGGCACCTTAATAAAACAGAGCTGATCAGTCATCGTAAGCTCGTCTCCTTCAGCCTGTTCGTTTCTCATTGGGTCCTGTTTTTTCTGGGCTCCAGAGTTGAGGAAATTGCCTCCTTGGCCATACTGACAAAATCACTGGTGTTGGGCGACTACCTACCATTCATTTTTAATGACAGTAGGCAACGGATGATTAGTAGAGGCAACTGAGCAACAGATTGCCTGGGGGGGAAATAGAAATGCAGGCTATTTTTCTGCAAAAGTTGGGCGATTTAACATAAACGCCAATCAGAGTGAAAGCATGCGTGATGGCTAGCCTGGGAGTTCCAATGCTCCTTTACGCGCTTATTTCATTTCACTCTGCAAAGCAGCATGGTGACCATGGCCGATTTTCTCGCCTGCTTTCGGTATCCAATCACAGAACAAAAAGGGACTTATACGGCCCTCAATTGCATTTTACGCCACGTGGTGGCTCTGGTATTGGCTCTAAACTATGTACAGACGCTTTGATAGACATTCGTAGCGCCCAATAAACAGCTCTGGACAATCATAAACGATGCTTTCGCTACGAGAAATACAATAGGTAGGTCCCCAGACTAAATATCACTTGTGATTTTAGTTTGGCATTCACCAGGCTAATGATAACACACATTATAGTACAAATTACGTCCTGTCGAGTCGTTTACCTGACTTCCTCCAACAGTCCGCACTGTCTTTCTCGAGTCTTCATTGGCGTTTCTCAAGCCACGTGACGCAAATACTATTTTTTGATTGGTATGCAGTACGTGTGGTCCTGATAGCGCTTGTCTACTAAAGTTATGAAACATAAAGCTGTTTTTCTCCAATATATGATCTTGTTGAGCCTGCCAACAAGCGGAAATGAGTTAAGAGGAAAATATGAAAAATCAACTACTCTTCCCCAGTTTTGTCCAAAGTCAAAAAGTAAAGTAGATAGCAGCCAGATAGCCACTAACTATGAGCCCTCATCTCACATTGAGCTACCGTGCGTGCATACTACACACTCAGAACCGCAGAGAACACGCCTCAGATTCCACAACCACTTGGACCCGCAGAGAACACACCTCAGATTCACTAACCACTTTATATGATGTAATGCACTTATGCAGACCAGAATTATTCACATATTCATGTTCCCATTGTGACGTATAATATCAGTGTGTGTGTCTGTCTGTCTGTCTGTCTGTATGTGTGCTAGAAGTTGTTGTACGATCATTTGTCAAAAATTGAAACAAATCCGTGGTGCCTAGGCAGAGATATCATGGATAACAGCAAGCCGGCCAATGCAGCCAACAAGCTAATTCCAAGTTTCTAACTTTCAAAACTAATCACGACTCTGAGTCTGAAGTTGCAACAAACTACTTTTTACCTCCCGTGCAACATAGCCACGAGAGTTATGATCAAAACAATATGCATGGTTCAGTAGTGGTATAAGAAGTCTGTATCTCTGGTGATTTGCACTAGAATTTGCCCGGCTCGCTATTAACCGTGATATCTTGACCTAGGCAACACTGTTTTTTTTTTTAAAAAATAAACTGAAAGTATTTAGCGACTTCTAGTAATATAGTGAACGCTGTACGTACTGGCTTTCCCCTTTAAAAGACAATATTAGTGTTCTTCAAATTCGAGAATGCTTCCCAGCTAGCACACTCGCCTTGGAAGTTGCACACTTCAAAAACGAGGTTCTATCAGTGCATCCTTGAAAAATCTATGAACAAAGGCCTCTGTCCTCGCTAGAATTTAAAAGGATACTTGACTTTGGAACAGCACTTGGTGATTGACGAAGAATGCTCGAAAAAGCAGCCTTCCAAGCATGCTTTCTCGACTTTTCCAGTAAAATCTTTTATTTAAAGACTGTTTTACACTAGCCAAAATTATTACATGTTTTTTTTTTTTTTTTTTTTTCATTTTATTCAAAGTTCTTTTAAGGCAAGTCACGTCACTCGGCCCAGACCCTCCAAAATGAATGGGGAAATATCCATAAGTACAGATTGGCTGGTTGTATGGACTAAAAAAGCATATGGTGTGAATCCTCGTTTAAATCTGAGTTGAACAGTGCCAAAATCTACCAGACAGACGTTAAAACAAAGCTAAAAAGACGTTATTTAAAATGGCAATTTGCTTACTGCGCTGACAATCGCGGCATGGCTATCACCATAGTGACGGAGGTAGTAAACAAAAAAGCTAACCATCAGTCATACAGCGTTCAGCAACGTGATTGGCTATTTCCACCGTAAGGCAGGACTTCCAGTTTCTCTACTCCGCCATCTTTGCGTTACGAACGGCCGTAGTGCATTTCAACGTGAGGACTTCTGAAGTGATTTGTCTCCTCTTATATAAGTGTCTCTATTTTAACCTTGTTTTCTTGTTGAGAATTTTTCTGGTTTTATGTTATATTTACTTGTTCTAGAGAAGTATTCCACCAAATACAAAAGGTGAGGTAACCCTGATCAACAAAGTAACAGCTGGTGCAGTGGGCTGTGTGAAACGTTCAAAATGCTTACTGTGCATTCCGACCGAGACCGATTCAGGCGACATGGGCGACGGAAGTAATTGACTTTGTATGGAGATGGGCGATTTCGGCGACAAAAGTGGCAGGTGACTTGGGCGATAACATTAAGTTAAACTTCGGTTAACTTTATGTAATGAGCTACGATGCGGTTGGGCGATTACCAATCAGAATGTCGATTAACTGGTGAGATGCCTGTAGAGAAGCAGGATTGAATGCTAACATCATGGGCAAATTTGCCGTTTTGGTTGCTGTGTTCAAGCGATGTTACTTCGGAGTCTTCGGCGACTCCTGGCAATTTATCACTTCCGGTCTGAACATTCAGTTAGAGTAATTATTATGGACAACTACGAAAGCCGTATACTCACCTGGTATGATCCGCGTTTCATGTATTTGCAGCAGATGCGCTCCTATGTGTCTAGTGTGTTGTTGATGTATCTCTGGAAACGTCAGAGGGAGATCCGTAGCCTATAGGCTACTATAGGTATTGATTTGATTTCCCAGGCATTTATCTACATGCCTTTATTATTGCCAAAATGGCTTATATCATTACGTGATTAAACACATAACATTTAGATAATTATGCTGCAAGGCAGCCATTACAACAATGAGGCTACGTGTTCCTGTTAAAACATTAACAGCCTAGTTTTGATTTACAACTAGAAATTTTTGCCACAGACAAAGTATAGAGTAAATCAGCATCATTTATTTATGCATCAACATAAGGGAGACGCTGTGCTGAAGTTGGGGGGCTACAGACAGAAAGCGCCCCCTCTCTGAAACACGCCGGCACAGGCATGCAGGCCTTCGGCCAGCCCTGCCGTTCCTCACATCCTCAAGGCCAGTGAGTCATCAACCGAGAGTACTACTGCTGTAAGACCACAGGTACAGTACGTCGTGCAGAGTGGCTGTGAGGATAAACGGTAATCTGATGAAGTTTCTCATCATGATCAACGCCTGTAAAATTGCCTCAATCAGAGGGTAGGATGTGTACATCATGCAGAGAGGCTGAGGAGATGATCATGATCAACGCCTGCAAGATGGCCTCGATGATCAGATGCTGGTCCACGTGTAGTCATTTCCTGTAGCTCATCCCGGAGCACTATATCCAGAGAGCACAGAGAAAGGAGAAGCGCTCTTGTATCTCCATAGCAGCAGGCTGCACAGATATCAGTAGGCCTACCACTATTACTGTACATGTACTGAGTTTCCATTTTGTTTTATTTTTCTGTTCTTTTCTCTCAGTTGTGGTGCAGACCCATTCCCCGTAATGTAGGCTCTGAGCTGCCACACAAAAAGGGACAAAAGTCAGTCACACTACAACTATTTACAAATATTTACAAATACAGAGCCCTATCTATGCCCCTGCGGAGGTTCGAATTGAAAACGTCATGCCCTGAGTCTGATAGATGGACTCCATCACGAATGAACATCCCCGACGAATCGTGTCTAATTTCTGGGTGCTGAATCTCTCTAGTCCCCATAAATGTGGACATGACGTTATTAACCCATACTCGTGCATGGTTAATTTTGGAGGCTGGCCCATACCTCCATGCATGCCTCTGGTTGATGCACGAGAATACTAACTTTAAAGTGGGGTAACACTCGTGCAACTTCTGCAAATAACTTTGCATCTGATTAACTAATACAAAATTTTTTGCGAGTCCCAAGTCATTCCCTCCGACATGAATGACCAGCACATCTGGGGGAGGATTGGAGTGCAGCAGGGTATCCATATATCTACAGTGGGGAGAACAAGTATTTGATACACTGCTGATTTGTCAGGTTTTCCCACTTGCAAAGTATGTAGAAGTCTGTAATTTCTATCATGGATACTCTACAACCATGAGTGATGGAATGTAAAACAAAAATCCAGAAAATCACATTGCATGATTTTTAAATTATTATTTTCCATTTTATTGCAAGAAATAAGTATTTGATACATCAGAAAAACAGAGGTTAATGAACGATTTGTGTGGGTAAACTGTGTGTCTGTGTGTGTGAGGACTAGAGAGAGAGAACACACACACACACACACTAAGACACATATACGTATCCAAATTACACACAGGACATAAATATAGAGGTCCAAGCCCAAACCTGCTTTGAGATTG
Organism: Sardinella longiceps; assembly: GCA_027497455.2. Classification (NCBI taxonomy): domain Eukaryota; kingdom Metazoa; phylum Chordata; class Actinopteri; order Clupeiformes; family Clupeidae; genus Sardinella; species Sardinella longiceps. The sequence goes on along the minus strand of JAODXP020000030.1, from coordinate 24,853,252 downwards.
ACTCACACACACACACGCACACACACACTACTGAGAGCTTGCGAGAGATACGAGAAAGCTTCCCCTGAATCACAGGTGTGATTAGAGTCGAGAGGCTTAATTGAAATTCTGTCACAGATCACAGGATTAAGAGGAGACAATCCAGTGGATTAGAGACGACAGTAGATTAAACGGCAGTGAGGTCAGAGCAGGGATTAGGAATACACTCTGAGGACTGCAGGCAGCAGTAGACTGGGGTAAGATTGGCCTAACATTGGCCTGGACTGCAGGCAGCAGTGAAGCGGGTTAAGATTGGCCTAACATTGGCCTGGACTGCAGGCAGCAGTGAAGCGGGTTAAGATTGGCCTATCATTGGCCTGGACTGCAGGCAGCAGTGAAGCGGGTTAAGATTGGCCTAACATTGGCCTGGACTGCAGGCAGCAGTGAAGCGGGTTAAGATTGGCCTAGACTGCCCTAGACTGGCTCAAAATCCTTGTTCTGATCCTAGTTAACAATAATTTATGCTATACACAATCTGTGTTAACCAGGTTAGCACTCAGCTACGCTTTACACTACCTGCACTAACCTAGTTAACACTCAGCTACGCTATACATTAATAATGTAATTCTAAGTGTAATTCTAGTTAGCACTAAAAATATGCTATTTGCAGTAACCTAATTAGCACTGAATTATGCTATACACTACCGGCGTTAGCCAAGTTAACATTTAGCCTTGTCCCATTTCTACCACTTCCCCTCAATTTTAACCCTAACACTCGGTTTTGAGCGTTCACGTGTAAGTGTAGTGTGTCCCAATACCTTCCAGACCAAGGGCTAGTGGCTTTCAGCCCTTCAAATAGCCCCTTCAAACGGAGGGAGGTGGGGTGCAGACTTCGAACGAAGTGAAGTTGAAGTGAAGATGAAATTACCCACAATTCTTTGAAAACTCAATCAACTAAACAAAAACATTGCTTGTCGGTACCTGATCTGTGTCCGAATGCATGAGCTGTGTCCCCGTTCTCTCAGCTCTGGATAAGAACTTCAAAAATATAGCTACTATTGCAATTAAGCATGTATATATTTTTTGATGTCGGAATATCTTAGTTTGGTGTTAATTCAGCTGAATTACGCACTGCTGTGTTAAAACATGACTATTAAAAAGAAGATATTTATAGATATAGAAGATATAGTTTAGGTAAACCACAAACAAACAGCTGTGTTTATCTTGAAGAACATCAGTGTGCTGGATCTCTAGTTTCAAGGTCCCTCAGGGTAAAGAACCCTGTCTGCTGTTCTAAATACTGCTTCAGTATGCAGAACCCTGTCTTCTCTTCTAAGCTTCTGTATGCAGAACCCAGTCTGCTGTTCTAAACTGCTTCCATATGCAGAACCCTGTCTGCTATTCTCTAAACTGCTTCAGTATGCGGAACCCTGTCTGCTGTTCTAAATACTGCCTCTGTATGGAGAACCCTGTCTGCTATTCTAAGCTCCAGTATGCAGAACCCTGTCTGCTGTTCTCTAGACTGTTTCAGTATGCAGAACCCTGTCTGCTGTTCTAAGCTTCAGTATGCAGTTCTAAGCTTCAGTATGCAGAACCCTGTCTGTTCTAAACTGTTTCAGTATGCAGAACCCTGTCTGCTGTTCTAAGCTTCAGTATGCAGAACCCTGTCTGCTGTTCTAAATACTGACTCTGTATGGAGAACCTTGTATGCTGTTCTAAGCTGATTCCATATGCAGAACCCTGTCTGCTGTTCTAAACTGTTTCAGTATGCAGAACCCTATCTGCTGTTCTAAATACTGCCTCTGTATGCAGGAACCGTCTAGGGGAATTCAGCAAGCTGGATCTCAGACTTCAGTCTATTCAGTGTGCACGGAACATGACAGTGTGTGTGTCTTACAGGATTAAGAGGCGGGGACGTGTGTGTGTGTGTGTGTGTGTGTGTGTGTGTGGGGTGTGTGTGTGTGTGTGTGTGCAGGGGTGTGTGAAGGTTGTTGGTGTTTAATCGACGCTGCTTGTGTGTGAGAGTGCTATGGCATTCACCCCCAACAGCAGCCACTCTCAGGAGACATCATGGCCTGTCAATCACACTGCGCACACACACACACACACACACACACACACACACACACACACACACACACACACACAGAGAGAGAGAGAGAGAACAGGGGGGAAAAGAGGGAAAAACAACAGAGCAGAGGGACAGAGAGGCGGGGGGGGGGGGGGGGAGAGAGAGAAAGAGAAGAGGGAGAGAGAGAGAGAGAGAGAAAGGGGTAGTGGGGGGAAAGAGAAGAGAGAGAGTGAGAAGGGGTAGTGGGGGAAAGAGAAGAGAGGAAGAGGGGAGAGAAGCATGCTAGGGGAAAGGGTGATGAGGGGGTGGAGAGAGGGTATTGAGAGAGTGGTAATCAGTGGGGTAAGGAAATGGAGAGAGAAAGAGAGAGAGAGTGGTAATCAGTGGAATCAGAGAAAGAATAGTAATGATAGAGTGGTAAGATAATGGAGAGAGAGAGATAATGAGAGAGAGAGAGTGGTAAGGTAATGGAGAGAGAGAGAGAGTGGTAATGAGAGAGAGAGAGAGAGGTAACTGGTAATGGAGAGAGAGAGAGAGAGAGAGAGTGGTAAATGAAAGAGTGGTAACTGGTAATGGAGAGAGAGAGAGAGAGAGAGGTAAATGAAAGAGAGGTAACTGGTAATGGAGAGAGAGAGAGAAAGAGATAATGAGAGAGAGAGAGAGTGGTAAGTGGTAATGGCTTGAGTAGAGAAAGAGAGAGAGAGTGGTAATGAGGAGAGAGAGAGAAAGAGTGGTAATGAGGAGAGAGAGAGAGTGGTAAATGAAAGAGTGGTAACTGGTAATGGAGAAAGAGAGAGAGAGTGGTAATGAGAAGAGTGGTAAGTGGTAATGGCTTGAGTAGCCTTGAAGAGCAGCAAACAGCCTCAAAGCCCCACAGGTCCCAGGGGAGGCGGGGCAGGGGGCGGGGCCATACAGTACGGAGGCCCCCGAGGGACACACCTCACTAAGAGACACACTCACACACTCTCAGCCTTCAAAGAGGAGCAGCCTGTAAAATAATCATGCCAGTACAGAGCTCAATCATTCAACGCTACATGCATATTTCAGTCCCGCCACACACACACACACACACACACACACACACACACACACTGCACAAGGAGTGCCTGAGAGAGAGAGAAAGAGGAGGTGGGTGAGGAAGGCACACACTCGCTGTGTGCTCCCTTTGAACAGAGCATAGAGGAGGAGGCGCGCACACACACACACACACACACACACACACACACACACTCCCTTTGAACAGAGGATAGAGGAGGAGGAGGCACACACACACACACACAGTAAGACACTGAACTTGAAGGAGGAGATGGAGAGAGAAAATGAAGATAAAAAGAAAGAAAAAAAAGACAGATTAAGAAAGACTTGAGAGGCTAAAGTGCAGGAGGAGGAGAGAGAGAGAGAAGGGGAGAGAAAGAATAGGGGAGGAGAGAGAGAGCAGTGATAGTTGTAGAGAAGTGAAGGGAAAGGGAGGATAGAATTAGAAGTGTGAAGAGAGAGCAGGGGGGGGGGGGGGGGGACATTTCTCCACATGTATGCAGAGACGTAACTCTCTCTCTCACACACACACATAGACACACACTTCATCTCCAAAACGATTGAGGTTCAGTCAGGTCCACTCAGAACACACCAGAGAGCAGACCAATATCCATTACCCATCAGCCCTTGCAGTTTACCCACAATCCCCAGCGGCCCCTGACTGCCACTCAGATGCCCTGTGAGGCGCGGAGGGGAACACGCACACAGGCGC